>CM038794.1:34373585-35040627 GCA_021764765.1 Vicia sativa
GTACGGTGAGGTACATTATGAGAGGTTTTCCAGGCACAGGCGGTATCAAGATGGGTGGTTCCTGCAAGTACTCCTTAATCTTATCAAATGCTCGCTGACAATCATCATTCCATATAATGGCCTGATCCTTCTTTAACAACTTGAACAAAGGTTCGCAAGTAGCCGTCAAATGTGAGATGAACCGGGAAATGTAGTTCAAGCATCCCAAGAAACCACGAATTTCCTTCTCCGTTCTTGGTGCTGGCATATCTTGAATAGCTTTCACCTTGTCAGGGTCCACCTCGATACCTCGTTGGCTCACTATGAATCCAAGTAGCTTCCCGGACCGGACTCCGAAAGTGCACTTGTTAGGATTCAATCGAAGTTTGTACTTCCTCAATCTTTCAAACAACTTTCTGAGATGAACAATGTGCTCCTCCTCAGTTTGAGACTTGGCAATCATATCATCCACATAGACTTCAATTTCTTTATGCATCATATCATGGAAAAGGGCTACCATGGCTCTTTGATAAGTTGCCCCCACGTTCTTCAATCCGAACGACATGACCTTGTAACAGAAGGTGCCCCAACGAGTGGTGAACATCGTCTTCATCATATCTGCAGGATCCAGCTTGATCTGATTATATCCGGAGAAACCATCCATGAAAGAGAAAACTGAAGACTGAGTTGTGCTATCGACCAAGACATCAATGTGAGGCAAAGGAAAATCGTCCTTCGGGCTGGCTCGATTCAAGTCTCTGTAATCCACACACATCCGAACCTTTCCGTCCTTCTTGGGGACAAGCACAATGTTGGCAATCCAATCTGGATATACCGACACAACAAAGAAACCGGCGTCGAACTGCTTCTTGACTTCGTCTCTAATCTTCTTAGCCATCTCTGGATGCGTCCTCCTCGGTCTTTGCTTTACGGTCTCTGGATGCGACCTTGTGCATAACAATATCTGTGTCAAGTCCGGGCATATCCTGATACGACCATGCAAACACATCTACAAACTCTTGCAACAAGCGGACCAACTCATCTTTTATCTCTTTCCCCAAGGCAGTTCCAACTTTGACTTCTTTACAATCCTCTTCAGTCCCCAGATTGATCATATCCACTGGTTCTTGATAAGGTTGGATCGTCTTCTCTTCGTGCTCAACCAGACGCGTTAACTCTTCGGGGAGTTCATAGTCTTCCTCACCATCGTCTTCGGCTTGATTGATCGGGAAATTGAAGTCAAAAGGAGTTATAGCATGGCTATGTTCAATAAGCTCAATTTCAGGTAATCTGCATAAATGATTGATTTTATTATTATTATTTTTTAGACATGTATGTTTATTTTAACAGAAATAACAGTGAAAGTGTTGTTGTTTTTATTAAGATGCACTGGAAAGCAAAAGCAAAAACAATAAAAGGGATCTCAAACTGAATAACAAAATGCGCTTTTCATTGAAGATAAAAATTCATTCATTAAACGGAATAAGCCCTACAAAACAATCCTTTGTGCCTTGGACAGAGCACAGGATTTTTGTTTTAAAACAAGAAATTACTTTGACAATGAAATGAGAGGGGTAAAGTCCTTTAAGATCCAACTCTTGAGGGCCACACGGGAGGAGTACAGAATACCATCTGAGAAAGTTCCACTGCACGTTCATCGTCATCAATGGCATTGATAGCCTTTTCGGAGCGGAAACCCTTCGCAATAAAAGTATCCTCAAGACGAGGGATCTTCCCTTTTCCTATCCCTGAACCTTCACTGATCCTGGAGGATGGTTGATAGCCGAGTCCGCTCTTGTCCTTCTTCTCTTCCACATTTATCACCGTTCCCCAACCTTCAGGATTCCCGGCATTGATAAGGGCCTTGACATCCTACCAACAGGCCATGTTACCTTTAGGCTTTTCAGCAGACCTGACTTCTTTTTGCACATTACCAATAATCTCTAAATCTTAAAAGAGAGTCTCATGCACCTCGTCTCCAACATCCACATACTTGAACTCAGACAAGTGACTGACCAAGTAGTCTTCTTCACCACTAACCTCCACCACCTGGTTATTCAGCAAGAACTTTAATTTTTGATGGAGAGTTGATGTGACAGCTTTAGCACCGTGTATCCAGGGCTTTCCCAATAAGTAGCTATAAGCTGGAAAGATATCCATCACTTGAAAAGTAATGTTGAATAGTTGGGGTCTGATAAGTACCGGGAGGTCAATCTCTCCCACCGCCATCCTGCGGGATCCATCAAAAGCTTTTACAATCAGAGAGCTAAGTTTCATAATTTCCCCTTCCACCTGTAATTGGGCCAATGTTGTCTTCGGGATCACATTCAAAGCTGAGCCTGTATCAACCAAAACTCTAGCAAGAGTCGTTCCACCACAGGTAACAGAAATGTGAAGAGCCATGTTATGATTACCTCCATTCGGAGGGGAGATCCGCATCGGTGAATGATAAACAACTGCCATCATTTAAACTTGAAACTGCAACATCCAAATGATTAATTGTAATATCTTCAGCCACGTATGAGTTGTCGAGGAACTTCAACAAGGCCATCTCGTGGGCTTCGGAACTTTTCAACAAAGATAAGATCGAAATTTTTGCGGGAGTCTGACTAAGCTGATCAACCACTTTATAGTCACTGCTCTTGATGATTTTCAAAGTCTCATCACTTGGCTTAAAAATATCCCTCAATTCTTCCGCACTTAAGTCAACAACTCCATCTTTCTTTGGAGGAACTTCTGGCGCCTTCTCTGCAGCTCTGTTCTTTGTCAGATCCTGGTGGTAAATACGACCATTACGGGTCATGCCACTCATACCAGTGATGTTCTCAACAGTAGACTCTCCCAAAACCATTGGCTTACCACCCACAACGACTTCAAGTTCGTAGTTCTATGGTACAGCTTTTGTATCTTCATAAGGAATTCAGATGGGCGGGTAAACCATCATTGGTTCTACTGCCGTAACAGGTTCTTCTTCTTGGATAGGGACCGTCAGAGATACATGAAGTCTCCTATTTTTGATGAGTGGAACCACCACATCTACTTCAATTTCAGCCGGAGCTCGGCTAAACTGAATCAAATGCTGACACATTAATCTTTGTAGATACTTCTTGAACTCTGCACAGTGTTCTGGATTGTCTTGGCAAATCAAACAACTATCATGACCTCCTTTCAGTAAATCAACATTTTTCAACTCCTCAAACACCTTCTTCAAAGACATCTCCAATTGATCCACCTCCATAACCAGACTTCCTCCTTCTTCAACTAACGCATTCACTGACGACGATCCATGCCTCAACAATGGATTATTAACAATGTTGGGGACATCAGCAAAAGTTAACAGCTTTTGGTCAATAAGTTCCTGGACCTTACACTTAAAAGAGAAATAGTCTTCTGTGGTATGCCCGGGAGAATTGGCATGAAAAACGCATCTAGCATTCTCATTAAACCATGGTTTGGGAGGCCCAGGAATAGGCTTCAATTCCCTAGGTACTACTCTTCCATCTTGAATCAAATACGGTAACAGACTAGTGTAAGTCATTGGAATAGGTTGAATCTCTTCCTTGGTGTACTTGTGATATTGCGGGCTCTTCTGTTGAACCAAACCCTTGTTCGGACCCTTGGCTTGTTGTTGTTGGGAAGCTTGATTCTGAGGAACTTGAGTTGAATAGGGCATCTGCATTTGCATGGGTTGCTGATATGGCATACCAGGAAACTGCATAGCAGCAACATAAGGATACGACATATACGGGACCTGAACAGGAGCAGGTCTAGCTGGTTGTCTTCCCCTTCCTATGCCCCTTGATTCATACACAGCATTGGCTTCGGCTTCCTTCCTCTTAAAGCCATTGAACGACTTCTTCACTGTAGACGCTCCTGCATTCCCTCCATAAATCTTACCGGTCTTTAAACCTTCCTCAATCTTCTCACCCATCATCACCAGATTGGAGAAATCAGAAAAAGTGCTTCCAATCAGTCACTCGTAATATTGCACAGGCAAAGTTCCCATGAACAGATCATTTAACTCTCTTTCTGCTAAAGCTGGTTGAACCCTCGAGGCTACCTCTCTCCACCTCTGAGCATACTCTTTAAAAGATTCTCTTTCCTTCTGAGACATATTATGAAGTTGCACACGATTGGGGGCCATAGTGGTGTTGAAGCGGTACTGCTTAAAGAAGGCGTTAGACAAATCATCCCAAGAGCGGATATTCGACTTCTCTAGTTGCATGTACCAGTCCAAGGATGCCCCTGAGACTATCTTGAAAATAATGGATGAGAAAATTTTCATCACGAGCATATGCAGCCATCTTGCGAACAAACATCTTCAAATGAGTCTCTGGACAACTAACACCTTTGTATTTCTCGAAGTTTGGCATTTTAAACTTTGGTGGAATCACGACGTCTAACACTAAGCAAAGGTCAGCAGCATCTAGACCAATAGTATCGTTTCCATTCAATACCCTCAATTGTTCCTTCAGATCAAGACACATTCTCTTGGCTTCAATATCTTGAGGAGATCTGGTGTTGACCATTGAATTCGTTCCTTGAGGATTTTGCACGTAGTTGGCAAACCTAGGCTTCTTAGCAGCCTGAGGATGTGGGATACAACCTTCTTGAACAGTTGATTGTCTTTGGACCGTAGGGATTGCATTAGATAGAATATTGAGCACCAATTGAGGTTGAATAGGATCATCCACATGTAGAGGAGAATCGTACATTGGATTAGACATAATGGTAAATCCTGACATGGAATCGACATGATTTGTAGTAGCATCCTCGACATTGTTCTCCGAAGAAGCTAGCATGGCATCCAACATTTGATCCACCTTGTCTTTCACGCCTTCCAAGTCCTCTCTTATCACAACTTGATTATGTTCCAATTGGTCTATTGGACTTTCCATGAGTGCCGGAAATCAGCTAACTGGCCAGGAACAAAACGTGACATGAGCTTTTTGTAGTGGAGGAGAAAATGCATTCATGTTGATGAATGCCAATGCATCATTTTATTTCTATTTTTGAATGCAAATGATTTTTTATTTATTTGTGAATGCAATGCAATGGCAATGCATGTAAGAATGATTTTTTTATTTGTGAATGCAATGTAATGGAAATGCATGTGAGAATGTAATGTGATGCAATACATATTGATGTTATACACGAAATAACATGTAAAGTTAAACAGACATGGGTTTAAATGGGATGGTCGGACATGGTTTCGACGTCTACCCAACAATTCCCCCCAGGAGGGTTCTTAGGATTTTTGATACAACAAACACAAATTCTAATGTTGGAGTCCATCGCAAATGATACTTGGAAGGCTACAACATTTTTTGAGATAATTTGGTTTGAGGGAGAATTACGTATTATCCCGAATAGACAAAACAGGTCTAACGATCTAACAAACATAACCCTCGACACAAAGATCTAAACGGGATACTCAAAATCATTGATCCCAACGTGGCTATATCATTTTCACCACAAATAGATTTGTGATTAGACGATATATCCAAGAACGTCTCATTTGAGTATTTTAAGGCCCAAAGGTTAGGTTTCCTTAAAGGTAAAACTAGGGGAATAATCCCTTCTAACAACATTATTTCCAACGCAAAAACAACTTGCAATCAGCAAAAATGTCTTCGAAAGAACCTCCCCTAGGTGTGATCTTTGCACCAACTTACAAGACATTTCTGTCTAGCAAATCAATACTACGCAACCACTCTAATTTATGTGTTCTATAGCCTTGGTAGTGGGCTTTTCCTATAGTCCCATCAATTATTCCCACACAAGATAACATACTAACAAGGTAATAATTAAAGCAATAGGAAATAAATGACTAAATTATAAACATAAAATAGAGTAATAAAGGAAAGCAAAAATAACACACATACGAAGAATTAAACTAGGGTTGACACGCTTAGTTCTTCTCCCCAGTGAAGTCGCCAACTGAAGCAACTCGATTTTCAAAAATCATTTTAATTTTCGAAAACAGTGAAATCGCCACCTAATTTTATTTGTTCCAAAAGGAACGGGAAAATATAGATAAAACCCCATAAATGCGGATAAGGCGGTCTACGACCAAAAACATGGAATCGGGAGTCGGTTATGTAAGAGGAAGGTATTAACACCTCTTACATCCATCGTATTCGATGGGACCCGTTTAATTCTAAGTGTGTGTGTATATGCTAATTTCTAAGTTATAATCGAAAAATAAAAGAAACGAAATTTGTTTATTATTATTTTGAGTTTGGCACGGTTTCGGAACCGTGTGCCTACGTATTCCCTTGTGCAATGGGAAAATCAAAACTCCGTAGTTCTTCTCAAAAAGGTTTGAATTGGTTGTGTTGATTTTATAAGAAAAATCGTGCATTAGACATTTCAAATGCTTGAACTTGGACTTGTTTAGTTTGTTTGAAAAGCTTAAGTCCTCGTTCGTGTTTGAAATGACTATTACACACTCTTTGTCAGAAAAGAATTTGATGATCGCATATGAGCGATAAAATGATTTGAGTGAGTTGAGTTATTTTTTATGTGGGAGACAAGTATTGGACCATAAGCGTTCAACGGCTAACGCCCCAATTACTCGGATGAGTGGACAGAAACATCCTAATCATCTTTTTTTACCCAAAAAGTTTGTTAAGAAAAGGTGAGGTGAAACAACGTTCACGTTAATTAAATTCAATTAGGAAACCAAACATACAGTCGAGGGTTGATACTGGACTAACTACCATATGTTTGGGAGGGGAGAGAAATAGAATATTTATTTACGAAAATATTTTGAAAAGAAACTCGACGTTGGATCGAGGTTTAGAACTTTAATTATGAAAGCATTCTGAAATACGTGCTGAGATGAAGTGTGGAATCGGGTTATGATTAATCAAGTATATGAACTTAATTAACCTCGTGAGGATAGGTGATCCTATCCCCAACCATGAGACCCTGGTGCATGGAAAATTGGTATATAGACCAATGTTATTTTTGGGTTATGATTGATCAAAGCAACAAGGGCTTTAATCAACCTCGTGGGGATTGCCATGCCCATCCCCAACCATGAGACCCTTTAAGAAATCGGCCTATGAGCCTATCGAAGTAGAATCGAATTAATTTTAATGTTGGTTGTGTGCGAAGTGTAATATGGTGAATAAATACCGAATGAGCAAATAAACAGCCAATTATCATACAATACAATCGGAAATTTAAATAATTATTGAAAATGATTTTTTCTGTTTGATGAAAAATCAACTAATAGTTTAATCGATAAATCATCAAATAAAAACTATCAGAACCAATTATTATCTAGTACATCGCAAAAATTAAATTATTTATGCAAAATAAATTAATTTAAAAGATGAGAGTTTAGGAATGGGCCTGATATTGCAGTGAATCTAAGGTGTCGGAAGCGAGAAAAGCCCAAGTTAGTGAAGTAGCCCATCTGATTCCGCGTAATCGGTCAACACGAGTTCATCATGGGTTGTGTTTCGGACGCGTCTGATCCTCTTCTCCAAAGTACCCTAATGGCCAAGT
This sequence comes from Vicia sativa, assembly GCA_021764765.1. Taxonomy (NCBI): domain Eukaryota; kingdom Viridiplantae; phylum Streptophyta; class Magnoliopsida; order Fabales; family Fabaceae; genus Vicia; species Vicia sativa. Next base: position 34,381,083 of record CM038794.1, read on the forward strand.
GTAGCATAGTATTTACCAAATACTTACTTTTTTTTTAAAACAAAATAATTTATCTAGCAAAAAAGAAATGAAAAGAAAATAAAAAAAGACCAAGGTGGTGACACTTGTCACCACCAAACTAAGACACTAATATATATATATATAAAACTCTAATTAAATTAATTAAAATAAAAAATTAGATTAACTAAATGGAACAAAATGTAATCTCTCTCTCTCTCTCTCTCTCTCTCTCTCTCTCGCTTCTCCTCATCGTTTCTGACCCAGAAAATAAAACCCATCTTTCCTCACGTTCTCTCGATCTCTCGTTCTCACTTGCTTATGGAGAAACCCTCACATCTCTCTCTCGAACCTCACCTGAAAACCCTCATCGCTCTCTCTCTCTCTCGTTCTCTCTCTGACGGAACCTGGCCGGGAAATAGGAAGGGCAGCCGCGCCGAAAATCGCCTCATGGAGGTGACGGCGGCGGCGAGGCCCTAGAGTCCCGATTTCCTCATGTTCTGACTCTTTTTTTTCTTCTGATGCTTGATTTATGTTGGTTTTTGCCGATGGTACCAAAAAAGATTTTCGGAACCCTAGAGCTCCAATGGCAGCAGTGAAGCATCTTACCCTTTGACGGTGTTTTCTGGTGAGATTTGATAACACGAAATCGTATCGTTTATTTACCATGAAATTAACCCATTTTTTATTATTTTGACCCGATTAACTCCCGAACATTTCGAGTTTGTCATGACTCTGCCAAAATCAAACCCGTTGCTATTTCAGTTTACATTTTCCTCTACAATTGTTTATTTCCTTTGTTTAATTTCACTGCCCAAATAATAATTTCCAACATTAGGAAATTATTATTCTAGTTTAGGATTTTTATTCAAGCTTCAGAACTCATTTGTATTTCCAATACCGACAGTCCAAGTTTCCGACCTGTGGAAGAAGGATTAGAAGTATTTGCTTTATTTTCAGGTTCTTTATTTTGCATTTGTATTACAGTACATCTTAATCAATTAATTTAAGTTTCATTAATTATTTATAATGTCTGCTTTATGTTTACTTGCTTTTATTTCCTGTGAGTTTATTCCGATTATTATGGCTAGCTAAACCTTTAGTGTCGGTATGGAATAGTTAGAGACAATAGGCATCTGATCAAACTTAGGCTAAAACCTTAATCAACTTAACTCTGGTTATAACTTTTTATGCTTAAAAATAAAACCTTTTTGTTACGAAAGTAAGAAAAGTAAATAGGTTAGGATCGAGACCACGAAAGTGTGAGATTTTCATCGGATAGCTAAAGTTAGGCATTTGATTTAAATACAGTGAAAGCGCTTTAAAACAAATTAGAATTAATTATGTTTCCAAAAAGTATGTTCTAAACACTTATAGGCTAGCGAAAGCAGGTATAGGGCTTTAGACGTGTAATCCGAGATAAGACCACGAAAGTGTGAGTTGAGGGTTTTTAAACTGATTAATTCTACATATAAACTAAGTTAACCATCCTTATACGCTTAAGTTCGATTAGATCCCTAGGTCCATCCTATTACATACCGACCATTTCATTTCATTATTAATTTAAAATCAATTAGTTTACCTTCCTTAACCTTCCCAAAACCAAACGTGACAATATCCGCCTTAGCTAAACCAGCATTACTTTCCCGCACTAGAGTGATTACAAAGTCCCTGTGGATTCGACAATCTTTTATTACTACCGCGATAGGCTGTGCACTTGCAGTTAAGATACCGCTAGACACATTAGGTCGACCGCACATCAAGTTTTTGGCGCCGTTGCCGGGGACTTTGATCTAGTCACTAGTGCACTCTTAAAGTAGCACTGTCTAGACTAAGGCAACTATTTATTTTTCCCTTTGTGTATGCCAAGCACTCGCTCTCAAGGCAGTCCTTTGCATATACCAATAAGCGATCCCGAGCGTTATCTTCGATTTAGAAGACGAATTCAGGAGTACCGTGAGCTCCACAATCTTCCTCCGTCTAAAATTCCAGATCTCGACGAATTACGAAGAATGGCTGATCCACCTCCTCCACCTCGTCATCTTAAGGATTACGCAGTTCCTTCTCAAGCGTAGCCTCATAACAGTACTGCAGCTCCTGCTATTGCTCGAAATGATTTCGAGCTAAAACCTTCGCTTCTTTCCGCCGTTCAGCAGAACCAGTTTTCTGGAGCTCCTACTGACGACCCGAATTTACATCTGTCAGTGTTTGTGCAGTACGCAGACACTGTGAAAGTGAATGGAGTAAACCCCGAGGCGATACGATTGCGCCTATTTCCCTTTCCTTTAAGAGACAGAGCTCGCGCTTGGCTCCAATCTCTTCCTTCCAACTCGATCACTACTTGGGATGAGTTGAAGAAAGTCTTCTTAGCTAGATATTTTCCTCCAAGCAAAACTGCTATGCTTAGAGCCAACATCAATGGTTTCAGACAAAAAGACAATGAATCATTATTCGAAGCATGGAAACGATACAAGGATATGCTAAGACTCGCCCTCATCATGGTTTAGAAGAATGGTTGATTATTCACACATTCTATAACGGTCTCTTGTACAATACAAGATTAACTATAGACGCTGCTGCTGGTGGCGCACTGATGGATAAACCATACGCCGATGCGAACCAACTTATCGAAAGCATGGCTCAGAACCATTACCAATGGGGAAGCGAGAGAGCTACTGTAGAGAAATCTCAAACGAAAAGGTAACATGGTTGAAGTGAATAGCCTGGATCAAGTTAATGCTAAAGTGGAAGCTCTTACCCAAAAATTAGAGAACCTTTCCATCACTCCCGCAGCTACCGTAGCTGCAGTGGTCCAAACTTGCGATCTATGTGGTATTCACTCACATCTTGCTCCAGAATGCCCCCTTCTGACCAGAGTACCAGTCGAACAAGCCAACTACGTACAAGGAAATCCCTACAGTAATACTTACAACCCAGGTTGGAAGAATCATCCAAATTTCTCGTACAAAAACAACAATGCGTTGTATGCACCTGGACAAGCTCCTGCTGCACCACCTGGTTATCCAAAAGCTATCCCGAATCATCCTAATAACGGACCTAATACTTCCAACATTCCTAGGAAATCTAACCTCGAAATTATGATAGAACACTTCATTGCTTCTCAATCCCAGACCAATAAGGATGTTCTAAATCAGAATTTACACACCAATGAGCAAATTAAGCAATTATCTAGCAAGGTCGATGCTTTAGCTACCCATAACAAGATGCTTGAAACTCAGATTTCACAGGTAGCTCAACAGCAAGCACCTACTGCTGCTCCTGTTGGAATATTTCCTGGTCAACCACAACCTAACCCAAAAGGACACGCTAATGCCGTGATATTAAGGAGTGGAAAAGAACTTGACGGACCTGTTGATCCGAGACTAGAAAACCCAACAATGTATCAAAAGCAAGACAAGCCAAGTGAAAACGAGAGCGAACCGAAAGAAAAGGAAAACGAAAACCAAGAGGCTGTAGAAAAAGAGAAACCTTATGTGCCTCCACCGCCTTATAAACCACAAATTCTGTATCCTCAGAGATTAACCAATTCTAAATCGATGGGCCAATTCAAGAAATTCGTGGAACTTCTGAAACAATTGAATATCACAATACCGTTCACAGAAGCCATCACCCAGATGCCATCGTATGCTAAATTTCTTAAGGAAATCCTATCTAACAAGAAAAAGATAGAAGATAACGGAACAGTTACACTCACTGCTGAGTGTAGTGCTATCATTCAGAATAACATGCCTCCTAAGTTAAAAGACCCAGGTAGTTTCTCTATACCCTGTAACATTGGAAAATTCGTCATAGACAAAGCTCTATGTGACTTATGAGCAAGTATCAGTGTCATGCCCCTATCTATTTGCAAAAAGCTGGAGATGGAAGAACTTAGACCTACAAAGATGTCTGTTCAATTAGCTGATCGATCAGTTAAGTACCCTGTAGGCATATTGGAAAATGTTCCAGATGGAATAGGTCAATTCTATATCCCGACCGATTTCATAATCATGGACATTACCGAAGATTCAGTTACCCCTATCATATTAGGAAGACCATTCCTAGCCACAACTGGAGCTATAATTGATGTAAAGAAGGGCAGACTAACATTCGAAGTCGGAGAGGAAAAAGTGGAATTCATCCTCACTCAATTTCTACAAGCACCCGCCATGAATGACACATGTTATTTACTCGATATTATAGACGAGTGCGTAAGAGAGATGGAAGCCGAACAAACCACATATTCCGAAATAATGAAAATTCAAACACCTCTGATATTCGAAGACGACAATTGGCGAGAACCATATAGAGACGACAGTCTAAGCGAAAGTCTAGCACTCACGCCTAATCATATGCCATGTCCAAAGAAACCTAAGTTAGAATTAAAAGTTTTACCTAACAATCTACAATACGAATTCCTTGATACTGAACAAACTCGACCTGTTATAGTGAATTTCAGTTTAGGAACGCTCGAAACTCAGAAACTTTTAGACGTTCTAAGGAAATACCCTACTGCATTAGGTTATAACATATCGGACTTAAAAGGAATTTGTCCTTCAATTTGTATGCACCGTATTCTGCTAGAAGAGGATTGCAAAACCTCTCGAGAACCTCAAAGAAGAATTAATCTGATCCTCAGCACTGTAGTCAGAGATGAAATCAAAAAGCTAATGGAAGCTGGAATTATTTACCCGATCTCCGACAGTAAATGGGTTAGCCCAGTACATGTCGTACCTAAGAAATGAGGTGTCACTGTCGTGAAAAACGCACAAGGCGAATCGAAAACACAAAGAGTAGTTAGTGGACATAGAGTGTGCATTGATTATAGAAAACTGAACAAAGCTACTCGGAAAGTCCATTTTCCTTTACCCTTTATTGATCAAATGTTAGAACGATTAGCCAAACACTCCTATTTCTGCTATTTAGACGGTTATTCTGGATTTTTCCAAATTCCAATTCACCCTGATGATCAAGAGAAGACTATATTCACGTGTCCCTATGGAACGTTTGCGTACAGACAAATGCCTTTTGGATTATGTAATGCTCCCGCAACCTTTCAACGATGTATGATGGCTATCTTCGCAGATTTCATTGATAACATCATGGAAGTGTTTATGGACGACTTCTCTGTGTGTGGACAAAGCTTTGAAGGATGTCTATCTAATTTAGAGAGTGTTTTAGAACGATGTGTGAAAGTAAACCTTGTGCTCAACTGGGAAAAATGCCATTTCATGGTCAGAGAAGGAATCGTACTTGGACATGTTATCTCCAATAAAGGAATTGAAGTTGATAAAGCTAAGATAGAAGTGATTAAAGAACTCCAACCACCTAAGACCGTTCGAGAGATACGAAGTTTTCTAGGACACGCCGGTTTTTACCCACAATTTATTAAAGATTTCTCGAAAATTACTAAACCACTTACCGGTCTATTAATGAAGGATGTTGAGTTCATATTTGATGACGATTGTCTCAAAGCTTTTGAAACCCTTAAAACCGCACTTATTTCCGCACCAATCATGCAACCACCCGATTGGAGGTTACCTTTAGAAATCATGTGCGATGCAAGCGATTACGCTGTAGGCGCAGTTCTTGGACAAAGAAAAGAAAAGAAACTTCACGCAATTTACTACGCCAGCAGAACGCTAGACTCATCTCAGATGAACTACGCCACAACTGAAAAAGAACTCTTAGCCGTGGTCTTCGCACTTGACAAATTCCGTTCCTACCTCGTAGGAGCAAAAATCATCATTTATACGGACCACGCTGCTATCAGATATCTACTTACCAAGAAACATGCAAAACCCAGACTCCTCCGATGGATCTTACTTTTACAAGAATTCGACTTGGAAATTGAAGATAAGAAAGGAACCGAAAACGTCGTAGCAGATCACTTATCCCGATTAGAAGGTGTAAAACCCGAACAAGTGCCAATTAACGATGATTTTCCGTATGAACATCTGATAGCACATATGATAAGCGACCTAGCTCAATTGGATTTAAACAAACCAGAAGCTAAGGAAGTCGTGGAAGCCATTAATATGACTGTAGGAATGCCATGGTATGCTGACATAGTTAATAATTTAGCTGCCGATGCGCTTCCACCAGATTTAACCTACCAACAAAAAAGAAATTCTTCCATGATCTCAAGAGTTACTATTGGGACGAACCACTTTTATTCAAACGAGGACCTGATGGAATTTTCCGCCCTTGTATACCCGACGAAGAAATAGAAGACGTCATTTCCCATTTTCATTCATCTCCTTATGGAGGACATGCGAGCACCTCTAAAACATGTGCCAAAATTCTCCAAGCCGGCATTTTCTGGCCTAACCTGTGGAAGGATGTCCACATCGCCATTAAAAACTGTGATCACTGCCAACGCACCGGTAATATCTCAAGACGCGATGAAATGCCTCAGAAAGGAATACTAGAAGTTGAAGTCTTTGATGTTTGGGGGAATCGATTTCATGGGACCTTTCCCATCTTCTTTTGGAAACAAGTTTATACTCGTAGCTGTCGATTATGTTTCGAAATGGATCGAAGCAATAGCTTCTCCTACAAATGACACACGAGTGGTGATAAAGCTCTTTAAGAATATAATTTTCCCGCGTTTTGGTGTTCCTCGACTTGTTATTAGTGACGGTGGATCTCATTTTATTTCGAAGATATTTGATAAATTACTATCTAAATACGGAGTCAAACACCGCGTAGCAACACCTTATCATCCGCAAACTAGCGGACAAGTCGAAGTTTCGAACAGAGAGATTAAACAAATATTAGAAAAAACTGTCCCTATATCTCGAAAAGATTGGTCATCCAAGCTTAACAAAGCTTTATGGGCTTATAGGACAGCCTACAAGACTCCTATCGGAACTACACCTTTCAAACTTGTTTATGGAAAATCATGTCATCTCCCGGTAGAATTAGAGCATAAAGCTTATTGGGCGATAAAAACACTCAATATTAACTACACTGCTGCTGGCGAGAAACGCATCCTCGATTTACATGAACTGGAAGAATTACGATTAGACGCTTACGACGAAAACGCTAAAATATACAAAGAACGAACAAAAAATTGGCACGATAAGCGTTTATCTCGGAAAGAATTTAGTGTGGGAGACGTCGTACTTTTATTTAATTCTAGACTTAGACTCTTTCCTGGAAAACTTAAATCTAGATGGTCCGGTCCTTTCGAAATTACAAAAGTATTTCCTAGCGGAGCGGTAGAAATTAAGGATAGAAATAGTGCCCCGTTTATTGTAAACGGGCAGCGGTTAAAACAGTATCATCATATCGAAAATAGAGATTGTACGAATAATCTAAAACTCGTAGAACTGCAACCTATTTCTCCCGACTGATCTTTCACTAAGTACTTCGTCAGGCTTATGACGTTAAAAACAGCGCTTCATGGGAGGCAACCCATTTATTTGTTTTTGCATGCTATTATGTTTGTATTTTCTGTTTTATTTCTTTTACAATTTGCTATTTTTCCTTTTTAAACTTTTGTAAAACTGCTGCTGATTTCAAAACCACTTTGCTTGCCACAGGATTTCTGAAAAGTCTTTTTCTCTCTTTACTTTCTCCTCTACTCTGTTTCCCCGCTTTACTTTTTCTATGGATCCTCCACAGAACTTTATGGAAACCACCTTTAGAGGTAGAAACCAAAGAAGAAGATTTGAGGCTTTGTCTCAACGAGACATCAGTTTGACCCTGTATCATGATGAACCCACTATGGACGCTTTAGGCATAACTGACAGTGTTTATTACATGTTTAACCAATTGGGATGGGAGAGAGCACACCTTAAGTCTAGGTTTATCACTTACCAAGAGCTTACCCTTGAGTTCCTGAGTTCTTTAGTTTATATACCTGAACACGGTGTCGGAGCCAGAAAAGGAATCATCGCCTTCAGACTTTTTGGTATTGAGTTCACCTATAACCATAGGGACTTAGCTGCTTTATTAGGATTCCCCAGTGGACCCTTAGCTTTTACTACCCCTGAGGCAGATTTATTGGATTTTGAGCTGGATTACTTCTGGGGTACTTTAACCGGAAACTATCATCCTGACCCAGCAGAAAGTTTGGATAACAATGAGATACATAATCCCGCTATCCGTTATTTCCATAGGATTCTTGCCCACACTCTGTTTGGAAAAGAACAAAACCAAAATGTTGTATCCAAGGATGAGTTATCTCTGCTTTATTGTATGAACCTTAGGCCCTGCACCTTATGAATACCTGGTAAGAAACGAAGTTGTTACCCTTTTTACCCTTCCAAACCATGCCCAAGTAAGTGTCCATAACCGTGATAATTGGTTATATGAGTTGAATCCACCTAACCACCCTTCAACACCAGAAACACCACAATCATATTTTGTTGCTGATAATTTCATGTCTGAAAATGAAACGGATCCTGAAACTCCTCCTGGTTACCATGATTTTACCAATATGGCTGAAGCACAAGTAGCCCCTGACATAACCCAAGGAGAATACACTACACACTTGAATACCATTCTGACCACTTTGGATTCTTATAAAACTGACATTGATGGAATAAAGAATGAATTGAAGAATATGCGTTTGGATCTTATTGGTTTAACTGACATCACAGTGGAACAATTCTATAACATCACCCAAGCTTTAGAAGATTTGAAAGCAAAGATTGGATGAAGCAGTTCTTAGTTTCTTAGTTTCCAGTTTTTCAGTATTTCAATTCTTAGTTTTTTAGAATTTTCCCATTTTGCTTCGTTTCTAGGTAGTTTCATTCTTTATTAGATTATTACATTTCAATTTTCTTTAGATTTACAATCATTTACTTTCTGTCAAAAAGAACAAGTTACTCATTTTGAATTAATGCAATTGTTTGTTTTCAGTTTTAATTTACATTGATTATTCTGTTTACAATGGTTTATGGTTTTCTAATTCTTGCGAGTTATATATTGGAATATGTGTTGAATGGATTAATGTCGTGTCTATGTTGGAATGCTTGAGATGTTCTGTTTTCTATAAAAATATCACTCTGTGTAATTGTGTTCTGCTCTGTTGAAAATTGCAAATTTTGTAGCTGCCACGATCGTCACTTAACCCCCCACGACCGTCACACGCCTTTCAGCGTGTTACGCTCGTCATCTAGGTGTTACGACCGTAACACGGGTTACATCAGTAACCCTGTTAGCAGAACGTTCTTCTTCCTCTTTTTCAACCTTTCTTTTCTTCTTCTTCCATAACTTCCCAACCGTCCCACTTCCTCCATTCACTCCCCATTAAACCCATTAAAATCACCACTAATTCCTCTCAATTTTCAAACTTCCCACTATCTCTTTTCACTATATATACTCCCATTACCCGTATCATCCTCTCATTCACTCATTCAAAAACCACACCCATTCTCACTCAAACACTCTTGCATGCAAATGGCGAACAATCTCCAACCAATTCCTGGCATTACCCTACGCCATGGTGACCAAGGCGAGACCCAACGGATTAAGTTCTTGAAATTCCAACGTCGAGGACTACACCCTACTAGGTATGTCGACACTGACTGCCTAAGAGCCCTTGGTTTGCTTGAAGGTGTTCAACGTCTTCTTCAGAACGTCAACTTATGGAACCTCTGTAGCCAGCCCCAGCCCACGTACGAGAACCTCACCCTTGAGTTCCTCAGCTCTTTTTGCTACATTACTCCAAACGGTCCAACAAACCAACTTTCTGGTGTTACGAAGTTCCGCATATTCGATACCGAGTACGAGTTCTCTCAGAACGCGTTCGGACGATTGCTTGATTTCTGCACCGATGAAGGTTCCCACCTCCGTGTGCCCGACAACTTTGGCGAAGAATCTTTCAACCTTTGGCATAGTCTCACCAACAACCGTGCAAACTCTTACGATCACCTCAATGCCACACAAATCCACAATCCTGCCATACGCTACTTCCACCGTATCCTGTGTAACACAATCTTCGCAAGAGATAGCAACCATAAGCTCAACTCCAAGGAGTTATTTTTCATGCACTGTGCATTCTCTGGTCAGAAAATCAACGCCGCACCATTCCTCCTGGCCCATATTCACTCCATCTGCACCAGAGGCGGCAAACCTTTCTATTTCGGAGGGCTTGTCACTTCTCTTGCTTTGGCATTGAATCATGGTGACACCCTTGCTCATCTACCATCCCGAGCACCGGTTTTGCTTACCTTGGATCATTGCAAATCAGCCCACCTTATCCACGAGCGGGACGACGGAAAGTTCCATCCAGTGATACAGAACAAAGTTTACTCTAACATTATTTTACCTTGCAGGGACCGAATCGATCCTCAGAACCGAGCCAATTGGCTATTTAACCTTGAAGCCCCTGAAGGCCATGCTGCTGCACAAGAGGAACCACCTATCGGCCCCGCTGATGAGATGCAGGAAGAATTGGATAGAGTTGTTCCTGTGCCTGACATCCCTGAATCTTCCTCTGCTCCGCCACCTCCCACTTATGACAATCTCCTCCGAGCTATTCATCATCAGAATCTTATGAATGCCAAATCCGAGAGGTTACATCAGGAGCGTTTCGACGTCTTACTCGCGCAAAATGCCCAAATCCTGAGTGGTCAACGCTCGATGAATGAAAGACTTGATGAAGCTCTGAGCGAGCTTAATGCTTTGAGGATGGATGTCACATCTCTTGGACCCCAGAGCACCGACTCTGAAGCCACTCCCTCCAGAAGGTCACGAACCAGAAGCCGTCGTGGTCATCAGTAGTTTTCCTTTTTCTTTTTCTTTGTTGTTGCTTTCTTTGTTTTTTTTCTCTGATGTATTTTTAATTTAACCTCGCCGTTATATCATAACATTGAGACAATGTTTGATATAGTGTGGGAGGAGTACTGCATTCTTAATTCAGAACGAGTAATTTCAATTTCTATTTTAGTAATCTTTCGTTATTCCATTTCTCCCCGTTTTATTCAGCCATACCAAAATTTTTCGCCTTTTATTTTCGCATAATCGTTAGTTACCTACTTTAACTGAAATCTTAGTTAGAAGGCCGAGAGCGATCCAACGAGAACTATACGGTTATGACACCTTTGACTCCCCACTTACGCGATTCGTCTCCATTTTTGTTATACCGATATTTCGAGTTTTAAGTCTTAAATTAGCCCCTAGTAGTTTATATTAGCAGTTGGCACCAGTCTTAGCACAAACCACGTGGAAAGCCGATGAACATAAGTGGATGATCTTGCTAATTGTTTTAAAAGAATGTTACATGCTTTAAGGAAATAGGTAATGCACCAATTAAATTGGGCGATCCTCACCCGATCGTTTAATCCAACGGAAGCAAAAGCTTTTACTAAGTAACATGAGAATCCATTGTTTAGGTGGTTTAGAAGCATCTGGTACTAAACATGGTAGGGCAGACTACGGTTTGATCCCCCGCATCTTGCAATCGGATATAAGAGGTTGCCACATAATTGTGCCAGAAACCATTGTGTTTTGATCAGAACCACTAACCGGCTATTCCGCTACGTGCGTGTAAGGATAATGGGCTTAATGTGATTGCGCAAGAACGAAACCGGGTGAAATAGGAACGAGAAACCTTGAGTTGAATTATAACGGTATAATTGGACTTTCGTTTAAAACGGATAGTCGTCGACTAGCTTGTTGCTTGTGTCATTAGTGTATCATTGTTGTTTTACTCAATTTTCTTGGCCGAACTAAGTTAGGATTTCTTGTAATAATTTGAAAACAAAAAGGTACACTAGATATGTGCGTCTATAAAAACTTGTCCATTTTTTCTAATTGATTATTTTGCTTGAGGACAAGCAAAGGTTTAAGTATGGGGGATTTTGATAACACGAAATCGTATCGTTTATTTACCATGAAATTAACCCGTTTTGTATTATTTTGACCCGATTAACTCCCGAATATTTCGAGTTTGTCATGACTTTTTGCAGGTATTACATAACTTAGCTCAAAACAGAAGAAAACATGAAACATGCAAAGCTAGCGTCAAAGAATAGAAGAAAAGATGAATCTGTCAAAGAAAATGCAGATTTTGTAGCTGTGACGGTCGTCAGCCATCTGCCACGACCGTAAGACATTCATGAAGCGCGTGACGACCGTAACACCTTGGCCACGACCGTAACACGGGAAAGCATGAAACCTGCTCATAACACATCTGCCACGAACGTAACGCGCATTATATCAGTTTTCAAAATGTGCAGAACGTGGAGAAGCTTAACAGAAGGAGTTTTAAAATCCTGATTTCTCTCAACCTCAATGGAAGCCACGTTCAACGCACGTCCCTATATTTTTGGAACGTTCAAGTGAAGCCACGAAGTCCAAATCTTCTCCAACTGCCAGTCTGCACTCTTCTATAAATACCTCAACCTTCAAAGTTAGAAAGGGAGAGCATTTGAGATTTTACTTGTGCGGAAGCTCTGCCGAAATCAAACCCGTTGCTATTTCAGTTTATATTTTCCTCTGCAATTGTTTATTTCCTTTGTTTAATTTCACTGCCCAAATAATAATTTCCAACATTAGGAAATTATTATTCTAGTTTAGGATTTTTATTCAAGCTTCAGAACTCATTTGTATTTCCAATACCGACAGTCCAAGTTTCCGATCTGTGGAAGAAGGATTAGAAGTATTTGCTTTATTTTCAGGTTCTTTATTTTGCATTTGTATTACAGTACATCTTAATCAATTAATTTAAGTTTCATTAATTATTTATAATGTCTGCTTTATGTTTACTTGCTTTTATTTCCTGTGAGTTTATTCCGATTATTATGGCTAGCTAAACCTTTAGTGTCGGTATGGAATAGTTAGAGACAATAGGCATCTGATCAAACTTAGGCTAAAACCTTAATCAACTTAACTCTGGTTATAACTTTTTATGCTGCTTAAAAATAAAACCTTTTTGTTACGAAAGTAAGAAAAGTAAATAGGTTAGGATCGAGACCACGAAAGTGTGAGATTTTCATCGGATAGCTAAAGTTAGGCATTTGATTTAAATACAGGGAAAGCGCTTTAAAACAAATTAGAATTAATTATGTTTCCAAAAAGTATGTTCTAAACACTTATAGGCTAGCGAAAGTGTATAGGGCTTTAGACGTAATCCGAGATAAGACCACGAAAGTGTGAGTTGAGGGTTTTTAAACTGATTAATTCTACAGATAAACTAAGTTAACCATCCTTATACGCTTAAGTTCGATTAGATCCCTAGGTCCATCCTATTACATACCGACCATTTCATTTCATTATTAATTTAAAATCAATTAGTTTACCTTCCTTAACCTTCCCAAAACCAAACGTGACAATATCCGCCTTAGCTAAACCAGCATTACTTTCCCGCACTAGAGTGATTACAAAGTCCCTGTGGATTCGACTATCTTTTATTACTACCGCGATAGGCTGTGCACTTGCAGTTAAGATACCGTTAGACACATTAGGTCGATCGCACATCAAGATTGTTCCGAACTTTGCCTTTTCCTCGCTTGATTTCTCTGTTCAGAATATGGTTTTTTCTGAAAACTTAGACTCTGAAGGGTTTCTGGTAGGAAAGTGATGATAGAAGATAACTAGGTTTTTGGTTTTTTTTTGCTTGCTGTTATGATTTCTGGGTTTGGAGATTATGTTTTCTGGTTTTGAAGTTATGGTTTCTGTTCTGGAACAAATGGTTGCTGGTTTTCTTGTTCTGATATAAGGTTTCTGGTATTTTTGGAACAGATAGTATACTTTGATTTTTGCTTTTGAACCGATACTCTAAAACTTGGTTTCTGATATTGGCTTCTTAGAACTATCATGGTTGTCCCTGTATTCACTTCTGCTGCTATGTTATATCCACCAAAATGCTTTGTTTTTTTTTCTGTTCTCTATCCCTGTTGTGGTTATTGATGTTGGTTTATCTTCTGGTTTACCCATCTGAACAGATGCTACACTTTTTTCTCTTTTTCTGGTCCTTGTCCCTTTCTTTGTTGATTTAAATTATGAACAGATACTGCATTGATCATTACTTTATGGTATATTTGGAACAATCTACCTTGGTTCTTGTTTTATGGTTTATTCCTTGGTGAAACTCAACCCTGTTTTCTCTTGGAACCAAAACTTTCCCTTTTTTCTGATGCTGCCTGTGACTTTCTTCTATTGTTGGCCTTGCCATTCTTGGCTTTGTTTCCTACTACTGACTATGCTATCTGCCTGCTGCTGGCTGCTTAACACATAATGTTTTCTTGGGTGAAAAACTTTCACTATGATGCTGATAACCATGGTTTTTGGGTAAAATATTGTCCCTTTTGTCTGCTGCCCATTGCTTGCTGCTAATTGTTGGATTTGGTTTGCTGCCTTATTTTATAACTATGATGATAACTGAGTTTTAGCTTCTTTGTGAACCAAATTATTTTGTGATTTGCAAATAAGCTTCTTTTAACCGATGATTAGTCTTGAACAAGATTATGAGGCTTAACATTCTTTAAACCTGATTCTTGCCGGAAACTCCTAATGATGAGATTATAACATGAATCGCTTGCATTAATTCTTTTCGATTGAATTGTTGCTAACTATTTTCCTCTTTCTTGTTTCATGTAACATGGTGAATTGGATGATAAGAGGGAAGCTTAGACGAGAAGAAACGGCTTGGAGGAAGACGAACAATTCGTTTGAAACATAAGGACAAAGCTTAGAAACTTGTAGCATTAGATAGACTCTGAAAACTTTGTAACATTTGTAACTCAACTTTGTAATCAAATTAATACAACAACTTGCTTTTCTATTTCGAACTTATAATTCCATATCCTTCTCGGAAAAGGCATTGTAATTATGTAGCAACTTGAGACAAATGAGTATAAAATCTTGAATGACATCCATGTAGCATTTCATTTGAATGAACATTACACTCAAAAAGATAGAATCAATCTTAGCTTGAATCCTCTTTGATATTTTTTGCTAATGAACTTGCACTCCAAAACAAACAGCTTTCCCTCCAATGAATTCAAATTCCAAAAAACAAATAATTCCTTTAAAATTTAAATTCTAAAAACAAATAATTCCTTTTTGAATTTCGAATTATGCTTAATGATAGCTTGAATCAAAAATCGAATTAATAACAAAACAATAGTTATCTTAGAAATCCAGCACAATCCTTTTCATGAAAGTTTCCCTATAGAATTTTTTAGAAGCTACAATGATTGAACATCTATGATGAAAAATGAACCACTGAGGTGAAATAAAGGGGAAAATTTTGGGGCGCGACACCTACCTACTAATGGTATGGATAGCCTTATTCTAAAGGAAGCAAAATAACATGGAAACGATCATTCTGAGTAGGTAATAAGACTCTTTCGTAATGATTCTCGTTGGAATGTCTACGAAGTGTTCAGAAATGTTTGCTTGGAAAATGTTTAACTTTGTAATTATTCTCGCTGGAATGTATACAAAGTGTTTGAAAAAAAGATTTTGAAAAGTGTGAGGTGTGAAAAGTGATTTTGATTGATTGGAGCAAGCAATAGAGTCTTATTTACCTACTCAGAATGGTCGTTTTCTTGTTATTTTCCTTCTCCTTTAGGGTAACGCTATCCATACCATTAATTGGTAGGTAACTTTATCCGTTGGATGTGAAGGGACAATCATAGGGTCATCGTATGGTCATTGAAGGCAACATGTAGGGATACCTTAGCAATTCGAAGGGACGATCATCACTTATTCGTAGGAAACAATCGAGGGACAAGATCATGTATTCGTAGGCAACATCAAGGGTCATCGAGGGATTATGATCTTTATATCGAAGGGACTATGATCTGTGTGATGATTTTATTCGTAGGCAAATTTTGCTAATGGTATACCTACGTTCGAGGGACATGACCATTGTTATTCGAAAGGCAACAAGAGAGGATACCCTAAGGGGGTGCAAGTGTGATAGAGTGTATTTGATTCAGATATTTATCTTGAATTACGGTGTTCTAAGATTAATTTTATCTTGCCATATAAACCCTAGTTAGCATGCATCTAAGCAGTTAATATGTACAGAAAAATAAAGTGCAGAATGTAAAAGTGCGGAAAGTAAATATCCTACGCTATTACATGGCTTCGGGGAATTTACATAATATAGTTTCGGAAAGTAAATTGCAAGAAAAGTATATCTATGCTATTACAAAAATAACCTTGCGACCTATACATCAATTTCTAGAATTTAAATATGAAATAAAGTAAATAAATTGGAGAAAAAATGTCTAAGGATAAGAGAGAGTGTCTAAACCCTAGTTGTAAAAGAAATATATTTTTTGATATTTTTTGGATTGATTTTAGTTAATAAAACCTAATTTCTAAGTTAATTAACAATTAAATGTTAAAAATAATTTAAATTGTGAGAAAAATAAATTATTTTTATGTCAAAAACTAATTAAATATTTAATTAACCTAAATCTGAAATTAGAATATTTTTTTGATTTTTGAAAATGTTTGAATTAATTTTGAAAGAAAATTAAGTTAGTTTAGAAAAATAAAAGAAAATAGAAAAAGTTAGAGCAAACAAGTGGTAAAAATAAGATTTGGTCCTGCTGAGGTTTGAACCCACGCCCTTGGGGTTGTAGGTTCAAAATACTGCCACTACACCACTTGAAAATGGTGATATATGCCCGCATCCATAAATATATGTGTGTTCCCTGTGCAAATAAAAAAAATAATGAAAAAAACTTGCAAAGGGCAAGTTCGAACCAGCAACCTGATAGGGGTAAGGGACTACACGTGCATGTCTTACCGCTGGGGAGGTGATACATCCATTCATAATGCTACACAGATAAATATATAAGGGGAAATTAATTCCAAAAATCAACTTAAAAAGCAAACGCGCGCAAGTGGGGTCCATGTGTTTGAATGGGTAAATTAGATCGTGCCACGCCATGGTCAAAGAGTTAGAGGCCGGAGGGACGCCGGAGCCCTAGCTCCGGTCGTCTTCTCCAGTGATCTTAGTTTTACAACCTGCAAAATAAAAGTAATTAATGAGCAAGAGGGACCCTACCCCCTTAAATCAAGGATGTCAAATCAAATGGTGGCCTTGGTTTGGGCTGAAAGTGTCTGGAAACAGGGATGCGAAGCTCAACAATTTCGAGCCCTAACAATGGCGTTTGGTCATTCCTGCGTTAAACCTCAAAAGAAAAGCATCAAATTGACTCTAAATAATATCATGAACATGTATGAATGTATAAACACAATTTATTTTGCATGAATCAAGAGTTTAAATTTCAGAAACCTTTACCAAATCGTGTACTTGGGGAAGCGATTTTTGGATGCTTTGGGATCGTGTAAGGCCTAGGATCGACTCCTGGGAAGCTCAGGAGAATGAATGGATGGCTGGAATGGCTTGAGAGTGGCTGGAATTAGGGTTTTGATGGTGCAAGTTTTTATGAAATTTTTGAGCACAAACCCTGATCTTGTACTATATATAGTGAGGAGTGTATTAGGTCAAGCATTAAGTGAAAATATATTGCCTTTCAATGAAGAATATTTGATTGAAAATTTCATCAAAACTTTCCAAAACTGGCTCTATCTTGCCTTAGTGCCTCTTGTACGAATTTGACAGCTTGTGATGAGCTATCTTGGACCTCAAGTCATACAAATACTAAGCCCAACTCACCTTATCTTTTATCTTCATATTTTATTTAATTAAATTTGAATTTTAGCCATTTAATTAAAAAATAAATTAAATAAATAAAGGAAAGGCTTGGCAATGAGTGTAGAGGTCATGGACAATCTCAAGAATAAGTTTGGATCACAAAAACTTAGGCCCATTTAGAAAAAAATTGAATTTGCTAAGTATTTCTCTTCATGCACTTCTTTAAAAATACCAAACTTGCACAACTTGTATCTTGCTCGATTTTCAACCTTTTGAAGTGTTCTTGGACTTTTTAGAAAGCTTAAGATGTCCTATAAACACTATTTTTGGTTTCATCTTCATTGAAGTTTCCATGTTCATGTACACTTCTTTGCAAAAAGATGACTTTTTGTTGCCTTTTAGAAGGACCTATAATGTCTTGATCCATAACTCTCAAATGAAGCATTTCTGGCCAAAGCTTGTGAGACATGAAGTTGTAGAGAATTGAAATCTCTTTAAAATGAGATTTGGTGTAAAATTTTCTGATAAAGTATGTGAAAGTTACGCTTGGTCAAAATTCTGTTGACTTTTTGTCCAAAAACCCTAATTTGGAAACTTTGACTTTTGATCAAATCTTGAGTTTTCTTGATGAATCGTGATCAACCCTTGATCAAATGATGAATGTGACTCCAAAATGTTGATTTTGACAAAAAATGATGGAGTTTGACTGTATGTTGACCACAATTGACTTTTTGTCCAATACAACTTCTTTTCAACCATCTGAGCAATTGATTGAGCAAATTTAAGCTGTGGGGTTTGCAACTTGACATGGTGATCCCTTGAGATATATGAGGAGGTATGTAACCACTTGAGGCATTAGAACTAATTTTTTACTTGAAAGAATCAAAACCCTAGTTGTGGGTTGATTGCTTAGGAGAGGGTTCATCTGGTCCACCCTTGAGAAGTTCTTGAGTATATAGATGTGGATTGACTTGGGAAATAGGAGGGCATATTTTGGGGTATAACACTTTCACATGAATTGTAGTTATTAAGTGATAGATATATATATAACATACCCTTTAGATAAAAAATAGAAGTGGATACTGTAGTAATCTACGGGCGCGTGGGGTGCTAATCCTTTCCCCTCGCGTAATAGACTCCCTTACCCCGATCTCTCGGTCGTGAGACCGTGATTTCTCCCCTTTCAAGTTTACTCGATTTTTTCCTTTCCTCTCGCAGGATAAAAAACGTTTGATGGCGACTTCGTTGATATTCCTATCGGATGATGTTCAGCCGGTTGTTTCAATCTCCCCCATGCTTTTCGTTTAGTTTCACGCTAATCGTATTGCATATCTTTTTTAGGGTATTTCAGTTTTCCCCTTTTCCTTTCTTTTTTTGGAAATAATAAAGCTTGATGCTTGCGGCATCTTTTAAAAACAATCAAAGATAAAAAAAAATTGAGCCGGAGATTTGAATTTCGATTTGATTCCCTTGTTCTTCACTTTTTATCACGAACAGAAAAATGGCGACTCTACTGGGGAGTACCAAGCTTTTTTTGTTTTAAAAAAAGGGGTTAAGCCTCATCTGTTCATTTTTTTGTTTTATTTCTTATGTGTTTTGTTCTGTTACTCACGATTTCATGTGATGGAAAAAAATCCTAACCCGGATTTAAGAAACATTTAAGAATTAGGCGGGGGTATAGTCCTGTTAACTTACGAGGTGTCTCAGTCCTTAATAAGTTAACTTGAGATCCCTCACTCAATGGAGGTTTTCTTGGGGGTAATTTTGTTTAGCAACGAAGACATTTTTGCTTTTCAAGCGAACCAGCGAAGCTGAGTTGGCTGTAGAACCCATAACCCATCCTGGTCTTTTAGGATGTAGTGCAGAAACTATTCAGGTATAGACTTAGATTAGTTGTCATGTGAGACTACAATCAGGCGAGTTTTTCTTGAAAAATATTATTGGACTATGAGTTAGTTGTTTAATCCAATTATATTTAAAAGAGAAGCATAGACCCTGTATTATTAGTAGAACATGTTTTACAGGTGATTAAACCCATAATACTTACCCGCATTTGGTTCTTATTGCTGACCTCATGCTTGTGACTTTGAACGTTTGAACCTATTTTGTGTGTAAACATGTTTGTATATTTGTGGCATTCATGCATCCTTTCATAAATGTTTCCATTTTTCTCTTTCCATAAAATTTCCAAAGAATTTAGAGAATCTTTCTTTGTAAACATTCTAAGTTAGAGAGATGGATGTAAGAAGAAGAAATACCAAGAGATACGGTTTTAGATTTCCTGATGTGAAAAAGTTAAAAGAGTTAGCATTCTTGGTCGAAGATCCCTCAGATTTCAGAAAATGTTATGGAACTCTTTTAACTATCATGAACACTAACATTGATGAAAGACTTCTTAAAACTTTGGTTCAGTTTTACGATCTTGTTCATGTTTCACTTTCCCTGATTACCAGTTGATTCCTACTTTGGAAGAGTACGCAAATCTTTTAGGTATCCTAGTGTTTGACAAAGTCCCTTTCAATGGTTTGGAAGCCATTCCGAAGCCACAAGTCCTTGCAGCGATAACTCACTTAAGAAAATCTGAGATAGACAAAAACTTTACTGCTAAAGGAAATATCTTAAGACTAACTTCAAAGTTTCTAATGGAGAAAGCTTTTAGTTTTTCCGAAGTCGGTAGTATGGTAGCTTTTGAGGCTATTTTAGCTTTGCTCATTTATGGGTTGGTCTTGTTTCCTAACGTCAAAGACTTTGTTGACATCAACGCCATAAGGATCTTTTTGATTGGAAATCATGTTCCTACTTTTTTTGGTGATACGTATTTCTCTATCCATTATAGGAATCATCAAGGAGATGGAATTATTGTGTGTTGTGTGACTTTGTTGTTAAAATGGATTGTTTCACACTTGCATAAGTCTCCCATTTTCAAAGAAAATAAAGGTGGTTGGCATTGGCCTCAAAGACTCATGTATCTTACTAATGAAGATGTTCATTGGTATACTATGACCTACAATGAGATGGAAATCATTGACAGTTGTGGAGAGTTTTCCAGCGTACCTCTCATTGGTACACGAGGAGGAATTAACTACAATCCATTCTTGGCAAGATGTCAACTTGGGTATGCAAACTCGAGTAAACCCATTGGTCTTACAGTAGAGGGTTACTTTTATCATGAAAGGGAAGATTCCCAAGGTTTGAAAACCAGAATGATAAGAGCTTGGCACCATATTTGAAGGAAAGAAAAAGGTGATGTAAGGAATTGTGTAGCCATGGAAATCTACACTTGTTGGGTAAAGAAAAGAGCAAAGAAATGTTGTATGCTTATGGAGAACCCATGTTCCCAGTGGTATCTAAATCGACCACCATTCCCATTGAGACTATGGGAGAATACCAATAAGCTTTGGCTAAGATGAGACTAGAAAAGGATTCTTGGGAAGACAAATTTCTTAAGGCTGACTTTGAGAATGTAAAGCTTAAGAAACATGTTAAAGATCATGAAAAAATGCTCTACTTTCAAGATGAATGGCTCATGGAGAAAGATGAGAAGATTCGTCAGAAGGATGACGCGATCAAGAAATACATTAAATAAAGAAAAAGAAAGCTTGAAGAATTGAAAAATGGTACTCCTGCTCCTGACGAGTGGAAGAAAGTTGTTAACAAGCTAAAAGCCGAGAAAGCTAAATTGAAAGCTTACTATGGGAAAAAGATGTTGAAGATGAAGCTGCATCAAGCATTTGGTTATTCATTCCATGAAAATGCTTGATTAGAATATTTTAGCTTTTATTTATCATTTACTTTGTTCTTGTAAGAGCTATGCTCAAAAAAAACTTTTCTAATCTTTTCTTAATATATAAATGAAATAAGAGTTTTATGTTCAAATGTTTGCAAGAAATTTCTCTTTTAAAAAAAATCTTTGGAAAAATCATTTCTTCTCTTTTGCATTTCATAACCATGCATCATATTGCACTTCGAGTTTGTTATCTATAATCTTATCTTTTGGAATTTTCTCTAGAGATCAACTAGCTGTTGTGTCTTAGAGTTTCCCGATTGCGTTTACAATCAGCTCGCAAATAGAAAGAAAGCAATGGAAGATTTTGAACAAGATAATATTGAGCTTCTTGGTACCGCAATCACACTTCAAGAGAAAGTGGAAAGACTCAATGCTTTGGTGAGCTCGTTGGTAGCTGCGAAGAATCAGCAACCAACACCTAACAGTCAAATTCAGGCAACGGTGATTTCCAAAATCACTACTGCTCCAGCTTCTGCTATTATAGTTAGCAATCTTCTTTTCACTATGCTAAAGGGTTACCCTTGAGAATTCCTTTCAACTTTGGTATAGGTTTTTGTCAAAATACTTCTGAAGTACCGGCAACCACAACTGAGGTTCCTACTTTACAGAATTCAGCGTTCACTTTGCAACCCGGAGTAACCTTTCCCCAAGTCACTATGTCGGTTTCTCAACCAAATATGACAAATTCAGTTCTCGTGGTTCACACTATTCCTTATGTGAACAACGACGTTTATGACGCTCTAGACAACGCAAATCCTCGTGGCCTTTTGGAAGATCTCCAAGAACAGTTTAATAAAATACAACTAGATATCAAGGCTATCCGTGGGAAGGATTTGTTTGGAAAATATGCCCACGATCTATGTCTGGCTCCCAGTGTAAGAATACCAACCAAGTTCAAAGTCCCTGACTTTGAAAAGTACAAAGGTAACTCTAGCCCATAAAGCCATCTTGTGATGTATGCTAGTAAGATGTCTACGCACAATGATAATCATCAATTACTCTTTCACTACTTCTAAGACAGCCTTACTAGCGTCGCTCTAAAGTGGTACATGGGATTGGATAGTACTAACATTCGAACATTCAACGACCTAGGCGAGGCCTTTGTTCGACAATATAAGTACAACTTGGACATGACTCCAGATTGAGACCAACTCAGAGCAATGTCTCAAAGAGAAAAGAGACTTTCAAAGAGTATGCCCAACGATGGAGGGAAATCGCTGCCCAAATCAATCCACCATCGGAAGAGAAAGAGATGACCAAGATCTTCTTGAATACTCTTGGTCCTTTCTACTACGAGCGCAAGATCGCTAGTGCCCCAAATGATTTCACCGAAATGGTAAGCATCGGGATGCGATTAGAAGAGGGAGTCCGAACATGACGTTTGACCAAAGAAGTTGGATCTTAAAGAGGAACCAAGAAATGTGGAAGTGGTTTCCCAAAGAAGAAAGAACAAGATGTTGGAATGGTCTCCCTTGGGAGACCAAGAAGAAACATTGATCACCAACAACATGTAGCCGCTATTGCACCAGTTGTTAGTTCAACTTCAAACACGGGATTTACCCCACAATTTGAGTAACAGAATCAGCAGCCTCGACAACAGGCTCATCCATTCATCAATAATCAGAATCGTGCTCCTAGAATTTTACAGTTTGACCCAATTCCGATGTCTTACACGAAATTATATCCTGATTTATTTGAGAGGAATCTTATTCAAACTAGAGCACCACGGCCAGTGCCTGATAAGTTATCTTAGTGGTACAAAGCTGAAGTTTCTTGTCCTTTTCACCAAGGGGTACCTGGCCATGAACTCGAACATTGCATAGCTTTGAAGGCTGAATTTCAAAGATTGGTTAGAGCTAACATTCTTTCTTTTAGGGATTTGAATCCGAACGTACAAGTGAATCTGTTGCCTAATCATGGAGGGCACACTGTGAACATGGTGTATGGATGTCTTGACCAATATCAAGTCTTCGATATACACTTGGTAAGAGCAGATCTAGTTCAGAGGCACGCCACATTCTGTGTAATCGGTGGTTTTGCTCGACACAACTACGAATCTTGTAGGATTTGTTCTAGAGATTCTCGTGGGTGTTCTACTGTGAAAACATATCTTCAACAACTAATGGATAATGGCGACATTCTAATCCTCAAAAATAGTAATGAGAATGAAGTGAGTATGATAGGATGTTATTCACATGTGCTTTTAGTATCAGATATCAACTCAGTAACTCCTAAAGTAAACATCACCATTACTCATTTCAATATGCCCGAGCGCATAGAGGTCACATACAACAATCCAAGGGTTCCTATTTCTCCTTTGATCATTTGTCTACCTAGACGTGTTCCTCGTGACTCTAACAAAGAAGTTCCCTACCAATACAATGCAACAATGATGGAAAATGGGAAGGAAGTCCCCATACCTACTCTTTTATCCGTAGTTAACATCTCCGAAGTAAGTCGAGTAACTAGGAGTGGGCGTGTGCATACCCTGTTGCCACCAAAGCAGCCTATCACTCCTATGACTACATAAAGTCTTGTCAGTGTACCCATTGTGAATCCTGTAGGAATTCCTATTGGTAATCCAGACTTAAACACTGGGCTGTCCAATGAAACTAGTATCAATCCCGACTTTGATGAAATTATAAAGCTAATCAAGAAGAGTGAGTACAAGGTTGTGGATCAACTAATGCAAACTCCTTCCAAAATATCAATACTCTCATTGCTTTTAAATTCTGAAGCCCATCGAGAGGCCCTGATGAGAGTTTTAGATCAAGCCTCCATAGATAACTATGTGACTATCGATCAATTTGGTGGAATAGTAGCCAACATAACGACTTGCAAAAATCTGAGCTTCTGTGATGAAGAACTCCCTGAGGAGGGTAGGGACCACAATTTCGCTCTACATATCTCTATGCACTGCCAATCTGAATCTTTGTCCAACGTGCTAGTGGACAATGGCTCTTCCTTAAACATAATGCCAAAAATGACTCTTGCTCGTTTGTCTTACAAAGGAACACCTATGAAATTCAGTGGTGTGGTAGTCAAAGCTTTTGATGGATCGTGAAAATCTGTTATTGGAGAAATCGACCTTTCTATGACAATTGATCCGCATACTTTTCAAGTCACCTTCCAGGTAATGGACGTTCAAGCCACCTACAGTTGTTTGCTAGGTCGGCCATGGATACATGAAGCTGGAGAAGTAACATATACGCTCCACCAAAAATTGAAATTCGTAACAAATGGAAAGTTGGTAACCATAAGTGGGGAGCAAGCCTTGTTACTGAGGCACTTGTCCACTTTCTCGATCATCACTGTTGATGAGGTAGAAGGAACGCAGTTCCAAGGTCTCTCTTTTGAAGACGAATCTACCAAGAAAAATAGATCTCCTATCTCCTCTTACAAAGAAGCAGCGCAAATAGTGAAAGACGGTACTGCCGCCGATTAGGGACAAGTTATGATTCCTGTCAACAACAAAACCAAAATGGGACTCGAATTTACTCCAGTACTCTCAAAAACCACTAAGAAGGATGAAACTCTTTGTCCAATCAAAGAAGTATTCCACGGCAGAGGTTTCCTTAACCCTATTCCTCAAGAGGTCAATGTCTTTATTAAAGAATGCACTGAAGAAAATCTCTCTGGTTCAGAAGAATGGAAGACTTATCTCAATGACTCTGGATACATATCTCAAGAAGAACCGTGTAGACCGTTCTTTTCTCCTTCAGATAAGTTTGAAGGCATGTTCCAGCAAGGTGATAAAGAAGAAATTCAACCTATCCCACCTGAGGTCTGGGATATCTTGGGGCAGTCAAGTGGAAAATTCGACTTCATGGTAAAATATACTGCCCCTGAAAATTCAAGAATTGCAATCGAAGACATCCAACCAACTGGATGGGAAGATCCTCTTGAATATCTCAATCAACCAGAAAAGGCATACTTGCCCTCTCAATCTCATCATCCATTGGAGATCACGACTAAAGATCTTTGTTTCAATACACCTACCAAGGTTGTTGAACCTGAATCTGCGTATTCCCAAATAAATGCAACTTTTGGAGATGATTGGGAAGATGGTCCTGAAAATGACTTGGAAAGTGTCTCTGACAATGAGTCTGTTCATCCAGAAGATTGGAAATTACACCCTAAAAGCCCATGATACATGTTTCTTGAATATACATGTACCTCATTTTATATTCCTCGACCTGTCGAACCAGTAGAGGAAGATTACCTTAGCAATACAAAGGACAAGGTTAACAAACCAGAGCCTGCAAATCCTGCTCGACCAACAATCAACGTCATCACTGAAGATGGTACTAAGTGAAAACTGCCATAATACATAGTCTACCAAGGAGTTCGTCACTATTGGAAAGTTGTTTAAGCTCCGACTGTTGTTCACCGTTCAAAGTAATCATCTTGCTTTTATTTTAAACTCTAGCCCAGCCTAAGGCAGAGAGATGTTTCATAGGTCTATCTTTTAAAATGTTTTTCTCTTTGTCTCGCCCAAGACAAAAGAGTTTGTGTTTAGGGCTTTGTTTCAAATGTGAATCATAAATAAAGCGTCATTTTGAATTCCCACATTTATGTGTTTGTTTTTCGTTTTTTTTGCCTTTTTTCTAGAAATGGTAATCCTAAAAAATAAATAAAACAACACTTCAAAAAAATGCGCATACACTTTTGCATTCACTGCTTTCTAAAAAACAAACGTAAATCACATGTGCATATTAAAAATGAATAAACCCATTGAATGCAATAACCTTATGCCTTCTCCCAACTTTGAATTTTCTATGTTCGAAGCCGAAGAAGATGAAGAAGAAGGGATCCCATATGAGATTTCCCGACTACTTAAGCACGAGGAAAGAGCCATTCATCCTCATGAAGAGCCTTTTGAAATGATCAACTTGGGTTCTGAGGAAGACAAAAAAGAACTGAGCATCAGATCTCTACTCGATGACGATGTCAAGAGCAAACTGATAGATCTTCTCAAAGAATATGTCGATGTGTTTGCTTGGTCCTACCGGGACATGCCAGGGTTGGATACCAACATCGTAGAGCATCACTTGCCATTAAAGCCTGAGTGTCCGCCAGTTAAGCAGAAACTGAGGAGGACTCACCCTGATATGGATGATAAAATCAAAAAGGAGGTTCAAAAACAACTCGACGCAGGTTTTCTCGTCACCTCCGAACATTCTCTCCTATCCCTGGCCTTTCTCCATGTGGGGCATTGACATGATTGGAATGATTGAACCAAAAGCTTCAAACGGTCATCTCTTCATCTTAGTGGCCATTGATTACTTCACCAAATGGGTCGAAGCAGCATCTTACACCAACGTTACAAGACAAGTGGTTGTGAGGTTCATCTAGAACAACCTCATTTTTCGATATGGAATTCTAAGAAAGATCATTGTAGATAATGGATTGAACTTGAACAACAAAATGATGAAATAACTGTGTGAGGAATTCAAGATTAAACATCATAACTCTTCTCCTTACCGGCCAAAAATGAATGGCGTTGTGGAAGCCGCCAATAAGAACACCAAGAAGATTGTCCAGAAAATGGTCGTAACTTACAAATACTAGCATGAAATGTTGCCATTTGCTTTC
Organism: Vicia sativa; assembly: GCA_021764765.1. Lineage (NCBI taxonomy): Eukaryota > Viridiplantae > Streptophyta > Magnoliopsida > Fabales > Fabaceae > Vicia > Vicia sativa. Next base: position 34,408,040 of record CM038794.1, read on the forward strand.
ATGGGTAACGCACTTTAGTATGCACTTCAACAGGAGAACCCCATTCTCTTTAGTGTATGGAATGGAGCAGTGCTCCCCTTGGAAGTTGAAATTACATCAATGAGAGTCCTCATGGAGGCTAAGTTATCTGAAGCTCAATGGTGTCAAAGCAGATATGATCAGTTGAACTCAATCAAAGAATAACGTATGACCGCTTTGTGTCATGGACAATTGTATCAAAGAAGGATGAAGAAAGCCTTCGACAAAAAGGTTCAACCTCGTGAATTCCAAGAAGGCGACCTCGTGCTTAAAAAGATCTTTTCTTTTCAACCAAATTCTAGGGGGAAATGGTCTCTTAATTACGAAGTCCTGTAAGTTGTTAAGAGAACCTTCTCTAGCGGTGCTATGACTCTCGCAACCATAGACGGTGATGAACTCCCAAGTCCTGTAAACGCTGATGCAGTCAAGAAATACTTTGTCTAAAAAGACAAAAGAACAGCTCGGTAAGTCGAAAACTCGAAAAGGGCGGCTTAGGAAAAAATGAGCGTCTCGGTGGACTAAAAACCCGAAAGGGCGGTCCAGGCAAAAATTAGAGACAATAAACAGAAAAAGTTTATCCTAGTAGATGAAAACATGAAAATGCAATCTAGGCAAAAATTAAGGATTAATTGACAAAGTAATTGCATCATTCCCTACTTCATCAACTTGAAGAATCTTCCATCAACGAATATTCAATCAAATCTTCTAAAGCAACAAGCATAGTTGGAATTCAAAGTTGTTAAGGAGAATAGCGGTTATTGCTCTCAATGTAACCTTTTCCTAATATTTACCATTTCCAACTTTTGTAAATAATCCATGGAATCACACCTTAGGAGGATTACCATTCTATAAATAAATTTGAGCCTTGTGCCCACTTGTTTGCAATTCTTGTTTTATTCTATCTTGCAAAATAACACTTTTACTTGTGATAATCACTTTAGAAACAAAAAACAAAAAAAAAATTTAAATGAATTTGCTTCTAAACTTTTTGAAATAAAAGTGAAAATTTCCTTTGAATTGTGAACATAGAAGGAATATCAACAATTATCTCCATGCGTGTTTCAACCTCTAAAGGATAAACAATTGTTTCGACATAAGAAGTTTTCTCTTCCCCGAAAGAGATCATCAAAAGACAATATTCTTATCCAAAAAGAATCTCCAGACCTGGCACTGCCAGTGAAAAATGCTTTTTCTCCCCAGAGAATCTAAAGCATGCAACTATGATTCATTACCAGTAATATCTACACATTGCTGAAGATTTTTGTTGAGTATCTGACTGAACTGCGACAGTAGTCCTTTCTCCAAAAACTTTTGTTATCTTGTCAAGTATGGTCAGCATGCATATGACATTCATGACATTCATCATTCATACATAATTGCATCATTAATGTATTCTTTCATTTTTCAGTGTGTGCTCTAATATAACTTGTTTAGGTTGCATTTATTCCAAAAAACAGGTATAGGTGTGTCATCTCTTCAGCAGTCTGTCATCCCTAAGCAGAAAGAGCACATTCTTTCTCGAGTTCCCCAATTGAGTTCATTCCTCATTGGATCCAAATTCTTGTTTGACTGTTTCTTTCCAACTCATTCCTGGATAGAACCTCGTCTACAACCAATTCAGGTCTAGATTTCACAAAAATCTAACTACAAACAATAAGCAAAAGCCTCTTCATCCAAGCCGCATATTTCCTTTCATCTTTGAACTTATCATAAAACAATTGTTCTTACAAATAATTCCAATCATGAAAGTTCATTAACAAATCTACAGTTGTCTTTCTCTCTGAGAAACCTGTACTTTACAATCAAAATGCCCACATCTTCTCAAAACGATCCTCGACACGATTGTAATTGGTGAAACAACCGGCTGAACATCATCCGATAACTATATCAGTGAAGTCGCCATCGAACGTTTTTTATCTCGCAAAAGGAGAAAGGTGAACGCATCGCGAAAACCTGAAAGGGATAAGACACACTCTTGCGACCGAGAGATAGGGTAAGGGAATCTATTACGCAAAGGGAAGGTATTAGCACCCCACACGCCCGTAGTACTCTACGGTATCCACTTCTATTTTCTACCTAATGGGTGTTTATATTTATTTACTGCTTAATTGCTATATTTGTATGCTAAAAAAGAATGCATGTGAAAGAAAAGAAAAATAAAGAAAAACACGGGGAAAAGAAGGGAGTATTTACAAAGTTTGCTCGATCGAGCCCCGTGACAAGATGCCTATGTATTCCCGCGTGCAATGAGAAAGTCAGAGCGCCGTAGTTCGGCTCATATGTTTTGGTGGGTTATGTGTTTTTTAATTATGAAAAATAATAATTTTAAACACAAAAGAAATTCGTAGGCAAAAAAGTTTGCATTGGTTGGTTGTTTTTACCTTAAAAAAGGAGTTTGAACCATTATTAAGTGTTTTAATTGGCAAAGAAAAAAAGAAAACAATTTTTAGTTTTATTACATGCATGGATGCAAAAGAAACTAGAAAACAAACAAGGGAAACTATCCAATGCTATCCCTAATGTCATCATGCATGGATTACAACCTAAGGTCTAACTCGAATCACTACCTAAGATAGAGTCGAGAGAATCCTAAAGGAACATGGCAAAGGTTTACAACCTAGTGTTGCACCCCAAAATTTACCCTCTTGATTTAGGCTTATGCTTCTTCATAAACATCATATTGCATTGCATTCATGCACTGTGTGGGATCAAGGTTTTTCTTATCTTACAGGTTTTCTCTGTTAGCTGCAGAATTTGGTGGTATTGTCAATCGATCCAAGATAGCTCTTATTTCCACTCTCTGTTGTCTATTCATCCACCAAAGGCTTCTGGTGCCTTGAGACACATTACTTGATTTTATGTTTCATCAAAAGAGCCACAATTGCAAGTGTTTCAAAGTAATTCCCATCTGATGGTTCTTGTGCACGGATTTCGAATCATTGAGGTATTTGACGTCTTTATTGATGTAATTCTTGAGGCATCATCAAGGTTTTCCATGATTAAACAAATTTGGAGCTACTTATTGGGCCATGGATTTTAAAGAGGAATATCAAAGTTTATCATGCGAGAAAGGTGAATTTGTTGGGCTTTCAAAGAGGTTTCTTAAGTTTATTAGAGGTTGAGTTTAAAGAAGGCATTTGAAGAGAATTTTGGTTCTTTTGTATCATTAATTAAGATATTTTCCATCTTGGCAAGTTTGGAAATGTGGGGAAAAAGTTGAGAATTGGATCTTGCTTCCAAGCACCATGCTTTAAGGCAATTTGATGGATATTTCTCCTAAATTCTAATACATCATTCAAAGTTTGATTGCAATTCTTGCAAGATTTCTACAAAGTTTCTATTGTTTTCTCCACAAATTCCAAGCAATCTTCATTCTTTTTTAATCAAGTCATGTTTTCATCTAAGTTGTTCTCACAGTTTCGATCTCTAAAAAAAGAGAAGAGAGGATCATATCCAAATTTCCATCCAAAGTTTGTTGCATTCATTCATCCTAAATTCTACAAAGTTTTACAAGCTAATTTACATGGTTGAAGAAAGAATTGCATTCCTTAAATTCAAATTACAAGTTAACACAAGAGTTTACAGAATTCTTAATCCTAAAGCTATTCTATGAAGTTTTCTTGGCCAAACATTCAATTTCCATAACCATGATTTCCTTGCCTTCTCCATCTTCTCAAGCCTTCTTGCTACATCCTCATTGCTTTTGCCACAGATCCATCTCTTCTTTGCCTTGCCATCCTCATCATCATAGTACATGAAAAACAGGACAAAAAGAAACATTATTAGAAAGCAATCAAAGTCAGAACTTGAAACATGAACAAAAGAAGTTTTCAAGAGTTTTTCAACTCATCATTAGGGTTGTGTAGAGGAATCAGGAAATAAGGGTGGTTTTCTATCATTTTCAAGCTGCCAAAGCCTCAAGTATTTGTTGCCAACAAGTTTAGAATTGCATTTTCAATCATAAGCCAACTACTCCTATTGCAAATCACAAAAACATATTGCTTTCGGTTCACAAAAAGGGGTGTATAAAGCAGAGGGCAGCAAGCATAGTTCAACATACAAAAATCAGAAAACAACTTGTTCCAGCCCAGTTTCGAAATTCATAACAATAACATGTTCCAGCCCAAATGCAGAATTATTTTCCAAAGTCAGAAGCCAAGGTCCAACATCACAGATGACAAAAAACGAAAGCAGCAAGTACAGGGCAGCAAAAAAACAGTTTGGGAATTACAAAAACCAGCCCAACAAGAGTTACAAGAGAATAATCGTGTCAAAGCCCATTGGAATGTACACAAAGCCTGCTTTTGTCAGAAATCAGAAAAGGCAACAAGTTCTGGGAGATATAAAAGCAATCATTGCACTAAAATCAAGGGAGGTCACGATTGATAAACCCTAGCAGCAGCATCGTAAAAAACCCAGAAATGAAAACTTGTTTCCAACAGAAAATCACAGATCATAAAATCGCAGCAAGCATTCATGTACATAGAAAGCTAACCTAACCCTAAGCCATTATCATCATCTCCCTAAACTAACAACCCTTCAGATTATTCATTTTCAGAAATCAAATTCTGATTTGAGAGAGAAAGAAGTTTCGAAGGCTACAAATTTCAAAAAGGAAGATGTAAATCGGAGAGATCTCACCGGAGGGGTTGCGGCCACGACCGCCGTCCACCGCCGTCCAAGACTTAGCCTCGACTCAGAAGCAACGTTTCCATCCTCATCATCATTGTCATCGTTGTCGTCACTGAGAGAGTTCTAGAAAGTGCATCAGAGACACTTAGGGTTCCGTCCGCCCCTTTCAAGATCCGGACCAAATTGTTAAGTTTCTGCAAAATCAAACACAAGAATCATAACCAAAAGAACGAGGCGAGCCAAGATATGTAAGAAAATCTGGAATCGGAGCAAGCCGCCGCCCAAGGCGATTTTCGGCCGCCGCGGACTCATCGTCGCCGCCGTCGTGTTCATACAAGTCGCCGTGTGTTCATCATCTCCGTCACCTGTGTTCATCACCACCACCGTGCCAGATCGGTTCTGATCATGTTTTATGGGTTTTTTATTTGTTGTTTTGAATAAACATAAAGAGAGGCGAGAGAATGTGAGGCTAGAGAGAGAGAGGATTATTCTGATTATGACTCAATCCCTCCATTAAACTTTAATTTTGGTTAATTAGTTTTAATTAAACTCTAATCCGGAGGTGACACTTGTCACCTCCCTTGTGGTTATTTCTTTGATTCCATGCAGCCTTCCTCGCCGAAGTTTCCATGCACTCTCATACTGTGGCCAACAGATCTTCATCAAATCATCATCATCGCCATCAGACTTTCACCTGATTAGATTAGACGCTCCAGAGGCACTTCCTCACATTGTACCCTCCAAAGCTGATCATACTGGATCCAGTGGGCTTCTAATTTAGGCCCAGCGAATTGCTCTCCAGCACCCCCTCTTTTTACTCAATTCAGGCCTATTTCACTTTATTTTATTTATATTATGTTGTAAATAGTTTTGTTTTGACAAATACAATTGGGAAACATATTTTCTTTTAAATATTAATTAGATTAAAAGATATTGTTTAAGTTTAATTAATTATTTCGTTGATTAATTTTACTAAATAGGTTAGTTCAATTAGTTATTTATTTAATTGCAATTAGTTTGTATCATTGGTCTATCTAGACATTGTTATCGTATTGTCGATTCTATGCATTATAAATTTGTTTTCCCATTCTCATATAGATCAAAGTAGTTTAGAATTTCGTTTCTTTGTAGCTTAGGATTTCATTTCTTCGCATGCTCTGATCATCATTTAGTTATTGCCACAATACTCATTTCGTTGTTGTTATTGCCAGGGATTTGTGGTCGATTGTGATACAACCTAGATGCTTGATTATGGGATGATCAAAACAAGACCAAAGAGGGATACCCATCATCAAGGGAATTCAAGGATGCTTTATGAAGATTTTTTCTTGTCTTGCGCGCATTGAAGACGCAACGGACCTTCTTCGTTAGGTATCATCGCCGCTCACTTTACTTCTTTCTCGCACCATGTGCATACATGCTTTTGCATGCTTTATTTGATGTTTTATCATCATCCATATCTTTCTTGTTAGATGTTTCATCATCCATTTCTGTTTATATCATGTTTCAACATGCTTCATCCTCCACATCTGATGTGTCACCATTTATGTCTTGATGTATTGTCATCCATACATTTGTTATTTGATGTTTTACCATCCCTACATTTCTTATTTGATGTGTTGTCATCATCCATTATCTTCTTGATGTATCGTCATTTGTAGCTTAGTGTTTTATCACCCTACCTTGTTATTTCTAATCCATTTGTTGAGTGTGCAAGGGATTTCTATATGATGTTCATCTGATGCGCGAAGCTTTGTCTGATGCCTTGAAGTGCACCTGAGGCGATTTCTCACACTATGCGATGAAGTTCTTTATTCTTAGTTTAATTATTTGATCTATTTCGATTTGGTTGTATTATTTGGACTCTTATTCGAACTTTTGCTACGATACATCCCCATTCATAAACTTGTATCCCCATTCCCATATGGTTTGTAATAGTTTAGAACTACTCCACCAATGAACACATTGCCTCCTCTTGGGCTTTTCACCAATGATCACATGACCTCCTCTTGGGCTCTTCACCAATGAATACGCCTCCTCTTGGGCACTTCACCAATGAACACATAGCTTCTTCCTGTGATATTTACTAATGAAAATGAGTTCATGATCGTTTATTGATACAACTCAGGCACACTTGGATGGACGATGGCGCTTTCTAGCATAGCTTTCTTACCTTATGCGTGTTGAAGGGGCAACAGACTTTCTCCGTTAGGTATCATCATCACCCTCTTTGTACATAATGTTTCACCATCATGTCCATGCATATTTTATCTTTCTTCATATGACGTTTCACCATCATGTCCATGCATCTTTTATCTTTCTTCATATGACGTTTCACCATCATGTCCATGCATATTTTATCTTTGTACATAATGTTTCACCATCATGTCCATGCATATTTTATCTTTGTACATAATGTTTCACCATCATGTCCATGCATATTTTATCTTTGTACATAATGTTTCACCATCATGCCCATGCATATTTTATCTTTGTACATAATGTTTCACCATCATGTCCATGCATATTTTATCTTTGTACATAATGTTTCACCATCATCTCCATGCATACTTTATCTTTCTTCATATGATGTTTTTCCATCCATGTCTATTATCATGATGTTTTGTCATCCATTCCTGAAGTGTTGTCATTCATGCATTTTATTATCCTTTACATGATGTTTTTCCATACATGTCTTATCATTCATTCTAAGTGTGATCGTTTGCTTCTTTATCTCTTTTATGAGATTGCCATGTTCCCCATAGGATCTTTAGTTCATTCTTCTCCAAGTTTGAACTAAATAGACATTAAGTTAGGCATCCATGCATGATAACTTTAGGTAGATCTTCCCCTTGTTTATATCCATAACTTAGGATCAACTTTGCATGATAACATTAGGATTTAGAAGTAGGTTAGTTTCCCTTAGCCATTTTACCTTTATCCTTTTGCATCCTTAAAACTAAAATCTTGTTTTTTGTTAAGTGCATTAAAATACTCTAATAATCTGAAACTTTTTCAAAAGTAAAAGATACAAACCAATTAGTCTAGGATGTTTCGTTGTCCTATTTGCTGTGGATGCTTCGCCGTCCTGTTGCTGATGTTTCGCCATCCCATCCTCTGATGTTTCGCCATCTCATCCTTTGATGCCTCATCATCTCGTTTGTTGATGTTTCGTCATCCCGTCTGCCGACGTTTCGTCATCCCGTCTTTAGCTGATGTTTCGTCATCATAGAGGTGTTTCGTCATCGTTTCCTATTTCGTCTGCTAATTTAAAAAACACAAACCAACCAAAACAAGTGAGCCGAACTACGGCGCTTTGACTTTCCCATTGCACGAGGGAATACGTAGGCATCCTGTCGCGGGGCTAGATCGAGCAACCTTCGTAAATATTTCCTTCTTTTCCCCGTGTTTTCTTTTTCTTCTTTTCTTTTCTTTTTACATATGCATACCTTATACCATGTACAGATATGGTTGGACCTTTACACCCATTAGATAGAGAGTAAAAGCGGATACCGTAGAGTACTACGGGCGTGTGGGGTGCTAATCCCTTCCCCTCGCGTAATAGACTTCCTTACCCGATCTCTCGGTCGCAAGACCGTGATTTCTTCGTTTCAGGTTTACTCGATGTTTACCTTTCCCTCCTAGCGGGATAAAAAACGTTCGATGGCGACTTCATTGATATATAGTTATATCCTTTGATTTTCGGCCGGGTGTTTCACCTAGATCTATGTCTATCTCGAATCGCTAGCTAAAGTAGAGTCGAAGATGACAAAAAAGGGATGGAAAAGGTTTAAAACCTAAGTCTATGTCCATCTCGAATCACTAACTAAAGTAGAGTCGAAGACGACAAAAGGGATGAAGCAAACAAATGCTTTGGCAAAAGCACAAAAACAATGCAATGCAAACAAACAAATGGCACACAAGCGCAGGAAAAGGAGGAAGTCCCACAGCCTCGACAGTAACGAGCATACCGTGAGTCAACCAGGAGCCGACACATCTGATTCCTGTGAAGAGCAAATGATGCGAGTTCTGCAATAAATGCGAACCCCAGAAAAGCGTGGAGAGTCAGAATAGGGAACTCTTGCCACTTTTATTATTGACTCGATAAAGGAAGCAACACGATTCACGTGTGCTGAGCTGACACGGACTAGAACTGTGCGGGGGGTTGGTTGCGGACCCTTTTTCCGGCTTGCCCATATATCAATGACTCGATGATAGGAAATATAAAAAGTGGGACTTTGCTTGGTGGTACCACGTCGGGTGTCCTAACCACTCTGACTTATGCAAGCACAAATATAAACACTTACTGAGAATTACCTCCCTATGCAGATGGAGGATTTAAAACAAACCAAACACAATTAGCAAACAGAATCGCCCTAAACGGGTCTTTAAATAAACCAGAGGGGTTCCTGAACATGCTCCAACTACGGAAGCCCCTTCATACATCTCTATTCCTACTTCTCATGGCAAGGAAAGCGGTAAAATCCTACTTCTCATGCTCTCTAGAAAAGCGGTAAAGAAATGCGGTAAATAAAGTAAAATAAATACCAAACGGATATTAAATCCGGAGAGCACTGCAAGCTATAGAAATACTCCGAAAAACTTCAAGTACTGCTGGCACGCAATAAAGAAATCCGGTGAGAAGTGTGCGGAGGCACAAAAAGCATAATCAGAACGTGTGTCATACACATCTGAATCAAATACACCTGTACAAGATCATAATCTAGACAATACAGATAAAGGATGTGCATCGATATGCACGGTCAAGAATGTGTGTCTATACACATTCGACGTATATCCAATAAACCTGCAAGAAACTATTCAGATAATACAGACAGAGGGGGCACACACATGTGTGCGAGCAACAGGTGTGGATTCTACACATCCAAATCGAATCAGATAACCTGCAAAAGATGGTGAAAACCAAGCAGACAGATAAAGAGTACACACGCATATGTGTAACATCGAAATATGGATTCTATACATCCAAATCAATGGTATAATGCTCCGTGTACCTCGCATACAAAACAGAGTGTCAGAAATAGCAATGAGGCTCTTAAATAAAGCACGAGACGCAAAAGACGATTACTTACAATGAAATCGGAGTATTGAAAATAAATTCCTAGTGAGGGAAGCAACTAAGTTGCTCTAAAGCTATCCTAAATGTCTCTAAAAATAGAGGGAAAAACCGCACACTAAACATGGGAAAGGAAGTTAGAGAAACTATACAATTATCGAACTAGATCCTACGAAACCGAACCATTAAAAGTGGATTTGGAATTTTACTTACAATCCTAAAGTTTACATTTAACTACAATTAGATGGTATCAAAAAAAAAATCCTAGAGTTTCAAAGAAAATATGGCATTATACTCCTAATTTAATTCAAGTGACATAAGAGAAACATACTTTTAAACATGTTATTAAAAATGAATTAAAAAAAATAAAAGAAATAAATTAAAAAAATATCAAAAAAATGTAGAAAAAATTCTAAAATCATAAAGTATCAGAAACTATTTATATATATTTTTTATAGGTCAAAACGATCGAAATCGAAATCAAAATTAAACATGTGTTGAGATTATGTACATGGAAACAGGGGGGTGTAAACCAGAATTCCTAATTGAACTAAATCTAGTTTGTATCGCTGCTATGGGCTTAAACCAGGGGGTGAAGCAGCAAAACGCTAGGCCCATTGCACTAAGTCCAGATTTCCTTAGCAAACAAATAATTTTCATATTTTTTATTTAGCTATGTCACGTTTAATTACATGTAGCACATACTTATATCAATTGGACAAATATAATTGAACTCATCCGATTTTTTTTATTTTTTTTGAAATAAACAAACAAAACACGTGGCGTGATTGGATTAGCTAATGGCGATAATTGCATGGACTAGTAAACACTAACCACGCTGAGGGCTCGGGAGAGGCTGCCGGGATCTTCCATCTTCTCCGGCGAAGCTCCACCAACGGAGATGATCTCAGCTCGACTGAAACGCCACAAACCACCAATATTCCACTTGGTTTTCGAAGGTGATTCAGAATCTGATGCTTGAATTTCCAGAATCAGAATCGAACATCAAGGAATCGTAGAGATTGCTATAGATCTAAAAAAAACGCGAGCACGCTTGCTTGCCGTCGTGTAACTCTCGAAATCCCCTTGGAATGGACGGTTGTTTCATATCTAGAACCCCGGGAAAGATGACGGCATATCCACAGGAGTGAGCTTAGAATTATTGGCCTATGCAAGAATAAGCATTGATAACGAAGACGCCGCTCGGAGTTTCATCATTGGGAAACAAACTCGTTATCCTTCTTGAATTAGAGAAGGTGAAAGAGACAGCGAGTCTTTTACGACGTCTATTCTGGCTTGACAGTGGAGCCTAGAAGGCTTCTTCTGACGGCGAAGGAGAGATATCAAACCATGAAATCTCCAAATGGCAAGAAGGAGCTGGAAGCGTCGAAACAGAGAGTAGTAATGGTGACAGTTAGAGGAAGAAGAGGGTTCCGGTTGTTAGTGTGGTCGTAACTGATTCTGTTTTCGAGAGAGTTATGGTTGTTGATGAAGGTGCAGGAAGGAAGATTGGTGGAATCAAGAATCCTGTTGCGGAGAAGAAAGTATGAAGTTATGGCCGTGTGGTTGATGAGAGTGAGGTGAAAGTGGTTCGAAGCAGAATCAAGGAGCAGTGATGATAATAATCAGGTGAGGGATGGTGGAGGTGATTGAGAGAGCGAGATTGAATAGAGGATGGCGAAGGTGATGATAAGTTAGGCCGCGAGAAGGTTGCGATCCCTTTTGCTTTTCTGTTATGGCGTCACGGTTAATGGTGCAGGTGGTGAGAAAAAGAGAGAATGGAAAATGGTTACGGCGGATCGTAGCAGGTTGTTACGGTGGTGAATGGATAACTGTTAGAGCCAAGAAGAGAGTTGGTTAGAAAAGAATGAAAGGAGTCAGCGTTTTTGTTGCTGCTGTTAGAGAAAGAAGAAAGTTTACGGCTCGCCGAGAGTGAAGGGAACAGAGAGTGAAAAAAGAGTGTGTGGGTTTTTGTTGTTGATGAAGAAGGAGAAAAAAGGTGATGATTATGATAGTAGAGAGTAATAAAGTTGGTTATGGTGGAGGAAGTTTGTTACTGTCAAGAAGAAAGAAAAAGCTTGTTACGGCGACGAGAGAAAAGTGAATGAGAGCGACGGGAATAATGTGTGAAGGAGAATGGTTAGTGGAAGTTTTGTTACCATTCTGTTAGAGCTTTATTTCATTTCCAGTAAAACTTCCGCATTACACATGCAAGCTTACCTCCTGTTTTGCCAATTATGGAAAAAAATTACATGCTGTCATCTCATAAACCATTGATTTGCCCAAGAAAATCAACACCTGCTAGCTACTTTAGATGCTTCCATCTTGATGTGTAGTAGTCCGATCGATACAACAAGAACGTCGACTCGAAGAGTACACTTGATAAAGCAATATTGATGTTGAGCACCCGATGAGAAATCGATTGTAAGCTCGCCGTATTTAGCTTCGAAGTTATGACGGCATAAGCTGACCTGAATATTTGAGAATTTCTCTAAGTGTCATGTTTACCACTCAATCCATGTACACCACTTTACGGATCTATAACTCTTCCGATACTCGACTGAATAACGCAAACTCGGTGCCATTGGAAAGATGACATGTGGCAGAACAACTTTGTTGTTAAACACGAATTCGAATGAGGCTTAAATCATAGAGAAAAATGCGGTTGAACTTTGCCTCGCAAGTGTTCGATAAAAGTCCTGGCCAAGCTGGGCAAGGCAGGCACATGATGTCTAGCATTTTACCAACTTCGAACCATCAGTTACGGCGCTTCGTATTTTTCGCTCCGACGTCCGAAACGAAAAAGTTTCTAAACGAAACTTGTAGAGTTCATGACAAACTCCAACTTTCGTGTTCGAACGAAGTTTTTCCGTGCGGCGATCGAATCGACGAGAAAACAGCCTCAAACATGTGCACAAAAACTGTTCGATGAAATGCTTCCGTATGCTTGGCAAAAACTGTGTATGCTGTCTTGTATTTTGGCAACTTCGAACTGTCACTTACGGTGCTCCGTATCTTCCGCTCCGATGTCCGAAATGAAAAAGTTTCTAAATAAAAGTTGTAGAGTACACGGCAATCTCCAACTTTCGTGTTTGGAGTTTTTCCGTGAGGCGAACGAATCAATAACGAAAACAGCCCTGAACATGTGCACAAAAACTATTCGAATCTTACAAACATAACGAATTCTTATTTTCCGAGCTTTATAACTTCCGATTCGAGTCCCGAATGAATTCGACTCCTTCAACAAAGTTATAGATCGCCGTGAGATGAACAACTTTACAGTTGAACACTTTTTAATTTAGAGCCGATAACTATGACGAAATCGAACCCGAAACTGTCAGCTTGAGCATAGAAACAAACACTTCAAAATATTTCCAAGTGTTGAATTTTTGAGAAATGATAAACCGTAACTTCCGAGCTCCGTAATTTTTGATCCGATTTCTTCAGCAAAGTTGTAGATTGCCGCTAAATGAACAACTTTGATTTTTAACTCAACTCGAATCGACGCCTCGAAACACGTGTAAAATACCTCCGAAGTCGAGCGCTTGAACACATTAAAAACACTCAAAATTTTCACTAAGTGTAAAACTTCAAAAGTTGTGAACTTCAAACTTCGGAGCTTTATAACTCAAAATTCGGGCATTTTCTGGAAAAATCTTCATAAGTACAAAGTCGGAGTACGAAATACGCTCTTTCCAACGATTACTCATTCGTGAAATTTCGAACACAGACGAGCAAGATACGGAATCGACAACATGGCTCCATGGACATAAAGTGCTTAAAACTTAGAAAAATTTTCTAAGTCTAAGATTACTTAAAATGCAAGAAATCTTGTTTTCATCCGATTCTTCCGATTTTTTTCAACAAATGATCGCATTTTCTCAAAAGTTGACTTTTGACCATAATTTCGACCCGAAATTCCACTCGGTCAAACTTTGACTTTTGTTGACTTTTTAGTACACACATTCAAATATCATTTTATCCGATCGTTCTTGATTTTCTGATGAATCGCGTGGACCAATAAGCCAAATACCAATACTTCAAAACTCACAGAAGGCCATATAATCAATTTGGGCTCAAGTATTCGACCACCACACACTGTAACTCGAAACTGTAATCAATATCCGACTGATAGGCGATCAAAACACCAAAACCTCAACTCGCGAGATAATAATCAAAAGCTTCTGAACACGCATATCTTACGTATTGAAACGACGCTTGAAATAACAGAACTTCAGATATTCAGCTTTCGAGAACCAAACCTCTTCAAAATTGTACAGGTTCATACGATTTAGAAAATCTTGAACCCCTGGTTAATGAATGAATGACATGTATGCAATGCACCTATTGATTAAGTGTTAGCCAATTATTTATTAACAAAATGAAGAGGGCGAATTTTGGGGTACAACAATTGGGAAACTAGAAACTCATTTTAGATTTGTTTCCATTACTGTTTGTTATTCACAAGGCTGATTACTCAGTAAAAATCTCTCTCAAGAATTAACTTGTTATAGTTATCACTTTGCTGATAATTGGTAATATCTTTAGAACTCTTACCATTTACCGCGTCTATCACAACGTTGATAATCGGTAAATGAGTCTTCATTTCAAATTAACATAAACTATCACCAGGATGATAATTGGTAATATCACCCATTGTTTACCTTGAACATTATCACCAGGCTGACAGAAGGTAATCTCTTTGTTTCCAAAGAGAAACATATATTTATTTCCTTTGTGAATCTTCTTCCCAGTGAAACATATACTTGTTTCCCAACAAATAGGATTCTTCTTTCTTAGACAAACAGAGACATACTCACATATATTTATCACCAGTTGTGTCACCCTTTGGTACCTCCTTGGTAAATTCATCTTGCAATAACTTTGCATCATTCGCATTTTTGGTATCTTAGGCCCAAAATTTGTGTATTCTGATATTAAAGTCTCTTCCCAGCTATCGAGACGAAGATTTTCATCTTCATATCTCAAGTTGAAGAAACTTAATTAGGAGAATCTGTCATACCCCAATATTTGACCAAAGATACCATCTCATATCATTCACATATGCATCATTGCATCACTGACAAATTTCAAAATAAGATAGCTTGTCTGTGTGCTCCTTGAGCCAAGTTAGGGTTTTTTAAATCAAAATCTTTCATCAGTTCAAGATGTGATCAATTAGGGTTTGAGTCTCCATTCACCTCTAGTGATATATCTTCATCAATCATCAACATTTGATCTTCAAAATCAAATCATTTACTTAAGATCAATCTTGAATCAACCAAATTAGGGTTTTGATCGAGGATGGTGCATCATTGACTTTTTGCTCAATGCATGACCCAATTGCTTGGAGAATGATCTCAAAATAACAAATGCAATATCTTGACCTAATTTCTTGACTCAAAACATATCCAATGCCATGGTTAATTAAATAGTGAAATTCTGAATCATTTGATAAAAAGTCAACTGTCCCGATCAATCAAACTTTGACTTTTTTGGTCAACTTTTGAAATTCATTTTTTCAATCATAAAATCATTTCATATTATCCATCGTGATCATAAAAAATCGAAAATGTGTGAAAAAGTCAACGAAAAGTTAAAACTTGATTTTTCTAAACACTTGGAAAAAATTTCAAAAATTTCAAGTGATTCTTATCATTTTTTTCACCATTTTCATGGCCATTTTTCACCTAGATCCATTTTGATTCAAGAAAAACTTTCAACGTGAAAGTTGTAGATCTTGTTCCAAGCTTTCCAAAATGTCCAAGACATGAAAAAATATTTTGTGGAGCTAGGGTTTTGAAATTAGACATTATAGGTTCCAAAACTTGCATTATAAGTCATTTTTGCAAAGTTTTTCAAGTGATCTTGCCAAAATCCTATCTCTTTCTCTTCTAGAAGCCTTGTCATCACCAAGGGATAAGTTTCATCCCAAAATATTTCAAGCTAATGATTGAAAGAAGGATAGAAACACTTTAGTGAATTAACCATGGTTTGTATTTTTAACCATGTGCATTTAATGTGAAGATTCTTTCCTTATCACTTAAGCTCCAAGTTGCAAAATTCTCCAAAATTTCTTGCCTTGCTTTCAAAACTTCTTGGCCTATAAATAGAGGTCCTTGCACCATTTGGAAAACACACCAAAACAACTATAAACTTGTTTTCTCTCTTTCTTAAGTAACAAGTTTCAAAGTTCCAAAATGTGAGAATTGCAAATCTCCAATCCTTGAAAGTTCTAACCAATCCATATCTTCTAACACTTTCTAAACATAATTTAGAAGTTGTTCATCACTTCCATCCAGCACAAAAACAATCCAAACTCATACTTGCTTCCAAACTTCTATATGTGTGCAAAGGGAGCCTTAACCATAAAATTCTCATTCCACTCGTGCACTTTCCAAATTTCCACTTCAAACATCATCCGTACACTCCATATAAGTGATCCAAACCCTTAGATCACATCTGTAACACTTATAACATCAAAATCGAATCACACTTCAAGCTATGGCCATAGGACTTGGGCAGATCATTCCAGACAACTTCAATCCAGTCTAAGCATCCAGACACCTTCCACAAGGTCCATTGAAGCTCTCCAAATCATCAAAATGCATCTGGAACACCTCCAAGCAAGAATTCGATTTCTTCTCATAAAGGTAAGTTGCTCCAACTTGTTGTACCCCAAAATTTACCCTCTTCTTTTCCGCATTTCTGGCTTATAATCCGATTGCATAAACATACATGTAGTCGCATGCATAGCACGGATCATGAAGTTACTGGGTCCAAGGTATCCCAAGTGGCAAACAAAATTCGCTTGTTTCTCAATAAAGCAAATTTTGGGATTTCGGCGCGTTTTGGACACTCCAAAAGGCGTATCTCTCGGCTCGTCGGGTATTTTCTAATGACTTTTGATCAGCATTTTCTTCTCATTATTACCTACAACTTTCGTTTGAAGCCTGGAAGCAAATTGTGTGAGGAAGATTCCCAAAGAAATGGATTTCTTCAGTGGGTTAAGCTAAATTTTAGTTCTGAACTGTGCATTCTGCTCACTAAAAATTATATATCTCCTAGATGGAAAATCGAAACTGAGCGGGATCGGTTTCTATAATTTCGTATCGAAGCCTTCTAAAACTTTCATTTGCAACTCGAGAGCTGATTCCTCACCAATCAATACTAGAATTTTATTCTTTGGAGTTGATTTTGAGCTGAACCGAGCAATTTTCATCTGAGACGTGAACTTCGAAAAATCATATCTCGCTCGATTTTTATCAAAACGAGATAGGACCAGTGCAAAAAGTTCACAAATTTTGTTAGATTCGATTGGCTCAGAAATACTCATTTGCAAATTCTGATCAGAAGATCCTCGCTCGAGGTATTTTCTCTGAAGAGCGCAAATAAAATTTTGCATGTGTCAGTGGGCTGAAAACTGTGCTGAAACTTCAAAAATTCGTAGTTCCTTGACCGTTCACCCGATCAAGCCAAAATTTTGATTCATGAAAGCAAAATTGCATTCCGGACACTTTTTGTTCACATTTCGACTTAAAATTCCGCACGGATTTTGCTATTTTGGATTAATTACGAAATTATTCGGATAATCATGATTTAGGCTTGATTATAGATCTTAGGCCCAACTCCTAGAAGTATAAATAGATTTTCCCCTTCACAAATAAAAAAAAACAATCATTTGCTTAATTTTCACTACTAATTACACTCTAATTCTCTCTCAAATCCAAAGCAAAACTCAAGAACAAAGTTGAAACTTCAGCTTTCCCTCCAAGCAACCACCACAGGCCGCCACCGGACCTCTTCCTGACACTTGTCACCACCATAGACCGTGCTGAGCATGCCTCCCCGCGCTAAGCGCGCCCTACGACTTCTGGTTTTTCTCATCCTAGCTTCTCTCCACAGGATCTTACTCTTACTCTCCTCCTTCTACTCGGACCTGACGTAGAAGGAACCGTTTGCTCTTGATTCCTATTTAATTTCAAGATTCAAGGATTTCTTCTTCATCTTCTTCAATTCTCCATTGAAGATTTCAAGTTTTCCTCAAGAATTCAAGGTTAATTTCAAGGATTATCATCAATTCGGTGCTGATTTGGTATTTTCTTTGAAGAGCACAAGGAATTCCTCTTCAATTTGATTCAAACATCAAGTTCAAGTAAGTGTTTAGTTCAATTAAGCACTTATTTTAAGCTATTATTGACTTTTTAGCTTTTCTTGAAATTGAATACTGAAATCGCATGCAAATTCAATGTAGATTCTGATTTGAGAGCTTTCGTTCTTGAATTCTTTGATTTGAGTTGGATTTTGCAACCTTATTTGTGTCGGTGTGAGGATCTTTGTACATAGCATGCATATACTCTTGTGCGTTTGTATTTACCTTGCATATAGGTCACAAATTTATGCACCTTGCATCATCTATTACATGCTCATGCACTAGAGAGTATTTAGATTGATTGGATTGCATTGATTCATGTTGATTTGAGGTATAATTTGCATTCAAAGTGTGTCGACATGTAAATACCAAAACATATTGATCGTTAGGCACCTTATACATTGTACATAAATCCATTGCATATGCATTCCAAGTGTTTGTGCTAATGCATAACCTAGACTAGACATAATCTCCCAACACTTCTTTGTAGCATGAATTGCTCGCATTACCTCTTCGCACATGAACATTAGGATTGTTATCTTAACTCGCATCCTTAGCTTGTTCATGCATCGATTATCATCATGTGAACATTAAGATTGTTATCTTAATGATGTGCGATAAACCTAATTTGTCTAACGGTATCTTTAACTGCAAGCGCACAGCCTATCGCGGTAGTAATAAAAGATTGTCGAACCCACAAGGACTTTGTAATCACTCTAGTGCGGGAAAGTAAAGCTAGTTTAGCTAAGGCGGAAATTGTCACGTTTGGTTTTAGGAAGGTTGAGGAAGGTAAACTAATAGGTTTTAAAGTAATTATGAAATGAAATGAAATGGTCGGTATGCAATAGAGTCGACTTAAAGGATCTAATCTGGCTTAGGCATATTAGGATGGTTAACTTGGTTTGTCCGTAGAATTAATCAGTTTAAAAACCCTCAACTCACTTTCATGGTCTTATCTCGGATTATACGTCTAAAGCCCTATACCTGCTTTCGCTAGCCTATAAGTGTTTAGAAGTAATTTTTGGAAACTTAATTAATTCTAATTTGGTTTAAAGCGCTTTCAACGTATTTAAATCAAATGCCTAACTTTAGCTATCCGGTTAAAAACCTCACACTTTCGTGGTCTCGATCTAACCTATTTACTCTTCTTACTTTCGTAACGAAGGTTTTATTTTTAAGCATAAAAAGTTATAACCAGAGTTAAGTTGATTAAAGTTTTAACCTAAGTTTGATCAGATGCCTAATGTCTCTTACTATCCCATACCGATACTAAAGGTTTAGCTAGCCATGGAAATTAAAATAATCGTACAGGAAGTAAAAGCAAACAGATTTAAATTGGACATTATAAATAATAAATTAAATTGCATTAATAAATTAAAGGTATGTAATACAATTGCAAAATAGAAACCTGAAAATAAAGCCAATACTTCAATCCTTCTTCCACAAATCGGAAACTTGGACTTGGTATCGGTTGAAATGTAAAAATTCTGAGGCTTGAATAATAAATCCTAAACTATAATA
The DNA here is from genome assembly GCA_021764765.1 of Vicia sativa. Taxonomy (NCBI): domain Eukaryota; kingdom Viridiplantae; phylum Streptophyta; class Magnoliopsida; order Fabales; family Fabaceae; genus Vicia; species Vicia sativa. The sequence continues at coordinate 34,427,440 of CM038794.1, forward strand.
ATAATTTCCTGATGTTGGAAATTATTATTTGGGCAATGAAAATGAAAGAACGAGAAATACTGATTGCAGAAAAATAACAACTGAAGGAATAATGGTTTGATTTTGGCAGAGCTTCCGCACAAGTAAATTCTCAAAAACTCTGTGTCTCCAACACTGAAATGTTGAGGTATTTATAGAGGAAGAAATATGGCAGTTGGATTTGAATTCACACACGTAGCTTGCCTTGAAAATCTGCTGGAATATAGGGACGTGGGTTGTTGCTTTTGAACGTGGCTTCTGTGGTTGAGAGAAAACAGGAGTTTTAAAAACTCCTTCAGTTTAAGCTTCGCCACGATCTGCACTTCTGATTTAACTGTTATACGCGTTACGGTCGTGGCCTCTGTGTTACGAGCAACTTGGTGTTTCTTCCGTGTTACGGTCGTCATGGATGTGTTACGGTCGTAACACTCTTCAAGATGGCTTACGGTCGTGGCCTGGGCGTTACGACCGTCACAGCTACAAAATTTGTAATCTTTGACAGTTTAATCTTTTTCTTCTGTTCTTTTGGTGTTTTCTTGCATTGTTTCATATTCTTCTGTTTTGAGCTAAGTTGTGAATACCTGCAAAAAGTAATGACAATCTCGAAATATTCGGGAGTTAATCGGGTCAAAATAATACAAAACGGGTTAATTTCATGTAAAATAAACGATATGATTTCGTGTTATCAAATTCCCCCATACTTAAACCTTTGCTTGTCCTCAAGCAAAATAATCAATTTAAAAATATCGGACAAGTTTTATAAACGCACATAACTAGTATACCTTTCGTTTTCAAATTATTACAAGAGATCCTAAGTTAGTTCGGCCAAGAAAATCGAATGAAACAACAACGATACGCTAATGACACAAGCAACAAGCTAGTCGACGACTATCCGTTTTAAACAAAAACGTCTAATTATACCGTTATAATTCAACTCAAGGTTTCTCGTTCCTATTTCACCCGATTTCGTTCTTGCGCAATCACATTAAGCCCATTATCTTTACACGCACGTAGTGGAATAGCCGGTTAGTGGTTCTGATCAAAACACAACGGTTTCTGGCACAAGTATGTGGCAACCTCTTTTATCCGATTGTAAGATGCGGGGGATCAGACCGTAGTCTGCCTACCGAGTTCAGTACCAGATGCTTCTGAACCACCTAAACAATGGATTCTTATGTTACTTAGTAAAAGCTTTCGCATCCATTGGATTAAACGATCGGATGAGGATCGCCCAATTTACTTGGTGCCTTGGCTATTTCCTTAAATCATGTAACATTTTTCTGAATAAATTACTGAGATCATCCACTTATATTCATCGACTTTCCACGTGGTTTGTGCTAAGACTGGTGCCGACTGCTAATATAAACTACTAGGGGCTAAATTAAGACTTAAAACTGAAAGTATCGGTATAACGGAAATAGAGACGATTCGCGTAAGTAGGGAGTCGAAGGTGTCATAATCGTATAGTTCTCGTTGGATCGCTCTCGGCCTTCTAACTAAGATTTTGGTTAAAGTAGGTAACTAACGATTATGCGAATATAAAAGGCGAAAAATTTTGGTATGGCTAAATAAAACGGGGAGAAAATGAAATAACGAAATATAACTAAAATAGAAATGAAATTACTCGTTCTGAAATTAAAAATGCAGTACTCCTCCTACACTATATCAAACATTGTCTCAATGTTATGATATAATGGCGAGGTTAAATGAAAGATACAACGGAAAACAAGGAGAACAACAAGAAAAGGAAAAACTACTGGCGACCACGGCGGCTTCGGGTTCTTGACCTTCTGGAAGGAGTAGCTTCAGAGTCAGTGCTCTGTGGTCCAAGAGATGTAACATCCATCCTCAAAGCGTTCAGCTCGCTTAGCACTTCATCAAGCCTTTCATTCGTCGAGCGCTGACCACTTAAGATTTGAGCATTTTGCGCGTAAGCGTCAAGCGCTCCGATGCACCCTCGGCTCGCGATACAAGATTTTGATGATGAATGGCTCGGAGGATCTCGTCAAGAGAAGGAGGTGGAAGGCGAGGATGACTCGGGAATGTCAGGCACGGGAACAGCTCGATCCATTCTTCCCGCATCTCATCACCCGACATGAGGTTCTTCTTGAGCAGCAGCAGGGCCTTCAGGGTCTTCAAGGTTGAACAGCCAGTTGGCTCGGTTCTGAGGGTCGATACGATCCCTGCAAGGCAAAACAATATTAGTGTAAACTCGGTTTTGAATCACTGGATGGAACTTTCCATCGTCCCGCTCGTGGATGAGGTGGGCTGATTTGCAATGGTCTAAAGTGAGCAGAACGGTGGTCGGGATGGCAGATGACCAAGGGTGTCACCATGGTTTAGTGCTAAAGCCAGAGAAGTGACAAGCCCTCCAAAATAGAAAGGTTTGCCGCCTCTGGTGCAGATGGAGTGGATATGGGCCAGGAGGAAAGGTGCGGCATTAATTTTCTGACCCGAGAATGCACAATGCATGAAGAACAGCTCTTTGGAGTTTAACTTGTGGTTACTATCTCTTGCGAAGATCGTGTTACCTAGGATGCGGTGGAAATAGCGTATGGCTGGGTTATGGATTTGAGTGGCGTTGAGATGATCATAGGAGTGTGCTCGGTTGTTGGTGAGGCTGTGCCAAAGGTTGAAGGACTCTTCTCCAAAGTTGTCGGGTACACGGAGGTGGGAACCTTCCTCGGTGCAGAAATCAAGCAGTTGTCCGAACGCGTTCTGAGTGAACTCGTACTCGGTACCGAATATGCGAAACTTCGCAACACCAGAAAGTTGGTTTGTTGAACCAGGTGGAGTGATGTAGCAGAAGGAACTGAGGAACTCGAGAGTGAGTGTCTCGTCGTGGGTTGGCTACAAAGGTTCCACAGGTGGCGCGAACACCCTCAAGTAAACCAAGTTCTCTGAGGCAGTCAGTGTCAACATATCTAGTGGGGTGTAGACCACGACGTTGGAATTTCAAAAACTTAATGCGTTGAGTTTCACCTTGCTCACCATTACGTAGGATAACGCCAGGAATAGGTTGGGGATTGTTTGCCATTTGCATGCAACGGTGTTTAAGTGAGAATGGGTGTTGTTGGTGAATGAGAGAATAAGAAAGTGATACGGGTAATGGGTATATAATGGAAGGAGATAGTGGGAAGTTTGAAAGTTGAGAGGATTGATGGTGGGTTGAGCAGGGTTAATGGGTGGTTAATGGAGGGAGGGATGGTTGGGGAGTTATGGAAGAAGAAGAAGAAAGGTTGAGGGAAGAAGAAAAGGAATATTCGCTACAGGTTCTCGATGTAGCCAGCGTTACGGTAACGCCGATGATCGTAACGCGCTGAAAGGCGTGTGACGGTCGTGGGGTGGATTACGATCGTGCCTACAAATTCAAATTTTTACGAGAACACCGAACACGTAGTAACAAATATATATTCAGGACATCTCAACCATTCCAGCATAAACGCAACATTAATTCATTCAACATTCAACATATAATCCAATAAATATATAATTCGCAGGAGAGTAGAAAACCATAAAACATTGTAAGCAGCAAAATGATTGGAAGTTCAAAATTGAAAACAATTGCATTACTCCAAATTAAGTAGCTTGTTCTTTTTGACAGAAGGTAAATTGACTTGTAAATTGAAATGCGGTAATTTAACAAAGAAATTGAAACTACCTAGAAACAAAACGAATGGAAAAATTCTAAAACTAAAACAAAAAGCGATAAACTAAAAGCTTCATCAATCTTTTCTTTTAATATCTCTAAAGCTTGGGTGATGTTATAGAATTGCTCCGTGATGTCGGTCAAACCAATAAGATCCAAACGCATAGTCTTCAATTCATTCTTTATTCCATCAATGTCAGTTTTATAAGCATCCAAAGTGGTCAGAATGGTGTTTAATTGTGTAGTGTTTTCTCCTTGGTTTATGTCAGGGCCTACTTGTGCTTCAGTCATATTTGTAAAGTCATGGTAACCAGGAGGAGTTTCAGGATCTGTTTCGTTTTCAGACATGAAATTATCAGCAACAAAATATGATTGTGGTGTTTCTGGTGTCTCTGGGTGGTCAGGTGGATTCAATTCATACAACCAATTATCACGGTTATGGACACTAACTCGGGCATGGTTCGGAAGGGTAAAAAGAGTAACAACTTCGTTTCTTATCAGGTAATCATAAGGTGCAGGGCCTAAATTTCCTATTATCATGTTGTTGAAACAGAAGTCAATATTCATAGGCCTAATTGATCCAAATGGTGCACAGTTATTAAGTTAGTAACGAAGTCCAAGAGCATTGCAATCATTGTAACCAATCCTCCACGACAGGAACATTAGGGTCCTCACTAATGCGGGTAAAGGTCTTCATCAGGAGTGTGACAGCATTAACAGGGCGTCCTGTGTTTAAACAATAAAGCAGAGATAGTTCATCCTTGGATACAACATTTTGATTTTGTTCTTTTCCAAGCAGTGTGGGCAAGAATCCTATGGAAATAACGGATGGTGGGTTATGTATTTCATTGTTATCCATGCTTTACGGGTCGGGGTGATAGTTTCGGTTAAAGTACCCGAAATAATCCGCTCAAAATCCAATAAATCGGCCTCGGGGTAGTAAAGCTAAGGGTCCTGGGAAACCTAATAAAGCGCTAAGTCCCTATGGTTATAGGTGAACTCAATACCAAAAAGTCAAGGCGATGATTCCTTTTCGAGCTCCGACACCGTGTTCAGGGATGTAAACTAAGGAACTCAAGAACTCAAGGTGAGCTCTCGGTAAGTGATAAACCTATTTTTCGGTGTGCTCTCCCATCCTAACGGTTAAACATGTAGTAAACAACATCGATTATGCCTAAAGTGTCCATAGTGGGTTCATCATGTCTGAGGTTAAGCGGTGGCTCTTTGAGACAAAGCCTCAAATCTTCTCCTTTGGTTTCTACCTCTAAAGGTGGTTTCCATAAAGTTACGTGGGGGTCCATAGCAAAAGTAAAGCGGGAACAGAGTAGAGGAGAAAGTAAAGAGAAAAGACTTTCGAAATCTGGCAAGTAAAATTGTTTTGAAATCGCATTTTATAAAAGTTTAAAAAGATGAAAAGTACTTAAATAGCAACCAAAACAAATAAACAAAATAGCAAACAAAAACAAATAAAATGGGTTGCCTCCCATGAGCATTTTTAACGTCATAAGCTGACGAAATGCCTAGTGAAAGATTAGTCGGGAGAAATAGGTGGTAATTCTACGAGTTTAAGCTTATTCGTATAGTCTCTATTATCTATCGATTATCTTGTTTAACCATGCCCGTTTACAATAAGCGGGCACTATTTCTATCCTTAATTTCTACCGCGAGGAAATACTTTGTAATTTCGAAAGGACGGACCATCTAGATTTAAGTTTTCAGGAAGAGTCTAAGTCTAGAATTGAATAAAAGTACATCTCCCACACTAAATTCTTTCCGAGATAAACATTGATCGTGCCACTTTTAGTGCGTTCTTTGTAGATTTTAGCATTTTCGTAGCGTCTAGTCTTAATTCTTCCAATTCATGTAAATCGAGGATTCGTTTCTGCGAGGTGTAGTTAATATTGAGTGTCTTTATCGCCCAATAAGCTTTATGCTCTAATTCTCTTGGGAGGTGAGATTTTCCGTAGACAAGTTTGAAAGGTGTAGTTCGATAGAGTCTTGTAAGTGTCCTATAAGCCCATAAAGCTTCGTTAAGCTTGGATGACCAATCTTTTCGAGATATAGCGACAGTTTTTTCTAATATTTGTTTAATCTCTCTGTTCGAAACTTCGACTTGTCCGCTAGTTTGCGGATGATAAGGTGTTGCTACGCGGTGTTTCACTCCATATTTAGATAGTAATTTATCAAATATCTTCGAAATAAAATGAGATCCACCGTCACTAATAACAAGTCGAGGAACACCAAAACGCGGGAAAATTATATTCTTGAAAAGCTTTATCACCACTCGTGTGTCATTTGTAGGAGAAGCTATTGCCTCGATCCATTTTGAAACATAATCGACAGCTACGAGTATAAACTTGTTTCAAAAGAAGATGGGAAAGGTCCCATGAAATCTATTCCCCAAACATCAAAGACTTCAACTTCTAGTATTCCTTTACGAGGCATTTCATCGCGTCGGAGATATTACCGTGCGTTGGCATCGATCACGATTTTCGATGTGGACATCCTTCCATAGGTTAGGCGAAAAGGCCGGCTTGAGAATTTTGGCACACGTTTTAGAGGTGCTAGCATGTCCGCCATAAGGAGATGAATGACAATGGGAAATGACGTCTTCTATTTCTTCGTCGGGTATACAACGGCGGAAAATTCCATCAGGTCCTCGTTTAAATAAAAGTGGTTCGTCCCAATAATAACTCTTGAGATCATGGAAGAATTTCTTTTTCTATTGGTAAGTTAAGTCGGTGGGCGCCGGCGGCTAAATAATTAACGATGTCCATACCAAGGCAATCCTATGGTCATGTCAATGGCTTCCATGACTTCCTTAGCTTCTGGTTTATGTAAATCCAATTGAGCTAGGTCGCTTATCATATGTGCTATCATATGTTCATACGGAAAATCGTCGTTAATTGGCACTTGTTCGGGTTTTATACCTTCTAAACGAGATAAATGATCCGCTACGACGTTTTCGGTTCCTTTCTTGTCTTTAATTTCCAAGTCAAATTCCTGTAAAAGCAAGATCCATCGGAGGAGTCTTGGTTTTGCATCTTTCTTGGCAAGTAAATATCTGATAGCAGCGTGGTCCGTGTAGATGATGATTTTGCTCCTACAAGGTAAAACGAAATTTGTCAAGCGAAGACCACGGCTAAGAGTTCTTTTCGGTTGTGGCGTAATTCATCTGAGTCTAGCGTTACTGTGGCGTAGTAAATTGTGAAGTTTCTTATCTTTCCTTTGTCCAAGAATGCGCACAGAATCACTTGCATCGCACATGATTTGAAGGTAACCTCAATCGGGCGGTTGCATGATTGGTGCGAAATAAGTCGGCTTTAAGGGTTTCAAAAGCTTTAAGACAATCGTCATCGAATATGAACTCAGCATCCTTCATTAATAGACCGTAAGTGGTTTTGTAATTTTGAGAAATCTTTAATAAAATGTCGGTAAAACCGCGTGTCCTAGAAAACTTCGTATCTCTCGAGCGGTCTTAGGTGGTTGGAGTTCTTTAATCACTTCTATCTTAGCTTTATCAACTTCAATTCCTTTATTGGAAATAACATGTCCAATCGATTCCTTCTCGACCATGAAATGGCATTTTTCCGATTAAGCACAAGGTTCACTTTCACACATCGTTCTAAAACACTCTCTAAATTAGATAGACATCCTTCGAAACTTTGTCCACACACAGAGAAGTCGTCCATAAACACTTCCATGATGTTGTCAATGAAATCTGCGAAGATGGCCATCATACATCGTTGGAAAGTTGCAGGGGCATTACATAATCCAAATGGCATTAAATGCATGCGAGCGTTCCATAGGGACACGTGAATGTAGTCTTCTCTTGATCATCGGGGTGAATAGGAATTTGGAAAATCCGGAATAACCGTCTAAATAGCGTAAGTAAGTGTTTGGCTAATCGTTCTAACATTTGATCAATAAAGGGTAAAGGAAAATGGTCTTTCCGAGTAGCTTTGTTCAGTTTTCTATAATCAATGCACACTCTGTGTCCACTAACTACTCTTTGTGTTATCGATTAGCCTTGTGCGTTTTCACGACAGTAACACCTCATTTCTTAGGTACGACATGCACTGGGCTAACCCATTTACTGTCGGAGATCGGGTATATAATTCCAACTTCCATTAGCTTTTTGATTTCATCTCTGACTACAGTATTGAGGATCGGGTTGATTCTTCTTTGAGGTTCTCGAGAGGTTTTGCAATCCTCTTCTAATAGAATCGATGCATACAAATTGAAGGACAAATTCCTTTTAAGTCTGATATGTTGTAACCTAACGCAGTAGGATATTTCCTTAGAACGTCTAAAAGTTTTTCGGTTTCAAGCGTTCCTAAACTGGAATTCACTATTACAGGTCGAGTTTGTTCAGTATCAAGGAATTCGTATAGTAAATTTTTAGGTAAAACTTTCAATTCTAGTTTTGGTTTCTTGGGACATGGCATATGATTAGGTGTAAGTGCTAGACTTTCGCTTAGACTGTCATCTTTATATGGTTCTCGCCAATTATCATCTTCGAATATCAGAGGGGTTTCAATTTTCATTATTTCGGAATATGTGGTTTGTTTAGCTTCCATCTCTCTCACGCACTCATCTATAATATCGAGTAAATAACATGTGTCATTCATGGCGGGTGCTTGTAGAAATTGAGTGAGGATGAATTCCACTTTTCCTCTCCGACTTGAATGTTAATCGCCTTCTTTACATCAATTATAGCTCCATGTGGCTAGGAATGGTCTTCCTAATATGATAGGGGTAACTGAATCTTCGGTAATGTCCATAATTATGAAATCGGTCGGGATATAGAATTGACCTATGCTAACTGGAACATTTTCCAATATACCTACAGGATACTTAACTGATCGGTCAGCTAATTGAACAGACATTTTTGTAGGTGTAAGTTTCCACATTTCCAGCTTTTTGCAAATAGATAAGGGCATGACACTGATACTTGCTCCTAAGTCGCATAGAGCTTTGTCTATGATGAATTTTCCAATATTACGGTATAGAGAAACTACAGGGTCTTTTAGCTTAGGAGGCATGTTATTCGAATGATAGCACTACATTCGTGAAGGGTAACTGCCCGTTATCTTCTAACTTTTCTTATTAGATAGGATTTCCTTAAGAAATTTAGCATGATGGCATCGAGTAATGGCTTCGTGAATGGTATTGTGATATTTAGTTGTTTGAAGTTCCACGAATCTCTTAAATTGGCTCATCGATTTAGAATTTGTTAATCTCGGGGATCGGAACTTGTGATTTATAGGGCGGTGGAGGCACATAAGGTTTCTCTTTTCTCTGACCTCTTGAGTTTCGTTTTCCTTTTCTTTGGTCGCTCTCGTTTCACTCGGCTTGTTTTGCTTCGATACATAGTGAGTTTTCTAGTCTTGGATCAACAGGTCCGTCAAGTTCTTTTCCACTCCTAAGTATCACGACATTAGCGTGTCCTTTCGGGTTAGGTTGTGGTTGACGGAAATATTCCGGCATGAGCAGGAGGTGCTATTGTTGAGCTACTGTGAAATCGAGTTTCAAGCATCTTGTTATGGGTAGCTAAAGCATCGACCTTGCTAGCTAATTGCTTAATTTGCTCGTTGGTATGTAAGTTACGATTTAAAACATCCTTATTAGTGCAGGATTGAGAAGCAATGAAGTGTTCTATCATAATTTCGAGGTTTGATTTCCTAGGAACGTTGGAAGTATTAGGTCCGTTATTAGGATGATTCGGGATAGCTTTTGGATAACCAGGTGGTGTAGCAGGAGCTTGTCCAGGAGCATACAACGCATTGTTGCTTTTGTACGAGAAATTTGGATGATTCTTCCAACCTGGGTTATACGTATTACTGTAGGGATTTCCTTGCACGTAGTTAGCTTGTTGGTGGTACTCGGTCAAAGGGACGATTCGGAGCAAGATGTGATCGAATACCACATAGATCGCAAGTTGGAATCACTGCAGCTACGGTAGTCGCGGGAGTGACGGAAAGGTTCTCTAATTTTTGGGTAAGAGCTTCCACTTTAGCATTAACTTGATCCAGGCTGTTCACTTCGGCCTTGATACCTTTCGGTTGAGATTTCTCTACATTAACTCTCTCGCTTCCCCATTGGTAGTGGTTCTGAGCCATACTTTCAATAAGTTGGTTCGCCCGGCATATGGTTTATCCATCGATGCGCCACCGGCGCGTCTATGGTTAACCTTGTATTGTACAGGAGACCATTATAGAATGTGTGAATAATCAACCATTCTTCTAAACCGTGATGAGGGCAGAGTCTTAGCATATCCTTGTATCGTTCCCATGCTTCGAATAAAGATTCATTGTCTTTCTGTTTGAAACCATTGATGTTAGCTCTGAGCATAGCAGTTTTGCTTGGAGGAAAATATCTAGCTAAAAAGACTTTCTTCAACTCAGCCCAAGTGGTGATTGAGTTGGCAGGAAGAGATTGAAGCCAAGCACGAGCTCTGTCTCTTAAAGAAAAAGGAAATAGGCGCAATCGTATCGCCTCGGGGTTTACTCCATTCGCTTTCACAGTGTCTGCGTACTGCACAAACACGGATAGATGTAGATTAGGGTCGTCAGTAGGAGCTCGAGAGGTTCTGCGAGCAGCGGAAAGAAGCGAAGGTTTCACGAAATCGTTTGAGCAATAGCGAGCTGCAATACTATTATGAGGCTCCGCTTGAGAAGGAATGCGTAATCCTTAAGAGGGCGAGGAGGAGGAGGTGGATCAGCCATTCTTAGTAACTCGTCGAGATCCGAAGAAAGACGGAAGATTGTTGAGTGCGGTACTCTTGAATTCGTCTTCTTAATCGAAGATAACGCTCGATATCGTAAATGGGTATATGCAAAGTACCGCCTTGAGGCGCGTATTTGGCATACACAAAGGAAAATAAATAGTTGCCTTAGCCTGAGCGGCTACTTTAAGAGTGCACTAGTGACTAGATCAAAGTCCCGCAGCGGCGCCAAAAACTTGATGTGCGATAAACCTAATGTGTCTAACGGTATCTTTAGCGCAAGCGCACTATCGCGGTAGTAATAAAAGATTATCGAACCCACAAGGACTTTGTAATCACTCTAGTGCGGGAAAGTAAAGCTAGTTTAGCTAAGGCGGAAATTGTCACGTTTGGTTTTAGGAAGGTTGAGGAAGGTAAACTAATAGGTTTTAAAGTAATTATGAAATGAAATGAAATGGTCGGTATGCAATAGAGTCGACTTAAAGGATCTAATCTGGCTTAGGCATATTAGGATGGTCAACTTGGTTTGTCCGTAGAATTAATCAGTTTAAAAACCCTCAACTCACACTTTCATGGTCTTATCTCGGATTATACGTCTAAAGCCCTATACCTGCTTTCGCTAGCCTATAAGTGTTTAGAAGTAATTTTGGAAACTTAATTAATTCTAATTTGGTTTAAAAGCGCTTTCAACGTATTTAAATCAAATGCCTAACTTTAGCTATCCGGTTAAAAACCTCACACTTTCGTGGTCTCGATCTAACCTATTTACTCTTCTTACTTTCGTAAGGTTTTATTTTAAGCATAAAAGTTATAACGAGTTAAGTTGATTAAAGTTTTAACCTAAGTTTGATCGGATGCCTAATGTCTCTTACTATCCCATACCGACACTAAAGGTTTAGCTAGCGGAGAAATTAAAATAATCGTACAGAAGTAAAAGCAAACAAATTTAAATTGGACATTATAAATAATAAATTAAATTGCATTAATAAATTAAAGGTATGTAATACAATTGCAAAATAGAAACCTGAAAATAAAGCCAATACTTCAATCCTTCTTCCACAAATCGGAAACTTGGACTTGGTATCGGTTGAAATGTAAAAATTCTGAGGCTTGAATAATAAATCCTAAACTATAATAATAATTTCCTGATGTTGGAAATTATTATTTGAGCAATGAAAATGAAAGAACGGGAAATACTGATTGCGAAAAATAACAACTGAAGGAATAATGGTTTGATTTTGGCAGAGCTTCCGCACAAGTAAATTCTCAAAAACTCTGTGTCTCCAACACTGAAATGTTGAGGTATTTATAGAGGAAGAAATATGGCAGTTGGATTTGAATTCACACACGTAGCTTGCCTTGAAAATCTGCTGGAATATAGGGACGTGGGTTGTTGCTTTTGAACGTGGCTTCTGTGGTTGAGAGAAAACAGGAGTTTTAAAAACTCCTTCAGTTTAAGCTTCGCCACGATCGCACTTCGATTTAAGCATTATCGCGTTACGGTCGTGGCCTGCGTATTACGAGCAACTTGGTGTTTCTTCCGTGTTACGGTCGTCATGGATGTGTTACGGTCGTAACACTCTTCAAGATAGCTTCGGTCGTGGCACAGGCGTTCGACCCATAAAAATTTGTAATCTTTGTGTTTAATCTTTTCTTCTTTTGGTGTTTTCTTGCATTGTTTCATATTTTCTTACTTTTGAGCTAAGTTGTGAATACCTGCAAAAAGTAATGACAATCTCGAAATATTCGGGAGTTAATCGGGTCAAAATAATACAAAACGGGTTAATTTCATGTAAAATAAACGATATGATTTCGTGTTATCACTTAACTTGCATCCTTAGCTTGTTCATGCATCGATTATCATCATGTGAACATTAAGATTGTTATCTTAACTCGCATCCTTAACATGTTCATGCATCGATTATCATCATGTGAACATTAGGATTGTTATCTTAACTCATATCCTTAGAATGTTCATGCATCGATTATCATCATGTGAACATTATGATTGTTGTCTTAACTCGCATCCTTAGCATGTTCATGTATCAATCATCTTGCATATGGACATTAGAATTGTTGTCTCAACTTGCATTCTTGGCATGGTCATACATTATGTTGCATATGAACATTAGAATTGTTGATTCAACTTTCATTCCTTAATATGTTCATACATCATAACTTTGCACATGAACTTTGGAATTATCATTTTGATTCACATTCCTTGCATGTTCATGCATTTGACTTGTATCCTTGAACATTGGAATTATCATTTTGATTTTCATTCCTCGCATGTTCATGCATTTTCTTTTCATTTATGAACATTGGAGTTATCGTTTTGATTTACATTTCTCACATGATCATGCATTTTCTTTTTATTTATGAACATTGGAGTTATCGTTTTGATTCGCATTCCACGCATGATCATGCATTTGATAGTCATCTATGAGTTGGAGAACTATTGCCTAACTGTATGGATTAACTTTTGGCATGAGAACGTCATGGACAGGTGATCCGGATCAAAAACAACATTTTTGCAGAATACAGACCGCGCTTAGCGCCACCAGGAGCGCACTAAATGCCAAACTTACTGACTTTTGTTTTGCAGGTCATGCTTAGCGCAGTCCAGAGCAGGTTAAGCGCCAAACCTTCTGTTTGGGTCGTGCTTAGCGCCATATAGCAGGCTTAGCGCGACCTGGACTGGTTTTTTTGTTCTTTCTTAGTTTTATCTGCAAACAATAGGTGTTCTAGCATTCCTAAGCATGGTTTGACATGTGTTTGATGCAGGAGCTTGTGTTGTATATACATAGGACACAATTCTTTGATGTTTTATGTTTGTATACCCACGTATACATTCTCTTGCTTGCCTTTTGGGTCTAACTCCCTTCTTGCAGGTGTTTCGTGTTTGTACACCCACGTGGCATCCCTCCTACCTTGTTTTGTTCGGTCTAATCTTGTTCTTACAGGCGTTATCACTCCGGATGTGTATCGATGCGTATTATTCTTGCTTTTGATGCTTTGAACCATTCTCACCAGTTTACTCTTATTGTATGGCTGCAATACTTAAAGTTTTTCGGAGTATTTCATTAGCTCGCAATGCTCTTCAGATTCTATATCCGTTTGGTAGTTTCTACACCATTTATTGCATTCTCTTATAGCTTTCCTAGATATCATGAGAAGTAGGTCTTTACAGCTTTCTTTTGCCATGATAAGTAGGAATAGGGATGGGATTCCGTAGTTGGAGCATGTTCAGGAACCCCTCTGGTTTATTTAAAGACCCGTTTAAGGCGATTCTACTTATTGATTGTGTTTGATTTGTTTTGATTTCCCTTAGGATTGCTCGGTTAGGATAGGTTCTCGAGCCTAGACATTAGGATTTACATCCTTTACATGTTAACATAGGTAGATATTCCCTTACATCCTCAACCGTAGGTCCAATCTTTGCATGAAAACATTAGGGCTAGTACTAGTTCGTATCCCTTTTATTTTGATAGTTTCTTTTGCATCCTTTGCATTTAAATAAAACAAAAAATTCCTTTCTTTTTCTTTTGAAAACAAAACACCTAATAATGGTTTGAACTCATTTCTCAAGGTAAGAGCAACCAACCAAGACAAACTCTTTTCGCCTACGAGCGCATTTTTTTCGTGTTTAAAACCTTTTTCACAAGTAAAAAACACAAAACCCACCAAAACAAGTGAGCCGATCTACGATGCTCTGACTTTCCCATTACACGCGGGAAAACATAGGCATCTTGTCACGGGGCTCGATCGAGAAAACTTTGTAAATTCTTCCTTATTTTCCCTGTGCTTTCGTTATTTTTCCTTTACTTTTGCATGCATTGTAGAGATTGAGTAATAGATAGATATAACACAACCTTTAGCTAGAAAATAGAAGCGGACACCATAGAGTACTATGGGCGTGTGGGGTGCTAATCCCTTCCCCTCGTGTAACTAACTCCCTTACCTAGATTCTCCTGATCTCTCGGTCGAAGGACCGCAATTTATCCCTTCAGGTTTACTCGATGTTCTCCTTTCTCCGTCGTGAGATAAAAGAAGTTCAGCCGAGTGGTTTCACAACTTCGAATTCTTTGATTTCTTCCTTACAGTTTAAAACTTGTTATTCTATTGTGTTTCTGCATGTGTGAGGATCATTAACCCTCAATCAATTGATTAATTTTATGCACATACACAATTGCACGATGATTTGTTATATTTAGGGTTCATCTGGTTTCATACGAATTAAGTCACTTTACACTTAAAATAAATGAAATTAATGATCACCATCATGTTCCTGGTGAAATTTTGAGCAAGTTTGATGTTCGAATCATTCAAAATCATTGAGAAATTAGAAAGATGTGAATCAGAGAAGGATTGAAGAAGATGGTGTTCTTTGCGCCATTTTCAAATTTTTTCAAATATTCATTTCATTATATATTTAATCAAAGTTGTTAAATGAATGGATGAAACAGCCACCCCAGTGGCAAAGCGCGCGCCTTTCATGTCATTCCTTGCCCAAGGTTTGGGGTTCGAACCCCCCTCAGACCTTTATTCCAATTTTCTTCACTTCGTTTCCACTATTTCCAACTATTTTCAAACTAATTTCACAAACTTGATTTCAAATATATGTTTCTAAATGTGTGTAAATAACAAGTAACGCATGTGGCTCAGTGGTATTTCTTTTCACATGCAAGCCTAAGGTCCTGAGTTCAAACGCCTTTGGACACAAAACAAATTTTTATCACTTGTTTTTTTCACATTTTCTAACAAACTTCAACATTTTCAAAAACCAATCAAAACTTCTCATTTTTAGATGATTTTCTGCACACTTGTCATTTAATAAACCTATTTTATGATTGTTTTAAAAATGAGACTTTTTAAAGTATTTTAAAATACTTTCAAAAAAATGTTTTCTTCTTGATTTTTCAACCTAATCTTTTTCAAAACACTCTTACGAATAATTTTCACCTTTCAAATCTTTCAAATTGTTTTAATTAACTTACACACCTCTTTTCCATGATCGATTCGATTAAATCTTTGAAAATAAAAATTGAACTAGGTTTCTTTCTCGAAAACCTTTCAAACTCAAAATCAAATTGATCAAGGGCCTCCCTTACGGTGCAAGTCCCAACCCTTCTTCTGTACATATTTATTTCCTTGTACATATCCACCCTTTTGTGTACATATTTAATTCCTTGTACATATCAACCATCTTTGTAAATATTCAAGTATAACTAGTATCGTTCGCTAGTTTTATTCCGCTTGTTTATACACCAATTCCACTGGTATTAAGAGGAGCATTATTCTCGGTGAAATTGATCTTATTTCAATGGGTCTTCCTTAAGGTGTAAGTCCCACTCATTTGTATATATCTAAGTACACTAGCTTTTATTTCTTATTTTATACACTTGTTTATGTATCTCCTTCATAAACTCCTATGAATGCACACACACACTTTGTCATATATATACTTGTTCATATACTTGTTCATGTTTATTTATGTCATTACAACAAGTATAACAACTAGGTTACCCATAGCCTCCTCTTAGGCTTCGTACAAAAGAACTCCCTCGCTGAGTTTAGACTTCTCTTGGGCCTCATACAAGCAAGAGATCTGGAAATATCCAATAGCCTCCTCTTGGGATTCTTACAAAAGAACTCCCTCGTTGAGTTAGCCTCCTCTTGGGCTTCGTATAAAAGAACTCCCTTGTTGAGTTAGCCTCCTCTTGGGCTTCGTAAGAAAGAACTCCCTCGTTGAGTTTAGCCTTCTCTTGGGCCTCATACAAGAAATAGATCTGGAAATCTCCAACAACCTCCTATTGGGCTTCGTACAAAGAATCTCCTTAGCTACGATAGAACCCTAAAAGTATGGTTTTCCGGTGAAATCACTCTTAAAGCCAAGCCATCCATACCTTATAACTTCCTCTTGGGATCCCAATACAAGGACCCTCGATGCCCCTCAGAAATCCTCCTCTTGGGCTCACAATACAAGGACCCTCGATGTTCCTCGGATAACCTCCTCTTAGACTTACAATACAAGGACCCACGAGCTTCTTAAAAGCATCCCCCAAACAATAACAAACATTTCACCTCAGAGATAAGACATGAATTATCTCTATGGGAGAAGTATTTGATCTATAGCATCACATTCAAATCAAAGATTTTTCAAATCAAACACTTTTTTTAGCAAACAAAACATCTTTCTTAACTTTAAATGGAAACGCTTGTACACTCAAGCAAAACTCTCAATGCTTACAATGAAAGATTCAACGTTTTTTATAACATCTTCTCATTCTACGAATATAATCCGTATAATTGTACACTCAAGTTAGACACCAATTTCTTATAATGAAAGATTCAAACAATCAATTTTCAAAAATGTGTGTGATGAAATAGATTGGATACATTTTTCAATAAGATGACACTTGTCGTTGTCTCTTAAAATCTTTTCTTCCACTAGCACATAAGTGGGAACTACGATTGCTCTGACTTTCTCAACCTCCTTTTGAGAATACGTAGGCACAAGGTCTCACCCTTGGCGAGCATACTTCTTTCTCTCTCAAACCACCCAAGCCTTAGTTTCCCTTAGATGCTGAGCTACAATTGATCTGATTCCCTCTAGGGGATATGTATGCAGAAGATACCAATGATCTTTGCGAGCATAATCATAACAAACAAATTTAGGTTCCTACCTAGCCTACCTTTCTTAAATCCCAAAGGATAAATTTTCCCAAAATAGCATAGCAAATAAAACAAAAATGCACAAAAGGTCCTATAGAGTACTATAGATACATAGGGTGCTAATACCTTCCGTTTGTATAACCTAATCCTGAATACAGGAATCTTCCCCATGCTTTGCGTTTAGTCTCATGCTAATCGTATTGCATATCTTTTTTAGGGTATTTCAACTTTCCCCTTTTCCTTTCTTTTTTTGGAAACAATAAAGCTTGGTGCTCGCGGCATCTTTTAAAAAAAATCAAAGTTAAATTGTTTTGAGCTGGAGATTCAAATTCCGATTTGATTCCCTCGTTCTTCACTTTTTACCGTGAACACGGCTCCGATTTGAATGTCATGCCAAAAAGTTCTCTAGACAGACTTGATGTTAAATAAGTGGTGATGAAATCCAGTGACATAGTTGTGAGAGCTTTCGTTGGTTCGAGAAGATCGGTGCTTGGAGAGCTCGACCTACCAATCAAAGTGGGTTCCCATACTTTTGATTCTACTTTCTCTGTGATGGATATTATCCCATCTTATTTATGATTTCTTACATAGGGTAGGCTCTGTTACCTCTACTTTACACCAGAAGTTGAAATACCCAGTGAAGGGGAAGATTGTCATTGTCTATGGAGAAGAGGAGTATATGGTGATCCACCTATAGTTATTCCGGTATATTGAAATGAAGGGTGAATTCATTGAGACTCCCTGTCAAGATTTTGAAGTAGTTCCATGAGTCATGCCTGTTGATGCTCGTGTCGCTCCCGAAATTACTAGAGTTCCACCAAAAATGGCCTCGCTAAAGGATGCAAGAGCCATAGTTGAAGAAGGAGGATGTACTATTTGGGGTCAATTGCCTGATTTCCCATTCTAGTCAAATAAGTTTGGTCTAGGCTTCTCTTCCAAAGGACAGAAGATGATACATCACGAACATGCTGGTGGACCATTGTTCTGCGTCAACAAAGATGGAATTCATGCTATAGAAGACGATGACAGTGATTTTGACGTCAACAAATGGGTTTTCCCTACTACTAGCAATGAACTCAACAATTGGATGACGAAGGACGTTATGCCAATCTCCTTTAGTCAGGAGTAATTATTTTTCTATTTTATGCATTTAAGTTTTATGTAATTCAGAATGATAGGACTTTAAGCCATGTGCATTACCCGGGGCACGATGGTTCATTTTCGAGGGTTGTTATTTGTCATTCGCATATCTACATTTAATAAATCATTGGACTTTTGCATTAAAATTTTGCGCTCTCTATCTTTTCTTTATTACCTTTTCAAAAATAGGTATATGTTCTTACACACACCCACATAATAAACTGCAGATCCATGTCCATTCAGGATCCCATTCATAACGACTCTGCTATTGCTAAATATGACTTTGATAATCTGATCTACCAAGCCGAAGACGAAGGAAGGTGAGGAAGATTGTGAGGTGCAAGGAGAACTTTCCATATTATTACAGCAAGAGGAAAGAATTACACAACTGCATGAAGAGCCAATCGAGGTTGTGAATTTGGGTACCGACGAAGACAGAAAAGAACTCAAGATAGGAGCTAGTCTTGAGAACGGTGTTTAAGAAACACTGATCCAAATGCTGCGAGATTACGTTGAGATTTTTGCTTGGTCCTACAAAGACATGCCAGGGTTGGATATTGACATTATAGTACATCGATTACCAATGAAAGAAGTTTTTCTTCCTATAAAGCAGAAAATTCTCTGTATGCGTCTTAAGATGTCTGGGAAAATTAAAGCCGAAGTCATGAAGCAATTCAACGCATGTTTCCTAGTTGTTACTTCTTATCCACAGTGGGTTGCGAACATGGTACCAGTGCCTAAGAAGGATGGCAAAGTGTGCATGTGTGTATGTCATACCCCAATTTTTAACCTAAGATACCACCTCACATATGCATTACTACATCACTAACAGTTTCAGAATAGAATAGATCATGCGTGGCTTCTAGAAGTCAAAGTCTGGGTTTCTTCAAAATTTCATCTGTTCAAGATATGATCAATTAGGGTTTGAGTTTCCACTCACCTCAATTGACCTATTTTAATCCATCATCAACATTTGATCTTCAGATTCCCAACTTTTTCTCATGATCTATCATGAATCGACCAATTAGGTTTTTAATCGAGGATAGTGAATCATTGACTTTCTGCTCAATGAATGACCTATTTGCTTGAAGATTGATCTTAGAATCTTCAATGCTACATCTTGACCTAATTTCTTGATTCAAAACATCACAAAAGTCTATGTTTCTTCATCAGACAAATTCTGACCCATCTGATGAAAATTCATCTGCTCAAAAAAGTCAAACTTTGACGTTTGGTCAACTTTTTCAAGACCAAACTTTTTCAATCATAAAAACATTTCAAATAATCCATCATGATCATAAAAAATCAAGAAATGTGAAAAATTCAACAAAAAGTCAAGATTTGAAAAATTTCTAACACTTGGAAAAATTTTCAAGTGTTAAGAAACATGGTTTCTTCTCACTTTCTAGGCCATTTTTTACCTAGATCCATTTGGATTCAGAAAAAACTCAAAACATGAAAGTTGCAGCCCTTGTTACAAGCTTTCCAAAATATCCAAGAACTTGAAAAAACACTTTGTGTAGCTAAGGTTTTGAAAATTAAACTTAGAGCTCCATAACCATGAATTACAAGTCATTTTTCAAGAACTTTAAGTCATTTTTTCACAAACTCTCCTTCTAGAAGCCTTGTCATCACTTAGAGGTAGATTATAACTGATAAATATCAGTTTTGAATGATTGAGGAAAGGATTGAATGAAAGAGAAAAACTTAACCATGGTTAAGAAAGTAACTTTTGCATTAAATGCAAAAGATTCTTTCTTACCACTTAAGCCAAGTTGCAAGCTCTCTCAATTATAACCATGCCAAATCGTTCAGAATTCTTGGCCTATAAATAGAGGTCATTTCCTCATTTTCAAACTACACCAAAGCTATCATAATCAAGCTTTCACTCTTTCTTTCTTGAAATTCAAGTTTCTAAGTTATAAGAGGCAAATTTTGCAATCTCCAAACCTTGCAAAATCTGAGTGAATTTAAGTTTCTAACATGTTCTAAACATCATTTAGAAGTAGTTTAAAACTTAAACCATCAAGAAACAAGCTAAAAAACAGTTTTCTACACAAAACTCCATTTGTGCAAGCTTTGAGCCAAAACTGCCAAACCAGAAAACTACTAGTGCTAACCTTGATTTCTCACTTCAAACACATCCTATGCAACATATAGAGACTTTCCATACACTTAAACAAGTTCTGGAACAACTCCATCACCATCTTCAATTTTCAAATTAAGCTACTTGCAACTTGAGTTGGTCAGAGAGTTCTAGCCATCCTCAGAACAAACTAAGGGTAGAAACACACTCAGGGAGGTTCAAGGAAGCTTAATCAATCATCACTTTGCATCTGGAAGTAGCCAAACTCGAACTGGTATTTCATACCAAGAGGTGAGTTTCTCAAACTTTGATTCCTCAATTCATGCAATTTTAGCTTTAAAATTGAAAAGAAAAATGTAAACATTCAATCATTAAAGCTATTTGGGTCTTTAATTTGAACTAAAATCAACTGAGTATAGAGAATTGATCATTTTTTCAGTTAGGGTTCAAATTGGGATTATTCAAATTCACGTTAATCTTTGATTAATAATTTCAACAAAATATATATTCATAATCGTGACAAAAATCTAGATGAAATAGCATTATAAACTTTTAAAATTGATCAAGAATCAAAGAAACACGAATTTGCCATGGACATGGAAGTTGCGCGCTGCTTCAGTGAGGAAGATGAAGTTTGAATTCCAAATTTAAAAGCTGGACTTAAAATATATATTTGTAGTTTAACTTAAAACAACGGATGTATTACCGCCCCAGCGGTTGCCAGCATGCTTCTCATGTCACTTGCCTTGCCAAAGGTCCAGGGTTCGAATCCCCCTGGAACCTTTTTTTATAAAAAAGCTCAGCAAGCTTCTGAAGCTTGCTTCTCGACGAGGTTCAGCCTCAGTAGTACACAAGCTTCTACTCCTATAAGCTTCTCATTTCAACACTCTTTAGAAGCACTTCTAGTGTTTCTATCTCAAGAGGCATCAAAGCTTCTCAAGCATTAAGCTTCTAAGCATCCAGAAGTAGCATGTTTCTACATGCTCCAGAAGCTGCAAGCTTTTATGTGCTCCTTCTCATGCCTAGAAGTGTCCCAGAAGTCAGCCTCTCAAGCAGCCAGAAGCTACACGCTCCTTCTCACGCCCCAGAAGTTGCAAGCCTCAACGTGCTCCAGAAGCAGCCAAGCCTTCTATCTCCAGAAGCAAGCCGTGCTTCTCACCCTTTCAAGAAGAAAGCTAGCTTCTGATCCTTCAGAAGTCCAACTTCTGGACTTCTTCCTTTTTTTTCTTCCAAACTTCAATTTTTCAAAACAATTTTAAAACATTCTTCAAAACTTTTTAAAAAAACAATTTCTGAACCCTTCCGAAATTTCAATTTCTGGACATTTTCAAAACTTTCTTTTTTTTCAAAGTTCCTTCTAAACAAGGTGATTAAATGACAAGTTTAACAAATGGCTCAATGGAAAATCTTCATTTCTAAGCCAAATGTCCATGGTTCAAACCTCCTTAGGACCAAAAAACTCTTTTTTTTCTCAAGTTTCTAGCAAACTTAAAACATTTTCAAAAACCAATCAAAACTTCTCATTTTGAGATGATCTTTTGCACACTTGTCATTTAATATACCTATTTTATGATTATGTCAAAAAAATCCAAAAATATTTTCTTTTGATTATATTTTTATTAAGTAAAAAATGAGGCATTTTAAGTATTTTTCTTAATACTTTTAAAAAATGTTTTCTTTCAAACTTTCAAAATTCGAATCTTTTAAAAAAAAACTTCTTCTGAATATACTTCACTTTCCAAAATCATTTTCAAAACCTTTTCAAAACATTTTAACAAACTTACACACCTTTTTTCCATGATCGACTCGATTTGAAGATAAAACCGAACTAGTTTTCTCTCCTCGAATTTCTGAATTGATCATGGGCCTCCCTCACGGTGTAAGTCCCAATCCTTTTTATGTACATATTTAATTTCCTTGTACATATTCAATCATCTTTATAAATATCCAAGCATAAACAAACTTCTTTCGTTTGTTTTAATCCGCTTGTTTATACACCAATTCCATTGGTATTAAGAGAAGAATTATTCCCGGTGAAACTGCTCTTAAACCAATGGGCCTCCCTCACGGTGTAAGTCTCAACCCCCCTATGTACATATTCATTTCCTTGTACATAATCACCCCTTCGTGTATATATTCATTTCTTTGTACACATTCAAACTCGTAAATATTCAAGTTACACTAGCTTTAAGCGCTCATTTTATACACTTGTTTATATTTCCTTCATAAACTCCTGTGAATACACATCACACACTTGTTTATATAACTATTCAGTTGTAACATAACAACTAGTCTAACAACCAGGTTCCCCTTTAGCCTCCTCTTAGGCTTCGTATAAGATAACTCATTTATTGAGTTAGCCTCCTCTTAGGCTTCATATAAGAAAACTCATTTACTGAGTTTAGCCTTCGCTTAGGCTTCATATAAGACAACACTCCCCTGTTGAGTTAGCCTCCTCTTGGGCTTCGTTCAAAAGAACTCCTCATTGAGTTTAGCCTTCTCTTGGGCATCAAACAAGAAAGAGACCAGGAAATCTCTTAACAGCCTCTTATTGGGCTTCCAATACAAAGAATCACCCGCACTAGGATAGAACCCTGAGAGGATGATTTATCGGTGAAATCACTCTTAAATCCTAAGAGGATGGTTTCCCGGTGAAACCACTCTTAAAGCCAAATCTAGCCATACCCTATAGCTTCCTCTTGAGCTTCATACAAGGACCCTCGATGACCCTCAAAATGCCTTCTCTTGGGCTAACAATACAAGGACCCTCGATGACCCTC
Source organism: Vicia sativa (assembly GCA_021764765.1). Taxonomy (NCBI): domain Eukaryota; kingdom Viridiplantae; phylum Streptophyta; class Magnoliopsida; order Fabales; family Fabaceae; genus Vicia; species Vicia sativa. Next base: position 34,450,515 of record CM038794.1, read on the forward strand.
GGAATGCCTCCTCTTGGGTTTACAATACAAGGACCCACGGGCTTCTTAAAAGCATCCCCCTAATCCAATCAATTTCTCCTCGAGATTTAGACATTTATCATCTCTATGGAAGAAGTATCTCATCTATCACATCACATACAAACAAAAACTTTTCAAACACTTTTCAAACAAAAACATCTCTTAATCGTAAGTGGTAACGCTTGTACACTCAAGCAAAACACCCAATGCTTACAATTAAAAGATTAAATCATTTTTTCAAACATCTTTCTTAACTCGTAAGTGGTAACGCTTGTAAACTCAAGCAAAACACCTATAACTTACAATGAAAGATTAAATTAATCAACCTTTCAAAATGTATGTGATGAAATAGATTAGATACATTTTTCATTAAGATGACATTTGTCTTTGTCTCTTAATAACATCTCGTTGCTTCCACTAGAATAAGTGGGAACTACGATTGCTCTGACTTTCTCAACATCTTTTTGAGAATACGTAGGCACAAGGTCTCATCCTTGGCGAGCAAAACTTCTTTCTCCCTCAAACCAAACAAACCATAGATCCCTTTAGATCCGAGCTACAAATGTTCTGATTCCCATTAAGGGATATGTATGAAGAAGATCCAAATGACCTTTGCGAGCACAATAATGACAAAACCTAGGATCCCACATAATCTATCCTTTCTTAAAATCCAAAGGAGAAACTTTCCCAACAATAGAAATAGCAAATGAAAACACACAAACATATCAAAATATTCATATATAAAGCTATATATAACTATATATATTTAGGGTGCCACATCTATTCCCTTTATATAACAAACCCCCTTGCTCGGAATCTCCCCAATGCGTTGCGTCTAGTTCGCGCTAGTTGTAATGCATATCATATCAATTGAGGGTATTGCAGCTTTCCCCTTTTTCATAATCATTTTTCTTGTGTTGAAAATAATAAAGCTTGATGCTCGCGGCATCTTTATAAACAAATCAAAAGAGTAAATCGTTTGAGCAGAATCCGAATTCGATTCGATTCCTCTGGCGTCACTTTTAAGCGAATAAAATGGCGACTCTGCTTGGGAGTACGCCAAACTTTTATTTTCAAAAAAACTGTGACTCTGCTCAAGAGCACCAAGCTTTTTTTTGTTTTCAAAAAGAAAAAAAAAGGGTTAAGCTTTCATATGTGCATATGTTTGTTTCTCTTTATTGTGTGTTTCGAGATTTCATCTGATGGAAAGAAATCCTAACCCGATTTAAGAAACATTTTAAGATCTAGGTGGAGGTATAGTCCTATTAACTTGTGGGAAGTTTCATTACTTGAGTTAATTTGAGATCCCTCTCTCGATGGAGGTTGTCTTGGGAGTATTTGTGTTTAGCAAGTATTTGCGAAGACATTTTACTTCGAGAGAACTTACGGTGAGTGGTGTAGAACACATAACCCATCACGCCATTTAGGATGTAGTGCGATTCAGCGTAAGCTTAGAATAGTTGTCATGCGAGACTACGATCAGGCGAGTTTTTCTTGAAAAATATTATTGGACTTCGAGTATTCAACAAATCCGATAATATTTCAAAGAGAAGCGTTGAACCTGTATTATTAGTAGAACCCGTTTCACAGATGAATAAGCCCTTAGAACTTACCCATGTTTCGTTCTTATCGTTGGCCTCATGCTCGTGACTTCAAACGCTTGAACATATGTATAACCACTAACCATGTTGGAATCTTTGTGGCATTCATTCAAAAAATTCATTTCTCTTCCCATTTCCAAAGAATTTAGAGATTTTTCTTTGTAAATATTTTAGGTTAGAGTGATGGACGTCAGAGGAAGATTTACCAAGAAATACAGTTTTAGAATTCCTGATGTAAGAAAGTTAAAAGAGTTAGCATCCTTGGTAGAAGATCCCTCGGATTGAAAACGCTATGGAACTCTTTTAAGCATCCGAACACTAACGTTGATGAAGGACTTCTCAAAACTTTGTTCGTTTATGATCCGGTTTATCGTTTCACTTTCCACGATTATCAGTTGATGCCTACTTTGGAAGAGTACGCATACATCCTACGTATCTCAGTATCAGATAAGGTGCCTTTCAATGGTTTGGGAACCATTCCTAAGTCACTAGTCATTGCAACAATCACTCACTTAAAGAAATCTGAGATAGACAAAAACCTAACTACCAAATGAAAACTCTTAGGACTAACTTCAAAGTTCCTAATGGAGAAGGCTCTTAAATTCTCTGAAGCCGGTAGTATGGTAGCCTTTGAAGCTGTTTTAGCTCTGCTCATCTATGGATTGGTGTTGTTTCCCAACGTCCCAAGTTTCGTTGATATCAATGCCATAAGGATCTTTCTGATTGGAAATCCCGTTCCCACTTTGCTTGGTGACACGTATTTCTCCATTCATCATAGGAATCGTCAAGGAGATGGAACTATTGTGTGTTGTGTACCTTTGTTATTCAAATGGATTGTCTCACACTTTCCTAAATCTCCTATCTTCCGCGAAAACAAAAACGGTTGGCATTGGTCTCGAAGACTCATGTCTCTTACCAACGACGATATCCATTGGTATACCTTGGCAAACAATGAGATGGAAATCATTGAAAGCTGTGGAGAATTTGTCAACGTACCTCTCATAGGTACGAAAGGAGGAATCAACTACAACCCATTCTTGGTGAGACGTCAACTCGGGTATGCAAACTCTAGTAAACCCCTTGGTTTTACAGTAGAAAGCTACTTTTATCATGAAGGGGAAGATTCCCAAGGTTTGAAAGCCAGAATGATAAGATCTTGGCATCACATCCGAAGGAAAGAAAAGGGTAATGCAAGGAATTATGTAGCCATGGAAATCTACACTTCTTGGGTGAAGAAAAGAGCGAAGGAATTCCGAATGCCTTATGCTTATGAAGAACACATGTTCTAAGCAGTGTCTAAATCGACCATCTTTCCCGTTGAAACTATGGGAGAATACCAAGAAGCTTTGGCCAAGATGAGGCTAGAGAAAGAAGCTTTGGAAGACAAGTTTCTTAAGATTGGCTTTGAAAATGAGAAGCTTAAGAAGCAGGTCAAAGATCATGAGAAAATGCTCTACTTCCAAGATGAATGGCTCATGGAGAAAGATGAGGAGATTCATCGAAAGTATGACGCGATCAAGAAATTCGTCAAAGAAAGAAAAGGAACGCTTGAAGATTTGATGAATAACAGTCTTACTCCTGATGAGTGGAAGAAAGTCATCAACAAGCTTAAAGCCGAGAAAGCTGACCTGAAAGCTTACTATGGAAAATAAATCCTAAAGTTGAAGCTACATCAAGCATTTGGTTCTTCATCAGACGAAGACGATTAATTAGTTTAGCTTTAGCTTTATCATTTATTTTATCATTGTAAGAGCTATGCTCCAAAAAAAATTGTTGTACTCTTCTTTCAATAATTAATAAAATAAGTGTTTCCATCCAAATATTTACTAGAAATTTCTCTTTTAGTATAAATTCTTTGGAAATTCTTTTCTCTTTGCATTCATAAATCTTGCATCATACTTTGCATATCGAGTTTGTTGTTTAGAATCTTATCTTTTGGAATTTTTTCCAGAGAGAGAGAAAGATCGTCAAGCTGTTGCGTCTTAGAGTTTCTCGACTACGTTCACAGTCAACTCGCAGATACAATACTCGTGCAAATAGGAGAAAAGTAATGGAATATTTTGAGCAAGAAAATGTTGAGCTTCATAGCACAGTGACAACACTCCAGGAAGAGGTGGAGAGACTCACTTCTCTGGTAAGTTCGTTGGCAACTACGCAAAGTCAGCAAGCAACATTAAATAGTCAAAATCAAGCGACGATTTCAGAGATCACTACTACTCCAGTTTCAGCTGTTGCACTCAGTAATCCTCTCTTAAGTATGCCAAAAGGTTATCCATAGGGCATGCCTTTCAATTTCGGCATTGGATTTCGTCAACCCACTTCTGAAGTACAGGCAACCACGATTGAGGTTCCTACTTTACAAAACTCAGCATTTACTCCGCAGCACGGAGTAACCTTTCCTCAAGTCACTATGACGGTTTCTCAACCGATCATGCCAAACTCAGCTTCTATAGTTCACGCTACTGCGGACGAAGAAGTCTATCATAACCCAGGCAACAACATGAATCCTCGTGGCCAAATGGAGAATCTCCAGGAACAATTCCATAAGATGCAGCTTGAGATCAAAACAATCCATGGTAAGGAATTGTTTGGGAAGAATGCCCACGATCTATGCCTAGTTCCTCGTGTAAGGATACCCGCTAAATTCAAAGTCCCCGATTTTGAAAAATATAGAGAAATTCACCTTGTGAGTCATCTTACAATGTACACTAGGAAAATGTCTACATATAATAACAATCACCAATTGCTCATTCACTATTTCCAAGACAGTCTCACCGGTGCCGCACTGAAGTGGTACATGGGACTAGATAGTGCAAATATCCAGACATTCAATGACCTAGGCGAAGCCTTTGTCCAACAGTACAAATTCAATTTGGACATGGCTCCAGATCGAGATCAATTCCGTTCTATGTCTCAAAAGGAAAAAGAGACGTTCAAAGAATACGCCCAACGTTGGAGGGAAATTGCTGCCCAAGTCAATCCACCGTTAGAAGAAAAGGAAATGACCAAGGTTTTCCTGAACACTCTTGGCCCATTTTACTACGAACGCATGATCTCCAGCGCTCCCGGAGATTTCACCGAAATGGTAAGCACGGGGATGCGACTAGAAGAGGAGTCGAGCAGACGCCTAACCAAAGAAATAGTGTCTTCAAGCGGAACCAAGAGGGTGGAACCGACTTCGAAGAAAAAGAACATGACGTAGGAATGGTATCCAGAAACCAAGGAAAAATGTCGATCGGCGACAACAGTAGCCAATAGCACCAGTTGTTAATGCAAGTTCAAACACGGGTATTACCCCGCAATTCCAGCAAACTCAACAGCCTCGACAACATGCTCAACAATTCAACAATCAAAATCGTGCACCTTGGATCTCGCAGTTCGATCCAATTCCGATGACATACACAGAACTATATCCTGCCTTGATAGAAAGGAATCTTGTGCAAACAAGGTCACCACCTCCAGTATCAGACAAATTACCTTGGTGGTACAAAGCAGATATGTCTTGCCCTTTTCATCAAGGGGCACCAGGTCATGATCTAGAGCCCTGCATAGCACTAAAAACCGAAGTACAAAGGTTAGTGAGGGCTAATCTTCTCTCCTTCAGGAATGCAAATCCAAACGTGCAAGCAAATCCACTTCCCAATCATAGTGGACATACCGTGAATTTGATACTAAGGAATACAGATTGGTATCTTGTCACTGACATAAATATGATAAGAGAAATCTTGGTACAGCTCCATGATACATTCAGTACAATGGGCGCCTTCGCTAAACATGACTACACAACCCTGCAGAATCTGCTTCAGGGATTTTTGAGGATGACCAACAGTGAGAGCAGACATTCAACGGTTAATAGACATTGGCGACATTCAGATCTTCAGAAACAGAAACGATTATGACGTGAATATGGTAGGGCATTATCCGTATGAGCTTTTAGTCTCAGATATCAACTCGGAAATTCTCGAAGTAAACGTCATTATCCCCTGCTTCAATGTGCCCAAGTGTGTAGAAGTCGAGTACAACGGTCCGAGAGTTCCAGAATCCCCTTTGGTGATCTGTTTACCTGGTCCTGTTCCTTACAGCTCTGACAAAGCAATTCCCTATCAATACAATAAAACTATGATAGAAGATGGGAAAGAAAAACCCATACCAACTCTTTCAGCCGTTGTTAACATCGCTGAAATCGGACGAGTAACGCGAAGTGGATGGGTGTATACCCCGTTGCCACCAAAGCAACCCATTGCTCCTGCTGTTGGACAAAATCCAGTTAATACACCTCCCGAGAATCCCATGGGGATTCCTGTTAGTAATCCAAACATAAACGTTGGTCCATCTGATGGAACCAATGTTAACTCAGATTTCGACGAGATCTTAAAGCTAATCAAGAAAAGTGAGTACAGAGTTGTTGATCAACTAATGCAGACTCCCTCCAAAATCTCAATACTATCTCTACTTCTGAATTCCGAAGCCCACTGAGAAGCCTTGATGAAAGTGCTAGATCAAGCCTACGTAGATCACGACGTGACTACAGATCAATTTGGTGGAATTGTAGGCAACATAACAGCTTGGAATAATTTAAGCTTTAGTGATGAAGAAATCCCAGAGGAGGGAAGAGATCACAATCTTGCTCTACATATCTCTAAGATTTGCCAATCAGACTCTCTGTCCAATGTGCTAGTAGACACCGGTTCATCCTTGAATTTAATGCCAAAAATAACTCTCGCTCGTTTATCTTACAAAGGAGCGCCGATGAAATCCAACAATATAGTGGTCAAAGCCTTTGATGGGTCAAGGAAATCCGTTATTGGGGAAGTCGACCTTCCAATGAAGATTGGTCCGCATACCTTCCAAATCACCTTCCAAGTCATGGATGTGCCAGCTGCTTACAGTTGTTTTCTCGGACGACCATGGATACACGAAGCAGGAGCAGTGACATCCACGCTCCACCAGAAACTGAAGTTTACAGCAAATGGGAAGCTAGTAACCATCATCGGTGAACAAGCTTTACTAGTAAGCCATTTATCTACCTTTTCTTTCATTACTGCCGACGATGTTGAATGGACACAGTTCCAAGGACTCTCGTTAGAAGGTGAATCTACAAGGAAAGACATATCATCTATCTCCTCTTACAAAGAAGCAGCGCAGATAGTGAAAGGCAGTAATGCCGCAGGTTGGGGACAAGTAATCAATCCTGTCAACAACGAGACAAAAACCGGGCTCGGATTTGCTCCAGTATTTCCTAAAGCCAATCAAAGGGATGAAGTTCTTCGTCCAATCAAAGAAGTATTCCATAGTGGGGGTTTCTTAAACCCTGTTCTTCAAGAGGTTAATGTTCTTACCGATGAAGGTAACGAAGACAATCTCTATGAATCTGAAGAGTGGAGCACTTATCTTAATAGCTCTGAATATGTGTCCCAGGAAGAATCGTACGCGCCGTTCTATCCTCCGACAGACCAATTCAAAGGCATGTTCCTACAAAAGAATGAGAATGAAAATCCACCTATCCCTTCTGAAGTTTGGGATACCTTGGGAGAACCAAGTGGAAAGTTTGACTACATGGTGAAATACACTGCACCTGAAAGCTCAAAGATCAGAATTGAAGACATCCAACCAACTGGATGGGACGATCCTTGTAAGTATCCTAGTCAACCAGAAGAGTTATAGACATCTTCTCGATCTCATCATCAAATTGAGATCCCAAATGAAAATATCTGCTTCAATACGCCTGCCGAATTTGTTAAGCCAGATTTTAACTATCACTACATCAACGTAATTACCGAAGAAGAACAAGAAGACAATTCTGGAAATGAGTTAGAAAGCGTCGCAGACAATGAGTCTCTTCACTCAGAAGATTGGGAAGTACATCCCAAGAATCTAGAATACATGCCACTTGAAAGCACATATGTTGCATACTATGCTCCTCAACCTGCCAATCAAGCAGAAGAAGATCGCTTCAGCAGCACAAAAGGCAAGGTCAACCGACCAGAGTCTTCAAAGCCTGTTCGACCAACGACCAAAGTCTACACAAGAAATAAGCCAAAAGGAAAATTACTAGAGTATCTAGACTTCCAAGGAGTTCGCCACTATTGGAAGACTGTTAAAGCTCAGACTGATGTTCATAGTTCTAAGTAGTTTATTTTGCTTTTATTTTGAACTCCGCCGCCCAAGCGAGCGATGTTTATAGGGTTTAGCTTTTAAATAATTTCTCTTTGTCTTGCCCAAGACAAATGAGTTTATATTAGGGCCTGTTTCGTATTGTGAATCATAAATAAAAGCGTTGTTTTGATTCCACATTTTGTGTTTGTTTTCGTTTTACCCTTTTTTTTTTCTGGAAATGGTAATCCTAAAAAAAAAACCAAATAAAAACAAACAATCTTCAAAAAATATAATAAATGATCTGCATACACTTTCACATTAAATTTTTCTAAAAAAAAAGAGAGTTAATTAATCAAACATAAATCGAACATGCAGTTAGCGGATGGACAAATCCATTGGCGCAATAACTTTATGCTCTCCCGACTTTGAATTCCTGTTTGGCCAAGGAAGAAGTTGAAGAAGAGATCCCGAATGAGATTTCTCGACTACTTGAGCACGAGGAAAGAATCATTCAGCCTCACAAAGAGCCTTTGGAAGCAATCAACTTAGGTTCTGAGGAAGACAAAAAAGAAGTGAACATCGGAGCTCTACTCGATAGCAACGTCAAGGGAAAACTGATGGATCTTCTCAAAGAATATGTTGATGTGTTTGCTTGGTCCTACCAAGACATGCCAAGTTTAGATACCAGCATCGTGGAGCATCACTTGCCATTAAAACCGGAGTGTACGCCGGTTAAACAAAAGGCGAGAAGAGTTCACCCGACATGGCCGACAAAATCAAAAGGAAGTTCAAAAGCAGCTAGACGCAGGTTTCCTCGTCACCTCTGAATATCCTTAATGGTTAGCCAACATAGTAGTTGTCTCAAAGAAAGACGGAAAGGTCAGAATGTGTGTTGACTACCGGGACTTGAACAAAGCTAGTCCAAAAGACGATTTCCCACTACCGCATATCGACATGCTAGTGGATAGCACAACAAAGTTCAACGTCTTTTCCTTCATGGACGGTTTCTCTGGCTATAATCAGATCAGAATGGCTCCAGAAGACATGGAGAAGACATCTTTCATCACGCCATGGGGCACATTTTGCTACAAAGTAATGCCGTTTGGATTAAAGAATGCAGGCGCAACTTACCAAAGGGCGATGACTACTCTCTTTCATGACATGATGCACAAAGAGAGCGAAGTCTACGTGGACGACATGATAGCAAAGTCTGACACTAAAGAAGAGCATATAGAATATCTCTTAAAGTTGTTTCAGCGATTGAGGAAATTTCAGCTTCGCCTGAATCCTAACAAATGCACCTTTGGGGTAAGATCCGAAAAACTTTTAGGTTTCATCGTCAATCAAAGAGGTATTGAAGTTGACCCTGACAAAGTCAAGGCTATTCAAGAAATGCCTACGCCACATACAGAGAAGCAAGTAAGAGGGTTTCTTGGACGGTTGAATTATATCTCCAGATTTATCTCTCAAATGACTGCTACTTGTGGGCCAATATTCAAGCTTCTCCGTAAAAATCAAAAGGTTGTGTGGATAGAAGATTGCCAAAAAGCGTTTGACAGTATCAAGGAATACCTGTCAGAACCTCCAATACTGATTCCTCCAATCGAAGGAAGACCCTTAATCATGTACCTTACCGTGCTAGAAGATTCTATGGGCTGCGTGCTTGGACAACAAGATGAAACTGGTAAGAAAGAGCATGCCATTTACTACTTGAGTAAAAAGCTCACAGATTGTGAGACTTGTTACTCCATGCTCGAGAAAACATGTTGTGCTTTGGTGTGGGCTTCGAAACGTCTCCGCCAGTACATGATCAATCACACGACTTGGTTAATCTCCAAAATAGATCCAATCAAGTACGTCTTTGAAAAGCCTGCCTTAATAGGAAGAATTGCTCGATGGCAGATGCTATTATCTGAATATGACATCCAGTACCGTGCCCAAAAAGCGGTCAAAGGAAGCATTCTTGCCGATCACTTGGCTTATCAACCGATCAACGAATACCAATCTCTCAAGTTTGACTTCCCTGATGAGGATGTTATGTACTTGAAGATGAAAGATTGTGACGAACCATTACCTGAAGAAGGTCCTGATCCAGAATATAGATGGGGCTTACTCTTTGATGGAGCGGTTAATGTCTTTGGAAATGGAATTGGGGCAGTCATCATCACTCCCGAAGGTTCTAATATCCCGTTTTCCGCCAGATTACTATTTGATTGCACCAACAACATCGCAGAGTATGAAGCTTGTATCATGGGTATCGAAGAAGCCAACGACTTGAGGATCAAGATCCTTGATACATATGGAGATTCAGCCCTTGTGATCAATCAAATCAAAGACAAGTATGAAACTCATCATCTTGGTTTGATTCCCTACAGAGATTATGCAAGACGTTTGTTGACTTTCTTCAACAAAGTTGAACTGCATCATATCCCTCGAGATCAGAATCGAATGGCAGACGCCTTGGATACTTTATCTTCCATGTTCAAAGTCAACCATTGGAACGATATGCCTAAGATCCGTATCAGACGCCTTGAAAGACCTGCATACGTGTTTGCAGTTGAAGCAGTCATCGATGATAAATCGTGGTTCCGCGACATCAAACGCTTCCTTCAAACTCAGGAGTACCCACTCGGGGCATCGCACAAAGATAGGAAAACTCTAAGGAGGCTTTCTAGAAATTTCTTCCTGAATGAAGATGTGCTATACAAAAGAAACTTCGACATGGTCCTGCTCAGATGCATGGATAGACACGAAGCAGACACAATAATCCATGAAGTGCATGAAGGTTCCTTTGGAACCCATTCAAATGGGCATGCAATGTCCATAAAAATCTTGAGAGCAGGACACTATTGGATAACAATGGAATCCGATTGTTGTAAACACGTCAAGAGATGTCACAAGTGCCAGATCTACGCAGATAAGATCCATGTGCCACCGACTCTACTCAACGTTCTCTCTTCTCCGTGGCCTTTCTCCATGTGGGGCATCAACATGATTGGGATGATCGAACCAAAAGCGTCCAACGGACATCGCTTCATTTTAGTGGCTATTGATTACTTCACCAAATGGGTTGAAGCAGCATATTACGCCAACGTTACAAGACAAGTGGTTGTGAGGTTCATCAAGAACAACCTCATTTGCCGATATGGAGTTCCAAGTAAGATCATTACAGACAATGGATCGAACTTGAACAACAAAATGATGAAAGAACTGTGTGAGGAATTCAAGATCGAGCATCATAACTCATCTCCTTACTGGCTAAAGATGAACGGCGCCGTTCAAGTTGCCAACAAGAACATCAAAAAGATTGTCCAGAAGATGGTCATCACTTACAAAGACTGGCATGAAATGCTGCCATTTGCTCTACATGGGTATCGTACTTCAGTACGTACATCAATAGGAGCAACCCCTTTTTCTCTAGTATATGGCATGGAAGCAGTGCTCCCTGTAGAAGTTGAGATTACGTCAATGAGAGTTCTCATGGAAGCTAAGTTATCTGAGGTCGAATGGTGTCAAAGCAGATACGACCAACTGAACTTAATTAAAGAAAAGCGCCTGACCGCTCTGTGTCATGGACAACTATAGAATAGCTTGGTAAGTCGAAAACCCGAAAAGGGCGGCTTAGGCAAAAAAGAGCGTCTCGGTGGACTGAAAACCTGAAAAGGCGGTCCAGGCAAAAATTAGAGACAATAAACAGAAATTATCCTCTGATAGATTGAAAACCTGAAAAGGCAATCTAGGCAAAAAAATAAGGATAAAAAATGACAAAGTAACTGCATCAGTCTGTACTTCGTCAATCTGAAGAATCTTCCATCAACGGATCTTCAATCAAATCTTCTAAAGCAACAAGCATAGTTGGAATTCAAAGTTGTTAGGGATAATAGTGGTTATTTGTTTTCAATGTAGCCTTTTCTCAATAAATTATCATTTCCAACTCTTGTAAATAGTTCATGGAATCACGCCGTTGGCTGATTACCATTCTATCAATAAAATTTGAGCTTTGTGCCCATTTGTTTGCAATTCTTGCTTTATTCTGTTTTGCAAAATAACGTTTTTTATTGTGAAAATCACTTTTGAAACTAAAAAAAAAAGTTTTAAATGAATTTTTACTTCAAAATTTTGAAATAAAAGCGAAATTTTCCTTTGAACTATGAACACAGAAAGAACTTCAACAGTTTTCTCCATGAGTGTTTCGACCTCTAAAAGATAAAACAACTGCTAAAGAAGTCTTCTTCTTCTCAAAAGAAATCATCAAATGACGGTATTCTTATCCAAAAAAAATCTCCAACAAGGTTGCCAATGAATGCCTTTTTCAGAAAAGTTTAAAGCATGCAACTCAGATTCATCATCAGTAACGTCTACACTAGTGCTGCAGATTTTGCTGAGTATTTGTTTGAACTGTGACGTAGTCCTTTTCCCAAATACCCCTTGTGTTGTCTTGTCAAGTATCGTCAACATGCATATGACATTCATGACATTCATCATTCATACATAATAACATCATTAATGCATTCCTGGATTTTTCAATGTTTGCTTCTATATCACTTGTTTAGGTTGCATTTATCCCTAAAAACAAGTGTGGGTGTGTCATCTCTCCAGTGGATTATCCCCAAGCAAAGAAAATACATTTTTCTCTATCATGTTCCTCAGCTGAGATCGTTCCTCATTGGGAACGAAGTCTTGATTGACTGTTTCTTTCCAGTTCATTCCTGGATAGAATCTCGTCTCTAATCAACTCAAGTCTAGATTTCACAAAAAAAATCTACCTGCAAACGATAAGCAATTGCCTCATCATCCGAGCTGCTTATTTCCTTTTCATCTTGAAACTTGTCATAAAAGATTGTTCTTCTTAGCAAGTCCAATCATGAAAGTTCAAGAAATTCCACAGTTGTCTTTCTGTCTAAAAAAGAAAACCTGTGTTTTTTCAATCAAAATGCCCGCATCTTCTCAAGAGAGAGATCCCTAGCAAGATTGTAGTTAAGAAAATAGAAACTCATTTGAGATCTATTTCCATCATTGTCTGTTATTCACAAGGCTGAATACTCAGTAAATTTTCAAGAATTACCTTGTTATAGTTATCACTTTGCTGATAATTGGTAATATCTTCAGAATTCGTTACCAAAAATTATCACTGGGCTGATAATTGGTAATATCATTTTCAATTACCTTAAACATTGTCAAAAGGCTGACAGAAGGTAATCTCCTCGTTTCCCAAAGCGAAACAAATATTCACTTACATTGTGAATCTATTTTCCCAGTGAAACAAATTGCTTGTTTCCCAACAAACATGATTCTCTTTTCTTAAGACAGATTGAGTCATCCTCACAATCTTTCCCCCAACATATCATTCTTTGATACTTCCTGGGTGAATTTTCCGCAATCATTTTGCATCACTCGCATTTTTTTGGTATCTTATGTCCAAAATTTGTGTATTCTGATATTTAAGTCTCTTCACACCTATCGAGACGAAGATCTTCATCTTCATATCTCAGGTTAAAGAAACTTAAATAGGGGCATCTGTCATACCCCAATTTTTGACCTAAGATACCACCTCACATATGCATTACTGCATCACTAACAGTTTTAGAATAGAATAGATCGTGCGTGGCTTCTAGAAGTCAAAGTCAGGGTTTCTTCAAAATTTCATCTGTTCAAGATATGATCAATTAGGGTTTGAGTTTCCACTCACCTCAATTGACCTATCTTAATCCATCATCAACGTTTGATCTTCAGATTCCCAACTTTTTCTCACGATCTATCATGAATCGACCAATTAGGGTTTTAATTGAGGATAGTGAATCATTGACTTTCTGCTCAATGAATGACCTATTTTATTGGAGATTGATCTTAGCATCTTCAATGCTACATCTTGACCTAATTTCTTGATTCAAAACATCACAAAAGTCCATGTTTCTTCATCAGACAAATTCTGAACCATCTGATGAAAATTCATCTACTCAAAAAAGTCAAACTTTGACTTTTGGTCAACTTTTTCAAGACCAAACTTTTTCAATCATAAAAACATTTCAAATAATCCATCATGATCATAAAAAATCAAGAAATGTGAAAAAGTCAACAAAAAGTCAAGATTTGAAAAATTTCTAACACTTAGAAAAATTTTCAAGTGTTAAGAAACATGGTTTTTTCTCACTTTCTAGGCCATTTTTCACCTAGATCCATTTGGATTCAGAAAAAACTCAAAACATGAAAGTTTTAGCCCTTGTTACAAGCTTTCCAAAATGTCCAAGAACTTGAAAAAACACTTTGTGTAGCTAAGGTTTTGAAAATTAAACTTAGAGCTCCATAACCATGAATTATAAGTCATTTTTCACGAACATTAAGTCATTTTTTCACAAACTCTCCTTCTAGAAGCCTTGTCATCACTTAGAGGTAGATTATAACTGATAAATATCAGTTTTGAATGATTGAGGAAAGGATTGAATCAAAGAGAAAAACTTAACCATGGTTAAGAAAGTAACTTTTGCGTTAAATGCAAAAGATTCTTTCTCACCACTTAAGCCAAGTTGCAAGCTCTCTCAATTATAACCATGCCAAATCATTCAGAATTCTTGGCCTATATATAGAGGTCATTTCCTCATTTTCAAACTACACCAAAGCAATCATAATCAAGCTTTCACTCTTTCTTTCTTGAAATTCAAGTTTCTAAGTTAGAAGAGGGAAATTTTGCAATCTCCAAACCTTGCAAAATCTGAATGAATTTAAGTTTCTAACATGTTCGAAACATCATTTAGAAGTAGTTTAAAACTTAAAACCATCAAGAAACAAGCTAAAAAACAGTTTTCTACAGAAAACTCCATTTGTGCAAGCTTTGAGCCAAAACTGCCAAACCAGAAAACTACTCGTGCTAACCTTGATTTCTCACTTCAAACACATCCCATACAACATTATAGAGACTGTCCATACACTTAAAAAAGTTCTGGAACAACTCCATCACCATCTTCAATTTTCAAATTAAGCTACTTGCAACTTGACTTGGTCAGAGAGTTCTAGCCATCCTCAGAACAAACTAAGGGTAGAAACACACTCAGGGAGGTTCAAGGAAGCTTAATCAATCATCACTTTGCATCTGGAAGTAGCCAAACTCGAACTGGTATTTCATACCAAGAGGTGAGTTTCTCAAACTTTGATTCCTCCGTTCATGCACTTTTAGCTTTAAAATTGAAAAGCAAAATGTAAACATTCAATCACTAAAGCTATATGGGTCTTTAATTTGAACTAAAATCAACTGAGTATAGAGAATTGATCATTTTTTCAGTTAGGGTTCAAATTGGGATTATTCAAATTCACGTTAATCTTTGATTAATAATTTCAACAAAATACATATTCATAATCGTGACAAAAATCTAGATGAAATGGCATTTTAAACTTTTAAAATTGATCAAGAATCAAAGAAACACGAATTTGCCATGGACATGGAAGTTGCGTGCTGCTTCAGTGAGGAAGATGAAGTTTGAATTCCAAATTTAAAAGCTGGACTTAAAATATATATTTGTAGTTTAACTTAAAACAACAGATGTATTACCGCCCCAGCGGTTCCCAGCACGCTTCTCATGTCACTTGCCTTGCCAAAGGTCCAGGGTTTGAATACCCCTAGAACATTATTTTTTATAAAAAAGCTCAGCAAGCGTCTGAAGCTTGCTTCTCCAGAACCACTTGAGGTTGACCCTCGTATACTTAAGCTTCTACTCCTAGAAGCTTCTCATTTCAACACTCTTTAGAAGCACTTCTAGTGTTTCTATCTCAAGAGGCATCAAAGCTTCTCAAGCATTCCTAGAAGCATTAGGCTTCTAAGCATCCAGAAGTAGCATGTTTATACATGCTCCAGAAGCTGCAAGCTTCTATGTGCTCCTTCTCATGCCTAGAAGTGTCCCAGAAGTCAGCCTCTAAAGCAGCCAGAAGCTACACGCTCCTTCTCACGCCCCAGAAGTTGCAAGCCTCCAACGTGCTCCAGAAGCAGCCAAGCCTTCTATCTCCAGAAGCAAGCCATGCTTCTCACCCTTTCAAGAAGCAAGCTAGCTTTTGATCCTTCAGAAGTCCAACTTCTGGACTTCTTCCTTTTTTTCTTTCCAAACTTCAATTTTTCAAAACAACTTTAAAACATTCTTCAAAACTTTTTAAAACAATAATTTTTGAACCCTTCAGAAATTTCAATTTAACAAATGGCTCAATGGAAAATCTTCATTTCTAAGCCAAATGTCCAAGGTTCAAACCTCCTTAGGACCAAAAACTCTTTTTTTTCTCAAGTTTCTAGCAAACTTAAAGCATTTTCAAAAACCAATCAAAACTTCTCATTCTGAGATGATCTTTTGCACACTTGTCATTTAATATACCTATTTTATGATTATGTCAAAAAAATCCAAAAATATTTTCTTTTGATTATATTTTTATTAAGTAAAAAATGAGGCATTTTAAGTATTTTTCTTAATACTTTTAAAAAATGTTTTCTTTCAAACTTTCAAAATTCGAATCTTTTAAAAAAAAACTTCTTCTGAATATACTTCACTTTCCAAAATCATTTTCAAAACCTTTTCAAAACATTTTAACAAACTTACACACCTTTTTTCCATGATCGACTCGATTTGAAGATAAAACCGAACTAGTTTTCTCTCCTCGAATTTCTGAATTGATCATGGGCCTCCCTCACGGTGTAAGTCCCAATCCTTTTTATGTACATATTTAATTTCCTTGTACATATTCAATCATCTTTATAAATATCCAAGCATAAACAAACTTCTTTCGTTTGTTTTAATCCGCTTGTTTATACACCAATTCCATTGGTATTAAGAGAAGAATTATTCCCGGTGAAACTGCTCTTAAACCAATGGGCCTCCCTCACGGTGTAAGTCTCAACCCCCCTATGTACATATTCATTTCCTTGTACATAATCACCCCTTCGTGTATATATTCATTTCTTTGTACACATTCAAACTCGTAAATATTCAAGTTACACTAGCTTTAAGCGCTCATTTTATACACTTGTTTATATTTCCTTCATAAACTCCTGTGAATACACATCACACACTTGTTTATATAACTATTCAGTTGTAACATAATAACTAGTATAACAACTAGGTTCCCCTTTAGCCTCCTCTTAGGCTTCGTATAAGATAACTCATTTATTGAGTTAGCCTCCTCTTAGGCTTCATATAAGAAAACTCATTTACTGAGTTTAGCCTCCGCTTAGGCTTCATATAAGACAACACTCCCCTGTTGAGTTAGCCTCCTCTTGGGCTTCGTTCAAAAGAACTCCTCATTGAGTTTAGCCTTCTCTTGGGCATCAAACAAGAAAGAGACCAGGAAATCTCTTAATAGCCTCTTATTGGGATTCCAATACAAAGAATCACCCGCGCTAGGATAAAACCCTGAGAGGATGATTTCCCGGTGAAATCACTCTTAAATCCTAAGAGGATGGTTTCCCGGTGAAACCACTCTTAATAAAGCCAAATCCAGCCATACCCTATAGCTTCCTCTTGAGCTTCATACAAGGACCCTCGATGACCCTAGGAATTCGTTCTCTTGGGCTAATAATACAAGGACCCTCGATGACCCTCGGAATGCCTCCTCTTGGGCTTACAATACAAGGACCCACGGGCTTCTTAGAAGCATCCCCCTAATCCAATCAATTTCTCCTCGAGATTTAGACATCTATCATCTCTATGGAAGAAGTATCTCATCTATCACATCACATACAATCAAAAACTTTTCAAACACTTTTCAAACAAAAACATCTCTTAATCGTAAGTGGTAACGCTTGTACACTCAAGCAAAACACCCAATTCTTACAATTAAACGATTCAATCGTTTTTTCAAACATCTTTGTTAACTCGTAAGTGGTAACGCTTGTACACTCAAGCAAAACACCTATAACTTACAATGAAAGATTAAATTAATCAACCTTTCAAAATGTATGTGATGAAATAGATTAGATACATTTTTCATTAAGATTACATTTGTCTTTGTCTCTTAATAATATCCCGTTGCTTCCACTAGCATAAGTGGGAACTACGATTTCTCTGACTTTCTCAACATCCTTTTGAGTATACGTAGGCACAAGGTCTCATCCTTGGCGAGCAAAACTTCTTTCTCCCTCAAACCAAACAAACCATAGATCCCTTTAGATCCGAGCTACAAATGCTCTGATTCCCATTAAGGGATATGTATGCAGAAGATCCCAATAATCTTTGCGAGCACAATAATAACAAAACCTAGGATCCCACATAATCTATCCTTTCTTAAAATCCAAAGGAGAAACTTTCCCAACAATAGAAATAGCAAATTAAAACACACAAACATATCAAACTATTCATATATAAAGCTATAGATAACTATATATATTTAGGGTGCCACATCTATTCCCTTTATATAACAAACCCTCTTGCCCGGATTCTCCCCAATGTGTTGCGTCTAGTTCTCGCTAGTCGTAATGCATATCATATCAATTGAGGGTATTGCAGCTTTCCCCTTTTTCATAATCATTTTTCTTGTGTTGAAAATAATAAAGCTTGATGCTCGCGGCATCTTCATAAACAAATCAAAAGAGTAAATCATTTCGAGCCAGAGAATCCGAATTCCAATTCGATTCCCTCACGCGTCACTTTTTAACGCGAACAGTGTAGACTACTGAGAACTGAATAGGGTGAGCCCAAAAGATGATTTTCCGCTTCCACATATCGATGTCCTGGTTGACAATACCGCTCAGCATAAGGTATTCACTTTCATGGATGGTTTCTTCGGTTACAATCAAATAAAAGATGGCTCCCGAAGTTATGGAGAAGACTAATTTTGTCAGACAGTGGGACACTTTTTATTACAAGGTTATGCCATTTGGGTTGAAGAATGCAGGTGCAACATATCAGCGTGTTGTGGTAGCTTTATTCCATGATATGATCCATCACTAGATAGAAGTCTCTGTTGTACCCCAAAATTTACCCTCTTCATTTTGATATTTCTGACTTATAATTGCATTATCATCAATATACATGCATATTCATGCATATAATTGATCATATGGCTATCAGGTTTTAAGTATCTAAATCTGTGAAGGAAACTGTGCGTTCATCTATCTCAGATCGTTTTTGAACAAAAATAGATACTTTTCGATTCGTATGCTTGATGCAAGATTTTCTGGTCAGAAAGCTATTTTTGTTTGATTGGGATCATTTCACTTTATTCTCCAGTTTATCTATTCAAATCGAAGGTTGTTTCGTCAAGAAAAAAACTTTATTTGTTCATTTCTCAATAAAATGAATTTTAGGTTTTTGGTGCATTTTGGGCGCTCCGGAAGGCACATCTCTTAGCTCGTCAGGTATTTTCTGACAATTTTCGATTGGTAAGTCCTTCTCATTATTATATAAAACTTTCATTTGAAAGCCAGAAGAAAATTGCATGAAGAAAATCCTCAAAGAAATTGACCTTTCAAGTGGTATAGACTGAATATTAGTGTTGAACCGTGTTCTCGGTGCACTAAAAAGGTCATAACTCCTAACTCGAACATCTAAACTGAGCGGGACCAGTGTCTAAAATTCCATATCGAAGTTCTCTACAACTTTCATTTTCAAGTCCAGATCCAATTCCTTACTATTTAGGAGCAGTTTTTTATTCTTTAGAATTGATTTTGAGACAAACCGAGCGTTTTTCATCAGATACGCGAGGTTCGAAAAATGATATATCGCTAGATGTTTATTGAAACAAGGTGGGACCAGTGCCAAAAGTTCACAAATTCTGTTGTGTTCATTTTTCATGCAGGCACCGAGTTCGAATTTTGATCAGAAGAACCTCGATCGAGGCAACTTCTCCTAAGAGCGCAATAAAATTCAGCACGTGTCAGATGCCCGAAACATGTGCTCAAACTTCAAAAATACATATCGCTTGGAACGTTCGTCTGTTTGACTCAAAATTTTGTCTTTCTCAAGAAAAATAGTGTTCCGGACATTTTTCGTTTAGAGTTCGACTTCAAATTTCGCACGAATCAGGCTGTTTTGGGTTGTAGACGAAAATTATTTGGATAATTACGATTTGGCCTTAATTGTGGATCCAAGACACTCTAAGGCCCAATTTTTCACACTATAAATAAATTTTATCCTTCACAATTTGTGGATACACAATTATTTCCTTAATTTTCCTCTCAAATCACTCAATTTTCTATCATAATTCTCTCTATTCAAGAGCCAAAGTTGAAAGCAAAACCAAAGAAAATTCAAAGGGATTTCTTTCCCTCCTCCATCTCTCTCGCCGCACTCACCCCTCTCCAAGCAATATCAACCGCGCCGGCCACCGCTCGGACCACCTTCCAATTGCTTCGGCCACTGCAATAGCTCTCTAGAACTGGCCTCCTTTCCGGTCACTCTCCTTCATTCCTCTCGGTCTCTCCTTTTATCCGATCGATTTTTCCCATCCGACCATCTCGTCCGGCCACATCACGTCCTCCTGATCTCTTTCTTCTCCCTCCAGCCAAGCCTAGCGGCCACTATCTCTTTTCTCTGCCTTGCACAAGCTGATCCTCCCTTCCTCGTTCCCTAAAAGCTCAGCATCTCCTCCTCTCTTCACTCTATAGCTCGGCCAAGCCTAGGAAGAGCTCTTCCTCTTATTTTCATCAATTTCCTTCAAGAATTCAAGACTCTCCTCTATTATTATCATCAATAGGAACTTCAATTTGGTATTTTCTTTGAAGATTTCAAGGAATTCCTCTTCAATTCAACTCAAACTTCAAGATCAAGTAAGCCAACTTCTTGAATAAGCACTTACTTTAAGTGATTTTTGACTTTTGACTTAGATCAAAATTGATTATTGAATTCGATTGCAATTTCCGTGTGGATTCCTATTCTTGAATTTTCGATTGTGAATTCCTTTATTTACTTCCGATTTTGCAACGTTATTGTGTCGGTGTGAAGGAAAATTGTACATAACACACATACGCTTGTGTAGTTATTTTTCTTTGCATTTTAATCACATTAATTGAACATTTGCATCACCTATCACATGATCATACATTAGAGAGCATATAGGTTGATAAAAATTGCATTTAATCATGTGAATTAAGGCTTAATTCATAAGTAAGATTGTGTCGGAATGTAGCTTTAGGTGCATTTTAGTTGTAGGGAGCATTTGCATTGTACATAATGCATCTAATCTTACATCTAGGACTTAATAATGCATTTGCATTGTACATAATGGAATAATTGAATCAAGTTTGTGTGTCGGTGTTCAGTTTTTATGACGTTAAAGTGTGTCGAAACCTCACTTTCACTCACTTTTTTCACATGTTAAAGACACTTGATCACATGTATGAAATCACAACATCACAATACTTTACATTCTTGATTTTATGTGACATGATCCATGCTTTACATCAATTTTAGGCATAATTTTCATTGAGTGTATATTTCTTACATAATGCATCTCATTCATTTACATTCCATACATGGAAACATCACAAAAATGCACATGAATATGCCTTTTCATGTATATATTTGCACTTGTTCTCATTCAAATTTCAATTAAAATTGTTCATACTTTGTACTTTATTGTGTTTTGTGTTGTTGATTACATGTAGGTGAATTAAATTCCAATTTATTTCACATTTCAAAACCAAAACAAAAGTGAATTGGAACTTAATTCGGTACATGAATTTCATTGTTCCATAAGCCTTTTTCAATGTTTCTATGCATCAGAACTCATTTTTCTTTAAAATACCAAAGTAACGGTACATGTCCCCTACGTATTGGCACATTTCAGAACCATTTTTGGAGGTTTCGGAACCAAATTTCAAGTGTAACGTTCCTAAACAGAGTTGCTTCCCCGTCACTTTAAGGCCCGAAAAACAACGCTTCCACTTTGAATTAATTAAAACCGCTAACGTTTTTGAATCTGTTGATGTTTTTTCAAGCAACTATGTGATTCTTAATCGATTCTAAGAAGTTGACTTTTCGCTCCGATTTCGGAAAACCGCTTTCCCAATCCAATTTTTGTGATTTTATTTCACATTTACATGTTTATACTAGTTTATTTACATATCTTCAATCGGTTTTGCATTCGGTGTTTTATTTCTATCACTTGATTTGTTAATTCTGACACTTTATTTCATGTGCAAGGTACATTAAGCCTCTTTTGCTTATGATTTGGATTTGTGGCATCCTTATCTTGTGCTTGCAAATATACATGTGCATTATATTGAATGTTTGCTTGGATTGACACCATTCTAATGCTTGTAAGCATACAAACGGGTATACTATTTGTATATTGTTTGGATTTACACCTTTCTTGCAAGTTATCCGATTGTTTGAATGCATACGGATGCGCATTCTTTTGCTTGGGCACATACGTGTACATTCTATTTTCTGATTGTTGTGGATTGACACCTCTCTTGCAGGTTATCTGATTGTTTCAATGCGTACGAATGCGCATTTCATTGCTTGTGAACATGCGTGCACATTCTATTGTCGGGTTGTTATGGGTTTTCTATTGCAGGTTATTTTAATTCGAATGTGCATGAACGCACATTCTAATGCTTGTTTGTGTACGAACGCGCATCTTATTGTCTGGTTGTGGTTTCTTGTAGGTGTTCTTGTTTCGAATTTGTACGAACACACATTCTGATATCTCTTTGCGCACGAATGTGCATCATATTGTCTGTTTGTCTAGATTGCATTTTCATGCAGGTTTACTTGTCTTGGATGTGTACGAAAGCACGTTCCGCTCACGCTTTGATGCCTCCGCGCATTACTCACCGGTTTTCTTTATTTCTTTGCAGTATTACTTGATGTTTTCTGGAGTATTTCTTAACTTGCAGTTGCTTTCAGATTAATATCTGTGTGGTATTTGTTATACCTTTTTATCGCTTTCTTTTACCACTTTTCTAGAAAGCATGAGAAGTAGGGTTTTACCGCTTTCTTTTGGCATGAGAAGTAGGACTAAAGATGCATGATGGGGCTTCCGTAGTTGGAGCATGATCAGGAATCCCTCTAGTTTATTTAAAGACCCGTTTAGAGAAATTAAGTTTGCTATTTGTGTTTGGTTTATTTAAAGTCCTCTTTCGTGCAAAGGAAGGCACTTCAGGTCGTTGTGTTTACTTTTGTGCTTGCATAGGTCAAGAGTGGTTAGGAAAACCACTAAGCGGCACCACCAAACAAAGAAATGCTTTGATGAGATCTACAGGTGTTGTATGTTATAATGATATGATGGGCACGCGGAAAGGGTTCGCAATCGATCCCCGCACAGTTCTAGTCTGTGTCAGATCAGTACATGCGAATCGTGGTTCTCCTTTTATCGAGTCAAATAATAAAAGTGGCTAGAGTTCCCTATTCTGTCTCTCTACGCTTTCATGAGGTTCACATTTACTGTTGATACCTGCATTAATTGCTCTTCACACTTGACAATTCATGTCATGCTATGATACCCTTCATGGGAATCAGATGTGTCGGCTCTTGGTTGCTTCCAGCATCAGTGTTGTTGTACATTGCATTGATTGTGTGTTTCTGCCAAAGCACTTGATTGCTTTATCCCTTTGCATTCTTTGGTTCTATAACCAAGACGAATATTATGATAGCTTCCCTTAGGACCGCTCGGTTAAGATAACTCTCGAGCCTAGACATTAGAATTTACATTCTTTACATGTCAACATAGGTAGAGATTCCCTTTTATCCTCAACATTAGGCAATCTTTTCATGACGACATTAGGGCTAGAACTAGTTAGTTTCCCTTTTGTTTTTTAGTTTCTTTTTCATCCTTGCATGTAATAAAACTAAAACTTGCTTTTTTTTTCTTTTGCAAAACTAAACACTTAATAATGGTTCTGACTCCTTTTCAAAGGTAAAAGCAAGCAACCAAACAATGCAAACCTTTTTCTCCTACGGGCGCTTTCTTTTTGTATTTAAAACACTTTTCATAAATAAAAAACACAAAACCCACCAAAACAAGTTAGCTGAACTACGGCGCTTTGATTTTTCCATTGCACGATGGAATACGTGGGCATCTTGTCATGGGGCTTGATCGAGCAAACTTTGTAAATACTTCCTTATTTTCCCTATGTTTTCTTTATTCTCCTTTCTTTCATATGCATTGTAGTGAATAAGTGATAGATAGATATAACACACCCGAAAATAAAAGTGGATACCATAGATTATTATGGGCGCGTGGGGTGCTAATCCCTTCCCCTTGCATAATAGACTCCCTTACCCCGATCTCTCGATCATGAGACCGTGATTTCTCCCCTTTCAGGTTTACTAGATATTTTCCTTTCCTCTCACAGGATAAAAAACATCCGATGACGACTTCATTGATATTCCTATTGGATGATATTAGGCAGTTGTTTCAGCTGGCGACTTCACTAGGGACAATCGACCTATTGGTGGTCCGTCCAAGAGTCGATCCTAGCTTCCTTTTTCTTTTCTATTGGGTGCTTATCTATTTACTTGATTTATCGCACCATCCTTTGTATATTTGTGTTGCATCCTATGTGTCATTTTACTATTTCAAACATTAGCTGGTTGTTATGCTTGGATCATTTACGGATTGGGTGGGTGTTACAAGAGGTAAAATGCCCCATACCCCGGCCACGAGACATATAGGACACCTAGGACTAGAGTGGAACATGATGGCTACAGATGTAGATCTTGTAGTGTGTCATGTCATCCATGCTCAAGGGAGGTTTCGAGCATGATGATATAGTCATCACGTAGGTGTTACGATGGTAGTATCCCTTGGCGAACACGATCTTTGAGTTACCTTGACCTTACCCAGACCTTAGTCTTTGTAATACGGTGAACTGACTTTGTAGGTTTTTGTATCGCAAATGTGCGGATAGCAAGAGTCGCCACCGACTTTTATTTTTATCCAATTAAGGGAAGGTAAAAGTACAGAAAAAGACCTTCGTTAGATTCTGAGTAAGGGAGAAGGTTATGAAAAGGGAAGGTATTAGCACCCCTTTCCATCCGTAGTTATCTACGGGCTCTTAGTTGCTCTTAGATCACTTTAAAAATTGTGCTTTCTGTGTGTTTGACAAAAATGTTTTGAAAAGGCATTTCACTTTGACTTTGTAATGATTCATGTAGGAATGTATACAAAGTGTTTGGAAATGTTTTGTTTTGAAAAGAGTTTGAACTTTGACAAAAGTGTGAGGTGTGAAAAGTATCTTGATAGAGCAAGCAACTAAAAGTCTTATTACCTACTCAGAATTGGTCGTTTTCGTATTGTTTTACTTTCCTTTAGAATAGCGCTATCCATACCATTAGTTGGTAGGTAACTCTATTCGTTGGATGTCTGTGGACATTCGAAGGGACATCGTATGGTCATAGAAAGCAACTTGTAGGAAGTATCCTAGCACATTCGAAGGGACTATCATCATTTTTCGTAGGCGACAATCGAGGGTCAAGATCATGTATTCGTAGGCGACATCGTGGGTCTATGATCTTTGTATCGAAGGGACTATGATGATTTTTTTGGAAGGCAACGGTGCTAGAATACCTCTACGTTCGAGGGACATGACCATTTGAATTCGTAAGACAACGAGAGAGAATTACCCTAAGGGGTGCATGTGTGAAAAGAGTGTGTCAAATTCAGATATATTATCTTGGAATTAGAAATGATCTACGTTCATTTTTATCTTGCCATACACGCCTAGTTACTAGCAGTTTATAGGTGCGGAAAGTAAATTGCGGAAAGTAAATGTCCTACGCTATTACATGGCTTTGGGGCAGTTACATAATATAGGAGTGCGGAAAGTAAAGGCGGAAATATAAAGGTGCGGAAAGTAAAGTGTGGAAAGTAAATGTCCTACGCTATTACATGGCTTTGGGGTAGTTACATAATATAGGAGTGCGGAAAGTAAAGGCGGAAATGTAAAGGTGCGGAAAGTAAATCCTACGCTATTACATAATAAAAATTTGCGACCTATACATCTTTTCTAAATGCGAGATAATCATAAATAATCAGAATAAAGTTAGTAAAATGTTTTGGAAATTAGTAGGAAAATGTTTTTTAGGTTGGTAACCTTAATTAAAAGAAAGAAAAAATATTTTTGTATTTTTTGAGATTGATTTTAATGTAAAAATCCTAAATCTATGTTAATTAGCATTTAATTAGAAAAATAATTGAAAATGCAAATAAAAAATAAATGTTTTTGTGTCAAAAATTAAAATAAAGGTTTTTGAAACCTAAATCTAAAATTAAAATATTTTTTAGGATTTTAGAAAATAGTCAAATTAATTTATGAAAATAAATAAAAATAGACTCCCTTACCCTTCCCCTTGCATAATAGACTCCCTTACCCCGATCTCTCGATCATGAGACCGTGATTTCTCCCCTTTCAGGTTTACTAGATATTTTCCTTTCCTCTCACAGGATAAAAAACATTCGATGGCGACTTCATTGATATTCCTATTGGATGATATTAGGCAGTTGTTTCAGCTGGCGACTTCACTAGGGACAATCGACCTATTGGTGGTCCGTCCAAGAGTCGATCCTAGCTTCCTTTTTCTTTTCTATTGGGTGTTTATCTATTTACTTGATTTATCGCACCATCCTTTGTATATTTGTGTTGCATCCTATGTGTCATTTTACTATTTCAAACATTAGTGTTGTTATGCTTGGATCTGTTTCTGGATTGGGTGGGTGTTACAAGAGGTAAAATGCCCCATACCCCGGCCACAGAGACATATAGGACACCTAGGACTAGAGTGGAACATGATGGCTACAGATGTAGATCTTGTAGTGTGTCATGTCATCCATGCTCAAGGGAGGTTTCGAGCATGATGATATAGTCATCACGTAGGTGTTACGATGGTAGTATCCTTGGCGAACACGATCTTTGAGTTACCTTGACCTTACCCAGACCTTAGTCTTTGTAATACGGTGAACTGACTTTGTAGGTTTTTGTATCGCAAATGTGCGGATAGCAAGAGTCGCCACCGACTTTTATTTTTATCCAATTAAGGGAAGGTAAAAGTACAGAAAAAGACCTTCGTTAGATTCTGAGTAAGGGAGAAGGTTATGAAAAGGGAAGGTATTAGCATCCCTTTCCATCCGTAGTTATCTACGGGCTCTTAGTTGCTCTTAGATCACTTTAAAAATTGTGCTTTCTGTGTGTTTGACAAAAATGTTTTGAAAAGGCATTTCACTTTGACTTTGTAATGATTCATGTAGGAATGTATACAAAGTGTTTGGAAATGTTTTGTTTTGAAAAGAGTTTGAACTTTGACAAAAGTGTGAGGTGTGAAAAGTATCTTGATAGAGCAAGCAACTAAAAGTCTTATTACCTACTCAGAATTGGTCGTTTTCGTATTGTTTTACTTTCCTTTAGAATAGCGCTATCCATACCATTAGTTGGTAGGTAACTCTATTCGTTGGATGTCTGTGGACATTCGAAGGGACATCGTATGGTCATAGAAAGCAACTTGTAGGAAGTATCCTAGCACATTCGAAGGGACTATCATCATTTTTCGTAGGCGACAATCGAGGGTCAAGATCATGTATTCGTAGGCGACATCGTGGGTCTATGATCTTTGTATCGAAGGACTATGATGATTTTTGGAAGGCAACGGTGCTAGAATACCTCTACGTTCGAGGGACATGACCATTTGAATTCGTAAGACAACGAGAGAGAATTACCCTAAGGGGTGCATGTGTGAAAAGAGTGTGTCAAATTCAGATATATTATCTTGGAATTAGAAATGATCTACGTTCATTTTTATCTTGCCATACACGCCTAGTTACTAGCAGTTTATAGGTGCGGAAAGTAAATTCGGAAAGTAAATGTCCTACGCTATTACATGGCTTTGGGGCAGTTACATAATATAGGAGTGCGGAAAGTAAAGGCGGAAATATAAAGGTGCGGAAAGTAAAGTGTGGAAAGTAAATGTCCTACGCTATTACATGGCTTTGGGGTAGTTACATAATATAGGAGTGCGGAAAGTAAAGGCGGAAATGTAAAGGTGCGGAAAGTAAATCCTCGCTATTACATAATAAAAATTTACGACCTATACATCTTTTCTAAATGCGAGATAATCATAAATAATCGAATAAAGTTAGTAAAATGTTTTGGAAATTAGTAGGAAAATGTTTTTTAGGTTGGTAACCTTAATTAAAAGAAAGAAAAAATATTTTTGTATTTTTTGAGATTGATTTTAATGTAAAAATCCTAAATCTATGTTAATTAGCATTTAATTAGAAAAATAATTGAAAATGCAAATAAAAATAAATGTTTTGTGTCAAAATTAAAATAAAGGTTTTTGAAACCTAAATCTAAAATTAAAATATTTTTTAGGATTTTAGAAAATAGTCAAATTAATTTATGAAAATAAATAAAAATAGACTCCCTTACCCTTCCCCTTGCATAATAGACTCCCTTACCCCGATCTCTCGATCATGAGACCGTGATTTCTCCCCTTTCAGGTTTACTAGATATTTTCCTTTCCTCTCACAGGATAAAAAACATTCGATGGCGACTTCATTGATATTCCTATTGGATGATATTAGGCAGTTGTTTCAGCTGGCGACTTCACTAGGGACAATCGACCTATTGGTGGTCCGTCCAAGAGTCGATCCTAGCTTCCTTTTTCTTTTCTATTGGGTGTTTATCTATTTACTTGATTTATCGCACCATCCTTTGTATATTTGTGTTGCATCCTATGTGTCATTTTACTATTTCAAACATTAGCTGGTTGTTATGCTTGGATCTGTTTCTGGATTGGGTGGGTGTTACAAGAGGTAAAATGCCCATACCCGCCACGAGACATATAGGACACCTAGGACTAGAGTGGAACATGATGGCTACATGTAGATCTTGTAGTGTGTCATGTCATCCATGCTCAAGGAGGTTTCGAGCATGATGATATAGTCATCACGTAGGTGTTCGATGGTAGTATCCTTGGCGAACGATCTTGAGTTACCTTGACCTTACCCGACCTTAGTCTTTGTAATCGGTGAACTGACTTTGTAGGTTTTGTATCGCAAATGTGCGGATAGCAAGAGTCGCCACCGACTTTTATTTTATCCAATTAAGGGAAGGTAAAAGTACGAAAAAGACCTTCGTTAGATTGAGTAAGGGAGAAGGTTATGAAAAGGGAAGGTATTAGCATCCCTTTCCATCCGTAGTTATCTACGGCTCTTAGTTGCTCTTAGATCACTTTAAAATTGTGCTTTACGTGTGTTTGACAAAAATGTTTTGAAAAGGCATTTCACTTTGACTTTGTAATGATTCATGTAGGAATGTATACAAAGTGTTTGGAAATGTTTTGTTTTGAAAAGAGTTTGAACTTTGACAAAAGTGTGAGGTGTGAAAAGTATCTTGATAGAGCAAGCAACTAAAAGTCTTATTACCTACTCAGAATTGGTCGTTTTCGTATTGTTTTACTTTCCTTTAGAATAGCGCTATCCATACCATTAGTTGGTAGGTAACTCTATTCGATGGATGTCTGTGGACATTCGAAGGGACATCGTATGGTCATAGAAAGCAACTTGTAGGAAGTATCCTAGCACATTCGAAGGGACTATCATCATTTTTCGTAGGCGACAATCGAGGGTCAAGATCATGTATTCGTAGGCGACATCGTGGGTCTATGATCTTTGTATCGAAGGGACTATGATGATTTTTTTGGAAGGCAACGGTGCTAGAATACCTCTACGTTCGAGGGACATGACCATTTGAATTCGTAAGACAACGAGAGAGAATTACCCTAAGGGGTGCATGTGTGAAAAGAGTGTGTCAAATTCAGATATATTATCTTGGAATTAGAAATGATCTACGTTCATTTTATCTTGCCATACGCCTAGTTACTAGCGGTTTATAGGTGCGGAAAGTAAATTGAAAGTAAATGTCCCTATTACATGGCTTTGGGGCGTTACATAATATAGAGTCGGAAAGTAAAGGCGGAAATATAAAGGTGCGGAAAGTAAAGTGTGGAAAGTAAATGTCCTACGCTATTACATGGCTTTGGGGTAGTTACATAATATAGGAGTGCGGAAAGTAAAGGCGGAAATGTAAAGGTGCGGAAAGTAAATCCTACGCTATTACATAATAAAAATTTGCGACCTATACATCTTTTCTAAATGCGAGATAATCATAAATAATCAGAATAAAGTTAGTAAAATGTTTTGGAAATTAGTAGGAAAATGTTTTTTAGGTTGGTAACCTTAATTAAAAGAAAGAAAAAATATTTTTGTATTTTTTGAGATTGATTTTAATGTAAAAATCCTAAATCTATGTTAATTAGCATTTAATTAGAAAAATAATTGAAAATGCAAATAAAAAATAAATGTTTTTGTGTCAAAAATTAAAATAAAGGTTTTTGAAACCTAAATCTAAAATTAAAATATTTTTAGGATTTTAGAAAATAGTCAAATTAATTTATGAAAATAAATAAAATAGACTCCTTACCCTTCCCTTGCATAATAGACTCCACCCCGATCTCTCGATCATGAGACCGTGATTTCTCCCTTTCGGGTTTACTAGATATTTTCCTTTCCTCTCAGGATAAAAACATTCGATGGCGACTTCATTGATATTCCTATTGGATGATATTAGGCAGTTGTTTCAGCTGGCGACTTCACTAGGGACAATCGACCTATTGGTGGTCCGTCCAAGAGTCGATCCTAGCTTCCTTTTTCTTTTCTATTGGGTGTTTATCTATTTACTTGATTTATCGCACCATCCTTTGTATATTTGTGTTGCATCCTATGTGTCATTTTACTATTTCAAACATTAGTGGTTGTTATGCTTGGATACTTTACGGATTGGGTGTTACAAGAGGTAAAATGCCCCATACCCGCCACAGAGACATATAGGACACCTAGGACTAGAGTGGAACATGATGGCTACAGATGTAGATCTTGTAGTGTGTCATGTCATCCATGCTCAAGGGAGGTTTCGAGCATGATGATATAGTCATCACGTAGGTGTTACGATGGTAGTATCCTTGGCGAACGATCTTTGAGTTACCTTGACCTTACCGGACCTTAGTCTTTATGTCTGTGAACCGACTTTGTAGGTTTTGTATCGCAAATGTGCGGATAGCAAGAGTCGCCACCGACTTTTATTTTTATCCAATTAAGGGAAGGTAAAAGTACAGAAAAAGACCTTCGTTAGATTCTGAGTAAGGGAGAAGGTTATGAAAAGGGAAGGTATTAGCATCCCTTTCCATCCGTAGTTATCTACGGCTCTTAGTTGCTCTTAGATCACTTTAAAAATTGTGCTTTACGTGTGTTTGACAAAATGTTTTGAAAAGGCATTTCACTTTGACTTTGTAATGATTCATGTAGGAATGTATACAAAGTGTTTGGAAATGTTTTGTTTTGAAAAGAGTTTGAACTTTGACAAAAGTGTGAGGTGTGAAAAGTATCTTGATAGAGCAAGCAACTAAAAGTCTTATTACCTACTCAGAATTGGTCGTTTTCGTATTGTTTTACTTTCCTTTAGAATAGCGCTATCCATACCATTAGTTGGTAGGTAACTCTATTCGTTGGATGTACGCGGGACATTCGAAGGGACATCGTATGGTCATAGAAAGCAACTTGTAGGAAGTATCCTAGCACATTCGAAGGGACTATCATCATTTTCGTGGCGACAATCGAGGTCAAGATCATGTATTCGTAGGCGACATCGTGGGTCTATGATCTTTGTATCGAAGGGACTATGATGATTTTTTTGGAAGGCAACGGTGCTAGAATACCTCTACGTTCGAGGGACATGACCATTTGAATTCGTAAGACAACGAGAGAGAATTACCCTAAGGGGTGCATGTGTGAAAAGAGTGTGTCAAATTCAGATATATTATCTTGGAATTAGAAATGATCTACGTTCATTTTTATCTTGCCATACACACCTAGTTACTAGCAGTTTATAGGTGCGGAAAGTAAATTGCGGAAAGTAAATGTCCTACGTTATTACATGGCTTTGGGGCAGTTACATAATATAGGAGTGCGGAAAGTAAAGGCGGAAATATAAAGGTGCGGAAAGTAAAGTGTGGAAAGTAAATGTCCTACGCTATTACATGGCTTTGGGGTAGTTACATAATATAGGAGTGCGGAAAGTAAAGGCGGAAATGTAAAGGTGCGGAAAGTAAATCCTACGCTATTACATAATAAAAATTTGCGACCTATACATCTTTTCTAAATGCGAGATAATCATAAATAATCAGAATAAAGTTAGTAAAATGTTTTGGAAATTAGTAGGAAAATGTTTTTAGGTTGGTAACCTTAATTAAAAGAAAGAAAAATATTTTGTATTTTTGAGATTGATTTTAATGTAAAAATCCTAAATCTATGTTAATTAGCATTTAATTAGAAAAATAATTGAAAATGCAAATAAAAATAAATGTTTTGTGTCAAAATTAAAATAAAGGTTTTGAAACCTAAATCTAAAATTAAAATATTTTTTAGGATTTTAGAAAATAGTCAAATTAATTTATGAAAATAAATAAAAATAAGAAAAGAGAAATTAAAAAAAAAAGAAAAAAAAAAGGTTAGAAACATTGAAGGAGAAAAGTGGTAAAAAATAGATTTGGTCCCTGGAGGTGTTGAAAGTTTTGAATCTGATGCCGAAATGAATTTTGAACCTGAAACAAAGTATCGACACAAAAAAAGAAAAGAAAACACTAGCATAAAGATGAATCAAAATTAAATCAATGATAATGGAGGAATATTGTCACGGGTCGAAACCCAAGGTTGAGTTGTTGCCGTTGACAAACTGTACGAAATAGATTTCATTCATATTTTTGATATGTTAGTTGTTTGTAGTTTGTTTAGAAAAAAGTGATGTTGTTAATGGTGAAAAATGGTTTTGTTAGAAAAAACTTCACTAATACAAATTAGAAAAAAAAATGCATGTAGAAATATATTAGTAAATTGTAAGGTTTTTAATATGCAAGATCAAAAAAAAGTTAGTATTTCTAATGGTAGATATGGACCGTAAAAATAAAAAAAAGTGGTTCGATTAAAATGATAAATAAAAATGGCTTGTAAGTGTGAAACCGTGAGAATTGTTATACAAAAATAAAATGTAAAAAACAATCAACCATCAAATAAACATCATGTGGTTAGAACAACAAACGAGATAAAATAAAAGGAATGCCTCATATGAAAATCATCGGCCAAAAACTAGATACAATTTGAAAAGAAACTTTGAAAAGAGATTGAAAAAATGTGTGTGAGAAATTGTGGAAATTTGTGGGTGATTGTTGGTAGAAAGAAAAGAAAATGTTAGTGTAGGAAATATGCAATGAAAAAAATATGGTGTCCTCCCTTTTGTTGTATCAAAATTGGTCTCTATTTATAACAAAGTATTAGGTTAAACAAATATAGAAAAAATTAAATATGATCAATGACTCAAAAAATTTCATTTAATTGTGATTTGTAATTTAATCAATTAATCAATATTTTCCTAATTTCTTTTTACTTGCTCCCCAAGATTTGAAAACATGCCAAAATAAGAACAAATTGACTTTAAAACTTTCCTTTTTTTGATTTTGGTCTAAAAATGCATAAAATGATTATAAAAAAAGTAAAAAATAACATTCTTGAAAAATACATAAATAATAAAATTCGAAAATTAGTATTTAAATAATAAAAATATGATTTTATGATTTTTGAAAATAGATTTTAAAAGAAAAAGAAAGTTAGTAACAAATAACAACAAAAAAATGTTAAAAGTGCAAAATGTGAGATTCGAACCCATGACCTCACATTTATAAAGCTTACCTCCTTACCAATTGTGCTATCTTACTTATTCGAAATAAAAATGCAACTGAAAGTATATGGAGGCAGCATTTGTCATATTTAAAAATACAAATAATTTGAAATAAATTATTATATTTTTAAATAGACCTTAAGAACGAATATTTATAAAAATCCCTGGATTATTAGTGTAATAAACCAAAAGAAATTTAAAACAAAGTTTAAAAATAATTTTGACCTTAGTACCGAGTGGGCAAATTTTGGGGTATAACAGTCTTACCCGTGAGTGGGGAGGGATCATCATGATTATTACAGGTACCGTTGGTGACTGTTGGTAATTTGATACTGATGGTGACTTGGTGTTTTCTGTTGGTGACTATGGTTCTTATTCTGTGGTATTTTCTAGTCGTTACTTTTTCTATGATCTTCGTTTTCTTCGACCATATCAGAAACAACACAGCAGTTTGAGCAATGTCATGGAAGTCGTAGACCCATGATCAATGCATAATACTTGCATCATAGCATGTTTACTTTCACAAAAGAAATGTCAAAAAATATATGATAATTATCTAACCCTGTATGCATATCATTTCCAAGACTTTCTATGGATATTACCAACATCGGGATGGATATTGACAACCAGACCAACACCGAGGTTCTCAAGAAGTCTTCCATGTATTCTTTATGCTCATTTGATATTTTCGAAGTGAGAGCTCGATGTGCTCTTGTGGACAGTCCAATTGAGAAGAATTTCAGAGATACTTTTGGGAATATATTGCCATTGTTGATGGAGGATTACGAGCTCCTTGCCATGCAATCTCTGCTTCAGTTTTATGATAGTGAACTATGGTACGGTGATTTTTCTTGTTGTTGAAAAGTTTGTGGATTTTGCGGCTATATCCGTGTTCATGAACAACAATCATGTTCCCACTATCTCAGCTGACACCTATTATGCCAAGCCCATGAAATGGTCCAGCCGGATCATTGCACTTACATCTTATGATATAGTGTGGAACACAATGTCGAGTGGAGCCGAAATTATTGTCAGTTGCAGAGAGTTTCCAAACATGCCTTTGATGGGAACTAAGGGATGTATCAATTATAATCCTATGTTGGCTCGTCTTAAGTTGGGATATCCTTTGAAGGAGGCACCTCCTGTCTGGAAGATAATAGAAAGTGTTTTCTTTGCAAAAGGCGGGGATCCGATTATGTTGAAATGGGTTGTTGCTGCATGGCGCTTACTGCATAGAAGGGGCACGATTTTCTTTGGCCAAAAAGGAAACTACGCATTTGATCCTTATGTAAACTGGTTGAAGAATCGAGTCACCAAGGTTTTGTTGCCCTTTCAGAGGGAAGCATCGTTATATCCTCAGCCTGATTCGATAATTGAAGGTCTTGCACCAAATGTTACTTCCTCTTCTTCATTTGTTACTTCTATATCCGGTTTTCTGCGCGCCGAGTTCTACAATCAACTCCAATCGTATAATTCATCTTTAAAGGCACAACTACAAGCTCAATCCATGAATCTAGAATTTGCTCTGCAAGATAAGAAAAAGTCATCCGTCGAGATCGAGCAGAAGGACAAAGTTCTGAGTGCCTATGGTTTACTTGAGAAAACCAAGAAGGCTAAAAGCGGCAAGTCCTCCTCTTCCGACCAGTTTACCAAAGAGCTTGAAAGGACCCCAGAAAAGTTGGGAAACTTATGAGTGGCTAACGGTTACTGAAAGAAAAACATGGTGAAGAGATTCGAGTCTTGAAAAATCAAATCCGCAAGGAAGAATCTGATGCCAAAGAGTCGTTCAGACAGAAGAAAGAACTTGAAGCTGAAGTTTACAGTCGACAAAAGAAGATGGGTATACTTTCTATAGAGGTTGAATGGTTGATGATTCTGTTGCAGACATCCAGAGATGAAGGATATGCAGTGCATGCTATGCTCAGAGGTCGATATATTCATATGTCCGAGTTGATTGCTGAGATCCAGGAGCTTAAAGCATGATTGTCTTCTTATTCAACTGTTGCAAGCACTATTTGATTGTTCTCTATATTTGATTTTCTTTGAGTCACCTCTAGGATTGTTGGATGGTATTCGCTTGACATTATGTTTGTATTGATACTCTCTGATTGTGGGATCTTGTATGAATCTTACTTCATCTATGTAATGAGTAGTGGATTTTCCATCTGATTGTGTGATTGGTCTTGATGATTATTATTGTCATTTATCCTATAGATTTTTGATGCTTGATAAGCTGAGAACATCCACGAAATGATCATTTCATGCATCATGCATTACATTCATTCATGTGTATATCATGCATAACAAGTTTTGCTCAGAATTCTCATTAGTGGCTTCTGCTTTTATTTAGCAAAAAATTGCAAACTCAACCTTCCACTATTACTCAACTCGAAGCAATGAACACCGTCAAATGGAACAAATTCAAGAAGATATGGAAGTGACTAAGGCGCAAATGGCTCAATTTATGAAAGTGATCACTACTATGAACCGAGGACAACAAGAACTGAGGCCTCTAGTGGAAAGACCTCGTCTAGAGGTTGAACGTCACGACAACCCGTTTGATGATTTCTCTATGGGGCAGACACGTGCAGGTAATGCTCATAACAATGATGATTTGGGTGCTAATGATCCCCTTCATGATCAAGGTCTGCATCTAAACAACGGTCAGTTTCCACCACCTCCACCTCCACCTCCGGGGCCCTACTTCTATGATGATGATATGATGCAGGGGCATCATGGTAGGGGTCGCCCATAATCGTAGGGTAATGATGTTGATTGGAACGAAGAGGTATATTCTGTTGATGGCAGTAAGGCCAATTTTCCAGCTAAGGACCAGAAGTACCATCTTCTTGAGGAGAGAGTGAGGGCTGTTGAGGGGCAAAAGATGTCCGAATTAGATATTTCTGACTTGGGATTAGCACCAAGAGTGAGGATCCCTCCAAAGTTAAACATTCTGACTTTTGATAAATACAATGGTGCTACTTGTCCGAAAACACACATCATTGCTTATTTCTGCAAGATGGGGATTTATACTGAGGATGAAAAACTATTGATACATTTCTTTCAAGAGAGTTTATCTAGAGCTTCTTTAGAGTGCTATATGCACCTCGAAAGAAATCATGTCAGAACATGGCGTGATTTGGTTATGCCTTTATTCAACAATATTAATTCAATATTGACACGGCTCCCAATCGAACTCGGTTGTAGAATTTGTTTCAGAAGTCCGGTGAAACGTTTAAAGAGTATGCCCAGAAGTGGCGTGAGCTCGTTTCTAGAGTTGATCCACCTATGATGGAGAGAGAAATGATAGACATGTTTATAAGCACTATTTTTGGGCACTACTATGTGGCCTGTAGTACGTCTGCTAGCATTACTGAAATGGTTAGGTATGGCGAAAGAATTGAAAGTGGTTTGTAATCTGGAAAGATCTAGTACACCGAGGATGGAAGTTCTTTCGGTACGAAAAAGGCATTCAGTGGTTATCCTAGAAAAAAGGAGGGTTAGACCTGTTGTGTATGAAAGAGCAAACCGTGGAAAGCCAGTTAATGATGTGACTATTTTTGTTCCTCAACTGCAGGCTCAACAAGCCCCACGCCAGCAATACCAAAGACAACAAAATAATCAGACACCCAGAAGGTTTGATGTTGTTCCAATGTCTTATGCTGAGATGTTGAAACAATTGCTTGATTTGAAATTGGTAATTTTAAGGCCTACACTACCACCTCCTTTTGTTGAAGGCGTCCAACGAATTATGATCACGAACACAAGTTGTGAATTCCATTCTGCACTATAGGACACAATATTGAAAACTGTTATGCATTCAAGTGTAAGGTACTGTTAGCTGGAAATTTGTAAAGTATGTCTAAAGGGATGATTCAAAAGTAAAGGTTCCTACGGGTTAAAGACTAATTTTAGATGAAGTTAGTTTCTAAAAATACTTTACAAAGCCAAGTTAGAAGTTCTAGAAGGAATGCATGTCGGTTGAGAAGCTGGCTCAGAATGCCAAACCAAATCGAACAAACAGCCAGAGTAAAACAATGTCGAAAATAAGACTATGTCAACATATTATATGATGGTCAATTCGACAGAAGTATTGGTCAAATTAAGGGATCAGTCGAAGTGTTATTGCTGTTGAAAACGCTTGCTAGTGGAATTAGGAAATTTTGTTGTGCCTCAAGAAAATAGACCGAACCTGAAGGCAATTTCCTTCTGAAGACATGAAGCAGGAAAAAGTCAAAAAATGAGGAGATCGTTAGTAGTTGCCTCAGAAGATCGTGGGTTAGAAGCTTTTGAATGGATGGCAAAACGTGTGCAGAAGTTGCTTTTGAAGATTGGATCTCATCCATTGATTAGCTTTAGCGGTTACTTTGTAATTACTATAAATAAGTTAGAATGTTAAGAATTTTGTGTGTTCATTTGTACTCTCAAACTGCTTGCCAAAACTCTGCCCAATTTCGCGCTAAAGGAAGAAAGAGTAATTCAAGCTTTGTTGTATGTGAATCACCACACTCTTTATTTCAATGCAATTAATTTACTTTTAACTTTATCTTTACTGCTTTTTCGTTTACTTGTGTCTCATTTGCTTGTTGGTCACGAGTCACCAATAACATCATTTACCAAAAACATTTCAACGTAAACTGTTGGTCACGAGTCGCCAATAGTCAGAATTCTGTGTGTGTGGAAAGACATTGCGTTGTTTCCCTTAGGCTCTGGAAATCGTTTCTGGGCCAAGGTCCTTTTCGTTTGCAGAAATAGTGCAATTCACAAAAACCTTAGCACGTGTCTTGAGATCAACTGGTCGATCTCGCGAGTAACTCTTAGTTTTAGGACTTAGGGAGGACCAACGGTTGTTTACCATTTTCCATAGTAAAAAAATTGGCACACCTGGTGGGACCTTGTGCTAAGTGTTAGGTTTTCATTAGAGTTCGTCTTAGAAGTGCATGAAACTTAGAAGTTGAAATTTAGCAAGTAAGAAACCACCACCCCCTAGGAAATGTACAACTAAGATGACAAACAATACTTCCACGTCGAACGTGGATGAAGTTCCATCTAGAATGCTGGGTATTACCTACCCAGTTGTTTTGCAAGTAGCGTCATTTCCCCCTTTAAGTAACATAACTGCCTCTGGGCCAACTACTTCAGTATCAATTCCCATTCCATAGACCACACCGGTGAGTCTAGGGCTTGTGGTGGCCCCGAGTGCCATTCTGAACAAAGCGATACCCTGATTTAGTACTGCTATAAATCCCCCTTATGGAATGTCGTATTCTTTAATGGCGGGATATCAGTCGACCCCCTAGTGTAGCAATAGTGTCTGATAACTTGCAGAATGCTAACGCCCCTTTACAAGGATCTACAGTGGGGGCAAATAGAGAAATGCCTGCACAACACTTAAATACCACCTCTGTGGCAGTATTAAGGCAACAAATGGATGATAGTAACCATGAGTTAGTCAATATGTTAACTAACCAAATAAGAAATGTGTTTAATCCCATAGTGCAAGAATCGGTCGAGACTAATAGGCAGTCTACGGAAGTAAACCGACAGGTTATTGCACAATTAACACGTCTATTTAACTTCTTAGGCGCCCCCCAAGCGATTTCCCGACAGGTGCATCTGGTTCGACAACATGTACATGTCCAAGGAGACATGAGGGCAGTAGAAGAGGAAACTGTGTATCAAGGTCAAGCTACAACGCCTCAAAGGAATGTTGTTGTCAACCCACCTAGGGTCTTAATGCAAAGACATCAAGAGGCTGACCAAGTCCTTGGCCAAGTTCGACAGGAAGATTTGGTCGTTGAGAATAACTTAATTAACATTGTTGAGAGAATTATGGCCATAAATGGTATGAATACAATGCCAAGGCCAACGTATTCTTCTCCATTATCAGAGTACATATTACAGATTGAAAACCCTAGAGGATGGAAAATTCCTAAGTATACCAACTTTGGAGGGGAAACGGGTGAATCGACGGTCGAACACATCGCCAGATACCTGACTGAGTTGGGAGACATGGCAAATAATTAAGGCTTAAGGGTGAAACATTTCCCTTCATCCCTTACTAAAGCAGCCATTACGTGGTTTACTACCTTGCCCCCTGATTCGATCCACTCGTGGTCGAAGTTGGAGAAGTTGTTCCACAAATAGTTTTATGTGGGGCATTCAAAAATTAGTTTGGTCGAATTGTCAAGCATTAAGAGAAAGTTTGTTGAGAAAATAGATGACTATCTAAATAGGTTTAGGTCATTAAAAGCAAGGTGTTTTACCTAATTCCCTGAACATGAACTTGTTCAAATGGCTGCTGGAGGTTTGGACTACTTTATTAAGAAGAAAATAGATCAAACATTCGTTAAGATTATGTCACAATTGGCTGACAGGGTTCGACACCTTGAGCGCCTTTGACTAGAGAAAGTTAGACATACTAAGGCTAAGTCTAAGAAAGAGAAAGTAGCCTATGTCGACTTCGACGATACGGATCCCATATACGAGGCTGATTACATGTCACCGACAGAGGCAGACGTGGATGTGGCTGAATTGAAATCAGGGCCAACATATGAATGTAAATTATTGTTTCCTGCCAAAGGAAAAAGCCCTACAGTCGAAACTAGTTCCAGAACTCCTGCAAAAACTTATACTTTTTACGTTAGTAAATGTGACGAGATTTTTGCTTTACTAGTTAAAGATGGTCAGATTTTAGTACCCCCAAATGCTAAATTGTCACCACTAGAACAAAGGCAAAAAACGGTTTTTGTAAATATCATAATTATCTTGGTCACACAACCTCTCAATGTTTTATTTTCAGGGATCTGGTTCAGAAGTCTCTCCAAGAGGGGCGTTTGAAATTCGCTTCCAGAAAACAGAAGATCGACACTGATCCCCTGAGGCAAGAAGAGGCCTTGTTTGCTAAACTTGTCGCTATTAACATGGTCGACATTACTGAAGTTCCCGACAATGCTATGTTGGAAGAAAGCACTAATGAAAGTCCACACGTCAATTTAGCTGACGTCTACCCCAGGGATGATGAAGACTTGCTTAGTTTTTTGTACCAGTGCAAAAACAAGGGCGCTCAAGTTGGTTTGTGCCCTAGATGCAGCGCGCTGGATGATAGGGTCGCTGCTGAAAACTTCCTAAAACTGCAGCTGGAAAGGGTGATAGCCCAATGGAACAGAAGAGATCCAAGGCAATCTTCCCAATTCAGGCCAAAAACGTTTGTTTCTTCGGCTACTGCACCCAAAGGAACATGGATCAAACCTCAAATGGCTGTTGGGCCATCCAATGCCACTAGCGTCATAAGAGAGGCCAAAGGGAAAGCACCAATGAGTTACCGACTAGAAGTGCGCTCTGAGAAAAAGAGCCATGTATCTAAGAATTACATGGGAAAAAATCCAATGAGTCGAACTCAGTGGAGATGTTTCCAAAGGAAAAAGCAGGCTGAAAGACAAGCCGCTGCTACTAAACAAAGTGCTGTCAACAAAGGCAAGAACCCTCGATAGTACAAGCCAAAAGTCGACCCTGTTGTTAATCAATAGATCAAGGAGTGTGTTAATAAGCCAGTCGACCATGGCTCTGATGAGGCAACTGATGATTTTGCCTCTGACTCTGAAGCAAGCTTAGACATCTTGGTCAATGTGGTCTCTATACTCCCAGAAGACTATAACATACCGACGAAAGTGGAGAGCAATGGTGATCTAGATGCTGCTGAAATGGCTTTACATAAGCCAACTTGTTATATTGTGATGAACAATGGCTCTGTTGAAAGCCAAGATGCTTTTTTCGAGAAACTTGATATGGCCATGAGAAGCCATTTAAAGCCCTTGTTGATTACAGCAAAGGTTGAAGAAACAGCCATTAACAAGGTGTTAGTGGATTGTGGCGCTACAGTGAACATAATGCCACATCACATTCTAAAAAGAGTCGGTAAGTATGACACCAACATAAGGTTTCATAACATGGTCTTGGCAGAATACGAAGGAGGAACAAAACTACCATGGGGGTAATCCAGGTAGATATTATTGTCGGCTCAGTCACGAGGTCGACAATATTTATGGTCATCCAAGGTCGACCAAGTTACAATCTACTTTTGGGCAGAGAATGGCTGCATGGAGTTGGTGTTGTGCCTTCTTTTATGCATCAGCGCCTGATTATATAGCGAGAAGACGGCATCGTAGAAAATATCGAAGCTGATCAAGGATACTTCATGGCAGATGTCAATGTTGTGGGCCAAAACCAATTCGACAGGAAATTGGCCAACATCGCTCCCTGCCATCCAGCAGAAGAAACGTATGCTAATTTACATGAGGCATTCATTTTGCTAAAGATGCATGAAACCCATGGGCTTATATGGGATGTTGAATGTCTAGAAGATCCCTATGCAGAAAAACCCGCACCGACAGGTTGGGGAAGTCCTTATGACAGTGATGTCTGAGCTAGAGGCTCAGACAAGGATTTCAGCGTACATTGTCGAAAATAAAATAAATGCGACTATAGAAGCTGAAGAGGAAAAATTTGCTACAGAAGCTTCTAAACTTCCCGTCGCAGAGGAAGTAATTCTGGCTGTAGAGACAGAACCACCAGACAAAAGCAAGCTAGTCAACATAAGCATCGATGAGCAACGTCTGGATTGCATATACGACGATGAACCACTAGGTTTCGAGAAGGATCCTATGGCACTTGAAAAAATGCAGCCACAAGATCCTTTGGAAGAAATCGACCTTGGCGCAGAGGGTGACAAAAGACCAACCTACATTAGCGCCAACATCGACCAAAAGCTCAGAACTGAGGTAATATCTTTATTACAAGAATTTAAAGATTGTTTTGCTTGGGACTATAATGAAATGTCAGGTTTGAGCAGGGAATTGGTCGAATTGAAACTACCAATAAAAGCTGGCAAGAAGCCAGTAAAACAAACGCCTCAACAATTTGTGCCTACAGTCATGTCAAAGATCAAGGAGGAAGTAGAAAGACTCCTCCAAAGCAAGTTCATCAGAACTGCAAGGTACGTCGAATGGTTGGCTAATATTGTGCCAGTTATTAAGAAAAATGGAAAGCTGAGAGTGTGTATTGATTTTAGAGATCTAAATGTTGTCACTCCTAAAGATGAATATGTTATGCCAGTGGCTGAGATGTTAGTCGATTCTGCTGCTGGCTTTGAATATTTAAGTATGCTTGATGGTTATGCTGGTTATAACCAAATCTTTATTGCATATGATGATGTGTTGAAGACGGTGTTTCGTTGCCCAAGGGAATTAGGCACCTATGAGTGGGTAGTTATGCCATTCGGCTTGAAGAATGCCGGAGCAACGTACCAGAGGGTAATGAATACCATGTTCCATGACTTCATTGAAAATTTCATGCAGAGGTTTACATCGACGATATTGTAATCAAGTCGAATAGTAAATCGACACACTTAGAGCACCTTCAGAAATCTTTCGAAAGGATGCGAAAATATGGGTTGAAAAGGAATCCATTAAAATGTGCTTTTTGTGTGCAGGCAGGAGATTTCCTTGGTTTTGTTGTGCATAAGAAAGGCATTGAAGTCAATCAAAGCAAGACCAAAGCCATCATGGACGTAAAACCGCCATCGACCAAAAAGGAGCTTCAGTCATTGTTGGGCAAAGTAAATTTCTTGAGGAGATTCATTTCCAA
Source organism: Vicia sativa (assembly GCA_021764765.1). Lineage (NCBI taxonomy): Eukaryota > Viridiplantae > Streptophyta > Magnoliopsida > Fabales > Fabaceae > Vicia > Vicia sativa. The sequence goes on from CM038794.1 coordinate 34,493,571, forward strand.
CTTAAGTGGAAAAACTAAGGCATTTTCACCACTGCTTCGACTGAAGAACGAAGAATTTATCTGGCGAGAGGAGCATCAAGAGGCTTTCGACAAAATAAAAGAGTATCTAGTGAAGCCTCATACATTGGCACCTCCACTTAGAAATAGGCCTATGAGGTTGTATATAGCAGCCTCAGATTCGACCATAGGTAGTATGTTAGTTCAAGAGGACAATAATCATGTCGAACGTCCTGTGTATTACCTTAGTTGTATGTTAAATGGTCCTGAAACTAGGTATAGTGACATAGAAAAACTATGCTTGTGTTTGTATTTCTCTTGTATCAAACTGAAGCAATACATAAAACCAGTTGATGTTTATATTTCTTCTCATTTTGACATCATTAAACATATGTTGTCTTAACCAATTTTGCATAGTCGAATTGGTAAATGGGCTTTAGCATTAACTGAGTATTCCTTAACGTATGTACCCTTAAAAGCAATGAAAGGTTAAATAGTGGCAGATTTCTTAGTCGACCATTCTATGGTGGCCATGCCAGATAATTTTGTCGATTTAGTACCTTGGAAATTATATTTCGATGGTTCTAGTCACAAAAATGGTGCAGGGATTGGTGGAGTTATAATTTCTCCCAATGGAATTCCAGCTGAGTTCAAATACACTATCGACAGTATTTGCACTAATAATGAAGCAGAATATGAGTCCCTTATTATTGGGCTTGAACTACCGCTAGAAATGAGGGCAAGGAGTTTCAAAATTATGGGAGATTCTGAGTTGGTAATCAAACAAGTATCAAAATAATATAGATGCGTTAAGGAGAATTTAATAATGTACTTCGTGATTTCCATAAGGTTGTTGAAACGGTTCGAACAAGCAAGCCTTCGACATGTACCTCGGCGAGAAAATCAAGAAGCTAACGGTTTAGCGCAAGAAGCTTTAGGATACAAGAAGAATGAAGATGAAGAGCTTATCCAAGTAAAGAAAAAGGTTATAGCTACTTCATTATCCCTTTCAGACTTATCAATTATAAAATTCGGAGCCATAGATACAGAAAATTTTGAAATTTTAGCAATTGATAATGGGCAAGATAGTGATTGGCGAAAACCCTTGGTCGATTACTTGCGTTCGCCAACTGGTTCGACAGATCGTAGAATAAAATATCGTGCCTTGAGTTTTGTTTTGATTGAAAACGAATTATTCAAGAAAACTGTCGAAGGGGTATTACTTAAGTGCCTAGGAGAAAGTGAGGCATATGTAGCAGTGTCGAGTGTGCATAGTGGAGCATGCGGTGCACACCAAGCTGGACACAAGATGAAATGGTTGTTGATGCGAACAGGTGTTTATTGGCCCTCAATGTTGAAAGAGCGTATTGAGTTTTCGGAGGATGCCAAGAATGCCAAATGCGGGCATCCCACACGCCAACAAGCGAATTGCATGCCATTGTAAAACCTTGGCCATTCAGAGGATGGGCCTTAAATGTAATTGGTGAAATAAAACCAGCGTCATCTAAACAACAAAGGTACATTTTGGTCGGTATTGATTATTTCACAAAGTGGGTCGAATCGTAGCATTAAAAATGTCGACCAAGAGCACATGATTGATTTTATACAAAATCATATTATGTGTCGGTTTGGAATTCACGAAACAATTACAACCGACCAAGGCACGATGTTCACAGGCGAAAATGCAAGACTTTCTGAAGGAAGTTGGAATAAAACTACTAACTTTTACCCCTATTATGCTCAAGCAAATGGCCAAGTCGAAGCTTCCAATAAAATAATAATTGGTGCAAGAAGCATGTGGGTAAAAGCCAAGAAACTAGCACAAACGCTAGATCAAGCTTTGTGGGCATGTCGAGCGTCTCCTAAAAAGCAGGGGCAACCCCATTTCGAGGCATATAGACACGATGTTGTTTTGCCAATAGAAATACATGTCCAATACGTGTGTTAATGTTTTAAGTTGGCATTATGTTTGGTAAAACTAGGCTTTAGCAATGTCATGACATTCGATTGAAGATAAATCCTACCGCTAAGGATGTTAAAAGACATTCAGGCGGAAGCTAAAGTCATTGGAAATTCTGAAACAGGGATGTCATAGATGTTATGACATTCGGTGACATTCGATTCTGTAGAATCTGTTTGTTCTGAGATTTTTCGGGAAGTTTGTTGGTGCTAAATATTGTTTTACATTATTAGAAAGCATGCTCACGTGGCTGCTAGGTTAAACTTAATTAAACCTAAATTGGTTGTTGAAAAGACCATGTTTTAGGAGTAAATTAAGTGAACCCTAGCTATCTTTATGGAAGCCCAAAGAAGTTTCGGATGCTTCTATAAGGAAAAGAACCCTACAAGCTGTGGCGCCCTTTGAATGTATTGAAGAGATAGCGACTTGTGTTTGTGTCTTTATTAGGATTTGTAACAGTTGGTATTGTGTAATTCTAGTTTCTCTTGTGAGCCAAGCAACTATCAATTGATAAGTGCATTGGACTAGGATTTCTTTGTAAGGGTAATTTATCACTCAAAGCTTTAAAGCACGAGTGTTTGTCTCTTGATTGAAGCTTTGAAGCAAGATCAAGATATTTTATTGAAGTGTGTCTTCACAATTCAATTAGTCAATAGGTTGATATCAACGTGTGATCGAGGGGAGTGGTAGAACTCATATCTAAGTAGGACTTAGGTAAAGGATCATTGGGTAGTGATTAAGTGAGAAGGTCCAGTGTGTTGGGTGTAGGGTCTTGATTGATCGCTAATAGTGAACTTTCTCCTGCTTGGTAGCCCCGGATGTAGGTTTGTTGAACCGAATGGGTGAACAACTTATTGTGTTATTCTTGCTTTCTGTATGCTTTGTGAATTGCTAACATAGTGTCGAATCGTGTCATAACATTCTGTGACATCAAGTATCTGCGCCGAAATTTCAATTGGTATCGGGCGGGCACCACTTGTTATTTCGGGTGAGATCTAGGGATAATAGTTTACGCGTAATGGATAAAGAAGGAGGATTTGGAGGAAGACCACCTATTCGGATGGGTCTAATTATGATTCTTGGAAACCTCGTATGGTTTCCTTCTTAAGATCGATGGACATTAAAGCTTGGAGAGCTGGCGATAAAGGATGGAAACATCCCACCAAGCTTGAGAAAGATGGCACTCTTGTCTTGAAACACGAGGAGGAATGGAGCAAAGAGTAAGAAGAGCTAGCTCTAGGGAACTCTAAAGCATTGAATGCTCTGTTCAATGGTATTGACAGAATATCTTGATGGTTCATCAATGTGAGTGGCCAAGGATGTTTGGGACACTCGGAACTACTCATGAGGAACATCCAAGGTGAAGATGTCAAGACTTGGATGCTCACTACCAAATTTGAGAATTTGAAGATGAAGGAAGATGAGAATATTCATGAATTTCACATGAATATTTTGGAAATTGCCAATGCCTCGGAGCACTTGGTGAAAAGATGTCGAGAAGAGCGGGTGAGAAAGATTCTCGGATCCTTGCCTAAAAGATTTGCAATGAAAGTCACGCAATAGAGGAGGCTCGGGACATCGGCACCTTGAAGGTTGAAGCGATAGAATCTCTTATGACTTTTGAGATGGGAATCGGAAGCTGTGACAAGAAGAACAAGAGCATAGCACTTGTATCCAATTCTAAAGAGGATGCAAGGAGGAAGATGAGGAGAAGATATCGGCTATAGCCATGCTTGGAAGGCAGTTCAACAAGCGATCGGAGAATTGATCCAAAGTCAAGGTCACATGTCAAGGACACGCATCGACATCGTGAGATCTTATGATTCAATGAGAAGATCCAAGTCGGAAAAGGAGTCAAGGCGAAAAGTCCAATGTCATGAATGTGAAGGATTTGGACATATTAGAGTGAATGTCCTACCTTTCTTAAGAAACAAAGAGAGGAATGAATGTTACTTGGTGCGATGGTGAATCAGTAGTGATCTGAAGAGGAATCAACCAAACTTGTCCTTGCACCTCGAAGGGGCAATCCGATAATGACTCTAGTGATGAGGAAGTGACCTTTGAAGAACTTCGATACTTACAAGAAGCGTGTATCGAGTGGTGAAGTATGTCACAAAATGAAAAGCAGAAAAGGCGATTGAGAAGTTGGAGGTGAAAATGTGAAGGAAGAAGGAAAATACAACCACTATAAGTCATCTCAACGGTGAGATTATAGTGTTGAATTCAAAGCTTGATCATATGACTAGGTCATCAAGATGTTGACAAATGGGCCGATAATGGAAGAAATTCTTGACTTGGACAAAATCTTGGAAATAAGCATGGTCTAGGATATGTGGTTGAAAAGGAACACATTAGTGACAAGAAAAAGAAGAGGCATGGGAAACCAAAGCGGCGGATGTCTGAAAAAGAAGTGTTCTGCTCGGGGCATGTAGATGCAAAGAAATTTCTTGATAACGGAAGAAGACCGACCTAATAGGCCAATGTCAGCGGATGTCACAACATTGGGGCCAACATCATGATTAGAGAAACATGAAAAGAAGTTTCAAAGATGGAGATGTCACCATTGTGGAAGGTTTGGGCACATAAAACCCTTTTGCTATAGGTTACATGGGTACCTAATCGGACTCCTATGTTAAGCCTAAGAACATCAAAGTACCCTACACTCAAGTGGAAGAAGAGGGCTGACATTAATAGCACATACCTCTAAGAGTGTGCGCCAAGGAAGATTGGTACTTTGACGATGGTGTTCAAGCATATGAGTATAATAAACCTTGAATAATGTCAAACCTCACTCTACCAACTTTGTTACTTTTGGAGATGGAGCTAAAGGAGAAATCAAAGGTGTTGGAAACTTGGGCGCTCGGAGTTCCAAATCTAAATGGAGTGTTCTTGGTAAAAGGCATTGCTAACCTCATAAGCATAAGTCACTATGTGATATGGGATTTAAAGTCAACTTCACAGTCTGAATGTCTTGTAATCAATGATAAACAAGAAGTGGTTATGAGAGGAGTTAGATCAAAGGACAAGCTGCTACATGTGGGAATCGAGAACACCAACCTCTCTACATGTGCTCTGAGAAAAGGATGAAAAGGAGGTAAAACTATGGCATCAAAAACTTGGACATCTGCATCTCGGAGGGATGAAAAGATCATCACTATGGAGGTCGAGGAGGATACCAAAACTCCATATTGATGAAGGAAGAGTGCATGGTGAATGTCAAGTTGGAAAGCAAACGAATGTCACACCAATGTCTAGACATCGACCACTTCCAGTGAAGGCTTCATATGGATTTGATGGGGCCTATCGAGGTTGAAAGCCTTGGTGGAAGAAGATATGCCTATGTTGTGTTGGATGACTTCTCCAGTTACTGGATAAACTTCATCAAGGAAAAATCGATGTGTTTGATGTCTTTAAGGAGCTATGCAAAAGACTTCAAAGAGAGAAGGAAAGTGTATTATCGAATAAGAAGTGATCATGGAAAGGAGTTTGAGAACAACAAATTTGATGAATTACGCTCCTCGGAGGAATTAATCATGAGTTTTCTTCTCCTATAACACCTCAACAAAATGGGGTGGTGGAAAGAAAGAATAGGACTATACGAGAATCGCCAGAGCAATGATTCATGCTAAGAAACTTCCTATTCATTTTGAAATGAAGCTATGAATACAACTTGCTATGTTCTGCAGGTCACCCTAAGAAAGGATCTTCCTCCACCCTGTATGAACTATGGGAGGAAGAAAACCAGCGTGAAATATTTCCATGTATTTGGCGATAAATGCTATATTTTGACAGATCGTGATCAAAGGAGAAAATGGATTCAAGAGTGATGAAGGCATTTTTAGGATACTCCACTAACGGAGCGTATAGGGTATTCAACTCCGAACCCGGTTATGATGGAGTCTATTAATGTCATTGTTGATGATCATCATCGGAAAACAATGTCCCATATGATGTTGAGACATGGTTTGAGACATCACCTCAAGTACGATAAGGAAGATGTACACGATCTTTCTCCTCCAAAATCGAACCGGAGGAAGTTAACAAAGATCCTTCCATCGAATTGAAAGATCATCAAAGGATCTCATCATTGGGGATCCAACCAAGGGTGTCACAAAGATCGAGCTGTCTCAAACTCTTGCTTTGTGTCAAAAATAGAGCCAAAAATGTCAAAGAAGCTCTAAGTGATGAATTACGGATTGGAGCAATGCAAGATGAATTGAACAGTTCAAGCAACATGAAGTATGGGAATTAGTTCCTAGACCGAAGGAACAAACATCATTGGCACAAAATGGATCTACAAGAACAAGTCGATGCGAAGGATGTCACGAAATAAAGCTAGACTTGTTGCTCGGGGTTACACTCGGGTTGAAGGATTGACTTTGATGAGACTTTTGCACGGTGGCTAGATTGGAATCAATCGGCTTCTTCTAGGGGTTGCTTGCATTACGAAATTCAAACTATTTCGGATGGATGTGAAAAGTGCCTTCCTAAATGGCTACTTAAATGAAGAAGTATATGAAACGACCTAAAGTTTGTGGATCCAAGTTTCCGATCATGTCTACAAATTAAGGAAAGCCCTATATGGACTAAAACAAGCTCCTAGGGCATGGTATGAAAGGCTAACCAAGTTCCTTAGACAAAGGCTACAGAAAAGGAGGCTTGGATAAAACTCTCTTTGTCAAGAATGAAGGAGGAAAGATAATGGTTGCTCAAATTTATGTGGACGACATAGTATTTGGTGGAATGTCAGACTCAATGGTGAAACATTTTGCCAATCAAATGCAAGCTGAGTTTGAAATGAGTCTTATGGGAGAGTTGACCTACTTCCTTGGACGCAAGTCACAGGATGGAAGACTCAACATTCCTTTCCTGAGCAAATATGCAAGGAATATTGTCAAAAAGTTTGGAATGGAGAATGCCAGTCATAAAAGGACTCCTGCTCCCACACATGTGAAGTTATCCAAGGACTCAAATGGTGAAAAGGTAGATCAAAGTTTGTATAGAAGCATGATAGGGAGCTTGTTGTATCTAATAGCCAGCAGACCTGACATTGCATTTGTTGTTGGGGTATGTGCAAGATACCAAGTGAACCTAAAGTGAGTCACATTAACCGGTGAAAAGAATCACAAGTATGTAAGTGGAACCTCAGTTATGGTATACTATTCCCATGGATGTGAACCCATTTTATGCAGTTATTGTGATCTTGGTGGTAGTGATGATGAAAAAGTACCTCGGAGGATGCTTCTTCTTGGGAAACAATCTGTTTCTTGGTTCGACAAGAAGCAAATGTGTCCTTGTCCTTCTTGGTGAATACATAGCGGTGGTAGCGATTGTTCTCAAATAGTGCGGATGAAGCGGATCTTTGTCGAGTATAATGTCACACGGATGTCATGACATTGTCTTGTGACAATCTAAGTGCTATTAATATTTCAAAGAATCCTATACAACACGGTGGGACTAAGCACATTGACATAAGACATCACTTCATCGAGATCTTGTGGAGGAAAAGTGATTAAAGCTGGACCATGTAGTCACTAAATTGCAATGGTGACATTTTACTAAAGCTATTGATGCTAGTCAATTTGAAAATTTAAAGACAAGCGGGCATTTGTCAATATGAGGAATTGTAGCAATTAAAATTGCTTACAAAGAGGAGAAGAAGCCGGGTATTTCAAATAAATATGAATGGGTCATTTCTTTATTTCCCTCTTAGTTTTAAAGGTTTCAAGAATATCAAGAGACACCTCCATATAATAACCTCTCTTATTGCAAGTATCATTTCCTATCCACCCACAAGATACTTTCAAATTCTCTGTCAGTTCCTCAATATATCCCAGAGAAATATGTCTTCTTCATCCTCTTCTTCCCAAGACTCATTGTTCATCTCCACCATGGTGAGATTAGGGCATTCATTTGAAGCCATGAATGTTGAACCTGTGAAGGTCTCCCCTCAGCGTTCAAGGGCAACTGACTCTCAGAATCAGCATGCAAGGAATGATCAAGGTTCATCGGTGGTAAGTAAGACTCATCCTCATCTCATTTCCCAGATAAGAAATAGGAAGGTACCAAGTATGTAGAAGATTGCTAGGATAGTCACGAATCCTAGGCGAACATCACTCTGTTCGGAATTTACATTCCCTTAATCAAAGACACCTAGCCCTAGTTTAGCGGATGATCCAGATGTCACAAAGAATGTCATGACATCGATGATCACGTCAGCAACTCATGTGGACCTGATTCTTCCTGATTTCCAAAGCAAAGGGTGGTATTTACGGTTCTCAAGATGAGCAAATAACGAGGCTGGAACTTCTTCAAAGTATAGAGCTAAATTCTTTGGTGTTCAAAATGCAAAAGGACACCAATGGCCAAGAAAGGAAAGCTCTGAACACGCAGTCGTCGATCAAGCCGATAAGGTGATGATCTTGATCTGCGACAATGAAGATATCTCTCCAGAGGAGACAATGATTAAATTCTTTGTTGTGTTTGATTGTCAATTGTTTTACGCTCTGTTTTGATTTTTTGTTTCATTTTGGATGATTGTAATCATTGTTTTGACAGATGTGTACCTCTAAAACCATCTTTGGTACTTAATTTTATCTTTGGTATAATTGTTTAAGTCTGTTTGATTAAAAGTTTGGGGAACTTGTATTGTTTCCTTTGGCCCTTTATGGCTAAAAAGGGGGAGAAGAACAACTGTATGACAGTAGTATGGGACTTGGGACTTTGGGGAAATTGTATGCCTGTTTAAAATTTTGTATGTGGGGCATTTGTGGTAATTGTGGGATTTTTGTATGGGTAGAATTTATCTTCTCTAAGTTCTAGTTACTTGAAGCTTAGGAAAGCTTAGGAAAAACTTAGAACTAGTTTATTGTCTTCTGCTGCATAGGTACTCTGATGTGTTAGGTAGTTTTAGCCAAAATGTGCCAAAGGGGGAGTTTGTTAGTGTTTTTAAGTTGGCATTATGTTTGGTAAAACTAGGATTTAGCAATGTCATGATGGATGTCATGACATTCGAGATGAAGATAAATCCTACACCTAAGGATGTTAAAAGGCATTTCGAGCTGGAAGCTAAAGGCTGTCTTTGGAAATGCTGAGAAAGCAGTGATGTCATAACGGATGTTATGACATTGATGTGACATTTGTTCTGAGAATCTGTTTGTTCTGAGATTTTTAGGAAGTTTGTTGAGTGCTAAATATTGTTTTACATTATTAGAAAGCATGCTCACGTGGCTGCTAGGTTAAACTTAATTAAACCTAAATTGGTTGTTGAAAAGACCATGTTTTTAGGAGTAAATTAAGTGAACCTAGCTATCTTTATGGAAGCCAAAGCTGAAGTTTCGGGGCTTCTATAAAGGAAAAGAACCCTTACAACTGTCTTTGCGCCCTTTGAATGTATTGAAGAGATAGCGACTTGTGTTTGTGTCTTGTTAGGATTTATAAGTTGGTATTGTGTAATTCTAGTTTCTCTTGTGAGCCAGCAACTATCAATTGATAAGTGCATTGGACTAGGATTTGCTTGAAGGGTGGTTTATCACTCAAAGCTTTAAAAGCACGTGTTTGTCTCTTGATTGAAGCTTTGAAGCAAGATCAAGATATTTTATTGAGTGTGTCTTCACAATTCAATTAGTCGATAGGTTGATATCCTGCGTGATTGAGGGAGTGGTAGGAACTTATATCTAAGTAGGACTTAGGTAAAAGGATCATTGGGTAGTGATTAAGTGAGAAGGCATCAGCTGGTGTGTTGGTGTAGGGTCTTGAATTGATCTGCTAATAGTGAACTTTCTCCACGGCTTGGTAGCCCCGGATGTAGGTTTGTTGGCAGGCGGGTGAACAACTTATTGTGTTATTCTTGCTACGTATTTCTTGTGTGAATTACTAACATAGTGTCGGATCTTTGTGTCATAACATTCTCTGTGACATCAAGTATCTGCTGCCGAAATTTCAATTGGTATCGGGCGGGCACCACCTTGTTATTTAGGTGAGATCTAGGGATAATAGTTTACGGCGTAATGGATAAAGAAGGAGGATTTGGAGGAAGACCACCTATTACGGATGGGTCTAATTATGATTCTTGGAAACCTCGTATGGTTGCCTTCTTAAGATCGATGGACATTAAAGCTTGGAGGCTGGCGATAAAGGATGGAAACATCCCACCAAGCTTGAGAAAGATGGCCTTCTTGTCTTGAAACACGAGACGAATGGAGCAAAGAGGAAGAAGAGCTAGCTCTAGGGAACTCTAAAGCATTGAATGCTACATTCAATGGTATTGACGAGGAATATCTTGAGTGGTTCATCAATGTGGTGGCCAAGGATGTTTGGGACACTCTCGGAACTACTCATGAGGGAACATCCAGGTGAAGATGTCAAGACTTGAGATGCTCACTACCAAATTTGAGAATTTGAAGATGAAGGAAGATGAGAATATTCATGAATTTCACATGAATATTTTGGAAATACCAATGCCTCGGGGCACTTGGTGAAAAGATGTCGGAGAGAGAAGCTGGTGAGAAGATTCTCGGATCCTTGCCTAAAGATTTGCAATGAAAGTCAACGCAATAGAGGCTCGGGACATCGCACCTTGAAGGTTGAAGCGATAGAATCTCTTATGACTTTTGAGATGGGAATCGGTGAAGCTGATGACAAGAAGAACAAGAGCATAGCACTTGTATCCAATTCTAAAGAGGGATGCAAGGAGGAAGATGAGGAGAAGATATACGAAGCTATAGCCATGCTTGGAAGGCAGTTCAACAAAGCGATCGGGAGAATTGATCCAAAGTCAAGGTCACATGTCGAGGACACGCATCGACATCGGCGGATCTTATGATTCCATGAAGATCCAAGTCGGGAAGAAAAAGTCAAGGCGATGAAGTCCAATGTCATGAATGTGAAGGATTTGGACATATTAAATTTGAATGTCCACCTTTCTTAAGAAACAAAGAGAGGAATGAATGTTACTTGAGTGCGATTAGAAGTGAATCGAGGAAGAAAGGTGCCAAACTTGTCCTTGCTCTCTCGGGTGTCTAAATCTCCCATGTCTTTGCTTATTAATGTCACTGCGGGTTTCTTTTCAGCCACATATCCTAGACCATGCTTATTCCGCATTTTGTCCAAGTGAAGAATTTCCTCCAACTTATCGATTGCAGATGTCATCATTTGTGATTTAGACATCGATCAAGTTTTGAGTTCAACATGACAATATCCTTTGTTGAGGAGATTTATAGTGGTGTGTCTTCCTTTTTCTCGACCTCTAGCTTCACATTCTCGACTTCCAACTTCTCGATCGACATTACATTCCTCGTTCTACGACACTTCACCACTTTTCACACGACTTCTTGTAGATCTCGTAAGCTCTTCAAATGTCACTTCCTCATCACTAGAGTCCATGTCGAGTGTACACTCGGAGAGGCGGTGACAAGTTTGGCACCTTCTTCCTCAGTTCACTTCTGAATCGGACCAAGTGGCGATCATTCCTCTCTTTTGTTTCTTAAGAAAGGTGGGACATTCAGCTCTAACATGTCCAAATCCTTCACATTCATGACATTGAACTTTACTACCTTGACTTCCTTTTTCCTCTGACTTGGATCTTCTGCTAGAATCATAAGATCTGCTGATGTCAGATGCAATGTCCTTGACATGTGACCTTGACTTTGGATCAATTCTCTGATCGGTTTGTTGAACTATCTTCCAAGCATGGCTATAGCTTGGATATCTTCTCCTCATCTTCCTCCTTGCATCCCTCTTGATTGGATACAAGTGCTATGCTCTTGTTCTTCTTGTCAACATTTCAGATTCCCATCTCAAAAGTCATAAGAGATCCTCGGTTCTTCAACCTTCAAGTTCTGATGTCTGAGCCTCCTCTATTGCGATAACTTTCATTGCAAACCTTTTAGGCAAGGATCGAAATCTTTCTCACGACTTCTCCTCGACATCTTTTCACCAAGTGCTCTGAGGCATTGGCAATCTCAACACATTCATGTGAAACTCATGAATAGTCTCATCTTCTTTCATCTTCAAATTCTCAAATTTGGTAGTGAGCATCTGAAGTCTTGACATCTTTACCTTAGATGTTCCCTCATGAGTAGTTTTGAGGATGTCCCAAACATCCTTGGCCACTTCATTGATGAACCAATCGAAGATATTTACGTCAATACCATAAATAGAGCATTCAATGCTTTAGAGTTTCCCAGGCGACTCCTCTTCCTCTTTGCTCCATTCCTCCTCGGGTTTCAAGACAGTAGACCCATCTTTCTCAACCTTGGTTGGATGTTTCCATCCTTTATCAGCAGCTCTCCAAGCCTTGATATCCACTGATCTTAGGAAGGCAACCATATGAGGCTTCCAGTACTCATAATTGGACCTATCCAAAATAGGTGGTCTACCTCCAAATCCAGCTTCTTTATCCATTATGCGAAACTATTTTCCTAGATCTCACCCGGAAATAACAAGCGGTGCTGCTCGATGCCAATTGAAATTCTGGCGGATACTTAATATCCAGAGAATGTTATGACCTGATGTCGACCTTTGCTTTGACAATTCACCACGATAAATATAAGCGATAAATAACACAATAAGTTGTTCACCGGTTCGGTTCTAACAAACCTACGTGGAGGCTACCAGCCGAGGATAAAGTTCACTATTAGTAGTATCAATTCAAAGACTCTGACCCAACACACCGTTGTGACCTTCTCATAATCACTGCCAACCCTTTTACCTAAGTCCTACTTAGATATGAGTTCCTACTCACTCCCCTCGATCACCGCGTGATATCAACCTATTGTTTAATTGAATTGTGAAGACACACTTCAATAAAGTATCTTGATCTTGCTTCAAGCTTTAATCAAGAGACAAACACTCGTGCTTTAAAGCTTTGGTGATAAACTACCCTTACAACAAATCTAGTCCAATGCACTTATCAATTGATAGTTACTTGGCTCGAGAAACTAGAATTACAATACCAAGCGTTACTAACCTTAATACACAAATTACAACACAATATCTTGAATAAACTCTTGAGTGTGGCTGTAGAGTAAGGGTTGAATTCTTTATATAAGCGATCTGAATCTTGATTTTGGGCTTCCATAAAGATAGCTAGGGTTTACTAATTCTCTCCTAAAAACATGGTTTGTTCAACAACCAATTTAGGTTTAATTAAGATTAACCTAGCGACCACGTGAAATGCTTTCTAATAACGAGAAAACATAAATAAAATGCTCAACAAACTTCTGAAAAATCTCGGGAAAAAGCGATTCTATGAGCGAATGTCTGCTTGAATGTCATAACATACATTATGACATCATATCTATTTCTGCAAACAACTTCGATTACATTGTACTTTTACCATCCTTGTCGGTGGGATTTATCTTCAATCTCTGAATGTCATGACATCTATCAAGACATTTCTAAAGCCTAGTGTTACCAAAATTGATGCCAACTTAAAACTCTAACAGATAAGATACAAGACGTCAAAATATAGACATTCACACTTACAGAAGAATCAACTTTCTTAATAGAAGCAGAGATTGGTTCATCATCTGAGAGAGTGTGGATGGTATGAACTGTAAAGACATCAAGTATAAGTGAGGTGTCGAATAAGGAAAATGTGAACATAGGTGTGAGTAAAACATACCTTGGACTGTGAAGGGCCTCCTTTAGTGCTGGCTTTGGCAGTTTTGGTCGACGGCCCTCCTTGGCTTTCAAAAGCAGCAGGTTCTTGCCTGGAGGCAACTACCTGTGACAGAGGTACAACTAGAAAAGAAGCTAAGTCGGATAAAGATGTAAGTCGAATTGTGAAAGGAAACAAAACTTTCCAGAAGTGGTTACCCTTAAGTACTACGACAAGCTCTCTCACATATTCAAGTCGATATGAAAGCACAGGTAGTCATGCGATGATGCTTAATCGGAACCACCACATCGGCTCTCTTTTATAAGCATTTTGAATGTTCGACCAAGAGCTATACCACCAATGCAGGAAGAATTGACGAGCCAAAGGGCTAGTCGGCAAGGAGGAAATTTGATTTTCCCAAAGTGAAGTGCGTAAAGATATTTGTCTTTCGTGGCTGAGGATTTTGGGTGAGAATCCTCCAATTACCTTCTCCTTTAGCTCTTGGGCCACGTCATGGATGGTTCAACGAAGATTGTTTGGCAAGTACACCACTACGAAAAAATTACGAAAGCTTGAATTTCTCGATGTGAGCGCCTTACACTGTTGTCTTCCACGAAAAGTATTGAAAGCCACGTTAGCTCATTCATTTTCAGCGGCACTTATAAAGGTAACAAGATATGGCGCCACAAGTTCTAAACTCGTGAGTGCAGAAAAATGATGGTTTAAAGAGGGTGAATGTAAGCATGGCTCAACGATCCCACAAGGTGGCGACAGTCTCCTTAATGACATTCCAACCTTGGTCATCTAACACGTCCATAAGCAATTCATGGGACGAATATAGTAACAGAGCATAATTTGGCCGAGCCCAAGCTCTAGCCACCAAATTGGGTTGATAAGGCATCAGCAAGGGTTCATTGAGTAATGGAAAATGATAAGGCGGGGAGTGGGAGCGTCTCCAAATGACCGAGATCTTTTAGTGCCTTTCTTCACAGGGAAAAGAGTCAATAAGCCCTGATGGCCCACTTTGCCATCGACAAATGGAGCCATCAGGTGTAAATCCTCTCGTGTCGACATTATGTTGAAAAGCATTTTGAAGACTTAGTCATTTGGAGAAGTCTTGTCGATCGAGTCAAGGCGGTAACATGGCCATAGTGCTCCACACTTATCTTGGGAAATGGAAACCTTCTTCTATCGGTAAGGCTTCACATCTTCAGAAAAAGTGGCATTTAGCCACAATTGCAAGAGCCAGAAGGGACCGTGAACCAACACGTTCTTCTTCTTTGGATTCTTGGGATCAAAGCTCTTTATTTTGCCAACCACGTCGGTCATAGAGGTGTACAGAGAGGCCAAAATTAATTGGCCTAAGGCCACATTTTTACTCCTATGCAACGCGGAAGACAAATGAGCAAATTTTTTGTCTATCTACATTGACCGCGAACAAAATACGAAGCGAGATAGCCAGAGAGTTAGAAAAGCAACATGCTCCTCATCAGACACTTCTTCAGATTCGCGGTGATGGTGTTAGATGAAGTTGTTGTAAGTTGGATGTTTTGATTCGCCAATGTCGAACTTGATGGGAATGGTCTCGTGGTCGGTGTGGTTGAAAATGATTCCAGCAGGCTTTATGCCTGTCAAAACAGCTATATCTAGTAGCGTGGGGGTTATCATACCACACCTTGAATGGAAGGTATAATTGGATCCTTTCTAGAAGCATAAGGCAGTTAATAGCATGTCACACGAGTAGGGTGTCTGACCACGAGAGAAGCATGCGAGTCATAAATACCCATTGCCCTCCATTGCTGGCCCTTGTGTGGCTCCAGTATTTCCATCCAGGCCCCAAACTTAGGGCAATGTAAAGGTGGAGCAGTACGGAAGTTCCTATCGACAAACTATAGTGAAATGAGGTTTGTTGAGATGATCAGTGGGCAACTGCGTTGGCTGGTAGGAAAAAAGGCACCTTCGTCATCTACATGTATCTCATAAGGGACGTCTGAGGGTAGTGGCCCTAGAAAGGCATAAGATTCATCATCTAGCCTGAAAGGAATGAGTACCTGAGATTGCCATATCTTGGCTTTTTTCTTCAGTAAACGGTGGCTCCGGGATGTAGGGTTTGCCATCAACATGGCGGAGTTGGAGACTGGCGGCGGGAGCTGTGGAAATTTCTTTGTCTTCCATTGTTGAAGTTAAATATGGTGAAAGGGTTTAAAGATTCTTGGTTTGAACTGAGAAGGAAGTTGAAAAAACCACAAAAATCGTTATTTCTTGGGTTAAGACGAAAAGTTGAAAATTTTTGACGGTTAAAGATGAAGGAAATAAGCGGTTAGGGTTTTGAAGTCGTTCCTGGTTTTTGATTCGAAGATTGGGAATGTAGAAGATGAATATTGTTTTTGGGTTTTCTATTTAAGAGATGAAAGCGCAGAAGAAAAGAGAAGAAATAAGAAGAACGTCTATTTATAGGCGTGGAAGTGAGGAAAACGAAAAGGCAAAAGGGATCATGGTGTTTCCCTAGGGTTTCAATCGTGTCTGTCGAGGGACACGTGTAGGTTGATAAATCCTCTAGCGTAGTGGGCCACTCCGACTATCTAGGTCATGATGTTTAAACATTAAATGCTCCCTTGTCTCGAGATAAAGTAATATACGTTTCCATGATTACATGATGTCATGAAAAGACTGGAGCAGTGAGCTATTTTCACGAAGGTAGCAGAAACGGCTGAACCGACGCAAGGTGAAACTTCATAGATACCATTTTCTCATGTTCGACAACATCAATAATTCAAAAATGGTATCTCTGGGGGCATTTTGTTAGCTGGAAATTTGTAAAGTATGTCTAAGGGGATGATTCAAAAGCAAAGGTTCCTACGGGTTAAAGACTAATTTTAGATGAAGTTAGTTTCTGAAGATACTTTACAAAGCCAAGTTAGAAGTTCCAGAAGGAATGCATGTCGGTTGAGAAGCTGGCTCAGAAGGCCAAACCAAATCGACCAAATAGCCAGAGTAAAACAATGTCGAAAATAAGACTATGTCAACTTATTGTATGATGGTAGATTCGACAAAAGTATTGGTTAAATGAAGGCATCATTCGAAGTGCTATTACTGTCAAAAATGCTTGCTAGTGGACTTAGGAAATTTTGTTGTGCCTCAAGAAAATAGACCGAACCTGAAGGCAGTTTCCTTCTGAAGACATGAAGCGGGAAAAAGTCAAAAAATGAGGAGATCATTAGTAGTTGCCTCAGAAGATCGTGGGTTAGAAGCTTTTGAATGGATGGCAAAACGTGTGCAGAAGTTTCTTTTGAAGATTGGATCTCATCCATTGATTAGCTTTAGCGGTTACTTTGTAATTACTATAAATAAGTTAGAATGTTAAGAATTCTGTGTGTTCATTTGTACCTCAAAATGCTTGCCAAAACTCTGCCTAATTCCGCGCTAAAGGAAGAAAGAGTAATTCAAGCTTTGATGTATGTGAATCACCACATGTTCGCGTTAAAGGTAGCGCGGCGAGTTGAGCGTGAATTCGGATTCTCTGCTCGAAGCGATTTACTCTTTTGATTTGTTTATAAAGATGCATGAGCATCAAGCTTTATTATTTTCAACACAAGAAAGATGATTTAATGATTATGAAAAGGGAAAGCATTAATACCCTCAATTGATATTGATATGCATGTGACTAAGCGCAAACTAGGCATAGCGCATTGGGGAGATACGAGTAAGGGGATTGTTATATAAAGGAATAGATGGAGCACCCTAAATATATATAGTTATCTATAGCTTTATATATGAATATATTTGATATGTTTGTGTGTTTTAATTGCTATTTCTATGATTGGGAAAGTTTCTCCTTTGGGATTTTAAGAAGGATAGATTATGTGGGATCCTAGTGTTTGTTATTATTGTGCTCGCAAAGATCGTGGATCTTACGCATACATATCCTAGTGGGAATCGAGCATTTGTAGCTCGGATCTCTGATCTAAGGTTTGTTTAGTGCAGGGAGAAAGAAATTTGCTCGGCAAGGATGAGACCTTGTGCCTCACGTATTCTCAAAGGATGTTGAGAAAGTCGAGCAATCGTAGTTCCACTTATGCTAGTGGAAAGCAGCGGGATGTTAGTAAGAGACAAATGTCATCTTAATGAAAAATGTATCTAATCTATTTCATCACATACATTTTTGAAGAGTTTGATTGATTGAAATCTTTAGTAAGTTATAGGTGTTTTGCTTGAGTGTACAAGCGTTACCACTTACATGTTTAAGAAAGATGTTTTGAAAAGATGTTTGAATCTTTTAGCGTAAGTATTGGGTGTTTTGCTTGAGTATACAAGCGTTACCACTTACAATTAAGAGATATTTTTGTTTGAAAAGAGTTTGAAAAGTTTGAAAAAAGTTTGTTGTATGTGATGTGATAGATGAGATACTTTTTCCATAGAGATGATAGATGTCTAAATCTCAAGGAGAAATTGATTGGATTAAAGGGATGCTTTTAAGAAGCCCATGGGTCGTTGTATTGTTAGCCCAGAGGCATTCCGAGGATCATCGAGGTCCTTGTATGAAGCTCAAGAGGAAGCTATAGGGTATGGTGGCTTTGTCTTAAAAGGGATTTCAAGGAAACCATCCTTTTGGAATTTAGAGCAATTTCACCGGGAAATTATACTCTCAGGGTTCTATCCTAACGCGGGTGATTCTTTGTATTGGAAGCCCAATAGGAGGCTGTTAAGAGATTTCTATCTCTTTCATTGTATGATGCCCAAGAGAAGCTAAACTCAATGAGGAGTTCTTTGAGCGAAGCCAAGAGGCGACTCAGCAGTGTTGTCTTATATGAAGCCTAAGCGGAGGCTAAACTCAATGAATGAGTTTTCTTATATGAAGCCTAAGAGGAGGCTAAACTCGTGGGGAGAGTTATCTTGTATAAAGCCCAGCGGAGGCTAAACTCATCTTTGAGATGAATTATCTTGTATAAAGCCCAGCGGAGGCTGCATGGGAACCTATTGGTTAGACTAATTGTTATGTTATAATTAGACGATTGTATAAACAAGTGTGTGTGTGTGTGATATATATTCACAAGAGTTTATGAAGGAAATATAAACAATGCATGATGTTTATTTACAAGAGTTTATGAAATATAAACAAGTGTACGTAAACGAGCGTTTAACAGCGTAACTTGATTATTTACAAGTTTGAGCTGTGTACAAGGAAATGAATATGTACAGCGAGCTATTTATGTATGCGAGATGGATGTACATAGGAGGTTAGGACTTACACCATAATTGGAATAATGCTCCTTTCAATACCAATGGTACTCGAATATATGTATGGGCAAGCGAAGCAGTGATCAAAGTTTATACGTAAAAGGTATACGTATTATATACGGATAAAAGTTTGTATGAAAAGAAATTGATATGTACAAGGAAAAGATATGTATGTACATAAAAGAATGTTAGTTGGAGTATACAAGTGAAGTGAAAACAAGCGATCGAAGTTTATACGTACAATTGATAAAAAAGTATCGTATATATACGGATGAAAATTTGTATGTGTTTGGAAAGAATTTGATATGTACAAATAAATATTATGTACACAAAAGAATGTTATGGGACTTACACGTGAGGAGGCCCATGATCGATTAAGTTCGAGAGAAAGCGAATTGATTTTATCGTTTAAATCGGATCGATCATGGAAAAAGATGCAAGTTTGATGAAAAGTTTTGAAAATAATTTTGAAAGTGTTTTGAAATGTGAGGTTCATTTATGAGAAGTTTTGAAAAGAATCGGAGTCGAAAGTTAAAAATTCACTTTTAAAAGTGTTTTGAAAAGTGCTTAGAACGTCGTTTTTTCGATTAAAATATAATCGGATAAAGTTTTTTGGAAAATTTTGCACAATCATAAAATAGATGTATTTATTGACAAGTGTACAAAAAATCACCTCAAAATGAGGAGTTTTGATTAGTTAAAAAAAATTGTGAAGTTTGTAAGAAAAATGTGAAAAATATGAAAGTGTTTTAAAAAATGGTCTTGTGGAGAGTTGAACCCACGACATTGGATGGCTACGTGGCATAAGGACTACGGGCAAGCTAGCAACCCTTTGGGACAAGGCGTTTGTGTTTATGAATCAAAAACACGTGTTGATAAAAGATTGGAAAATTTGAATTTTTAAAACTCAAGAACACGCGCGCAGTGTTCTTCGTTTCCATTGATTCTCAGTTTCTTCAATCCATGCTATAATCTTCGTTTCTCAATGAAATTTGATGAAATAAACATGAAAATTGCTCGGTTTTGAACAAGGAATACGATGATGACTTTATTGCATTTATTTTGGTCTAGCATGTTTGAATTTAGGAACCACGAAGAACCCTAGATGACTTTCTAAATTAAATGATGTATGATTGATGATTCTTTGATTTTTTTGAGGGCTTATGATCGTGATAAGTGCAGGAAGAGATTGGCCAAGAGTTTTTTTCTTAAGTGCAAAGAATCATGATATTAGAGTTTGATCATGTTGTTTTTAAGTTTTGAACAAGTTTAATATTGATTATGGAATGTGTTTGACACCAATTTGACAAAAGTTTCTCATCAATTTTCAAAATGCAAGTTTTGGCAATTTAAACTATGTTTCTTGATTTTGAAGAAAGAGAGCATAACTTTGCATTGCTTTGGTGTGATTTGAACTTGAAATGATGTTCTATTTATAGGCCAATGGTTACGAAAATGTTAGGCATGAGTACATGGCATTTGGAAATTCAAGGTTGCCTTAAGGGTAGAATGACTTTTCAAAAGGAAAAGGAAGCTTCCTCTTTACCATGTGTAAAAATCTTCAAATTGATCTTATCTTTTCTCAATCACATCTAGCTGATATTTATCAGTTCTACAATCCATTTGGCAAGGTGGTATTGCTTCTAGATGAAGAAATCACAAAATGACCTATAATTTGAAGTTTTGACCTTGAAAAATCATGTTCATGGAGCCTTATGTTTCAATTTCAAAAGTATAGATAGACTCCATGGATTTGAGAGTTCTTGGACATTTTGGAAAGCTTGTTTCAAGAGCTACAACTTTCATGTTTTGAGTTTTTCCCAATTCAAAATGGAACTAGGTGAAAAAATGGCATGAAGTTTGGAAAAAATAAGAAATTTTAACAGTTAGAAATTTTTCTAAGTATTGAAACTTTTGACTTTTTGTTGACTTTTCCAAATTCTTTGATTTTTTATGATCATGATGGATCATTTGAAGTATTTTGATGATTGAAAAAGTTTTGTTTTGAAAAATTTGACCAAAAGTCAAAGTTTGACTTTTCTGTGCAGATGAATTTTCATCAGATGTTTCTGAAATTGACTGATGAAGTCTGTGAACTTCTGTGATGTTTTGAATCCAGAAATTAGGTCAAGATATTGTATCTAAGATATGATGACCAATCCCTATCCAAAAAAGTCATTTCTTGCTCAAAAAGTCAGAGAATGCTCATGCTCGATCAAAACCCTAATTGGTCGATCCTCGATTGATCAATGAGAAAAATGGATATCTGAGGATTGAAGGCTGATGATTTGATCAAGATAGATCAAATGAGGTGAATAAAACTCAAACCCTAATTGGTTGTCTCTTGAATCAGATGAAAATCTGATGAAACCCTAATTTTGACCTGTGAATGCTATACCCGCTTAATGATGTCTGAACTGTTAGTTATGCAATGATGCAAATGTAAGGTGGTATATTAGGTCAAAAATTAGGGTATGACACCACACTCTTTATTTCAATGCAATTAATTTAATTTTAACTTTATCTTTACTGCTTTTTCGTTTACTTCTGTCTCATTTGCTTGTTGGTCACGAGTCACCAATAGCCTCATTTACCAAAAACATTTCAACGTATTTGTTGGTCACGAGTCACCAATAGTTAGAATTCGTGTGTGGAAAGCCATTGTGTTGTTTCCCTTAGGCTCGAAGCATTTGGGCCAAGGTCCTTTCGTTTGCGAAAATAGTGCAATTCATAAATACCTTAGACGTGTCTTGAGATCAAGGTCGATCTAAGAGTAACCATAGTTTTAGGACTTAGGGAGGACCAGCGTTGTTTACCATTTTCCACGATAGCAGTCTTGGACTTGAATGATTCAAAAGCCATTCAGTTTGACGCCCAACAGCAACAACAACCCAGGCCTAATGTCATTTAGAACCCAATGCCTCAGCATGGCAGAGGGGTAGTTCAAGCTATTATAGAGGATGGAGAAATCTTGAATTTGATTATGGATGTTAATTTGGTGAAGACACCGTTACCCTTTATCAAAGAGTATTTGATCAAGAGAGGCATCTTTGTGGGCTGTGAGTCTGAATGTGTTGCTTGTGAAATCTGTTCGAATGGTTGTGAAAGTTTAAAGGTTAGTATTCAGAGTTTGATCACCAATGGTGAGCTACAGTTTGACAAGATTGAAAAGGGAAAGAAAGGTGAAGCACAAGATGTGTTTGTGATTTTAATTCCTTACACTCTAGTTTTCAGTTATGCTCCTGCAAAGCCTGTTCCGTTGTTGATCACGAAACCTGGTCCGATTCCGTATGTGAGTGACAAAGATGTGCCATGGCACTATGGATCAGATGTATATTATCACGAGTTAAATAGGAAGGTGGGTCCTCTTAGAGGAAAAGTATGATGAGCTTGAATTTTCTAATCTCGATAATTTTGTCGGCGGTGGCGGAGTGACGAGCGGTCAAATTTTACCGCTCAATTACACTTTAATGCAGATTCTTTGGCGGCTAAAGGCAAGCGACTAGCAAAGAATCGATTTGTAAGTCGCTAATCGATTTGGAAAAAGATGTTGAATAGATTATGTGATGTATTCGTAAGAGTGACTTCCTTTTATTGTTCAACTAGCCTAAACACCTCCTAAGATTTCAATTCTCTCATTGTTATGTGATTTGAGGCACACAAGAAGCCTTGATGAAGTTGTTGAGCCTTGTTTATGTTCCACAATAGATATTTGTTGGTCGGTTCGAGAATGTTTGTGCAAGTATCTCTTCGATGTGCTTTGGTTTAAGACTTTGATTTCCGAGGCGGAAACCATAACGGTGCTACACATCTCTATGGAGTGCGGGCACTACCCTTTCTCGGGTTACGGTGGACCTTTGGTTCGTCCCTAAATGTGATCCCGAGCAGCGCTAATAAAAATTGATTATGCTTTGGTCTTGAGTTGCGACCCAGTGATCTGGTAGTGAAAGCTTTCGACGGGTCAAGACGTTCAGTCTTCGAAGAGATGGAACTCCCTATTAAGATTTGTCCCCAACTGTTTACTACTACTTTCTTCTTTAATCCAAACAGCATTACTTTGTAGCAAAAGGTGCCCATGGCGTGATGAAGGATGTCTTCTCCATGTCTTGGAGCCATTACGATCGATTATAACCAGAAACCGTCCATGAAGGAAAAGACGTTGAATTTTGCAGTGCTATCCACTAGCATGTCAATATGCGGTAGTGGGAAATCGTCTTTCGGACTTGCTTTGTTCAAATCCCGTAGTCAACACACATTCTGACCTTTCCGTCCTTTTTGGAGACAGGCACTATGTTGGCTAGCCATTGAGGATATTCAGGAGTGACGAGGAAGCCAGCGTCGAGCTGTTTTTGAAATTCCTTTTTGATTTTGTCGGCCATTTCAGGGTGAACTCTTCTCAGTTTTTGCTTAACTGGTGAACACTCCGGCTTTAATGGTAGGTGATGCTCCACGATGCTGGTATCTAAACCTGGCATGTCTTGGTAGGACCAAGCGAACACATCAACATATTCTTTGAGAAGATCTATCAGTTTGCTCTTGACGTTGCTGTCGAGCGAAGCTCCGATATTTACTTCTTTTTTGTCTTCTTCAGAACCCAAATTGATTGCTTCCAGAGGTTCTTTGTGAGGTTGAATGATTCGTTCCTCGTGCTTAAATAATCGAGAAATCTCATCTGGGATCTCTTCTTCAACTTCTTCCTCGGCGACTTCACAGGGAATTTCAAAGTTGGGAGAGAGCATAGAGTTATTGCTTTCAATGGATTTGTCCATCTGTTAATCTGCATATTTGATTTATGTTTGATTAATTAACTCCTTATCATCATTTTTTTTTGAAGAAAGTTAATGTAAAAGTGTATGATTAATTTTTGATTGATTTTTTATTGTGTTTTTAGGATTATCATTTCCGAGAAAGGGTAAAATGAAAATAAACACAAAGTGTAGAAACAAAACAACGCGTTTTATTTATGATTCACAATATGAAACAGGGCCCTAAAATACAAACTCATTTGTCTTGGGCAAGACAAAGAGAAATTATTTAAAAGCTAAACCCTATAAAACATCTCTACACTTTGGGCGAAGTGAGAGTTCAAAACAAAAGCAAAGATAAACTACTTAGAACTAGGAGCATTAGTCCGAACTTCAACAGGTTTCCAGTAGTGACGAACTCCTTGGAAGTCGAGGTACTCTGGTAATTTTCCTTTTGGTTTAACCCTTGAGTAGACCTTGGTCATTGGTTGAACGGGTTTTGAAGACTCTGGACGACGGGCTTTGCCTTTCGTGCTGCTGAAGCAGTCTTCTTCCGTTTGACGAATAGATCGGGAAGTATGGGATACAACATATGTACTTCCGATTGACCTCTGTGTTGAATTCTGGGGATGTACCTTCCAGTCTACCGAGTGAAGAGACTCGTTGTCGGCGACACTTTCTAGATCGTATCCCGAGTCGCACTCTCGATCTTCAGTGATCATGTTGATGTAGTCGTAACCAGGATTTGGTTTGGTGAATTCCACAGGCGTGTTGAAGCAGAGATCTTTGTTGGGGATCTCGATTTGCTGATTAGGCTGAGAAGACGTATATTCTTCTTCTGATTGACTTGGAAACTCAAAGGAATCACCCCATCCAGTGGGTTGGATATCTTAAATCCTGATTTTTGAGCTTTCTGGCGCAGAGTATTTTACCATGTAGTCGAATTTGCCACTTGGTTCTCCCAAGGTATCCCAAACTTCAGAAGGGACGGGTGGATTTTCATGCCTTTGCAGGGACATGTCTTTGAATTGATCAGTTGGCGCATACAATTCCTCTTGAGACACATATTCATGACTGTTTAAATAAGTGCTCCACTCTTCAGATTTGGAGGGATCGTCTTCATCATCTTCAATGGTTACAACGTTAACTTCTTGGAGAACAGGGTTTAAGAAACCCCCACTGTTGAATACTTCTTTGATTGGACGAAGTGCTTCATCCTTTTGTTTGCCTTTGGAGAATACGGGTGTGAACCCGAGTCCGACTTTTGTTTCGTTCTTGACAGGTTTGATTACATGTCCCCATCCTTCAACATTGCCATCTTTCACAATCTGTGCCGCTTCTTTATACGAAGAGATAGATGATCTGTTTTTGTTGGTAGATTCATCTTCTAACAGATGCTTGAGGAGATGTGTTCCTTCAATGTCATTAGCTGTGATGAAAGAGAAACTGGACAAATGGCTTACAAGTAAAGCTTGTTCACCGCTGATGGTCACCAACTTTCCATTTACTGTGAATTTTAATTTACGATGGAGTAGAGATTCTTGCTCACATCGTGGATCAAGGTCTTCCTAGTAGGCAACATAGCGGTGTACGTCCATGACCTGGAAGGTAATTTGGAAAGTGTGCGGGCCAATTGTCATCGGGAGATCAACTTCCCCAATAACTGACTTCCGTGATCCGTCAAAGGCTCTTACTACTATGTCATTGAACTTCATTGGCGTCCCTTTGTAAGCCAAACGAGCGAGTGTCGTCTTCGGCATTATGTTCAAAGATGAGCCAGTATCTACCAATACATTGGACAGGGAATCATGGCGGATCATTGAGATGTGCGGGGCAAGTTGTGATCTTTCCTTCTTACGGAAGTTCCTAAATCCTTTGAAACTTAGATTATTACATCTTTGTTATGTTGGCGACAATACCTCCAAACTGGTCTGTAGTTACATCATGGTCTACATAGGCTTGGTCTAGTACCTTCATTAAAGCTTCTCGGTGAGCTTCAGAGTTGAGGAGTA
The DNA here is from genome assembly GCA_021764765.1 of Vicia sativa. Taxonomy (NCBI): domain Eukaryota; kingdom Viridiplantae; phylum Streptophyta; class Magnoliopsida; order Fabales; family Fabaceae; genus Vicia; species Vicia sativa. The sequence continues at coordinate 34,519,125 of CM038794.1, forward strand.
GAGACAGTATTGAAATCTTGGACGGAGTCTGCATCAATTAATCTACGACTCGGTATTCTCTTTTCTTGATTAATTTTAGTATCTCATCAAAGTCTGTGTTGACGTTGGCTCTATCAAGAGGACCAACATTTGTGTTTGGGTTAACAACGGGAATCGTTGCAGGATTCTCGGAAGATATGTTAACAGGATTTTGTCTAACAACAGGAGCTGCAGGCGGTCTTAGTGGCAATGGAGTGTGTACTCGTCCACTTCGTGTTACTCGTCCGATTTCTGTTATATTGACATTAGCTGGAAGAGTAGGCATGGGTTTCTCCTTCCCATCCTCTATCAGGGTTGCATGGTATTGGTAAGGAATCGCTTTGCTAGAACTGTATGGAACAAGACCGGGTAGGCAAATCACCAAAGGAGACCCTGGAATGTCGAAATCGTTGTATTCAATCTCCACATGTTTGGGTACGTTGAAACAAGGGATGATAACGTTTACTTCGGGATTTTCCGAGTTGATATCTGAGACTAAAAGCTCATGCGGAAAATGCCCTACCACTGTATTTACGTCATGGTCATCTCTGTTTTAGATCCAAGGTCACCGATATCTAACAACCGAATATGCTTTTATGGTGGGACATCCTTGAATATCTTTGGAGCAGATATGGCAAGCTGCGTAATCGTGCTTAGTGAAGGTGCTCATTGTACTGTATGCTTCATGGAGATGCACCAAGTTTCCTCTGATTAAGTTTACGTCTGTGACAAGGTACCTGTCTGTATTTCTTAGCATCAGATTCACTGAGTGTCCACTATGACTGGGAAGTGGGTTTTCTTGCACATTCGGACTTGTATTTCTGAAGGAAAGAAGATTAGATCTCACTAATCTCTGTACTTCTGCCTTTAATGCTATGCAATGCTCAAGGTCATGGCCTGGTGCCTCTTGGTGAAAAGGGCAAGATACGTCTATTTTGTACCACCATGGTAATTTTACGGGACCGGAGGTGGTGACCTTATCATGTCGTTTCTTTCTATTAGCGGGGTAAAGTTACGTACGTCATTGGAATTGGGTCGAATTGCATAACCGTACGGTTTTGATTGTTAAACTGCGAGCTGTTGACGAAATTGAGTTTGTTGATTTTGTTGAAATTGCGGAGCAATTCGTGTTTGAGTTGTGTTGACGGTGGTGCTATGGCAACTACATCGTTGTTGAATGACATTCTTACGCGGTTTCCTCGGGATACCATTCCTATGTCATGTTCTTTTTCCTTGGAAAACGGTTCCAACCTTCTTTATTCCTAGAAGATCACGCTTCCTTGGTTAGGCGTCGGTTGAACCCCTTCTTCTAATCGCATTCCCATGCTCACCATCTCGGTGAAATCTCCGGGAGCGCTAGCGATCATTCGCTCATAGTAGAATGAGCCTAGAGTATTCAAGAATACCTTAGTCATCTCTTTCTCTTCCAAGGGCGGGTTGACTTGGGTAGCAATTTCCCTCCATCGTTGCGCATATTCTTTGAATGTCTCTCTTTCTTTCTGAGACATAGAGCGGAGTTGATCCCTATCAGGAGCCATATCCAAGTTGAACTTGTATTGCTGGACAAAGGCTTCACCTAAGTCGTTGAATGTTTGGATATTCGTGCTGTCTAAACCCATGTACCACTTCAGTGCGGCACCGGTGAGACTATCTTTGAAGTAATGGATTAGCAACTGGTGATCGTCGTTGTATGTGGACATTTTCCTAGCATACATCGTGAGATGACTTTGTGGACAGGAGTTTCCTTTGTACTTTTCAAAGTCAGGGACTTTGAATTTTGCAGGTATCCTTACGCGAGGAACTAAGCAAAGATCCTGGGCGTTTTTCCCAAACAATTCTTTCCCTCGAATCGTTTTTATCTCAAGCTGCATTTTGAGGAGTTGTTCCTGGAGATTCTCCATCGAACCACGTGAATTCGCGTTATTTCCTGGAGTGTGGTGAACTTCTTCGCCTATGGTAGTGTGCACTACGGAAGCTGAGTTCAACATGATCGGTTGAGAAACCGACATTGTTACTTGTGGAAGAGTTACTCCATGTTGCGGAGTGAATGTAGCATTTTGCTGCAAAGTAGGTATTTCAAGCGGGGTTGTTTGTGCTTGAGAAGTCGGTTGGCGAAATCCGATGCCAAAGTTGAAAGGCATGCCCCATGGATAGCCTTCTGGCATACTGAAAGGTGAACTACTGACTGCGACAGTTGAAACTGGAGTAGTAGTGTCTTCAGATTCTTTGCTTGGTTTTGGCTCGATCTTTGCTTGTTGACTTTCTTGTTGTATAATGAGTTGACCAAAGATGTGAGTCTCTCACTTCTTCTTGCGTGTTGTTCTTTAAAGTTCAGCATTCTCTTGTTCAAAATTCTCCATTACTTTTCTTCTTTTTGATCTAGTATCGTATGTTCGAGTTGGCTGTGGACGCGGTCGAGAAACTCTAAGACGCGACAGCTTGGCGGTCTTTTCCTATCTGTTCAAACTGTTCAAGTATCAGACTCTAGACAACAGACTTAAATGCAAAGTATGATGCATGATTATGATTGTAAAGAAAGATTTCCAAAGAATTTATGCTAAAAGAGATATTTCTGGCAAACATTTGGATGGAAAACACGAATTTATTGATTATTGAAAGAAGATTACAACAACTTTGTTTTTTTTTTAGCATTGCTCACACAAATGATAAAATAAATGGTAAAAATACAAACTAAATCGAACTAATTAAATGTCTTCGTCGGATGAAGATCCAAAGGCTTGATGCAGCTTCAACTTCAGGATTTCCTTTCCATAGTGAGCTTTTAGTTCAGCTTTCTCGGCTTTTAGCTTGCTGATGACTTTCTTCCACTTGTCGGGAGCAGGATCGCTGGTTGTCATTTCTTCAAGCTTTCTCTTCCTTTCCTTGACGTATCTCTGGATTACGTTATCTTTCTGACGAATCTTCTCATCCTTCTCTATGAGCCATTCATCCTGGAAGTAAAGCGTGTTTTCATGATCCTTGACCTGCTTCTTGAGCTTCTCATTCTCAAGATTAGTCTTAAGGAATTTGTTTTCCAAAGCTTCTTTCTCAAACCTCATCTTGGCCAAAGCTTCTTGGTATTCTCCCATAGTCTCGACGGGAAAAATTGTTAATTTGGAAGCGGTTGAGAACATGGGTTCTTCATAAGCGTAAGGCATTCGAAATTCCTTTGCTCTTTTCTTTACCCAAGAAGTGTAGGTTTCCATGGCTACACAATTCTTTGCTTTCCCTTTTTCTTTCTTTCGGATGTGATGCCATGCTCTGATCATTCTGGCTTTTAATCCTTGGGAATCCTCTCCTTCATGATAGAAGTAACTCTCTACTGTAAAACCAAGAGGTTTACTAGAATTTGCGTATCCGAGTTGACGTCTTGCCAGGAATGGGTTATAGTTGATTCCTCCTTTTGTACCGATGAGAGGTACGTTGGCAAATTCTCCACAGCTTTCAATGATTTCCATCTCATTGTTTGCTAAGGTATACCAATGGATATAAATCGTTTATAAGAGACATGAGCCTTCTTGACCAATGCCACTCGTCTTTGTTTTCGCGGAAGATAGGAGATTTAGGCAAGTGTGAGGTAATCCATTTGAAAACAGTACACAACACACGATAGTTCCATCTCCTTGATTCCTATGATGAATAGAGCGTATGTGTCACCAAGCGGGTGGGAGCAGGATTTCCAATCGAAAGATCCTTATGGCGTTGATATCAATGAAATTTGGGACGTTGGGAAACAACACCAATCCATAGAGGAGTAAAGCTAAAATAGCTTCAAAGGCTACCATACTACGGCTTCGGAGAATTTGAGAGCCTTCTCCATTAGGAACTTTGAAGTCAGTCCTAAGAGTTTTCCTCTGGTAGTTAGGTTTTGTCTATCTCGTTTCTTTAAGTGAGTCATCGTGGCAATGATGGTGACTTAGGAATGGCTTCAAACCATTGAAAGGCACTTTGTCGATCTTGAGATACCTAGGATATGCGCGTACTCTTCCAAAGTAGGCATCAACTGATAATCAGGGAAAGTGAAACAACGATAGACTGGATCGTAAAACTGAACGAAAGTTTTGAGAAGTCCTTCATCAACGTTAGCGTTTAGAAAGAGTTAAAAGAGTTCCATAGCGTTTTCTGAAATCCGAGGGATCTTCTACCAAGGAAGCTAACTCTTTCAACTTTCCTACATCAGGAATTCTAAAACTGTATCTCTTGGTGAATCTTCCTCTGACGTCCATCACTCTAACCTAGAATATTTTACAAAGAAAAAATCTCTAAATTCTTTGGAAATGGGAAGAGAAATGATTTTTTTTTTTAATGAATGAATGAATGCATGAATGCGGCAAACATGGTTAGTAGTTATACACACGGGCAAGCGTTCGAAGTCACGAGCATGAAGCCAACGATAAGAATCAACGTGGGTAAGTTCTAAGGGCTTATTCATCGTGAAGCGGGTTCTATATCTGAGCTCAACACTCCTCTTTGAAATATTATCGAATTTGTTGAATACTCGATGGTCCAATAATATTTTCAAGAGGAACTCTCCGATCGTAGTCTCGCATGACAATTACTCTAGCTTACACCGAATAATTTCTACACTACATCCTAAATGGCCGGGATGGGTTATGTGTTCTGACCCACTCGACTTCTCAAGTTCCCTTGAAAGCAAAATGTCTTCGCAAATACTTGCTAAACACAAATACCCCCAAGAAAACCTCCACCGAGAGGGAGATATTAACTTCGTAAGTATTGAAACTTCTCACGTATTAATACCTCCACCTAGATCTTAAAATGTTTCTTAAATCCGGGTTAGGATTTCTTTCCATCGATGAAATCGCGAAACACACAATAAAGAAAAAGATATATGCACAACATGAAAGCTTATCCCTTTCTTTTCTTTTGAAAACAAAAAAAGGTGCTCTTGGCGAGTCACATTTTTTTAAAATCAAAGTTTCAGTACTCCCAGTAGTCGCCATTTTTCTGTTCGCGTTAAAGGTGGCGCTCGAGGATTCGAACGTGAATTGGATTCTCGCTCAAACGATTTACTCTTTTGATTTGTTTATAAAGATGCATGAGCATCAAGCTTTATTATTTTCAACACAAGAAAGATGATTTAATGATTATGAAAAGGGAAAGGTTAATACCCTCAATTGATATTGATATGCGTAACGACTAGCGCAAACTAGGCAACGCATTGGGGAGATTCGAGTAAGGGGATTGTTATATAAAGGGAATAGATGGAGCACCCTAAATATATATAGTTATCTATAGCTTTATATATGAATATATTTGATATGTTTGTGTGTTTTAATTGTTATTTCTATGATTGGGAAAGTTTCTCCTCTAGGATTTTAAGAAGGATAGATTATGTGGGATCCTAGTGTTTGTTATTATTGTGCTCGCAAAGATCTGTGGATCTTCTGCATACATATTCCCTAGTGGGAATCAGAGCATTTGTAGCTCGGATCTATACGGATCTAAGGTTTGTTTGGTCGAGGAGAAAGAAATTTGCTCGGCAAGGATGAGACCTTGTGCCTCACGTATTCTCAAAGGATGTTGAGAAAGTCGAGCAATCGTAGTTCCCACTTATGCTAGTGGAAAGCAACGAGATGTTACTAAGAGACAGACAAATGTCATCTTAATGAAAAATGTATCTAATCTATTTCATCACATACATTTTTGAAGAGTTTGACTGATTGAAATCTTTCGTCGTAAGTTATAGGTGTTTTGCTTGAGTGTACAAGCGTTACCACTTACATGTTTAAGAAAGATGTTTTGAAAAAGATGTTTGAATCTTTTAACTGTAAGTATTGGGTGTTTTGCTTGAGTATACAAGCGTTACCACTTACAATTAAGAGATGTTTTTGTTTGAAAAGAGTTTGAAAAGTTTGAAAAAAAGTTTGACTGTATGTGATGTGATAGATGAGATACTTTTTCCATAGAGATGATAGATGTCTAAATCTCAAGGAGAAATTGATTGGATTAAAGGGATGCTTTTAAGAAGCCCATGGGTCCTTGTATTGTTAGCCCAAGAGGAGGCATTCCGAGGGTCATCGTGGGTCATCGAGGGTCCTATGAAGCTCAAGAGGAAGCTATAGGGTATGGTGGCTTTGTCTTAAAAGGGATTTCACCGGGAAACCATCCTTTTGGAATTTAGAGCAATTTCACCGGGAAATTATAATCTCAGGGTTCTATCCTAACGCGGGTGATTCTTTGTATTGGAAGCCCAATAGGAGGCTGTTAAGAGATTTCCTATCTCTTTCATTGTATGATGCCGAGAGGCTAAACTCAATGAGGAGTTCTTTTGAGCGAAGCCCAAGAGGAGGTGACTCAACAGTGTTGTCTTATATGAAGCCTAAGCGGAGGCTAAACTCGGTGAATGAGTTTTCTTATATGAAGCCTAAGAGGAGGCTAAACTACGTGGGAGAGTTATCTTGTATAAAAGCGGAGGCTAAACTCATCTTTGGAGATGAATTATCTTGTATAAAGCCCAAGCGGAGGCTGTGGGAACTGTTGGTTAGACTAATTGTTATGTTATAATTAGACAGTTGTATAAACAAGTGTGTGTGTGTGTGTGTGTGATATATATTCACAAGAGTTTATGAAGGAAATATAAACAATGCATGATGTTTATTTACAAGAGTTTATGAAATATAAACAAGTGTCTGTGAAACGAACGTTTAACACGAGCGTAACTTGATTATTTACAAGTTTGAACTGTGTACAAGGAAATGAATATGTACACGAACGAGCTATTTATGTACAGACGAAGATGGATGTACATAGGAGGGTTGGGACTTACACCATAAGGGTGGCCCATTGGTTTGAAAGCAGTTTCACGGGGAATAATGCTCCTTTCAATACCAATGGTACTCGATATATGTAGACGAAAGCGAAGCGATGATCAAAGTTTATCTGTAAAATATCATGTATATGTACGGATAAAAGTTTGTATGAAAAGAAATTGATATGTACAAGGAAAAGATATGTATGTACATAAAAGAATGTTAGTTGGAGTATACACAAGTGAAGTGAAAACAAACGATCGACGTTTGTCTGTACTTGAGTATCAAAAGTATCTGTATTATGTACAGATGAAAATTTGTATGTGTTTGGAAAGAATTTGATATGTACAAAGAAATATTATGTACACAAAAGAATGTTATGGGACTTACACCGTGAGGGAGGCCCATGATCGATTGAGAAATTCGAGAGAAAACGAATTCGATTTTATCGTTTAAATCGGATCGATCATGGAAAAAGATGCAAGTTTGATGAAAAGTTTTGAAAAATGATTTTGAAAGTGTTTTGAAATGTGAGGTTCATTTATGAGAAGTTTTGAAAAGAATCGGAAGTCGAAAGTTCGAAAAATTCACTTTTAAAAGTGTTTTGAAAAAGTGCTTAGAACGTCGTTTTCGGCTCGATTAAAATATAATCAGATGAAAGTTTTTTTGGAAAATTTTTGCACAATCATAAAATAGATGTATTTATTGACAAGTGTACAAAAAATCACCTCAAAATGAGGAGTTTTGATTAGTTAAAAAAAATTGTGAAGTTTGTAAGAAAAATGTGAAAAATATGAAAGTGTTTTAAAAAAAATGGTCTTGTGGAGAGTTGAACCCCTGACCTGTTGGATGGCTACGTAGCATAAAGGACTACGGGCAAGCTAGCAACCACTGGGACAAACGCGCGTTTGTGTTTATGAATCAAAAACACGTGTTGATAAAAGATTGGAAAATTTGAATTTTTAAAACTCAAGAACACGCGCGCAGTGTTCTTCGTTTCCATTGATTCTCAGTTTCTTCAATCCATGCTATAATCTTCGTTTCTCAATGAAATTTGATGAAATAAACATGAAAATTGCTCGGTTTTGAACAAGGAATACGATGATGACTGTTAATTGCATTTATTTTTGGTCTAGCATGTTTGAATTTCTGGGAACCACGAAGAACCCTAGAACTGACTTTTCTAAATTAAATGATGTATGATTGATGATTCTTTGATTTTTTTGAGGGCTTATGATCGTGATAAGTGCAGAAAGAGATTGGCCAAGAGTTTTTTTCTTAAGTGCAAAGAATCATGATATTAGAGTTTGATCATGTTGTTTTTAAGTTTTGAACAAGTTTAATATTGATTATGGAATGTGTTTGACACCAATTTGACAAAAGTTTCTCATCAATTTTCAAAAATGCAAGTTTTGGCAATTTAAACTATGTTTCTTGATTTTGAAGAAAGAAGAGAGAAAGCATAACTTTGCATTGCTTTGGTGTGATTTGAACTTGAAATGATGTTCTATTTATAGGCCAATGGTTCTGAAAATGTTAGGCATGAGTACATGGCATTTGGAAATTCAAGGTTGCCTTAAGGGGTAAGAATGACTTTTTCAAAAGGAAAAAGGAAGCTTCCTCTTTTTACCATGTGTAAAAATCTTCAAATTGATCTTATCTTTTCTCAATCACATCTAGCTGATATTTATCAGTTCTACAATCCATTTGGCAAGGTGGTATTGCTTCTAGATGAAGAAATCACAAAATGACCTATAATTTGAAGTTTTGACCTTGAAAAATCATGTTCATGGAGCCTTATGTTTTAATTTCAAAAGTATAGATAGACTCCATGGATTTGAGAGTTCTTGGACATTTTGGAAAGCTTGTTTCAAGAGCTACAACTTTCATGTTTTGAGTTTTTTCCAATTCAAAATGGAACTAGGTGAAAAAATGGCATGAAGTTTGGAAAAAATAAGAAATTTTAACACTTAGAAATTTTTCTAAGTATTGAAACTTTTGACTTTTTGTTGACTTTTCCAAATTCTTTGATTTTTTATGATCATGATGGATCATTTGAAGTATTTTGATGATTGAAAAAGTTTTGTTTTGAAAAATTTGACCAAAAGTCAAAATTTGACTTTTTTGTGCAGATGAATTTTCATCAGATGTTTCTGAAATTGACTGATGAAGTCTGTGAACTTCTGTGATGTTTTGAATCCAGAAATTAGGTCAAGATGTTGTATCTAAGATATGATGACCAACCTCTATCCAAAAAAGTCATTTCTTGCTCAAAAGGTCAGAGAATGCTCATGCTCGATCAAAACCCTAATTGGTCGATCCTCGATTGATCAATGAGAAAAATGGATATATGAGGATTGAAGGCTGATGATTTGATCAAGATAGATCAAATGAGGTGAATAAAACTCAAACCCTAATTGGTTGTCTCTTGAATCAGATGAAAATCTGATGAAACCCTAATTTTGACCTGTGAATGCTATACCCGCTTAATGCTGTCTGAACTGTTAATTATGCAATGATGCAAATGTAAGGTGGTATATTAGGTCAAAAATTGGGGTATGACACCACAATTTTTATTTCAATGCAATTAATTTACTTTTAACTTTATCTTTACTGCTTTTTCGTTTACTTCTGTCTCATTTGCTTGTTGGTCACGAGTCACCAATAGCCTCATTTACCAAAAACATTTCAACGTAAACTGTTGGTCACGAGTCACCAATAGTTAGAATTCTGTGTGTGTGGAAAGCCATTCTTGTTTCCCTTAGGCTCTGGAAACTATTTACGGGCCAAGGTCCTTTCGTTCTTGAAATAGTGCAATTCATAAATACCTTAACGTGTCTTGAGATCAATGGTCGATCTCGTGAGTAACCATAGTTTTAGGACTTAGGGAGGACCATTGTTTACCATTTTCCATGGCAGTCTTGGACTTGAATGATTCAAAAGCCATTCAGTTTGACGCCCAACAACAACAACAACCCAGGCCTAATGTCATTTAGAACCCAATGCCTCAGCATGGCGGAGGGGTAGTTCAAGCTATTATAGAGGATGGAGAAATCTTGAATTTGATTATGGATGTTAATTTGGTGAAGACACGTTACCCTTTATCAAAGAGTATTTGATCAAGAGGCATCTGCTTGTGAAATCTATTCGAATGGTTGTGAAAGTTTAAAGGTTAGTATTCAGAGTTTAATCACCAATGGTGAGCTACAGTTTGACAAGATTGAAAAGGGAAAGAAAGGTGAAGCACAAGATGTGTTTGTGATTTCAATTCCTTACACTCTAGTTTTCAGTTATGCTCCTGCAAAGCCTGTTCCGTTGTTGATCACGAAACCTGGTCCGATTCCGTATGTGAGTGACAAAGATGTGCCATGGCACTATGGATCAGATGTATATTATCACGGAGTTAAATAGGAAGGTGGGTCCTCTTCTGAGAAGAAGTATGATGAGCTTGAATTTTCTAATACTGATAATTTTGTCGGTGGCGAGTGACCGAAGCGAATTTTGCCGCTCAATTACACCCCTAATCAGATTCTTTGGCGAGCTAAAGGCAAGCGACTAGCAAAGAAGCCGATTTGTAAGTCGCTAATCTGATTTGGAAAAAGATGTTGAATAGATTATGTGATGTATTCGTAAGAGTGACTTAGTGTTATTGATCAACTAGCCTAAACACCTCCTAAGATTTCAATTCTCTCATTGTTATGTGATTTGAGGCACACAAAAGCCTTGATGAAGTTGTTGAAACCTTTTTATGTTCCACAATAGATATTTGTTGATCGATTCGAGAATGCTTGTGCAAGTATCTCTTCGATGGCTTTGGGTTTAACCGACTTTGATTTCCCGCCAAAGGGCAGAAACCATAACAGGGTGCTACACATCTCTATGGAGTGCAGGGGCACTACCCTTTCTCGGGTTCTGGTGGACACTGGTTCGTCCCTAAATGTGATCCTGAAAACAGCGCTAATAAAAATTGATTATGCTGGTCTTGAGTTGCGACCCAGTGATCTGGTAGTGAAAGCTTTCGACGGGTCAAGACGTTCAGTCTTCGAAGAGATGGAACTCCCTATTAAGATTTGTCCCCAGCTGTTTACTACTACTTTCTTCGTCATGAACATTCAACCTGCTTATTGTTGCCTTCTCGGTCGTCCATGGATCTATAAAGCTGAGGCAGTTACTTCCACTCTCCACCAGAAGCTTAAGTACCATGTCAATGGGAAAACCATTACAGTTTATGTTGAAGAAGAGTACGTTGTGAGTCACCTCACCTCGTTTCAATATGTTGAGATCGACGATGAAGTCCATGAGACCCATTTCCAGGGATTTGAGATTGTTCATATGCTCAAGACTCCTCAGCAGGCGGAGAAGAAAAAAGACAAACCTGAGTCCTCTAAGGCGTCCCTGAAAGATTCAAGGGTTGTGGTTGAAGCAGGATGCCCTAAAGGCTAGGGTAGTGTGGTGGAGGTGATTCCAAAGTTAAACAAGTTCGGGATGCTTTTCGATCCTGTGTTGCACCGCCAAATCCTCAAAGCGCCTAATTTGGATACTCCCATCAAATGTTCAAGAGCCGGCGTCAGTTATGGACAAGTGAATGTTGTTGATGATTATGACAGTGAATGTGACATTGACCAATGGATTCTCCCAAGCATCCCGGGTGTGGAATTGAATAATTGGACTTCTGAAGACTGTGTCCCAGTCACAATAGTCAAAGAGTAATTTTATGTTGTTTTCTATTATCAGGCAATAATTCATGTGCTCTTTCCAAAGCACGGTGAATCATATGTAGGACCACCATGTTTTCTCATGCAAGTTTTTATCATTAAATAAAGAACATCTTTTGCTTTCAAATATTTTGTTCTCTGTCTTTCTATTTTACATCATAATTTTAAAATGCAAAATGGTAATGATTTATTTTTATTTTATCATCCAAAAATCTAAAATAAGCATAGAATCAATCATACAAATATAATCCCATTATTCTAATGGATCCCTTCGATAACAACTCTGTTATCACTTCTTATAACTTTGATAATCCGATCCACCAAGCCGAAGAAGAAGGTGAGGAAGATCGTGAACTCCCTGAAGAGTTATCAAGGTTATAGAAACAAGAAGAAAGGGTTATCCAACCGCATCAGGAAGAGATTGAGAAAGTGAATCTAGGCACCGTTGATGTGGTTAGAGAGGTCAAGATAGGGGCTGCAATAGAAGACAGTGTGAAGCAAAGACTAATTGATCTGCTCAAAGAGTATGCAAATATCTTCGCCTGGTTTTATGAAGACTTTCCCGGGTTGGACACCGATATTGTTGTGCACAAGCTGCCATTGAAAGAAGATTGTCCTCCAGTTAAGAAAAAGCTTCAAAGAACTTATCCTAAGATCTCTAAGAAGATTAAGCAGGAAGTCCAAAAACAGCTTGACGCGGGATTCTTGAATGTGATCTCTTATCCCCCATGGATTGCCAATATCGTGCCAGTACCCAAGAAATATGGGAAGGTCAGAATGTACGTGGATTATCGGGATTTGAATAGGGCGAGTCTGAAGGATGATTTTTCACTTCATCACATTGACATTTTGGTGGACAATATAGCTCATGCCAACGTGTTCTCATTTATGGATGGTTTCTCAAGTTATAATTAGATTAAGATGGCCCCAGAGGACATGGCCAAGACAAATTTTATCACCCCGTGGGGAACATTCTACTACAAGGTGATGCCTTTCGGTTTGAAAAATGTCGGGGCAACTTATCAGCGAGCAATGGTGACTTTGTTCCATGACATGATTCATAAGGAGATTTAAGTGTATGTCGACGACATGATTGCAAAATCTCAAGATGAGGAAGAGCACCTAGTACATTTACAAAAGTTGTTTGACAGATTGCGGAAATTCCGTTTGAGGATGAATCCCAACAAATGTACTTTCAAAGTACGATCTGGAAAGTTGCTCGGCTTTGTTGTAAGCGAAAGAGGTATCGAGGTTGATCCTGTTAAAGTAAATGAAATGCAAGAAATGGCTAAACCAAGAACTGAAAAAGAGGTCTGTGGCTTTCTAGGGAGGTTGAACTACATCTCTAGATTTATCTCTCATATGACTGCCACATGCGAACTAATATTCAAGATGCTGAGAAAAGATCAAGTGGTTATTTGACGATTGTCAAGTCGCATTCGATAAAATAAAGGAGTATTTGCAAAAACCTCTAATTCTCATGCCTCCCGTTGGGGGTAGGCCGTTGATTATGTAATTAACAATGTTTGAAAGCTCAATGGGGTATGTGTTGGGACAACATGGCGAGTTTGGTCGAAAAGAGCATGCAATATTCTACCTTAGCAAAAAATTTTCCGACTGTGAGACAAAATACTCATTGCTCGAAAAAAATTGTTGTGTTTTGGCTTGGGCTGCTCGCCGACTAAGACAGTATATGTTGACTCACACTACCTTATTGATATCCAAGATGGATCCGATCAAGTATATCTTTGAAAATCCAACTTTGACAGGATGGATAGCCAGATGGTAAATGATTTTGATAGGATATGATATCCAATGTACTACTCATAAGCCAATCAGGAGTAGTGTATTGGCGGACTACGTTGCCCACCAACCTATGGATGATTATCAGCCTATGAAATTTGAGTTCTAATACGAGGACATCATGTATATCTTCCTAGACTAGAAAAAGGACCTGAACCAGGATCAAAATGGTCATTGGTGTCCGAGGGTGCCTCTAATGCCTTGGGTAATGATGTCGGTGTTGTAATCACTTCCCTAGGTGGTTTCCACATTCTGTTCACAACTAGAATTTTCTTTGACTGTACAAACTACATGGCTGAGTATAAGGCTTGCATATTTAGTATTGAGGCTACGATTGATTTAATGATCAAGCATTAGAAAATGTATGGGGATTCAGCCCTTGTTATAAGTCAGATCAATGGTGATTGGGAGACTCGTCACCCGAATCTGATTCCTTACCGTGAACATGTGATGATGTTTGTTCCTTAATTCAAGGAGATCACTTTTGATCATATTTCGCGAGAAGAGAACAACCTGGATGATGCTCTGGCTACAATGTTCAAAGTCAAATGGGCTAATGAAGCACCCTCGATCACCATTCAAATGTTGGATGAGTCTGCCTTCTATTTTGAAGTTGATGTGGAAAAAGATTGTAATCTATGGTTCTATGATGTTATGAGATACCTTGAAACTCAAGAGAAGGTTCTCAACGAAGTTCTTCCTTGGTAACGGTGTGTTGTATCGTAGACATCATGATGGGTTGTTGCTCAGATGCGTTGACAAGAATGAAGCTACAAAGATCATCAAAGAGATGCCTAAGGGCTCATTTGGAACCCATTCCAGTGGGCATACTATGGTTAAAAAGATCTTGCGGGCTCGGTACTACTGGTCTAATATCATACCCCAATTTTTGACCTAAGATACCACCTTATATCATTCACATATGCATCACTGCATCACTAACAGTTTCAGAACAGGATAGGTCGTGCGTGTGCTCCTAGAGTCAAATTAGGTTTTTATCAAAATTTCATCTGTTCAAGATATGATTAATTAGGTTTTGAGGCTCCACTCACCTCAATTGATCTATCTTAATCAATCATCAACATTTGATCTTCAAATTCCCAACTTTTTCTCATGATCTACCTTGAATCGACCAATTAGGGTTTTGATCGAAGATAGTGAATCATTGGCTTTCTGCTCAATGAATGACCTATTTTCTTGAATATTGATCTTGACCTCATCAATGCAACATCTTGACCTAATTTCTTGGTTCAAAACATTACAAAATCCATGTTTCTTCATCAGACAAATTCTGAATCATCTGATGAAAATTCAACTATTCAAAAAGTCAAAACTTTGACTTTTGGTCAACTTTTTCAAATCTAAATTTTTCCAATCATAAAATCATTTCAAATTATCCATCAAGATCATAAAAAATCAAGAAATGTGAAAAAGTCAACAAAAAGTCAAAGTTGAAATTTTTCTAATACTTGGAAAAAATTTCAAATGTTAAAAAACATGGTTTTTCCTTACTTTCATGGCCATTTTTCACCTAGATCCGTTTTGATTCAAGAAAAACTCAAAACATGAAAGGTGTAGATCATGTTACAAGCTTTCCAAAATATCCAAGAACTTGCAAAAAGACTTTGTATAGCTAGGGTTTTGATCTGGAAACATAGAGCTCCATGACCATGATTTTCGAAAATCATTCATCAAAAGTTACAAGTTATTTTTGCAATTTTCCCTTCTAGAAGCCTTGTCACCAAATGAGATAGGATTTAAGGGATAAAAATCTGATGGAAATGATTTGGAAAGGATAAAAACACTTGAGTTTTTTTAACCATGATTAAAAAGATTCCATTTGCATTTAATGAAGAATATTCCTTTCTTACACCTAAGCTTCCAAGTTGCAAACTCTTCAAGCTTATCTTGCCTTGCCATTCAAGTTTCTTGGCCTATAAATAGAGGTCACTTCTTCATTAAAAATGACCCCAAAGCATCATAATCCAAGCTTTCCTTCTTTCTTTCTTGTTTTTTAAGTTTCAAGTTTCTAAGTGGGAGAATTTGCAAATTTCAAGCCTTGCAATTTCTGAGCAATCTTAGGCTTCAAACATTTTCTAAACATCATTAGAAATTTGTTAGAATCCTCAAGCTAGCCCAAGAACTAGCCAAACTCAGAAACCATTTCCAAAATCCATAAAATGCAAGTTTGAGCCAAAACTTCCAAATTTCCATTCCACTCGTGCAAACTTCAATCTTTCACTTTAAAAACCTTCCATACACTTCATATGAGTGATCCAAACACTCATCACTGACCTGTAATAGCTCCATCATCAAATTCAATTTCACTTTGAGCAAGCTACAATTGGACTTAGGTACACTGATCCAGACCATTTCCAAGCAATCCAAGCATCCATACATCTTCCATAAGGCCCAGTGGTGTTATAACAATCATCAAACCAGTTATGTAACACTTCCTTCGAAGAATCAGAATGCAACTTGAAGAGGTTAGAGCTTGTACTTTGAACTCTTTAATTTCTAACTTCCAATTCAAAAAAGGCTTGGCCATTTTGTTTCTGTACTATCATTGAGTAATAACCCTCAATCAATTGCTTAAATCTGTGCTCATACGTGATTTCATGATCAAAACTTAGAATTAGGGTTCTTCATGTTCATACGAAAATTAATATTTCTAAGCTTAAAATAAATGAAATTAATTGCCACCATCACGTTCCTGGTGAAAATCCGAGCAAGTTTGATGTTTGGATCATACAATTTCATTGAGAAATGAATAATCCATGGATAAAAATCTGGAGGTTGAAGAAGATGAGCTGCGCGCGTTTTTCAAGTTTCTAGAAAATTTAAAATAATGTTTCTAATATATATTTATGATTAGAGTTAAGATAACGGATTTCTTACCGCCCCAACGGTTTCCAGCACGCTCTTAAATCCCTTACCTCGCCTCAAGGCCCAGGGTTCGAATCCCCCTGGGACCTTTTTTATAATAAAAGGCTCATCCCTTCAGAAGCATCAGCTTCTGATGCTGAACCCTTCGGAAGAACTTCTGATCCTCACTCCTTCAGAAGCACTTCTTATGCTAACCCTTTCAGAAGCATCAAGCTTCTGACTCCTTCAGAGGCATCAAGCTTCTAATTCCTTCAGAAGCATCAAGCTTCTAACTCCTTCTGAAGCATCAAGCTTCTAACACTTTCAGAAGCATCAAGCTTCTAACCTCCTTTTGAAGCATCAAGCTTCTGACCCCTTCAGAAGCATCAAGCTTCTAACAATTTTAGAAGCATCAAGCTTCTAACACTTTCAGAAGCATCAAGCTTCTGACCCCTTCAGAAGTAACAAACTTCTAACTCTTTCAGAAGTAGCAAGCTTCTAACTCTTTCAGAAGCAGCAAGCTTCTAACTCCTTCAAAAGCAGCAAGCTTCTAACTCCCTTCAGAACTCCAACTTCTGACCTCCTTGAACTCCGACCGACTTCCTTCAAACGTCGACCGACCCTTTTTCAAAACTTCATTTTCAAATATTTTTCAAAACTCCTTTAAAACAAGGTGATTAAATGACAAGTCAAGCACATGGCTCAGTGGGAAAACTCTTCACTTCTAAGCCAAAAGTCATGGGTTCAAACCTCCTTAGGACCAAAAACTCTCTTTTTATCACTAATTTTCTTATGTTTTTCAACAAACTTCAACATTTTCAAAAACCAATCAAAACTTCTCATTTTGAGATGATTTTTTGCACACTTGTCATTTAATATACCTATTTTATGATCATGTCAAAAAAATCCAAAAATATTTTCTTTTTGATTTTTTTTATTAGGTTAAAAATGAGACATTTTAAGTATTTTAATACTTTTCAAAAAATGTTTTCTTTCCAATTTTCAAACCTAATCTTTTTCAAAACTTCTTGTGAATATCCTTCAGTTTTCAAAAACATTTTCAAAACCCTTTCAAAAAAACTTTCAATAAACTTACACACCTTTTTCCAGGATCGATTCGATTTGAAGATAAAACGAACCAGGTTTCTCCTTGAATTTCTTTCAAATTGATCATGGGTCTCCCTCACGGTGTAAGTCCCAACCCTCCTATGTACATATTTATTTCCTTGTACATATTCACCCTTTCTATGTACATATTCAATTCTTTGTACATATTCAATCATCTTTGTAAATATTCAAGCATAAACAAACTTTGTTCGTTTATTTTCATCCGCTTGTTTATACACCGATTCCATTGGTATTAAGAGGAGCATTATTCCCGGTGAAACTGCTCTTAAACCAATGGGCCTCCCTTAAGGTGTAAGTCCAAAACCCCTTGTATATATTCAAGTTACACTTGCTTTAATTGCTTGTTTATATATTTCCTTCATAAACTCCTGCGAATACACATCACACACTTGTTCATATAATTGTTCAGTTCTAACATAACAACTAGCCTAACAACTAGGTTCCTTTAGCCTCCTCTTAGGCTTCGTATAAGATAACTCATTTATTGAGTTAGCCTCCTATTAGGTTTCATATAAGACAACTCACTCGTTGAGTTTATCCTCCGCTTAGGCTTCATATAAGAAAACTCCCCTGCTGAGTTAGCCTCCACTTGGGCTTCGTTCAAAAGAACTCCCTCGTTTAGTTAAGCCTTCTGTTAGGCATCAAACAAGAAAGAGACCTGGAAATCTCTTAACATCCTCCTAATGGGCTTCCAATACAAAGAATCACTCGCGCTAGGATAGAACCCTGAGAGTATGATTTCCCGGTGAAATCAGTCTTGAATCCTAAGAGGATGGTTTCTTGGTGAAACCACTCTTAAAGCCAAAGCCAGCCATACCCTAAAGCTTCCTCTTGAGCTTCATGCAAGGACCCGCGATGAACCTTGGAATGCCTTCTCTTGGGCTCACAATGCAAGGACCCTCGATGACCCTCGGAATGCCTCCTCTTAATAACTCCTTTTGCTTCCACTAGCATAAGTGGGAACTACGATTGCTCTAACTTTCTCAACCTCCCTTTGAGAATACATAGGCACAAGGTCTCATCCTTGGCGAGCATACTTCTTTCTCCCTCAAACAAAACAAAACCATAGCTCCCTTAGATCCGAGCTACAGATGCTCTGATTCCCACTAGCGGATATGTATGCAAAAGATCCCAATGATCTTTACGAGCACAATAATAACAAAACCTAGGATCCCACCTAACCTACCTTTCTTAAAATCCAAAGGAGAAACTCTCCCAAGAATTGAATAGCAAATTAAAACACACAAACATATCAAAAATATTCATATATAAATAAGGCTATAGATAACTACATATATATAGGGTGCCACATCTTTCCCTTTATATAAAAAACCCCCTTACTAAGATCTCTCCCCAATGAGTTGCGTCTAGTTCACACTAGTCGCACCATATATCTTTATTTATTTAGGGTATTGCAACTTTCCCCTTTTTCATCTCATTTTTATTGTTTTGGAAATAATAAAGCTTGATGCTCGCGACATCTTTTTAAAAACAAATCAAAAGAGTAAATCGTTTTGAGCGAGAGATTCGAGTTCCGATTCGATTCCCTCGTTCGTCACTTGTTACCGCGAACAGAAAAAATGGTGACTCTGCTGGGGAGAAAGCTAAACTTTTATTTCTAAGAAGAAAAAAACAGTGACTCTGCTAAAGAGCACCAAGCTTTTTTTGTTTTCAAGAAAAAGATGGGGTTAAGCTTTCATTTATGCATATGTTTGTTTTTCTTTATTGTGTGTTTTAGTTCTCGCGATTTCATCTGATGGAAAGAAATCCTAACCCGGATTTAAGAAACATTTTAAGATCTAGGTGGGGGGTATAGTCCTATTAACTTGTGAGAAGTCTCATTACTTACTAAGTTAATTTGAGATCCCTCTCTCAGTGGAGGTTGTCTTGGGAGTATTTATGTTTAGCAAGTATTTGTGAAGACATTTTGCTTTCAAGGGAACTAAAGAAGATGAGTGGCTGTAGAACACATAACCCATCCTAGCCATTTAGGATGTAGTGCATAAGCTATTCAGGTGTAAACTTGGATTAGTTGTCATGCGAGACTATGATCAGGCGAGTTTTTCTTGAAAAATATTATTGGACTTCAAGTATTTAAAAAATCCGATAATATTTCAAAGAGAAGCGTTGAACCTGTATTATCAGTAGAACATGTTTTGCAGGTGAATAAGCCCTTAGAACTTACCCATGTTTGGTTCTTATTGTTGGCCTCATGCTCGTGACTTCAAACGCTTGAACGTGTGTATAATCACTAACCATGTTTGTTTCTTTGTGGCATTCATGCATTCATTCAAAAAACCTCAAATTCTCATTTCTCTTCCCATTTCCAAAGAATTTAGAGATTTTTCTTTGTAAACATTTTAGGTTAGAGGGATGGACGTCAGAAGAAGATATACCAAGAGGTACGGTTTTAGAATTCCTGATGTAGGAAAGTTAAAAGAGTTAGCATCCTTGGTAGAAGATCCCTTGGATTTTAGAAAACGCTATGGAACTCTTTTAACTGTCTTGAACACTAACGTTGATGAAGGACTTCTCAAAACTTTCGTTCAATTTTACGATCCAGTCTATCGCTATTTCACTTTCCCTGATTATCTGTTGATGCCTACTTTGGAAGAGTATGCACATAGCTTAGGTATCTCAGTGTCTGACAAGGTGCCTTTCAATGGTTTGGAAGCCATTCCTAAGCCACCAGTCATTGCAGCGATGACTCACTTAAGGAAATCTGAGATAGACAAAAACCTGACTACCAAAGGAAATCTCTTAGGACTAACATCACAGTTCCTAATGGAGAAGGCTTTTAAATTTGCTGAAGCTGGTAGCATGGTAGATTTTGAAGCTGTTTTGGCTTTGCTCATTTATGGATTGGTGTTGTTTCCCAACGTCCCAAGTTTCATTGATATCAACGCCATAAGGATCTTTCTGATTGGAAATCTCGTTCCCACTTTTCTTGGTGACACGTATTTCTCCATTCATCATAGGAATCATCAAGGAGATGGAATTATCGTGTGTTATGTACCTCTGTTATTCAAATGGATTGTCTCACACTTGCCTAAGTCTCCCATCTTCCAAGAAAACAAAAACGGTTGGCATTGGTCTCGAAGACTCATGTCTCTTACTAATGACGATATCCATTGGTATACCTTGGCCAACAATGAGATGGAAATCATTGAAAGCTGTGGAGAATTTTCCAACGTACTTCTCATTGGTATGAAAGGAGGAATTAACTAGAACCCATTTTTGGCAAGACGTCAACTTGGGTACACAAACTCCAGTAAACCCCTTGGTTTTACAGTAGAAAATTACTTTATCATGAAGGCGAAGATTCCCAAGGTTTGAAAGCCAGAATGGTAAGAGCTTTGCATCACATTCGAAGGAAAGAAAAAGGTGATGCAAGGAATTGTGTAGCCATGGAAATCTACACTTCTTGGGTAAAGAAAAGAGCGAAGGAATTCTGAATGCCTTATGCTTATGAAGAACCCATTCTCCCGTGGTATCTAAATCAACCACCATTCCCATTGAGACTATGGGAGAATACCAAGAAGCTTTGGATAAGATGAGGCTAGAGAAAGAAGCTTTGGAAGACAAGTTTCTTAAGACTGACCTTGAGAATGTAAAGCTTAAGAAGCAGGTCAAAGATCATGAAAAAACACTTTACTTTCAAGATGGATGGCTCGTGGAGAAAGATGAGAAGATCCGTTGAAAGGATGACGCAATCAAGAAATACATCAAAGAAAGGAAAAGAAATCTTGAAGAAATGACAATTAGCAATCTTGCTCCAGACGATTGGAAAAAAGTCATTAACAAGCTAAAAGCCGAGAAAGCTGAGCTGAAAGCGTACTATGGGAAAGAAATCCTAAAGTTGAAGCTACATCAAGCATTTGGTTCTTCATCAGACGAAGACGCTTAATTAGTTTAGCTTTACCTTTATCATTTATTCTATCATTGTAAGAGCTATGCTCCAAAAACTTGCTGTAATTTTCTTTCAAATATTAATAAAATAAGAGTTTTCCATCCAAATGTTTACAAGAAATTTCTCTTTTAGCGTAAATTCTTTGGAAATTCTTTTCTCTTTGCATTCATAATGATGCATCATACTTTGCATCTCGAGTTTGTTATTTAGAGTCTTATCTTTTGGAATTTTTTCCAGAGAGAGATCGTCAAGCTGTCGCGTCTTAGAGTTTCTCGACTACGTTCACAGTCAGCTCGCAGATACAATACTCGTGCAAATAGAAGAAAAGCAATGGAAGATTTTGAACAAGAGAATGTTGAGCTTCGTGGTACAGTAACCACACTTCAGGAAGAGGTGGAAAGACTCACTACTTTGGTAAGCTCGTTGGTAGCTACACAAAATCAGCAATCAACATCTAACAGTCAAAATCGAGCGACGATTTCAGAGATCACTACTACTCCAGTTTCAGCTGTTGTAGTCAGTAATCCTCTTTTCAGTATGCCAGAAGGTTATCCATGGGGCATGCTTTTCAATTTCGGCATTGGATTTCGTCAAAACACTTCTGAAGTATCGGCAACCTCAATTGAGGTTCCTACTTTGCAGAACTCAGCATTTACTCCGTAGAACGGAGTAACCATTCCTCAAGTCACTATGTCGGTTTCTCAACCGATTATGACAAATTCAGCTTCTGTGGTTCACACTACTGCGGACGGAGAAGTCTATCATAACCTAGGCGACAACACGAATCCTCGTGACCAAATGGAAAACCTCCAGGAACAGTTCCATAAGATGCAACTTGAGATCAAAACAATCCATGGAAAGGATTTGTTTGGGAATAATGCCTATGATCTATGTCTGGTTCCTCGCATAAGGATACCTGCTAATTTCAAAGTCCCCGACTTTGAAAAATACAGAGGACACTCTTGCCCGCAAAGTCATCTTACAATGTACGCTAGGAAGATGTCTACATATAATGACAATCATCAATTGCTCATTCACTATTTCTAAGACAGTCTTACTGCCGTCACTATGAAGTGGTACATGGGATTAGATAGTGCAAACATCCAAACTTTCAATGACCTAGTGTAATACGGTGAACTGACTTTGAGATTTTTGTATCGCAAATGTGCGGATAGCAAGAGTCGTCACCGACTTTTCTTTTATCCAATTAAGGGAAGGTGAAAAGAACAGGAAAAGACCTTCGTTAGATTCTGAGTAAGGGAGAAGGTTATGAAAAGGGAAGGTATTAGCACCCCTTTCCATCCGTAGTTATCTACGGGCTCTTAGTTGCTCTTAGATCATTTTCAAAAAAGGTGCTTTCTGTGTGTTTGACAAAAATGTTTTGAAAAGGCATTTCGCTTTGACTTTGTAATGATTCATGTAGGAATGTATACAAAGTGTTCGGAAATGTTTCATTTTTTGGAAAGAGTTTGAACTTTGACAAAAAGTGTGAGGTGTGAAAAGAATTTTGATAGAGCAAGCAACTAAAAGTCTTATTACCTATTCAGAATTGGTCGTTTTCGTGTTGTTTTACGTTCCTTTAGAATAGTGTTATCCATACCATTAGTTGGTAGGTAACCTTATTCGTTGGATGTAAGAGGGACATTCGAAGGGACATCGGATGGTCATAGAAAGCAACTTGTAGGAAGTATCCTAGCACATTTGAAGGGACTATCATCATTTTTCGTAGGCGACAATCGAGGGTCAAGATCATGTATTCGTAGGAGACATCGTGGGTCTATGATCTTTGTATCGAAGGGACTATGATGATTTGTTTTGAAGGCAACGGTGCTAGAATACCACTACGTTCGAGGGACTTGACCATTTGTATTCGTAAAGGCAACGAGAGAGAATTACCCTAAGGGGTGCATGTGTGAAAAGAGTGTGTCAATTCGGATATGTTATCTTTGAAAATTATGAGTGATCTATGTCCAATTTTATCTTGCCATACACGCCTAATTACTAGCAGTTTATAGGGTGCAGAAAGTAAATTGCGGAAATGTAAAGTGCAGAAAGATAAAGTCCTACGCTATTACATCGCTTTGGGGAAGATACATAATTGAAAGTGCAGAAAGTAAAAGTCCTAATTAAACTATTACATCCCATAGGCAATTACATAATTGGAAAAGAAAAGCAATAAAAATTGTCCGAAACGGTATAACCTGTGAACAGATGCAAAAATCGGAAAACGGAAGAAAATTGCATAAGAGGAAAATGTTAGTAAAAATAAGCATTTTTGAATGAGAAAAAGTTCTTGTGTTAATAATCACATTAATATGATAAAATAATTTTTTGGGAATTTTTGGAATTGATTTGATAATTTAAAAACAATTAAAAGCTATTTAAATGATTAATTAGCAATTAAATTAAATATGCATGCAAAAATAATAATTTTTATGTTAAAAATTAAATAAGTATTTTTCTGATTATAATGCAAAAAATAAATATTTTTGATGTTTTTTAAATGCATGATAAAAATTATTGAAGATAAATTAAATAGTATGAAAATATTAAAAGAAAATATGAAAATAGAAAAATATGCAAACTTGTAAAAAAAATCACTTTGCCATGGCTGGGGATCGAACTGGGGACCTTCCCTTCCCAACGCGCTGCCACGACCAACTGAGCTAGAGCGTCCACGTGTTAGGAAAACGGAACGAAACGTTTTTAAATGGTGTCGCTCTCTGATTGCCCAGATCACGCACCAAACCATCATCTTCTTCGTTTTGAATTTTTAAACATTCAGCGTCGGTCTTTGTTCGATGCTAAGGCCCCTGAAAAACTCAAAATCTCATACAAGTAATATAAATGAATTGTGAGTACATGGATCGACTCGTTTTCATCCACTGATCATCCTAGTATGCTTGGTTTGGTCCAATTTTTCCTAATTAGAAAAGCCCTAATTCAAGCCCGAAAACCCTAACAATGGTGGTTTTCGTTCCAGGTCACTAAAACACGATTGGGCTACCCAGATAGCTTGCAAACTTGATGCTGATCATGAACAAACAATCAAAAGGTGTTAAAAATGCATGAATAATAGAAATCGATTTTGAAAAATATATGAACAAACCAAAATCGGATTGCTTGATTCTTGATGATTTTGCAACTTGTAAGGGTCTGGATCGACTCTAAACAACCCAAGGAACACGATGGAATGCTCAAAATCGTTTGAAACAAGCTAGAACCAAGGCTGCTAGTGACTTGTAGTGCACGGTTTTTTTGAGTTTAGGTTAGGGTTCTTGAGGCAATTTTTCTGTTCTTTCTTGTGTGATATGCATTGTATATTTATAGTGGATGAAAATTGAGCTGATTTGAGGAACAAATAATCATCAATCAATGCAAAGATTATTTGATTTTGTACAAAATCAAATCTTATCTTTTTTGATCAATTTTCATCAATTCCTTGCCAAATCAAAACCAATTTCGAAATTGACAGCTTTTGGTGAGTTGCTTGGACCTCAAGGATGAGAGAAAAAATCAATTTGCATTTAATTTTGATTTTATACCTTATTTTTTAATTTAATTTGTATTTAAATGAATAAAATCCAAATTAAATAGAAAAGTAAAGTTAAAATTCGTGGCATTGGGCTTGGATGTTCCAAATTGTCTAAGGAACAAGTTTGAATGAAGAAAAACTAGGCCCATTTGCAAAATTTTGGATTTTAACAAGTATCTCTCTTTGTGCACTTCTTCAAAAATACCCAACTTGTACAAGGTGTATTTTGCTCAATTTTCCACATTTTTGAGTGTTCTTGGACTTTTTAGAAAGCTCTAAGTGTCCTCTAACCAACCTCTTTCGTTTCATCTCAATTGGAGTTTCCATGCTCAATAAATCTTCAAAACAAAAAGTTGACTTTTTGTTGACCTTGAAAAGGACCTGTAATATTTTGATCCATACCTTCCAAATGAAGCATTTTTTGAACATTCTTGTGAGAGATGAAGTTGTAGAGAATTGAATTTCCTTCAAAATGAGAGATGGTGGAAAAATTTCTAAGAAAGTATGAAGAAGTTATGCTCAGTCAAAGTTCACTGAAAAATTTCTAAGAAAGTATGAAGAAGTTATGCTCACTGAAAAACCCTAATTTGGAAAGTTTGACTTTTGAGCAAATCTTGAGTTTTCTTGATGAATCATGATCAACCCTTGATCAAATGATGAATGTAACTTCAAAATGAGGATGTTGACTAAAAATCAGGAAGTTTGTTGTTGACCACAGTTGACTTTTTGTCCATCTGTGATTTTCAACCATCGAGCAATTATGAGGAAACTTGACTTGTGAGGCTTGAAACTTGACATGGAGAGTCTTTGAAGCATATGATGAGGCATGATGACCATTGGAGATGTTGGAAGTCCATCTGGATCTGAGAATTGCCAAACCCTAGTTTGGGTTAATTGTCTAGGAGAGGCTTTGTCTGATCAACCCTTGAGGAATCCTTGGGTATGGATGTATGAATGTCTTGAGAAGTAGGAGGGCAAATTTTGGGGTATGACACCTAGGCGAAGCCTTTTTCCAACAGTACAAATTCAATATGGACATGGCTCCAGATCGAGATCGACTCCGATCCATGTCTCAAAAGGAAAAGGAGACTTTCAAAGAATACGCTCAATGTTAGAGGGAAATTGCTGCCTAAGTTAATCCATCGTTAGAAGTAAAAGAAATGATCAATATCTTCTTGAACACTCTTGGCCCTTTCTAATATGAACGCATGGTCGCCAGCGCTCTAGGGGATTTTACCGAAATGGTAAGCATGGGGATGCGGATAGAAGAAGGAGTCCGAGCAGGATGCTTAATTAAAGAAGTGAGATCTTCAAGCGGAACCAAGAGAATTGGAACTGGTTTCCCGAAGAAGAAAGAACATGACGTTGGAAACGTATCCCGAGGTCACCGACAACAGGTAGCCACGGTCGCACTAGTTGTTAGTCCAAATTCAAACATGGGAATTACCCCACAATTCCAGCAAAATCCATAGCCTCGACAGCAGGCTCAACAATTCAACAACAATCAGAATCGTACTCCTAGAATCTTGCAGTTTGATCCAATTCCGATGTCTTACACGGAATTATATCCTGCCCTGATAGAAAGAAATCTTGTTCAAACAAGAATACCGCCTCCAGTACCAGATAAGTTACCTTGGTGGTACAAAACAGATGTGTCTTGCCCTTTTCATCAAGGGGCACCAGGTCACGATCTCGAACATTGTATAGCATTGAAAGCTGAAGTTCAAAGATTAGTTAGGGCTAATCTTCTCTCTTTCAGGAATGCAAATCCGAATGTGCAAGTGAATCCACTTCCTAATCATGGAGGACACACTATGCATTTGATAGCCAGAAATTCAGATCGATACCCAGTCACAGATGTGAATTTGATAAGAGAAACCTTGGTATAGCTACACGCTACATTCAACACGATGGGTGTTTTTGCTAAACATGACTATACAACTTGTAGAATCTGCTACGGATTCTCAAGGATGTCCAGCTGTAAGAGCAGACCTTTAGCGGTTAATAGACATTGACGACATTCAAATTTTCAGAAATAGGAATAATTATGACGTAAGTATGGTAAGGTATTATCCGCATGAGCTTTTAGTCTCAGATATCAACTCAGAAATTCCTGAAGTAAACGTCATTATCCCTCACTTCAATATGCCCGAGTGCGTAGAAGTTGAATACAACATTCCAAGGGTTCCTGACTCTCCTTTGATCATCTGTCTACCCTGGACCTATTCCTTATGACTTTGACAAAGCAGTTCCCTATTAGTACAACACAACTATGATGGAAAATGGGAAGGAAATACCCATACCTACTCTTCAGTCGTAGTTAACATCGCCGAAATAGGACGAGTAACTCGGAGTGGGCGTGTGTATACCCCGTTGCCACCAAATCAGCCTATTACTCCCACAGTTAGACAAAATCCTGTTGATGTACCTGTTTAGAATCCTATGGGAATTCCCGTTGGTAATCCAGACGTAAACATTGGTCTCTGCCAGATGGAACCAATGTCAATTCAGACTTTGACGAAATTCTAAAGCTGATCAAGAAGAGTGAGTACAAGTTGTGGATCAACTGATGCAAACTCCCTCCAAAATCTTAATACTCTCTCTGCTTTTGAATTTTGAAGCCCACCGAGAGGCCTTGATGAAAGTGTTGGATCAAGCCTACGTAGATCACGATGTGACTACTGATCAATTTGGTGGAATTGTAGGCAACATAACAGCTTGCAACAACTTGAGCTTTAGTGATGAAGAACTCTTAGAGGAGGGAAGAGATCACAATTTTGCTCTACATATCTCTATGAATTGCCAATCAGACTCTCTGTCTAACGTGCTAGTGGACACTGGCTCATCCTTGAATGTAATTCCAAAACGACTCTCGCTCGTTTATCTTACAAAGGAACGCCAATGAAATACAGTGGTGTAATAGTAAAAGCCTTCGATGGATCAAGAAAATCCGTTATTGGAGAAGTTAACCTTCCGATGACGATTGGTCCACATACTTTTCAAATCACTTTCCAGGTCATGGACATGCCAGCTGCTTATAGTGTTTGTTAGGACGACCTTGGATACATGTAGCAGGAGCAGGAGCAGTAGCATCCACGCTCCACCAAAAATTGAAATTTACGACAAATGGAAAACTAGTAACCGTTATTTGTGAACAAGCTTTATTGGTAAGCCATTTGTCCACTTTTTCTTTCATCACTGCTAACGATGTTGAAGGGACATAGTTCCAAGGACTTCCATTAGAAGATGAATCTACAAAGAAAAATAGATCATCTATCTCCTCTTACAAAGAATCAGCGCAAATAGTGAAGAACGGTACAGCCGCCGGTTGGGGACAAGTGATAAATCCCGTCAACAACAAAACCAAAACAGGACTCGGATTTGCTTCAGTGCTTCCAAAAGCCAATGAAAAGGATGAAACTCTTCGTCCGATTAAAGAAGTATTCCACAGCGGAGGTTTCCTAAACCCTATTCCTCAAGAGGTCAATGTCCTTGTTGATGAAGGAAATGAAGACAATCTCTCTAGATCCGAAGAATGGAAGACTTATCTTAATAACTCTGAATACGTGTCTCAGGAAGAATCGTATACATCGTTCTATCCTCCTTCAGACAAATTTGAAGGCATGTTCCTGAAAAATGATGAAGAAGAAATTCCACCTATCCCACCTGAGATTTAAGATACCTTGGGAGAACCAAGCGGAAAATATGACTTTATGGTGAGATATACCGCTCCTGAAAGTTCAAGAATTAGAATCGAAGACATCCAACCAACTGGATGGGACGATCCTCCTGAATATCTCATTCAACTAAAAGAGGCATACACGCCTTCTCAATCTCATCATCATTCTGAGATCACAAATGAAAATCTTTGCTTCAATACGCCTGCCGAGGTTGTTGAACCAAATTTTGATTATCCCCAAATTAACGCAATTTTTTGAGAGGATCGAGAAGACAATTCTGAAAATGATTTGGAAAGTGTCTCTGATAATGAGTCTCTTCACCCAAAGGATTGGGAAGTACATCCTGAGAATCCAGAATACATGCCACTTGGAAATGCATATACTGCATTCTTTACTTCTCGACCTGTCAATCAAGCAGAAGAAGATCGCCTTAGCAGTACAAAAGGCAAGGTCAACCGACCAGAGTCTTCAAAACCTGTTCGACCAACGATCATTGTCAACAAAAAAAAATGATTCAAAGAGAAAACTACCAGAATACATAATCTTCCAAGGTGTTTGTCACTATTGGAAAGCCGTTGAGGTTCAGACTGTTGTTCATCGTCCTAAGCAGTTTATCTCGCTTTTGTTTTGAACTCTCGCCCCGCCCAAGGCAGAGAGATATTTTATAGGGCTAGCTTTTAAATAATTTTCTCTTTGACTTGCCTAAGACAAATGAGTTTGTATTTAGGGCTCTATTTCATATGTGACTCATAAATAAAGCGTTGTTTTGATTCCCACATTTTGTGCTTGTTTTTCGTTTTTTACCCTTTTTCTGGAAATGGTAAGCCTAAAAAAACCCAATAAAAATAAACATCTTTTACAAAATAATAATCTGCATACACTTTCACATTAAATTTTTCTATAAAAAAATCGAACATGCAGATTAACAATGAACAAATCCATTGAACGCAATAACTCTACGACCTCTCTCGACTTTGAATTCCCTGTGTTCGACGCCGAAGAAGAGGATGAAGAAGATATCCCGGATGAGATTTACCGACTACTTAAGCACGAGGAAAGAATCATTCAGCCTCACAAAGAGCCTTTGGAAGCAATCAACTTAGGTTCTGAGAAAAACATAAAAGAAGTGAGCATCGGAGCTCTACTCGACAATGATGTCAAGAGCAAACTGATAGATCTTCTCAAAGAATATGTCGATGTGTTTGCTTGGTCCTACCAGGACATGCCAGGGTTGGATACCAACATCGTAGAGCATCACTTGCCATTAAAACCGGAAGGTCCGCCAGTTAAACAAAGGCTGAGAAGGATTCACCCAGATATGGCCGATAAAATAAAAAAGGAGGTTCAAAAACAACTCGACGCAGGTTTCCTCGTCACCTCCGAATATCCTCAATGGTTAGCCAACATAGTACCTATCCCAACGAAAGATGGAAAGGTCAGAATGTATGTTGACTACCGGGACTTGAACAAAATTAGTCCAAATGATGATTTCCCACTACCGCATATCGACATGCTGGTGGATAGCACTGCTAAGTTCAACATCTTTTCCTTCATGGACGGTTTCTCTGGTTATAATCAGATCAGAATGGCTCCCAAATACATGGAGAAAACATCTTTTATCATGCCATGAGGCATATTTTGCTACAAAGTAATGCCGTTTAGATTAAAGAATGCAGGCACAACTTACCAAAGGGCAATGACCACTCTCTTTCATGACATGATGCACAAAGAGATCGAAGTCTACGTGGACAACATGATAGCAAAGTCTGACACTGAAGAAGAGCATATAGAATATCTCTTGAAGTTGTTTCAACGACTAAGGAAATTTCAGCTTCGTCTGAATCCTAACAAATGCACCTTTGGGGTGAGATCTCAAAAACTCATAGGTTTCATTGTCAGTCAAAGAGGTATTGAAGTTGACCCTGACAAAGTCAAGGCTATTCAAGAAATGCCTACGCCACATACAGGAAATCAAGTAAGAGGATTTCTTGGACGGTTGAATTACATCTCCAGATTTATCTCTCAAATGACTACTACTTGTGGACCAATATTCAAGCTTCTCCACAAAAATCAAGAGGTTGTGTGGACAGAAGATTGCCAAAGAGCATTTAACAGTATCAAGGAATACTTGTCAGAACCTCCAATATTGATTCCTCCAATTGAAGGAATACCATTAATCATGTACCTTACCGTGTTGGAAGATTCCATGGGTTGCGTGCTTGGACAGCAAGATGAAACCGGTAAGAAGGAGCATGCCATCTACTACTTAAGTAAAAAGTTCACAGATTGTGAAACTCGTTACTCCATGCTCGAGAAAACATGATGTGCTTTGGTGTGGGCTTCGAAACGTCTCCTCCAGTACATGATCAAACTTGGTTAATCTCCATAATGGACCCAATCAAGTACGTCTTTGAAAAGCCTGCCTTAACAGGGAGAACCGCTCGATGGCAAATGCTATTATCTGAATATGACATCAAGTACCGCACCCAAAAAGCGGTCAAAGGAAGCATTCTCGCCGATCACTTGGCTTATCAACCGACCAACGAATACCAATCTCTCAAGTTTGACTTCCCTGACGAGGATGTTATGTACTTAAAGATGAAAGATTGTGACGAACCGTTACCTGAAGAAGGTCTTGATCCAAAATCTAGATGGGGCTTAATTTTTGATGGAGCAGTTAACGTTTTTGGCAATGGAATTGGGGCAGTCATCATTCCTCCCGAGGGTTCTCATATCCCGTTTCCCGCCAGATTGCTATTTGATTACACCAACAACATCGCAGAATACAAGGCTTGTATCATGGGTATCGAAGAAGCCATCGACTTAAGGATCAAGATCCTTGACATATATGGAGATTCAGCCCTTGTGATCAATCAAATCAAAGATAAGTATGAGACTCATCACCTTGGTTTGATTCCCTATCGAGATTATGCAAGACGTTTATTGACTTTCTTCAACAAAGTTGAATTGCATCATATTCCTCGAGATCAGAATCGAATGGCAGATGCCTTGGCCACTATATCTTCCATGTTCATAGTCAACCATTGGAACGATATTCCTAAGATCAGCATCAGACGCCTTGAAAGACCTACATATGTGTTTGCAACTGAAGCATTCATCGATGATAAACCGTGGTTTCACGATATCAAACACTTCCTTCAAACTCAGGAGTACCCACTCGGGGCATCGCACAAAGATAAGAAAACTCTAAGGCGGCTTTTTGGAAATTTATTCCTGAATGGATATGTGCTATACAAAAGAAACTTCGACATGGTCTTCCTCAGATGCGTGGGTAGACACGAAGCAGATATGTTAATTCACGAAGTGCATGAAGGGTCCTTTGGAACCCATTCAAATAGGAATGCAATGTCTAGAAAAATCTTAAGAGCAGGCTACTATTGGATAACAATGGAATTCGATTGCTGTAAACACATTAAGAGATGTCACAAGTGCCAGATCTACGCAGATAAGATCCATGTGCCACCGACTCTACTCAACGTTCTCTCCTCTCCGTGGCCTTTCCCCATGTGGGGTATCGACATGATTGGGATGATTGAACCAAAAGCGTCAAACGGTCATCGCTTCATTTTAGTGGCTATTGATTACTTCACCAAATGGGTCGAAGCAGCATCTTACGCCAACGTTACAAGACAAGTGGTTGTGAGGTTCATCAAGAACAACCTCATTTGCCAATATGGAGTTCCAAGTAAGATCATTACAGACAATGGATCAAACTTGAACAAAAAAATGATGAAAGAACTGTGTGAGGAATTAAAGATTTAGCATCATAACTCATCTCCTTACCGACCAAAGATAAATGGCGTCGTGGAAGCTGCCAACAAGAACATCAAAAAGATCATCCAGAAGATGGTCATCACTTACAAAGACTGGCATGAAATACTGCCATTTGCTTTACATGGGTATCGTACTTCAGTACGTACTTCGATAGGGGAAACCCCTTTTTCTTTAGTATACGGCATGGAAGCAGTGCTCCCCGTAGAAGTTGAAATTCCATCAATGAGAGTTCTCATGGAAGCTAAGTTATCTGAGGCTAAATGGTATAAAAGCAGATACGACCACTTGAACTTAATCGAAGAAAAGCGTCTGACCGCTCTGTGTCATGGACAATTATATCAAAGAAGGATGAAGAAAGCCTTCGACAAAAAGGTTCGACCTCGTGAATTCCAAGAAGGCGGCCTCGTGCTTAAAAAGATTTTGTCTTTTCAACCAGATTCTAGGGGCAAATGGACTCCTAATTACGAAGGCCCATACATCGTCAAAAGAAGATTTTATGACAGTGCTATGACTCTCACGACCATGGACGGTGATGAACTCCCGCATCCTATAAATGCTGATGCAGTCAAGAAATACTTTGTCTAAAAAAGACAAAAGAACAGCTCGGTAAGTCGAAAACCCGAAAAGGGCGGCTTAGGCAAAAATGAGCGTCTCGGTAGACTGAAAACCTGAAAAGGCGGTCCAGGCAAAAATTAGAGACAATAAACAGAAATTTATCCTGGTAGATTGAAAACCTGAAAAGGAAATCTAGGCAAAAATTAAGGATCAAAATGACAAAGTAACTGCATCAGTCCGTACTTCGTCAATCTGAAGAATCTTCCATCAACGGATCTTCAATAAAATCTTCTAAAGCAACAAGCACATTTGGAATTCAAAGTTGTTAGGGATAATAACGGTTATTGCTTTCAATGTAGCCTTTTCCCAATAAATTACCATTTCCAACTTTTGTAAATAGTCCATGGAATCACACCTTTGGCTGATTACCATTCTATCAAAAAAAATTGAGCCTTGTGCCCATTTGTTTGCAACTCTTGCTTTATTCTGTTTTGCAAAATAATGTTTTTTTCTTGTGAAAATCACTTTTGAAACTAAAAAAAAAAGGTTTTAAATAAATTTTTACTTCAAACTTTTTGAAATAAAAGCGAAATTTTCCTTTGAATTGTGAACACAGAAAGAATTTCAACAATTTTCTCCTTGAGTGTTTCGACCTCTGAAAGATAAGCAACTACTGAGAAGTCTTTTTTTCCCCGAAAGAGATCATCAAAGGACGATATTCTTATCCGAAAAAGAATCCCCAACAAGGTTGCCAGTAAGATGCCTTTTCCAGAAAAGTTTAAAGCATGCAACTCAGATTCATCATCAGTAACGTCTACACCATTGCTGCAGATTTTGCGGAGTATTTGTTTGAACTGTGACGTAGTCCTTTTCCCAAATACTTTTTGTTGTCTTGTCAAGTATCGTCAGCATGCATATGACATTCATCATTCATACATAATTGCATCATTAATGCATTCTTGCATTTCTCAATGTTTGCTTCAATATCACTTGTTTAGGTTGCATTTATTCCCAAAAACAAGTGTGGGTGTGTCATGTAACACCCCAATTCTACCCCTCGTAATTATTAATAAAATCAGAGTTTCAAAATTCCTTTCAACAAAATTGAGGCATCACATATTCGCATTTTCATCAATTTGCATTATAATGCACATCACAAACATCAAAAGTCGGATATACCGATTCATATCATAATTGATCATATACACATATGACTATTCACAACACAGAGGATGTGTTCACAAAATATACATAACATCATGTTATCATCAACACATAAAGTTATAACATCATAAGATAGTATATATAAACTATCCTATCAAAATCATAACGTTGCCCAAATCCCGAGTGTTACTATGACCAGAGCAGAGCGACTCAAAATAAAGAGACTCGAGCTAATCCTCATCATCCTCGGGGATCACTTGCACATTACCAATATATAGGCAACGACGAAACAAGTAAAGGGTGAGATACTCCAAAACATATAATTAAAAGCATGATAGAATATATAAATAGTTTTGGAATTATAGATGATATAAGTTAAATAGAGTATGTCAACATATATTAAAATCTTACATACTTTAAATTAGCATTTAGTGTATAAATTAATACTTTAACATCGTCACATAACCATTATACTCGCATCCACACAACGTATCATATATCATCGCAATTCAACATCATTCATCAATTAAAACCCAATGCCAAACAACTCAAACATAAACATAACCGACTCCATGAGACACGACTATGTTATGCATGTGGTACCCGTCGCTTTGTCCATAATTAGGGACACTTGGCATAAAGCCCATCGTCGCTTGGCATAAAAGCCCTCGTCGCCAATGCAATGTATGTGACTCAATAATAAAGACAACACAACAACACATCATCATCGCTCATCAAAATTGACATAAAGTCCACATCGCCATATTTATTCACATCAAATAAACATATCATCGTATCACATAATCAACAAGTATTCATTAATAAATACACCGTCGCAAACATTATGTTTATTCACACCACATCAATATCAATTAATTCACCAAATTCCAAAAACGGAAAAATAGTCAAAACACCAATAATCATCGCGAAAGCCATTCTTAATAACCGGCATTAATCATAAATATCAACATCGGAATCGGATAGTCCATATGTGTCTTAAATCGACTAAAACGCTATCCAATTCAATTTAACCGTAATTTGGCCTATTTCGGGTCGTTTCGTAAAAACTCATAATTTTGAAAAACTAACCTCACCACTACGTTCTACACGTCGAACTTAGCTAGCACGTCAATTTTCGTTGAATTCGGAGCAACTTGCTCCGTCGTCGAATTTATCGAAATCGGAAAATCGGAACATAATCGGGTTCTAAATTTAATCGGCTAACTTATGTCATAATTATATTTTATTGATATAAAGTGTTACTAGGTGAAATTGGGAAAATTGAAACAAACAGAACCAAAATAATATTCTGCAGGTAGAATTATGCAGGAAAATCATGTTTACAGAAAACAGAAAAACTGTGCTTACAGAAAACAGAAAAACTGTGCTTACAGAAAACAGAAAAGCTAAGTTTTCATTTCACCACCCCGTGCCAACAGGGACGCACGTCCCTTGTGTGATTTAAGGAAGGAGGCGGGGGCCTCATATGGGGGGACGGTCGCCCCACACCCTGAGGTGGGCGCCTCCCCCTTCACACACCCTCCACGCCATCCTTCTTCTTCTTCCCTGCATTTTTACAGTTTTCTTCTTTTTCGGGTTTTTCTTGTTTTTATATTTTACAGTTATAGTTTTTTTTCCATTTTCATTCTATAACTTCCATATATCACAATGCTAGCAATAACACACCCATAATCCATACTCCTAAACCAACTTCTCTAAACTATTTCAACAATCAATCAACCAAAACCCTAGAAATCAACTATCAATTTTTCCCCAAATCTAAAATATAACTATCAACCCTAACTATATGAGATGGAGAATCAAACCCCTTACCTCAAAAGCTTGGATTGTTCTTGATGATCCTACAAACCCAACCTTTGCTCTTCTTTCTCTCTTCTCTTGCTCTTCTACCAAAACCCTATCTTTTTCTTCCAAAGTTTCTATATTTGGTGTTTTTGGTGTTATGTTGGAAAAAATGAAGAAAGTGTTTTTTATGGGATGGTGGTCTTACTAGCCAAGGGTGAAAAACCCAATCCTAAACAATTGCTCCCCACACCCCTATCTATTTTTAACACACTAATAACATCTAATTATATCATTAATTCAATTAATTAAAATAATTTCGGGAAATTAAATATCGGTTCGAATAATATTTTACCGAACCGAACGGAATAAAAACTGGACCGAACGAAATGTCGCCAAATATATTTAATAGATATATCAATTAATATAATTATTCTCGTCGCCAAAACAATCGTCAAACGATAATTCAAAAATATTAATATAATAGAATATTAAATAAAATGGGCGTTACATGTCATCTCTCCAGTAGATTATCCCCAAGTAGAAAAATACATTTTTTCTCCCTTCCCCCAATTGAGATCATTCCTCATTGGATACAAAGTCTCGATTGACCGTTTCTTTCCAGTTCATTCCTGGATAGAACCTCGTCCCTAACCAATTCAGGTCTAGATTTCACAAAAAAAACAACCTGCAAACAATAAGCGATAGCCTCGTCATCCGAGCCACTTATTTCCTTTTCATCTTGAAACTTATCATAAAACGATTGTTCTTCTTAACAAGTCCAATCATGAAAGTTCAAGAAATCCACGCAGTTGTCTTTCTGTCTGAAGAAAAACATGTATCTTTACAATCAAAATGCCCGCATCTTCTAAAAAAAAAAAGATCCCCGGCAAGATTGTAACTGTGAAAATAGAAACTCATTTGAGATCTGTTTCCATCATTGTCTGTTATTCACAACGCTGAATACTCAATAAAATTCTTCTCAAGAATTACCTTTTTATAGTTATCACTTTGCTGATAATTGGTAATATCTTCATAACTCATTACCATAAATTATCACCGGTCTGATAATTGGTAATGTCATCTTTAATTACCTTAAACATTGTCACAAGGCTGACAGAAGGTAATCTCCTCATTTCCCAAAGAGAAACAGATATTCACTTGCTTTGTGAATCTATTTTCCCAGTGAAACATATGTTTGTTTCCCAACAAACAGGATTCTCCTTTCTCAGACAGATTGAGGCATCCTCACAAATTTTTCCCCAGTATGTCATTTTTCGATACCTCCAGGGTAAACTTTCTGCAATCATTTTGCATCGTTCGCATTTTTTGGTATCTTAGGTCCAAAATCTGCGTATTCTGATATTTAAGTCTCTTCACACCTATCGAGACGAAGATTTTCATCTTCATATCTCAAGTTAAAGAAACTTAAATAGGGATATCTGTCATACCCCAATTTTTGACCTAAGATACCACCTTATATCATTCACATATGCATCACTGCATCACTAACAGTTTCAAAACAGGATAGATCGTGCGTATGCTCCTAGAGTCAAATTAGGGTTTTATCAAAATTTCATATGTTCAAGATATGATTAATTAGGTTTTGAGTCTCTACTCACCTCAATTGATCTATCTTAATCAATCATCAATATTTGATCTTCAAATTCCCAACTTTATCTCATGATCTACCTTGAATCGACCAATTAGGGTTTTGATCGAAGATAGTGAATCATTGGCTTTCTGCTCAATGAATGACCTATTTGCTTGAAGATTGATCTTGACCTCATTAATGCAACATCTTGACCTAATTTCTTGGTTCAAAACATTACAAAATCCATGTTTCTTCATCAGACAAATTCTGAATCATCTGATGAAAATTCAACTGTTCAAAAAGTCAAAACTTTGACTTTTGGTCAACTTTTTCAAATCTAAAGTTTTTTCAATCATAAAATCATTTCAAATTATCCATCATGATCATAAAAAATCAAGAAATGTGAAAAAGTCAACAAAAAGTCAAAGTTGAAATTTTTCTAACACTTAGAAAAATTTTCAAGTGTTTAAAAGCATGGTTTTTCCTTACTTTCATGGCCATTTTTCACCTAGATCCATTTTGATTCAAGAAAAACTCAAAACATGAAAGTTGTAGATCATGTTACAAGCTTTCCAAAATATCAAAGAACTTGCAAAAACACTTTGTATAGCTAGGGTTTTGATCTTGAAACATAGAGCTCCATGACCATGACTTTCGAAAATCATTCATCAAAAGTTACAAGTTAGTTTTGCAATTTTCCCTTCTAGAAGCCTTGTCACCAAATGAGATAGGATTTAAGGGATAAAAATCTGATGGCAATGATTTGGAAAGGATAAAACCACTTGAGTTTTTTTAACCATGATTAAAAAGATTCCATTTGCATTTAATGAAGAATATTCCTTTCTTACACCTAAGCTTCCAAGTTACAAACTCTTCAAGCTTATCTTGCCTTGCCATTCAAGTTTCTTGGCCTATAAATAGATGTCACTTCTTCATTCAAAATGACCCCAAAGCATCATAATCCAAGCTTTCCTTCTTTCTTTCTTGTTTTTCAAGTTTCAAGTTTCTAAGTGGGAGAATTTGCAAATTTCAAGCCTTGCAATTTTTGAGCAATCTTAGGCTTCAAACATTTTCTAAACATCATTAGAAATTTGTTAGAATCCTCGAGCTAGCCCAAGAACTAGCCAACTTAGAAACCATTTCCAAAATCCATAAAATGCAAATTTGAGCCAAAACTTCCAAATTTCCATCCCACTCGTGCAAACTTCAATCTTTAACTTTAAAAACCTTCCATACACTTCATATGAGTGATCCAAACACTCATCACTGACCTGTAATAGCTCCATCATCAAATTCAATTTCACTTTGAGCAAGCTACAGTTGGACTTAGGTACACTGATCCAGACCATTTCCAAGCAATCCAAGCATCCATACA
This sequence comes from Vicia sativa, assembly GCA_021764765.1. Classification (NCBI taxonomy): domain Eukaryota; kingdom Viridiplantae; phylum Streptophyta; class Magnoliopsida; order Fabales; family Fabaceae; genus Vicia; species Vicia sativa. The sequence continues at coordinate 34,557,838 of CM038794.1, forward strand.
CCTTCCATAAGGCCCAGTGGTGTTGTAACAATCATCAAACCAGTTATGTAACACTTCCTTCAAAGAATCAGAATCCAACTTGAAGAGGTAAGAGCTTGTACTTTGAACTCTTTAATTTCTAATATCCAGTTCAAAAAAGCCTTGGCCATTTTGTTTCGGCACTATCATTGAGTAATAACCCTCAATCAATTGCTTAAATTTGTGCTTATACGTGATTTCATGGTCAAACTTAGAATTAGGGTTCTTCGTGTTCATATGAAAATTAATAGTTCTAAGCTTAAAATAAATGAAATTAATTGCCACCATCACGTTCCTGGTGAAAATCCGAGCAAGTTTGATGTTTGGATCAAATAATTTCATTGAGAAATGAAGAATCCATGGATCAAAATCTGGAGGTTGAAGAAGATGAGCTGCGCGCGTTTTTCAAGTTTCTGGAAAATTTAAAATAATGTTTCTAATATATATTTATGATTAGAGTTAACATAACGGATGTATTACCGCCCCAGCAGTTGCCAGCACGCTCTTAAATCTCTGGCCTCACCACAAGGCCGAGGTTGAATCCCCAGGACCTTTTTTTAATAAAGGCTCATCCTTGAAGCATCGACCGATCTCGACTTCTAAGCACTTCTATTGCTCACTCCTTCAGAAGCACTTCTGATGCTAACCCTTTCAGAAGCATCAAGCTTCTGACTCCTTCAGAGGCATCAAGCTTCTAATTCCTTCAGAAGCATCAAGCTTCTAACTCCTTCAGAAGCATCAAGCATCAAACACTTTCAGAAGCATCAAGCTTCTAACCTCCTTCAGAAGCATCAAGCTTCTGACCCCTTCAAAAGTAGAAAGCTTCTAACTCTTTCAGAAGCAGCAAGCTTCTAACTCTTTTAGAAGCAGCAAGCTTCTAACTCCTTTAGAAGCAGAAAGCTTCTGACTCCTTCAGAAGCAGCAAGCTTCTGACTCCCTTCAGAACTCTAGCTTCTACCTCTTTCCGAACTCCAGCTTATGCTTCCCTTCAGAACTCCAGCTTTTGACTTCCTTCAAAACGTCAGCTTCTGACCCTTTTTTCAAAACTTTATTTTCAAGTATTTTTCAAAACTCCTTTAAAATAAGGTGATTAAATGACAAGTCAAGCACATGGCTCGGTGGGAAAACTCTTCACTTCTAAGCCAAAAGTCTTGGGTTCAAACCTCCTTAGGACCAAAAACTCTATTTTATCACTAATTTTCTTAAGTTTTTCAACAAACTTCAACATTTTCAAAAACCAATCAAAACTTCTCATTTTGAGATGATTTTTTGCACACTTGTCATTTAATATACCTATTTTATGATCATGTAAAAAAAAATCCAAAAATATTTTCTTTTTGATTATATTTTTTTTATTAGGTTAAAAATGAGACATTTTAAGTATTTTAATACTTTTCAAAAAATGTTTTCTTTCCAATTTTCAAACCTAATCTTTTTCAAAACTTCTTGTGAATATCCTTCACTTTTCAAAAACATTTTAAAAACCCTTTCAAAAAAAACTTTCAATAAACTTACACACCTTTTTCCATGATCGATTCGATTTGAAGATAAACCGAACCAGGTTTCTCCTTGAATTTCTTTCAAATTGATCATGGGCCTCCCTCACGGTGTAAGTCCCAACCCTCCTATGTAAATATTTATTTCCTTGTACATATTCACCCTTTCTATGTACATATTCAATTCTTTGTACATATTCAATCATCTTTGTAAATATTCAAGCATAAACAAACTTCGTTCGATTATTTTCATCCGCTTGTTTATACACCGATTCCATTGGTATTAAGAGGAGCATTATTCCCGGTGAAACTGCTCTTAAACCAATGGGCCTCCCTTAAGGTCTAAGTCCCAAACCCCTTATATATATATTCAAGTTACACTTGCTTTAATTGCTTGTTTATATATTTCCTTCATAAAATCCTGTGAATACACATCACACACTTGTTCATATAACTGTTCAGTTATAACATAACAACTAGCCTAACAACTAGGTTCCTTTAGCCTCCTCTTAGGCTTCGTATAAGATAACTCATTTATTGAGTTAGCCTCCTCTTAGGCTTCATATAAGACAACTCACACGTTGAGTTTAGCCTTTGCTTAGGCTTCATATAAGACAACTCCCCTGCTGAGTTAGCCTCCTCTTGGGCTTCGTTCAAAAGAACTCCCTCGTTGAGTTTAGCCTTCTGTTGGGCATCAAACAAGAAAGAGACCTGGAAATCTCTTAACAGTCTCCTATTGGGCTTCCAATACAAAGAATCACCCGCGCTAGGATAGAACCCTGAGAGTATGATTTCCCGGTGAAATCACTCTTGAATCCTAAGAGGATGGTTTCCCGATGAAACCACTCTTAAAGCCAAAGCCAACCATACCCTAAAGCTTCCTCTTAAGCTTCATGCAAGGACCCGCGATGACCCTCAGAATGCCGTCTCTTGGGCTCACAATGCAAGGACCCTCGATGACCCTCGGAATGCCTCCTCTTGAGCTTATAATACAAGGACCCACGGGCTTCTTAAAAGCATCCCCTAATCAATAATCAATTTCTCCTAGAGATTTAGACATTTATCATCTCTATGGAAGAAGTATCTCATCTATCACATCACATACAAATCAAACAGTTTTCAAACACTTTTCAAACAAAACATCTTTTAATCGTAAGTGGTAATGCTTGTACACTCAAGCAAAACACCAAAACTTACAATTAAAGATCCAATAATCTTTTCAAACATCTTTCTTAACTCGTAAGTGGTAACGCTTGTACGCTCAAGCAAAACACCTAATACTTACGATGAAAGATTCTAATCAATCCACCCTTCAAAAATATATGTGATGAAATAGATTAGATATATTTTTCATTAAGATGACATTTGTCTTTGTCTCTTAATAACACCCTTTGCTTCTACTAGCATAAGTGGGAACTACGATTGCTCTAACTTTCTCAACCTCCCTTTGAGAATACGTCGGCACAAGGACTCATCCTTGGCGAGCATACTTCATTCTCCCTAAAACCAAACAAAACCATAGCTCCCTTAGATCCGAGCTACAGATGCTCTGATTCCCACTAGGGGATATGTATGCAGAAGATCCCAATGATCTTTGCGAGCACAATAATAACAAAACCTAGGATCCCACCTAACCTACCTTTCTTAAAATCCAAAAGAGAAACTCTCCCAAGAATAGAATAGCAAATTAAAACACACAAACATATCAAAAATATTCATATATAAATAAGGTTATAGATAACTACATATATATAGGGTGCCAAATCTTTCCCTTTATATAACAAACCCCCTTACTCAGATCTCTCCCCAATGCGTTGCGGCTAGTTCACACTAGTCGCACCGCATATCTTTATTTATTTAGGGTATTGCAGCTTTCCCCTTTTTCATCTCATTTTTCTTGTTTTGGAAATAATAAATCTTGAGGCTCGCGACATCTTTTTAAAAACAAATCAAAAGAGTAAATCGTTTTGAGCCAGAGATTCGACTTCTGATTCGATTCCCTCGTTCGTCACTTTTTACCGTGAACATCTACCATGGAAGTTGATTAGTTTAATTATGCCGAAATTTGTTACAAATGCCAAGTATATGCTGGCAAGGTGCATGTGCCGCCACCACCTTTGAATGTCTTGACCTCTCCTTGGTTGTATGCTACGTGGGGCATTGATATGATAGGAAAGATTGAGCCAACAGCGTCCAACGGACATCGGTTTATTCTGGTTGCCATAGACTACTTACCAAGTGGGTTGAAGTCGCGTCTTATGCAAACGTCACCAAGAAGGTGGTCACAAGGTTTATCAAGAACAATATCATCTGTCGTTATGAGATTCCCGATAAGATCATTATTGAAAATAGGTCAAATCTCAATAAAAAGATGATGAAGGAGCTTTGTGAGTCCTTCAAGATTAAACATCACAATTCATCCCTATATCTCCCAAAGATGAATGGTGTTGTCGAAGCGGCCAATAAGAATATAAAGAAGATTGTGCAGAAGATGGTAGTTACCTATCGAGATTGGCATGGGATGTTGCCTTTTACTTTGCATGGTTATCAGACTATCACGCACACTTCAACTGAGGCAACCCCATTTTCTCTAGTCTATGGTATGGAGGCAATACTCCCCGTTGAAGTTGAGATGCCTTCGCATAGAATCATGAAAGATGTTGAGCTTGGTGAAGACCAATTAGTGCAAAATCAACTAGACCAGTTGTGCCTCATTGATGAGAAATATTAGCAGATGTTTTCCATTTGAAGGCTTATCAGAAGAGAATGAGATAAGCCTTTGTTAAGAGGGTGCAAGCTCAATATTACAAGCCAGGTGACCTCGTGATAAAGAGGATAATTCTTCCTCATAGTGATCCTCGGGGCAAGTGGACCCCGAATAACGAAGGATCATTTGTTGTAAAGAAAGTTTTCTCCAGTGGCGCCTTGATACTTAGAACAATGGATGAAGAAGATTTTCCTCTACCCGTGAACGCGGATGTAGTCAAGAAGTACTTTGCATAGACTTGTTTAGTCGAGAAATTAAATAAGAGCAAGCAGCGACTACATCCCGCATCAAATCAACGGTCGCACCTCATGTCTATGTCATTGTTTACTCCGAAGGGAAGGGATCAGTCCAGTTATCTTTTTCGGGAAAAACAAAGTGATGACAAGTCGGGGTTATAAAAGTGATAGCAGGGTCGAAACCCGGTGAGGATCCATTGTCACATTACCATGCGTTTTAGTTTTCCTCTTATTTTACTTTTGCAATTGCCTCATTCCAGGAATTTCCTCTTATTGTACTTTCCTATTTATAGGCCCATTATCAATCAATAAAATGATTCTTTGTTTGTCAAATAATTTCTTGCATTTACTGATTTGATTGCGAAAGACGTTCAAAGTTTTATGATAAAATGTTTCATTTTAAAACATTAGAGGTTCTACCATGATGAGAAACTTATAAATTTACTTTGAAACTTGCATGACCCAGGTGACAAACAAGGTTGTCATACCACACCTAGAACATTCCACTAATAATGTGTTGCAGGAATCTTTGCTTGTTTGCAGGTAGTTGATGTACCAGTGTAAACGTTCACAACATCTCTTCCCCAGTGAGCATTGAGAAGAGATCCCCAAGCGAAGTTATACATCCTAAAGGGTCATATTCAAAGGTCATCCTCAGCATGGTATCCTGATGAAATTCCCTAATGAACGTCTGTTGAAATCTCAAATTATTCTCGGTAAAGGAATCCAATACCTTATCTCCATTTTGATGGAGATTCCCCAATGGAGGCTATCTAGCGAAGAGAAGCAGGTTCCAAGGTCAGTGGCAGGGTATCATCGCAAAGCAGTGCGTATATCCTGATGCAAGTTGTTGGTGCCTATTCCATGCGAGATTCCCCAGTGAACGTCTCGTGGATTTGCAAATTACTTTTGATAAAAGTCTCTAGCCTTTATTCCCCAGTGAAGACAATGTTCGAACCATGGCATAGGATGTTTATCCCCAGTCAGTTTGGATCTCTTAATATCCCCAATGATTTCGTATCTTTTGATTCCCCAGCTGAAGCAATGTTGTGGATCCGATACTCTCGGTGGATGTAATAGTGGAAGATCTTCTTCAAGTGTTTCCGATCATTCCCTAGTTGATTGTTGTTTAGCAAATACTTCCCTAGGAGATTGTATCGCCAGGAAGTTTGTTACCACAATTTCCCCAGGCATCGCCGAATCAGTGGTGTTATTCTTGTCTCAATAATACACTCATGTGTTCTTACCCTATCGAAGCTCGCAAATCTGAGTTGGATTGTGATTTGATATGTGATCACCGGTTTCTCATTTTTATTTTTCACAAACATGCATCATCACATTGCATTATCCTATTGCAAATTCATACATTGTGTGGAATTATAAGCCAAGAATAATAATGTTCATCCCAGTGACACTTTTGTAATCCTTTGATAGGTTTGGTGTGAGAATCCCTATGCAGGTGAATTCTCTAATTTGTCTGTATCCCCATGAAGTTTGTTGCGTTCTAGTCATTCTCTAGCACAATATGTCTACTATCTTCCCTTTGGTTGCACTACCAGTCGTTTCCTGATACAACATGTTTAGGACAGGTCGTTCCCCTATGCCTTTTTGAAAGCAAGCCCGACACTTGTTTTCTCCCTCAGAATATGACTCTTATTCTGAGAAAATCCTTTTTGCACAAGAGTTGAGTCGCTACCAATTCTTGAACAAGTATGAGTATCGTTCTCATTCTTATATACCTAGTGTAGTCGTTCCCTACACTATGTTTGAAGTCTGGTCAGCGTTTCCAGTCTTCATTTTGTTGCATCACCAGTTGTTCCTTGGTATAATACCTCTAGGTCAGGTCGTTCCCTTGTACCTATTGGAAGCATGTATCCCACTTGTATCTCTTCTCAGAGTACAACATTCTGAGTTTGTAAAGTATAATTGGAGTTTCTAGTCTTTACTCCGCTAGCTTTTCTAGTTGTTCTCTAGTACAATGTGGTTAGTCTAGTCAGCGTTCCAAGTGTTTACTTCGTGACATGTTACTCGTTCCCTGGCATAACGCATTCCGCTAGCATGTTCAGTTGTTCCCTGATATAATATGGTCGAATTGGGTCGACGCCAATTCTTTATGGGATAGGTTTTCATCTGTGCCTGCCGAGAGCAAGTATTACACTTGCATCTCATCGCAAAATTTAGCATTTATTCTGCGCATCCTTGTTGTTATTCTTTAGTCATTCCCTGATGCAACATTCTCGTTATATCCCCTTGAAGTCTAGGCAGAATTTCCAGTCTTTGCAATTTAGAGTATAAATTTTTGAGTTCATCTTTATTTTCAATCACCTTCTACGTCGTCGCTTGGAAGGCGGGCCTTCCAACCTCGCTCTAGGTTGAAGGATGATTGAATAGGGGCAGTTGTTGTACCCCAAAATTTACCCTCTTTATTTCGATATTTCTGGCTTATAATTATATCATCATCAACATACATGCATATACATGCATAGCATTGGTCACATGGCTATCAAGTTCTAAGTATCTCAATCGGTGAAAGAAACTGTGCGTTTCAGCTATCTCAGATCGTTTTTGAACAAAAATCGATATTTTTTGGTTCGTATGCTTGATGCAATATTTTCTAGTCAGAAAGATATTTTGGTTTGGTTCCATGAGCATTGGGATCATTTCAATTTATTCTCCAGTTTATCTGTTCAATTCGAAGGTCGTTTCGTCAAGAAAAAGACTTTATTTGTTCATTTCTCAATAAAATGAATTTTGGGTTTTTGGTGCGTTTCGGGACCTCCGTAAGGCATATCTCTCATCTCGTCATGTATTTTCTAATGATTTTCGAGTGGTAAGTCCTTCTAGTTATTATCTACAACTTTCATTTGAGAGATGGAAGCAAATTGCATGAAGAAAGTCCTCAAAGAAACTGACCTTTCAAGTGGTATAAACTTAATTTTAGTGTTGAACCGTGTTCTCGGTGCGCTAAAAAGGTCATAACTCCTATCTGAAACATCAAACCTGAGCGGGACCAGTGTCTAAAATTTTGTATTGAAGTCCTCTACAATTTTCTATTGCAAGTCCAAAGCCAATTCTTTACAATTTAAGAGCAGTTTTTTATTCTTTGGAGTTGATTTTGAGACGAACCGAGCGTTTTTCATCTGATACGCGAAGTTCGAAAAATAATATCTCGCTTGATGTTTACCAAAATGAGATGGGACCAGTGCCAAAAGTTCACAAATTCCGTTAGCTTCATTTTTCACAGAGTCACTGAGGTTAAATTTTGATCAGAAGACCCTTGTTCGAGGCAATTTCTCCGAAGAGTGCAATAAACATTTTGCACGTGTCGGATGCCCGAAACATGTGCCCAAACTTCAAAAATTCATATCGCCTGGGCTGTTCATTCGGACATTTTTCGTTTAGAGCCCGCGACTTCAAATTTCGCACGGATCTGGTTGTTTTAGGCTGTAGATGAAAATTATTTGGATAATCGCGATTTGGGCTTAATTGTGGATCCAAGGAACTCTAAGGCCCAATTTTTGACACTATAAATAAATTTTGTCCTTCACAATTTATGGACACACAATCATTTGCTTAATTTTCCTCTCAAATCACTCAATTTTCTCTCATAATTCTCTCAACTCAAGAGCCAAAGTTGAAAGCAAAACCAAAGAAAATTCAAAGGGATTTCTTTCCCTCCTCCCACCGGCCAACTGCTCCGGCCACCTCCCTAGCTCGCCAGAATCGGCCTCCTCTCCGGTCACTCTCCTTCATTCTGCTCGGTTTCTCCATCTATTTGATCGGTTTTTTCCCATCTGACCATCACGTCCGGCCACGCTGCTCCGCCCTTCCTCATGCCCTAAAAGCTCGGCATCTCCTCCTCTCTCCACTTTATAGCTCGGCCAAGCCTAAGAAGAGCTCTTCCTCTTATTTTCTTCAATTTCCTTCAAGAATTCAAGACTTTCCTCTCTTATTATCATCAATCAGAACTTTGATTTGGTATTTTCTTTGAAGATTTCAAGGAATCCCTCTTCAATTCAACTCAAACTTCAAGATCAAGTAAGTCAACTTCTGGAATAAGCAATTATTTTAAGTGTTTTTTGACTTTTGACTTAGATCGAAATGGATTATTGAATTCGATTGCAATTTCCGTGTGGATTCCGATTCTTGAATTTTCGATTGTGAATTCGTTGATTTACTTCGGATTTTGCAACGTTATTGTGTCGGTGTGAAGGAAAATTGTATATAACACACACATACGCTTGTGTAGTCATTTTTCTTTGCATTTAATCACTTTAATTGAACATTTTCATCACCTATCACATGCTCATGCATTAGAGAGCATATAGGTTGATTAAATTTCATTGAATCATGTGAATTAAGGATTAATTCCTAAATTAAATTGTGTCGAAATGTAGCTTTAGCTGCATTTTAGTTGTAGGGAGCATTTGCATTGTACATAATGCATCTAATCTTACATCTAGGACTTAATTTGTATCCTTAAGTGTTGACATATATGCACATGGAATAATTCAATTTTTATGACGTTAAAGTGTGTCAAAACTCCACTTTCACTCACTTTCTCATATGTTGAAGACACTTGATCACATGTATGAAATCACAACATCACAGCACCTTACATTCTTGATTTTATGTCACATGATCCATGCTTTGCATCACTTTTAGGCATAATTTGCATTGAGTGTACATTGCTTACATAATGCATCTCATTAATTTACAGAATATTCATGGAAACATCACAAAAATGCATGTGAATATACCTTTTCATGTATAATTTTGCACTTGTTCCCATTCAAATTTCAATTAAACTTGTTCATACTTTGTACTTTATTTTGTTTTGTGTTGTTGATTACATGTAGATGAATTAAATTCCAATTTATTTCACATTTCAAAATCAAAACAAAAGTGAATTAGAACTTAATTCGGTACATGAATTTCATTGTTCCATAAGCATTTTTCAACGTTTTTATGCATCAGAACTCATTTTTCCGCAAAAGACCAAAGTAACAATACATGCCCCCTACATTTTGGCACATTCCAGAACCAGTAACGTGCCTAAACAGAGTTTCTTCCCCGTCACTTTAAGGTCCAAAAAACATCACTTCTATTCAGAAAATTAATTAAAACCGCTCACGTTATTGAATTCGTTGACGGTTTTGCAAGCAACCATGTGATTCTTAATCGATTATGAGAAGTTGACTTTTTGCTTCGATTTCGAAAAACCGCTTTCCCAATCCGATTTTTGTGATTTTATTTAACTTCTTACATGCTTATACTAGTTTATTTGCATATCTTCAATCGGTTTTGCATTTGGTGCTTTATTTCTAGCACTTGCTTTGTTAATTCTGACACTTTATTTCAAGTGCAAGGTACATTAAGCCTCTTTTGCTTATGATTTGGATTTGTGGCATCCTTATCTTGCGCTTGCACCTATACATGTGCATTCTATTGTCTGTTTGCATGGATTTACACCTTTCTTGTAGGTTATCCAATCTTGAATGTGTATGAATGCGTATTCTAATGCTTGTATCCGTACGAACGCGTATATTATTTGTATGTTGCTTAGATTTACACCTTTCTTAAAGGTTATCCGATTGTTTGAATGTGTACGAACGCGCATTCCATTGCTTGTGCACATACATGCATATTCTATTGTCTGGTTGTTGTGGGTTTTCTCTTGCAGGTTGTTTTGATTAGAATGTGCACGAACGCACATTCTAATGCTTGTTTGCATACAAACGCGCATCCTATTGTCTGGTTGTGGTTTCTTGCAGGTTTTCTTGTTTCGAATGTGTACGGATGCACATTCTGATATCTCTTTTCACACGAATGCGTATCATATTGTCTGTTTGTCTGGATTTTATTTTCATGCAGGGTTACTTGTCTCGGATGTGTACGAACGCACGTCCCGTTCACGCTTTGATGCCTCTGTGCATTACTCACTGGTTTTCTTTATTGCTTGGCAGCAGTACTTGAAGTTTTCCAGAGTATTTCTTAGCTTGCAGTTGCTTACGGATTAATATCCGTGTGGTATTTGCTATACCTTTTTATCACTTTCTTTTACCACTTTTCTAGAGAGCATGAGAAGTAGGTTTTTACCACTTTATTTTTCCATGAGAAGTAGGACTAGAGATGCATGATAGGGATTCTATAGTTGGAGCATGTTCAGGAACCCCTCTGGTTTATTTAAAGACCCGTTTAAGGCAACTCTGTTTGCTACTTGTGTTTGGTTTGTTTAAAGTCCTTTTCCGTGCATAAGGAGGCGCTTCAGGTCGTTGTGTTTACTTTTGTTCTTGCATAGGTCAAGAGTGGTTAGGCAAACCGCTAAGCGGCATCACCAATCAAAGACCCGCTTTGATGAGATCTACAGGTTTTGTATGCTATAATGATATGATGGGCACGCGGAAGGGATTTGCATTCGACCCCCGCACAGTTCTAGTCTGTGTCAGCTCAATACTGCGAATCATGTTGCTTATTTAATCGAGTCAAGTAATAAAAGTGGCACGAGTTCCCTATTTTGACTCTCCACGCTTTCATGGGGTTCACATTTACTGCTGATACCTGCACTCATTGCTCTTCACACTTGACAATTCATGTCATGTTGTAATACCCTTCACGAGAATCAGATGTCTCGGCTCCTTGTTGCTTCTGGTACATCGGTGCTGTTGTAGGTTGTGGGACTTCCTCCTTCTCCTGCACATGTGTGACACTTTTTTGTGCATTGCATTGCTTGTGTTATTTTGCCAAAGCACTTGATTGCTTAATCCCTTTGCATCCCTTGGTTCTACAACCAAGACAGATATTAGGATAGTTTTCCTTACGACCGCTCGGTTAGGATAGCTCTCGATCCTAGACATTAGGGTTTACATCATTTTCATGTCAACATAGGTAGAGATTCCCTTTTATCCTCAACCTTAGGTCCAGTCTTTGCACGACGACATTAGGGCTAGAACTAGTTAGTTTTCATTTTGTTTTGCTAGTTTCTTTTGCATCCTTGCATGCAATAAAACTAAAACTTGCTTTCTTTTTCTTTTGAAAACCAAAACACTTAATAATGGTTCTGACTCCTTTTCAAAGGTAAAAGCAACCAACCAATGCAAACATTTTTCACCTACGAGCGCTTTCGTTTTATGTTTAAAACTCTTTTCAAAAATAAAAAACATAAAACACACCAAAACAAGTTAGCCGAACTACTGCGCTCTGACTTTCCCATTGCACTAGGGAATATGTAGGCATCTTGTCACGAGGCTTGATCGAGCAAAATTTTTAAGTACTTCCTTCTTTTCCCCGTGTTTTCTTTATTTACCTTTCTTTCACATGCATTGTAGTAATTAAGTGATAGATAGATATAACACACCCCTTAGATAGAAAATAAAAGTGGATACCATAGAGTACTAGAGGCGAGTGGGATGCTAATCCCTTCCCCTCAAGTAATAGACTCCCTGACCCCGATCTCTCGGTCGTGAGACCATGATTTCTCCCCTTTCAAGTTTACTCCATGTTTTCCTTTCCTCTCGCAGGATAAAAAACGTTCGATGGAGACTCCATTGATATTCCTATCGAATGATGACTAGCCAGTTGTTTCAATCTCCCCCATGCTTTGCGTTTAGTTTCACGCTAATCGTATTGCATATCTTTTTTAGGGTATTTTAACTTTCCCCTTTTCCTTTCTTTTTTTGGAAACAATAAAGCTTGATGCTCGCGGCATCTTTTAAAAACAATTAAAGTTAAATTGTTTTGAGCCAGAGATTCGAATTTCGATTTGATTCACTCATTCTTCACTTTTTACCGCGAATAGTAAAATGGAGACTCTATTGGGGAGTACCAAGCTTTTTTTGTTTAAAAAAAGGGGGGGTTAAGCCTCATTTGTGAATTTGTCTCTTTTATTTCTTATGTGTTTTGTTCTGTTACTCGCGATTTCACGCGATGGAAAAAATCCTAACTCGGATTCAAGAAACATTTAAGAATCAGGCGGGGTATAGTCATGTTAACTTATGAGGAGTCTCAGTCCTTAATAAGTTAACTTGAGATCCCTTGCTCAGTGGAGGTTTTCTTGGGGGTAATTTTGTTTATCAAGTTTGTTGTGAAGACATTTTTGCTTTTCAAGCGAACCAGCGAAGGTGAGTTAGTTGTAGAACCCATAACCCATCCTGGCCTTTTAGGATGTAGTGCAGAAACTATTCAGGTATAGACTTGGATTAGTTGTCATGCAAGACTACGATCAGGCGAGTTTTTCTTGAAAAATATTATTGGACTACGAGTTAGTTGTTTAATATGATAATATTTAAAAGAGAAGCATAGACCCTGTATTATCTGTAGAACGTGTTTTACAGGTGATTAAACCCATAGTACTTACCAGCATTAGGTTCTTATCGTTGACCTCATGCTCATGCCCATAACCCATCCATTCATAAATTTTTCCATTTTTCTCTTTCCATAAAATTTCCAAAGAATTTAGAGAATTTTTCTTTGCAAACATTCTAGGTTAGAGGGATGAATGTAAGAAGAAGAAATACCAAGAGATACGGTTTTAGATTTCTTGATGTGAAAAAGTTAAAAGAGTTAGCATCCTTGGTCGAAGATCCCTCGGATTTCAAAAACCTTTATGGAACTCTTTTAACTATCTTGAACACTAATGTTGATTAAGGACTTCTTAAAACTTTGGTTCAGTTTTACGATCTTGTTTATCATTGTTTCACTTTTCCTGATTAACAGTTGATGCCTACTTTGGAAGAGTACACAAATATTTTAGGTATCCTAGTATCTGACAAAGTGCCTTTCAATGGTTTGAAAGTCATTCCGAAGCCACAAGTCATTACAGTGATAACTCACTTAAGGAAATCTGAGATAGACAAAAACTTGACTACTAAAGGAAATCTCTTAGGACTAACTTCAAAGTTTCTAATGGAGAAAGCTTTTAGTTTTGCCGAAGCCGGTAGTATGGTAGCTTTTGAGGCTATTTTAGCTTTGCTCATTTATGGGTTGGTCTTGTTTCCTAACGCCAAAGACTTTATTGACATCAATGTCATAAGGATCTTTTTGATTGGAAATCATGTTCCTACTTTGCTTGGTGATACGTATTTCTCTATCCATCATAGGAATCATCAAGGAGATGGAATTATTATGTGTTGTGTGCCTTTGTTGTTCAAATAGATTATTTCACACTTGCCTAAGTCTCCCATTTTCAAAGAAAACAAAGCTGGTTGACATTGGCCTCGAAGACAAATGTCTCTTATTAATGATGATATTCATTGGTATACTTTGGCCTACAATGAGATGGAAATCATTGACAAGTGTGGAGAGTTTGCCAATGTACCTCTCATTGGTACACGAGGAGGAATTAACTACAACCCATTCTTGGCAAGATGTCAACTTGGGTATGCAAACTCGAGTAAACCCATTGGTCTTGCAGTAGAGGGTTACTTTTATCATGAAAGGGAATATTCTCAAGGTTTGAAAGTCAAAATGATAAGAGCTTGGCACCATATTCGAAGGAAAGAAAAAAGTGATGTAAGAAATTGTGTAACCATGGAAATCTACACTTGTTGGGTAAAGAAAAGAGCGAAGGAATTCCGAATGCCTTGTGCTTATGAAGAACCCATGTTCCTAGTGGTATCTAAATCTACCACCATTCCCATTGAGACTATGGGAGAATACCAAGAAGATTTGGCTAAGATGAGACTAGAAAAGGATTCTTGGGAAGACAAATTTCTTAAGGCTGACTTTAAGAATGTAAAGCTTAAGAAACAAGTCAAAGATCATGAAAAAACGCTCTACTTTCAAGATGAATGGCTCATGGAGAAAGATGAGAAAATTCCTCAAAAGGATGACGCGATCAAGAAATACATCAAAGAAAGAAAAAGAAAGCTTGAAGAATTGACAAATGGTACTCCTGCTCTTGACGAGTGGAAGAAATTTGTTAACAAGCTAAAAGCCGAGAAAGCTTAATTGAAAGCTTACTATGGGAAAGACATCCTGAAGATGAAGCTGCATCAAGCATTTGGTTCTTCATCCGATGAAGATGCTTGATTAGAATATTTTAGCTTTTATTTATCATTTACTTTGTAGTTGTAAGAGTTATGCTCCAAAAAAAACGTGTTGTAATCTTTCCTTAATATATCAATAAAATAAGAGTTTTATGTTCAAATGTTTGTAAGAAATTTCTCTTTTAAAAAAAATCTTTGGAAAAATAATTTCTTCTCTTTTGCATTTCATAATCATTCATCATCTTGCATTTAGAGTTTGTTATCTAGAGTCTTATCTTTTAGAATTTTCTCCAGAGATCAAGCTCTCGCGTCTTAGAGTTTCCTGACTCATTCACAGTCAGCTCGCTACAATACTCGTGCAAATAGAAAGAAAGCAATGGAAGATTTCGAACAAGAGAATATTGAGCTTCGTGGTACAGTAACCATACTTCAATAGGAAGTGGAAAGACTCAATGATTTGGTGAGCTCATTGGTTGCTGCACATAATCAACAACCAACACCTAACAGTCAAATTCAAGCAACGATGATTTCCAAAATCACTACTGCTCTAACTTCTGTCATCGCAGTTAGCAATCCGTTTTTCACTATGCCATAGGGTTACCCTTGGGAATGCCTTTCAACTTTGGTATAGGTTTTTGTCAAAATACTTCTGAAGCACTGGAAACCATAACTGAGGTTCCTACTTTACAGAATTCAGCATTCACTTTGCAACCCGGAGTAACCTTTCCCCAAGTCTCTATGTCGATTTCTCAACTAATTTTGACAAATTCAATTCCCGTGGTTCACACTATTCCTTATGTGAACAACGAAGTTTATCATGATCTAGACAACGCGAATCCTCATGGCCGTATGGAAGATCTCCAAGAACAGTTCAATAAAATACAGCTAGAGATCAGGGTAATCCGTGGGAAGGATATGTTAGGAAAAAATTCCCAGGATCTATGTCTGGTTCCCAATGTAAGAATACCATCCAAGTTCAAAGTCCCTGACTTTGAGAAGTACAGAGGTAACTCTTTCCCACAAAGCCATCTTGTGATATATGCTAGGAAGATGTCTACGCACAATGATAATCATTAATTGCTCATTCACTACTTCCAAGCCAGCCTTACTGGCACCGCTCTAAAGTGGTACATGGGATTGGATAGTACTAACTTTCGAACATTCAACGACCTAGGAGAGACCTTTGTTTGACAATATAAGTACAACTTGTACATCGCTCCAGATCGAGACCAACTCAGAGAAATGCCTCAAAGAAATAAAGATACTTTCAAAGAGTATTCCCAATGGTGGAGGGAAATCGCTACCCAAATCAATCCATCATTGTAAGAGAAATAGATGACCAAGATCTTCTAGAATACTCTTGGCCCTTTCTACTACGAGCGCATGATCGCTAGTGCTCCAAATGATTTCACCGAAATGGTAAACATGGGGATGCAATTAGAAGAGGGACTCCGAATAGGATGTTTGACAAAAGAAGTTGGATCTTCAAGAGGAACCAAGAAATTTGGAAGTGGTTTCCCAAAGAAGAAACATTATTAACCGATAATAGGTAGCCGCTATTGCACCAGTAGTTAGTTCAACTTCAAACACAGGATTTACCTCACAATTTCAGCAACAGAATCAGCAGCCTCGACAACAGGCTCAATCATTCAACAATAATCAGAATCGTGCTCCTATAATTTTATAGTTTGACCCAATTCCGAAGTCTTACACGAAATTATATCCTGCTTTAATTGAGAGGAATCTTATTCAAACTAGAGCACCACCTCCAGTGCCCGATAAGTTACCTTGGTGGTACAAAGCGGATGTTTCTTGTCCTTTTCACCAAGGGGCACCTGGCCATGATCTCGAACATTGCATAGCTTTGAAGGCTGAAGTTCGAAAGTTGGTTAGAGATAACCTTATTTCTTTTAGGGATTTGAATCCGAACGTACAAGTGAATCTGCTGCCTAATCATGGAGGGCACACTGTGAACATGGTGTATGGATGTCCTAGCCAATATCAAGTCTTCGACATAAACTTGGTAAGAGCATATCTAGTTCAGATGCACGCCACATTCTGCATAATGGGTGGTTTTGCTCGACACAACTACGAATCTTGTAGGATTTGTTCTAGAGATTCTCGTGGGTGTTCTACTGTGAAAAAATATCTTCAGCAACTAATGGATAATGGCGATATTCGAATCCTCAGATATTAACTCGATAACTCTGAAAGAAAACGTCATCATTCCTCATTTTAATATGCCCGAGCGCATAGAGGTCAAATACAACAATCCAAGGGTTCTTGTTTCTCCTTTGATCCACCTGAACCTGTTCCTTATGACTCTGAAAAAGCAGTTCCCTACTAATATAATGCAACAATAATGGAAAACGGGAAGGAAGTCCCCATGCCAACTCTTTTATACGTAGTTAACATTGCCGAAGTAAGTCGAGTAACTAGGAGTGGGCATGTGCATACCCCATTGCCACCAAAGCATCCTATCACTTCTGTGACTACGCAATATCCTGTAAATGTACCCCCTGTGAATCATGTAAGAATTCCTATTGGTAATCCAGACTTAAACACTGGTCCGTCCAATGAAACCAGTATCAATCCCGACTTTGATGAAATTCTAAAGCTAATCAAGAAGAGTGAGTATAAGGTTGTGGATCAACTGATGCAAACTCCTTCCAAAATCTCAATACTCTTATTGCTTTTAAATTCTGAAGCCCATCGAGAGTCCCTAACGAGAGTTTTGGGTCAAGCCTTCATAGATCACAATGTGACTATCGATAAATTTGGTGGAATAGTAGCCAACATAACGACTTGCAACAATCTGAGCTTCTGTGATGAAGAACTCCATGAGGAGGGTAGTGTACACTGGCTCTTCCTTAAACGTAATGCCAAAAATGACTCTTTCCCGTTTGTCTTACAAAGGAACACCTATGAAATTCAGTGGTGTGGTAGTCAAAGCTTTCGATGGATCGTGAAAATCTGTTATTGGAGAAATCAACCTTCCGATGACAATTGGTCCGCATACTTTTCATGTCACCTTCCAAGTTATGGACGCTCAAGCCACCTACAACTATTTTCTAGGTCGACCATGGATACATGAAGTTAGAGCAGTAAAATCTACACTCCACAAAAAATTGAAATTAGTAACAAATGGAAAGTTTGTAACCATAAGTGAGGAGCAAGCCTTGTTGGTGAGCCACTTGTCCACTTTCTCGTTCATCACTGCTGATGAGGTAGAAGGAACTCAGTTCCAAGGTCTCTCTCTTGAAGACGAATCTGCCAAGAAAAATATATCTCTTATCTCCTCTTATAAAGAAGCAGTGCAGATAGTGAAAGACGGTATTGGAGGCGATTGGGGACAAGTTGTGATTCCTGTCAACAACGAAACCAAAACAAGACTCGGATTTACTCCAGTACTCTCCAAAGCCACTGAGAAGGTTGAAACACTTCGTCCAATCAAAGAAGTATTCCACGGTGGAGGTTTCCTTAACCGTGTTCCTCAAGAGGTCAATGTCTTTCTTGAAGAACTCACTCAAGAAAATATCTCTGGTTCAGAAGAATGGAAGACTTATCTCAATGACTATGTACATATCTCAGGAAAAACCGTATAAACCGTTCTCTTCTTTTTCAGATAAGTTCGAAGGCATGTTATAGCAAGATGATAAAGAAGAAATTCCACCTATCCCACCTGAGGTCTAGGATACCTTGGGGCAGCCAAGTGGAAAATTTGACTTCATGGTAAAATATACCGCCCCTAAAAATTCAAGAATTTCAATCAAAGACATCTAACCAACTGGATGGGAATATCCTCTTAAATATCTCACTCAACTAGAGGAGGCATGCATGCCCTCTTAATCTCATCATCCATTTGAGATCACGACTGCAGATCTTTGTTTCAATACACGTGCCAAGGTTGTTAAACCTGAATCTATTTATTGGCAGATAAATGCAATTTTTGGAGACGATTGGGAAGATGGTCCTGAAAATGACTTGGAAAGTGTCTCTAACAACGAGTCTCTTCATCCAGAAGATTGCGAATTACACCCTAAAAGCCAAGGATACATGTTGCCTGAATATACATGTACCTCATTTTATATTCCTCGACCTATCGAACAAGTAGAGGACGATCTCCTCAACAGTATAAAGGACAAGGTTAACAAACTAGAGCCTACAAATCCTGCTCGACCAACGATCAATGTCATCACTGAAGATGACCCTAAGGGAAAACTGCCAGAATACATAGTCTATCAAGGAGTTCGTCAATATTGGAAAGCTGTTGAAGCTCCGACTGTTGTTCACCGTTCAAAGTAGTCATCTCGCTTTTATTTTGAACTCTCGTCTAGCCCATGGCAGAGAGATGTTTCATAGGGCTAGATTTTAAAATGTTTTTCTCTTTGTCTCGCCCAAGACAAAAGAGTTTGTGTTTAGGGCTTTGTTTCAAATGTGAATCATACATAAAGCGTCATTTTGAATTCCCACACTTATGTGTTTGTTTTTCATTTTTTTGCCTTTTTTCTGGAAATGGTACTTAGCACCGTTTGTAGTCAAATGGACTAATGGACTCCCACCTACGAGGGATCGTTTGTAGCCAAAACAGTATTTTTTGGCGGAGCTATGATACTTAGCACCATGGATGGCAAAGACTTCCCACACCCTGTGAACGCAGACATAGTAAAAAAAATACTACGCATAAATGAGACCCGCTAGGTCGACTGGCCTAGGCAAAAATAAGGGCATCCTGGAGAACCAAAGAGGTTCGGGCAAAAGTTAAGGATATATACAAAACATGTACACCCGGCAAGTCAAAAACCTGCAGAGGCGACTTGGGCAAAAAAGGGTATCCTGGTAGACTGAAAACCCGAAAGGGCGGTCTAGGAAAAAGTTAGGGATTTAAGCGTACAACTATGTCTCGTCCAGATCACCTACCTACAGACTACTACTATCGGTATTCAAGATTCAAATGGCGAAAATCAATTCACTCACTTTCTACTGACAGCAAGGAGATGAGATAGTCGAAATATATGAGTACTAGCATAGTTGGAACTCAACGAGATTGTTTCCGCATAGCTTTTATTTTTCTTGTGTACAAACTACTTGGCCATACGCCACCTTTCAAATTAATACAAGTTCTTTATTTTTACAATGTTCGCTATTGTTGTTTTTGCATAAAGTCCAACGATTGCTTTGAATGATTATATGCATCTGACAATAAACATTTGTTCACAAACATACGAAAAGCGGACAAACGAAAGTAGTTACTACAGACTCTTGGAATTGAGATGACGACGAAAGTCACCAAAATGTTCCCCTGCAGAGTACTATCCCCGCAGAGGTATCACTCACTACAAACCTTCCCCAGCGAAGTACACATTTTCTTCCTCTAGTTCCAACATTCCAAGTTTCATCGCGTTAATCCCTGAGCAGCGGTCCCAGTCAACTTAACCTGATTACACCAGTCTTAGAGCGGTAACATTTCATCTCCAGCGGAGGTATTTATCCCCAGCAGAATATCTCCCAACAATTACCATTTCCCTGACAGCAGCAGTATCTAGACTCGAAACTTGGTCAGATAGTGCATCGGAGGAAAACCACATCTCTTATTCCCCAGCCAGATCCACGTACAAGATCCCCAGTAGAGTGTCTTCCAACTTTCACCATCCTCAGTAGGGTTCACGCGCAAGGTCCCCAGCGGAGCATCTCCCAATTTTATTCCCAACAGCAATGTCCAGACTCGAAACTTGGTCAGATAGTGCATCAGAGGAATCAAAGGCGCCTATTCTTATTCTGAATCAGGGTTTCACGGTTTATCCTCAAGCAGAAGCCAGAAATCCCCAAGCAGAGCGTCCACATCTTCTTCAAGATGGATATGTTTTGAAATGCAGACATCCACGTTCATACATTATTCATAAAAATCATAACATTCATACACATTATCATGCATCATAATCCGCATAGGGCTAACTATATCCTATCAAAGTTTCTTTTGTTTTTTCCAAACAGGTGAAAATCACGCCTAAAACAACAGATCCAGGATTAATACCCGAAGCCAGACGGGAAACCCTATCCGAACGATCACCCAAATTGACCTCCGACAACAGGCATTGGATCAACACCCAAAGCACAATAGGGAAGCTATCCACATTCTGGAAACTATTATCCCCTAAGAGTAATCAAGACGAAGAATTATTCTGACTCTCTCTTATTATCAACAGCAACTACAGAGTCTGGCGTACGACTCAGTTGCCTTGGATGGCATCTTAAGCCCATCTCCGACTATTTGTTGACATCTCTCCACTTTCAAAATGCTGCATATTTGGTTAAAAACACATACAAGCCAATAACTTTATTCAAAGACGAGCACGAAGTCTAACGTACGACTCTCTCCGGATGGCATCTTAAGCCCATCTTCGTGCTCCCTTCTACCTCCAGGAATATCTGCAGAGCCTAGCGTACGGCTCATTCCCCAGCATTCGTCTCTCCAGATGGCATCTTAAGCCCATATCCGACGACTCTCCTATTCAGACGACGTTCTTGAGTCTAACGTACGGCTCATTCCCCAGTGAAATCTCCAACTTCTCCAAATGGCATCTGTAAGCCCATTCCCGCATCATCAATCAACTACGAGTGCAAATTTTCAGGTGTACTCGAGTGTTCAATCATCTTCTACCTCCAGGTCACGAAAGGCAAGCATGCCAATATAACCCTTCCAGTACAAGAAGATTGAACAGGGGCAACTGTCATACCCCAAAATTTTCCCTCCCACTTCTCAAGACATTCCACATCTCCATACTCAAGGATTTCACAAGGGTTGACCAGACAAACTCTCTCCTAGGCAATCAACCCATACTAGGGTTTGGTTATCCTCAAATAAGGATGGACTTCTAACATCTCCAGTGATCATCATGCCTCATCATATGCTTCAAAGAATCCCCATGTCAAGTTTCAAGCCTTACAAGTCAAGTTTCCTCAGACGATTGCTCAGATGGTTGAAAATCAATTGTATTGGACAGAAAGTCAATTGTGGTCAACATATAGTCAAACTTCATGATTTTTGGTCAACATCCATATTTTGAAGTGACATTCATCATTTGGTCAAGGGTTGATCATGATTCATCAAGAAAACTCAAGATTTGATCAAAAGTCAGACTTTCCAAATTAGGGTTTTCTAAGGAAAAGTCAACTGAACTTTGACTGAGCATAACTTTCTCATACTTTATCAAAAAAATTTCCACCACCTCTCATTTTGAAGGAAATTCAATTCTCTACAACTTCATGTCTCACAAGAAAAGTCAGAAAATGCTTCATTTTGAAGATATGGATCAAAACATTACAAGTCCTTTTCAAAGTCAACAAAACGTCAACTTTTTGTAAAGAAGTGTTATTGAGCATGGAAACTCCAAATGAGATGAAACCAAATAGGTTGTTTAGAGGACATCTAGAGCTTTCTAAAAAGTCCAAGAACATTCAAAAATGTTAAAAATTGAGCAAAATACACCTTGCACAAGTTGGACATTTTTGAAGAATTGCACAAAGGAAAATATTAGACAAAATCCATTTTTTTCCAAATGGGCCTATAATTTTATGATCCAAAATTGATCCTAATATTATTCAAGACCTCTTGATGCCTTGCCATGACCCTTTTCTTATTTTTTGATTTATTTTTGAATTTAAAAGCATTTAATTCAAATTTAAATTAAATAAAATATGAAAACAAGGTGTAAAACAAGGTGGGTTGGATTTCTATCAAACTTGAGGACCAAGGAAGCCCATAATACATGCCAATTTCGTGCAAGATCATACAAGGAGGAGAAAATTAAATTTTTGAAAGATTTGGTTAAAATTGAAGAGAAAATATTTTTGCATTAAAAGCCACATCTTTTTTCATTCTTTTTGCTCCAATCTCTTGCTCTATAAATACCTAATGCATTCACAAGACTAAAGGACGAAACCCTAGCCTCTTGAAGCAACCCTAATTCTCTCAAATTTTTCACAAAGTTGGAAATTTCGAAATCTTGCTTCCAGCCACTTTCAACCATTCCATTGTGTTCTTGAGGTAAGATTGAGTAAGTATACATCACTATCCATGGCCAAACATGCATGAATCGTGCATATCATGAAGCTCCGATTTGCATTCTTGTTGTTTTCGAATTTTTAATATTAGCATGTTTTAATTGAAACTAACCATTCTAACATGATCATGAGGTATCATAGAGAGGATCTGGGCCATCGTTCATGAGGTTGAACGTCCAAATCGTGTTACACCATTGTTAGGGCAGTTTATGTTATCTTCTTCGAAACTCAATTTACAGGCCGATTCAAGACAAACGGACACCACCATCGAATTAGGGGGGTAGGGTCCCTCTTTGTTCTTTATTTTGCTTATTTTTGCAGGTTTGGATTTTTGTTAATCGGAGAAGACGACCGGAGCTAGGGCTCCGGCGTCGCTGACTCGTTTGACCCCGGCAAGGCATGCGTGGCACAATGGCTCCATCTGATTCGCTCTCACGTTACACCAGGGCCCCATGCGTGACACTGCTTTGAAAATTCAAAATATGACACGTTTATCCTTTTTAAACAATTGCTTGCAGATGTTAAACACCAAGACACCTTGGCTCAGTTGGTAACGCGTGTGGGAATTCTCCAGGGGGTCCTGGGTTCGATCCTGACCTCCTCCCCTTATTTTATTTTTTACAATTCTGAAAACTAACATTTTCTTTTTTCTTTTTTTTTTAAATATTTTCATTCAATTTAATTTATCTTCAAATATTTTTCTCATGCATTTAAAAATCACCAAAAATATTTTCCTTTTGCATTTTAATCAGAAAAATACTTATTTAATTTTCGACATTAAAATTAATATTTTTGCATGCATATTTTAATTAATTACTAATTAACCATTAATTTGACTTTTAATTGCTTTTAATTATCAAAATCGATCCGGAAAATTCCCAAAAAAAATTCTATATCATCTAATCAGCATGACTAACTTAAAATCTTTTTCCTCATTCAAAAAACCTTATTTTTACTAACACTTTTCTCTTATGAGAACTTCTTACATTTTCTGATTATGTATCTGTTCACAGGTTGTAATGTTTCGGACTATTTTTCTCGCTTTTCTTTTCAATATTATATAACTGCTCATGGGATGTAATAGTTTAATTAGGACTTTTACTTTCCACACTCTAATTATGTAACTGCCCCAAAGCCATGTAATAGCGTAGGACGTTATTTTCCGCAACTTATTTTCCGCACCCTATAAACTGCTAGTAACTAGGCGTGTATGGCAAGATAAAAACAACATAGATCACTTCTAATTGCAAGATAACATATCTGAATCGACACACTCTTTTCACATATGCACCCCTTAGGGTAATTCTCTCTCGTTGCCTTTCGATTAAATGGTCAAGTCCCTCGAACGTAGAGGTATCCTAGCACCGTTTCCTACAAACATATCATCATAGTCCCTTCGATACAAAGATCATAGACCCACGATGTCGCCTACGAATACATGATCTCGTCCCTCGATTGTTGCCTACGAAAAGTGATGATCGTCCCTTCGAATGTGCTAGGATACTCCTACAAGTTACCTTCTATGACCATCCGATGTCCCTTCGAATGTCCCTTCTACATCCAACGAATAGGGTTACCTACCAACTAATGGTACGGATAGCACTATTCTAAAGGAACGTAAAACAACACGAAAACGACCATTCTGAGTAGGTAATAAGACTTTTAGTTGCTTGCTCAAATCAAAATACTTTTCACACCTCACACTTTTGTCAAAGTTCAAACTCTTTTCAAAACGAAACATTTCCGAACACTTTGTATACATTCCTACATGAATCAGTACAAAGTCAAAGCGAAATGCCTTTTCAAAACCTTTTTGCCAAACACACAGAAAACAATTTGTTTAAGTGAGCTAAAAGCAACTAACAGCCCATAGATAACTACGGATGGAAAGGGGTGCTAATACCTTCCCTTTTCATAACCTTCTCCCTTACTCAAAATCTAACGAAGGTCTTTTCCTGTTCTTTTCACCTTCCCTTAATTGGATAAAAGAAAAGTCGGTGGCGACTCTTGCTATCCGCAACATTTGCGATAAAAAGCAAAACAAATTCTCAAAGTCAGTTCACCGTATTACAGTCATGGACGATTGTATCAAAGAAGGATGAAGAAAGCCTTCGACAAAAAGGTTGGACCTCGTGAATTCCAAGAAGGCGACCTCGTGCTTAAAAAGATCTTGTCTTTTCAACCAGATTAAAGGGACAAATGGTCTCCTAATTACGAAGGCCTGTACGTTGTTAAGAGAACCATCTCTGGCGGTGCTATGACTCTCGCAACCATGGACGGTGATGAACTTCTGCATCCTATAAACGTTGATGCAGTCAAGAAAGACTTTGTCTAAAAACACAAAAGAACAACTCGGTAAGTCTTAAACCCGAAAAGAGTGGCTTAGGCAAAACTGAGCGTCTTGGTGGACTAAAAACCCGAAAAGGCGGTCCAGGAAAAAATTAGAGACAATAAACAGAAAAAGTTTATCTTGGTATATTGAAAAACTTAAAAGGAAATATAGGAAAAAAATAAGGATTAATTAACAAAGTAACTGCATCAGTCCGTACTTCGTCAACTTAAAGAATCTTCCATCAACGGATCTTCAATCAAATCTTCTGAAGCAACAAGCACTGTTGAAATTCAAAGTTGTTAGGGAGAATAGTGGTTATTGCTTTCAATATAACCTTTTCCTAATATTTACCATTTCCAACTTTTAATAAATAATCCATGGAATCACACCTTTGGCTGATTACACTTCTATAAATAAATTTGAGCCTTGTGCCCACTTGTTTGCAATTCTTGTTTTATTCTATCTTGCAAAATAACGCTTTTACTTGTGATAAACACTTTTGAAACAAAAAACAAAAAAAAGTTTTAAATGAATTTACTTCTAAACATTTTGAAATAAAAGTGAAAGTTTCCTTTGAATTGTGAACATAGAAGGAATATCAACAGTTATCTCCATGAGTGTTTTTACCTCTAAAGGATAAACAACTGTTTCGACATAAGAAGTTTTATCTTCCCCGAAAGAGATCATCAAAAGACGGTATTCTTATCCAAAATGAATCTCCAAACATGGCACCGCCAGTGAAAATGCTTTTTCTCCCCAGAGAAATCTAAAGCATGCAACTCTGATTCATTACCAGTAAGATCTACACATTGCTGAAGATTTTTGCTGAGTATCTGACTGAACTGCGATAGTAGTCCTTTATCCAAAAACGCTTTGTTATCTAGTCAAGTATCGTCCACATGCATATGACATTCATGACATTCATCATTCATCATTCATACATAATTGCATCATTAATGTATTCTTGCATTTTTCAATGTTTGTTATAATATCACTTGTTTAGGTTGCATTTATTCCCGAAAACAGGTATAAGTGTGTCATCTCTTCAGTAGTCTGTCACCCCTAAGCAAAAAGAGCACATTCTTTCTCTAGTTCCCCAATCGAGTTCATTCCTCGTTGGATCCAGAGTCTTGTTTGACCATTTCTTTCCAAATCATTCATGGATAGAACCTCGTCTTCAACCAATTTAGGTGTATATTTCACAAAAATCTACTTGCAAACAATAGGCAATGGCCTCTCCATTCGAGCCGCTTATTTCCTTTTCATCTTTGAACTTATCATAAAATTATTGTTCTTCCAAACAAGTACAATCATGAAAGTTCATTAACAAATCTACAGTTGTCTTTATCTCCGAGAAACCTGTACTTTACAATCAAAACGCCGCATTTTCTCAAAAAGATCCTCGGCACAATTGTAATTGGGAAAGTAGAAACTCATTTGAGATCTGTTTCCATTATTGTTTGTTATTCACAAGGATGAATACTCAGTAAAAATATCTCTCAAGAATTACCTTGTTATAGTTATCACTTTGCTGATAATTGGAAATATCTTCAGATCTCTTACTATTTACCGCGTCTATCACAATACTGATAATCGGTAAATGAGTCTTCATTTAAAATTACCATAAACTATCACCAGGATGATAATTGGTAATATCACCCTTTGTTTACCTTGAACATTGTCACCAGGCTGACAGAAGGTAATATGTTTGTTTCCAAAGTGAAATAGATATTCATTTCCTTTGCGAATCTTCTTCCCAGTGAAACATATACTTGTTTCCCAACAACAGGATTCTTCTTTCTTAAACAGACAGAGAATTCCTCACAGATATTTTTCACCAGTTGTGTCACCCTTTGGTACCTCCATGGTAAATTTATCTTGCAATCACTTTGCATCAGTTGCAATTTTTGTATCTTAGGCCCAAAATTTGTGTATTATGATATTTAAGTCTCTTCCCACCTGTCGAGACAAAGATTTTCATCTTCATATATCAGGTTGAAGAAACTTAAATAGGGGCATCTTTCATACCCCAAATTTTGACCTAATATACCATCTCATATCATTCACATATGCATCATTGCATCACTGACAAATTTCAAAACAAGATAGCTTGTGTGTGTGCTCTTTGAGCCAAGTTAAGGTTTTTTGAATCAAAATCTTTCATCAGTTCAAGATGTGATCAATTAGGGTTTGAGTCACCACTCACGTCCAGTGATATATCTTGATCAATCATCAATATTTTATCTTCAAAATCAAATCATTTACTCAAGATCAATCTTGAATCGACCAAATTAGGCTTTTGATCGAGGATGGTGCATCATTGACTTTTTGCTCAATGCATGACCCAATTGCTTGGAGAATGATATCAAAATCACTAATGAAATATATTGACCTAATTTCTTGATTCAAAACATATCCAATGTCATGGTTGATTAAACAATGAAATTCTGAATCATCTGACTAAAAGTCAACTGCCTATATCAATCAAACTTTGACTTTTTTGGTCAACTTTTGAAATTCAATTTTTTCAATCATCAAATCATTTCATATTATCCATCATGATCATAAAAATAAAAAAATGTGTGAAAAAATCAACAAAAAGTCAAAACTTGATTTTTCTAAACATTTGGAAAAAATTTCAAGTGTTTTTTTAATCACTTTTATCACCATTTTCATGGCCATTTTTCACCTAGATCCATTTTGATTCAAGAAAAACTTTCAACATGAAAGTTTTAGATCTTGTTCCAAGCTTTCCAAAATATGCAACAACATGGAAAGATATTTTTTGGAGCTAGGGTTTTTTAATTATACATTATAGGTTCCAAAACTTGCATTATAACTTAAGATTCCTTCCTTATCACTTAAGCTCCAAATTGCAAAAATCTCCGAACTTTCTTGCCTTGCTTTCCAAACTTCTTGGCCTATAAATAGAAGTCCTTGCACCATTTGGAAAACACACCAAAACAACTATAAACTTGTTTTCTCTCTAATTTCTTAAGTAATAAGTTTCAAGGTTCCAAAATGTGAAAATTGCAAATCTCCAATCCTTGCAAGTTCTAACCAATTCATAGCTTCAAACACTTTCTAAACATCATTTATAAGTTTTTCATCACTTCCATCCATCACAAAAACAAGCCAAACTCATATTTGCTTCCAAACTTCCATAAGTGTGCAAAGTGAGCCTTAACCATCAAATTCTCATTCCACTTGTGCACTTTCCAAATTTCCACTTCAAACATCATGCACACACTCCATAGAAGTGATCCAAACCCTTAGATCACATATGTAACACTTATAACATCAAAATTGAATCACATTTCAAGCCATGGTTGTAGGACTTGGGCAGATCATTCCAGACAACTTCAATTCAGTCTAAGCATCCAGACACCTTTCACAAGGTCCATTGAAGCTCTCCAAATCATCAAAATGCATCTGGAACACCTCCAAGCAAGAGTTTGATTTCTTCTCATAGAGGTAAGTTGCTCCAACTTAAAATTCTTTGATTTCTACCTTACAGTTCAAAACTTATTATGCTATTGTGTTTCTGCATGTGTGAGGATCATTAACCCTCAATCAATGTATTAATTTGATGCACATACACGATTGCACGATGATTTGTCATATTTAGGGTTCATCTGGTTTCATACGAATTTAGTGACTTTACACTTAACATAAATGAAATTAATGATCACCATCATGTCATTGGTAAAATTTCGAGCAAGTTTGATGTTTAAATCATTCAAAATCATTGAGAAACAAGAAAGATATGAATTAGAGAAGGATTGAAGAAGATGGTGTTCTTGGCGCCATTTTTAAATTTTTTTCAAATATTTGTTTCATTATATATTTAATCAAAGTTATTAAATGAATAGATGAAACATCCACCCCAGTGGCAGAGCACGCGCCTTTCATGTCATTCTTTGCCCAAGGTCTGGGATTCGAACCCCCCTCAGACCTTTTTTCCAATTTTCTTCAATTCTTTTCCATTTTTTCCAACTATTTTCAAACTAATTTCACAAACTTGATTTCAAATATATTTTTTTTAACGCGTGTAAATAACAAGCAACGCATGTGGATCAGTGGTATTTCTTTTCACATGCAAGCCTAAGGTCCTGAGTTCAAACCCCTTTGGCCACAAAACAAATTTTTATCACTTGTTTTTTCACATTTTCTAACAAACTTCAACATTTTCAAAAACCAATCAAAACTTCTCATTTTGAGATGGTTTTTTGCACACTTGTCATTTAATATACCTATTTTATGATTATGTCAAAAAATCAAAAAATATTTTCTTTTGATATATTTTTATTAGGTTAAAAATAAGACTTTTTTAAGTATTTTAAAATACTTTAAAAAAAATATTTTCTTCTTGATTTTTCAACCTAATCTTTTTCAAAACACTCTTGTGAATAATTTTCACCTTTCAAATCTTTTCAAATATTTTAAAATGTTTTAATTAACTTACACACCCCTTTCCCATGACCGATTCGATTAAATCTTTGAAAATACAAACTGAACTAGGTTTCTTTCTCGAAAATCTTTTGAACTCAAAATCAAATTGATCATGGGCCTCCCTTACGGTGTAAGTCCCAACCCTTTTTATGTACATATTTATTTCCTTGTACATGTCCACCCTTTTGTGTACATATTTAATTCCTTGTACATATCAGCCATCTTTGTAAATATTCAAGTATAACTAGTATCGTTCGCTAGTTTTATTCTGCTTGTCTATACACCAATTCCACTGGTATAAAGAGAAGCATTATTCTCGGTGAAACTGCTCTTATTCCAGTGGGTCTCCCTTAACGTGTAAGTCTCACTCCTTTGTATATATCCAAGTACACTAGCTTTTATTTGCTTGTTTTATACACTCGTTTATATATTTCCTTCATAAACTTCTATGAATGCACACACACACTTTGTCATATATATACTTGTTCATATACTTGTTCATGTTTATTTATGTCATTACAACTAGTATAACAACTAGGTTCCCCACAGAATCCTCTTGGACTTCATATAAAAGAACACCCTCGTTGATTTTAGTCTTCTCTTGGGCCTCATACAAGCAAGAGATCTGGAAATCTCCAATAGCCTCCTCTTGGGCTTCATACATAATAACTCCCTTGTTGAGTTAGCCTCCTTTTAGGCTTTGTACAAAAGAACTCCCTCGTTGAGTTAGCCTCATCTTGGCCTTTGTACAAAAGAAATACCTCGTTGAGTTTATCCTTATCTTAGGCCTCATACAAGAAAGAGATTTGGAAATCTCCAACAGCCTCCTATTGGGATTCATACAAAGAATCTCTTTAGCTAGGATAGAACCCTAAGAGTTTGGTTTCCCGATGAAATCACTCTTAAAGCCAAGCCAGCCATACCTTATAGCCTCCTCCTAGGCTCCCAATATAAGGACCCTCGATGTCCCTCAGAAAGCCTCCTCTTGGGATCACAATACAAGGACCCTCAATGTCCCTCAGATAGCCTCCTCTTGGGCCTACATACAAGGACCCACGGGCTTCTTAAAAGCATCCCCCCAAACAATAACAAACATTTATCCTCAGAGATAAGACATGAATCATCTCTATGGAAGAAGTGTCTCATCTATAGCATCACATTCAAATCAAACACTTTTTTTAACAAACAAAATATCTTTCTGAACTGTAAGTGGCAACGCTTGTACTCTCAAGCAAAACGCCCAATACTTACAATGAAAGATTCAACGTTTTTCAAAACATCTTCTCATTCTAAGAACTATAAGCGGTATTGTAATGCCCCAAATTTAATTAAATTAGTTAATTAAATTATTTACGGGTTCAATTATTGGAGTTAGCCGAAATTGGATTTGTCGGTATTATTTTAAGAGGCGTATTTGGATTATTAATTTAAAGTCGGATTTTAGTTAGTTAATCGAAAGAACAATATTAAGAATAACATTATTTATTTGTTAGAATATTTTAATTAAATGGGTTGGATTTTTGTGTGGTGGTATAAAGCATTTGGGAGGTGTAAGAAATAGGCTCATTAAGGAATAATAGTAATTATATTATTATTATTTGGGTTAATTGGAAAATAAGGTTAGTAGTTATATATGCAAGTATTGGAAAACAAAAACCTAAGTGTTGTTAAGTATCAATTGGGAGGACAAGGAAACAAGGGTTTTGGAGAAAGAGGCAGGAACAAAGGTTTTGACGAAAAAGGAATTGATCGATGAATTCATGGGAAAAGTCAAAGGGGCAAAGGCTTGCACTCGACCGGAAATTAGGATGCGATCAGAGAGTTGAACTGTCGTTGAATCCAGGTAAGGGTAAGGTTCTGACTCTATAATGGGATGCATGTTGTAGTTTGATTCTAAATTAATGCTTGATAATCCATGAAATTGGTTATATGAATTGGTATGTGTTGTTCTGGGTTGATTCTTTATCTTGCTATTACATTTTACAGAATCGTTCTGGTTTGTGAGTGGATTGGGTGCCAAAAATTGGGAATAGAGGCATGAGGAAGATGCTGGCAGTGCAGAAAATTCCCCTGAGTTTCGTTCAGTTCGCGGAGCCAATGGTTGGACGCAGTGCGAATTAAGTTCCTGCTAAAGTCGCGGCGCGCAGATGGGTTCGCGGCGCATACTGTGCGATTTTGGACATATTTTCTTATATCTAAATTCTTCCCAAACTGAGTAGTTGATGTAGTTAATTTTTAGTAGGCTACTTTGAGTAAAATAACGATTGTAATGGTTGGGAAATTTGTTCCGGTAATTGAATTAGTAGGCCATTTTAATCAACTAAGATAAGCAATTAAAATTGGTAAAAGGTTTATTAATAAAGTGATAATATGGTTGTATGGTGATCAATTAAATTAAGTTGGTTTAATTGGATTATGTAGCTTATATGAACGTTGACAGTAGCTGAATGGTTATTGATAGCAATGTAGAGTAGAAAATACTAGTAATTCTAACCGACAAGTAGTTAACTAGAATTAGATGAAAACAATCCGAATGATTATAAGTTGAATTGTAGAGTAAGTTACTAGGAGATTAATGTAGTAACTAGTAGTGGGTTATTAAGTGGATGAAGGTAGTATATGTTGGTAGCAAGTGGTATTAATAAGACCTATAATAATAATATTGGTATAAATAAGTTGTAGGCTTATAGCCAATATTGTGTTGTTGTTGAGATACTAAGTTATAGGCTTATGGCCAGTGTTGATTTCTATTGACATGTTGATATCAAGTTGTAGAATTTTTATCCAGTGATGAATTATTGTTAATTACGTTGATTACGTTGATATGTTGATTACGTTGTAGGCCTAAGTCTAGTGTTGAATTGGGATTACGTTGTTGTTGTGTGTTGCCGTTGAGTTTCTGTCGTTGATTGAGTTGATGTTGTGGTTGTTGTTGCATACATACATTTTCATATTATGTTGGCCTGGATTGGAAAAACACGTTGGTCGTTAGGGTAAGAATGATTACTTTGAAGGTTTATGCTTTGTGCCTCGGTATACTGGAAAATGATTACGTTGGGAGTTTTACTCCACTGGTACCACATGCATGTGCATTGTTAAGAGTCACATTATAAATGGGTTTGTTGTTGATGATTTTGTTGTGATAAGTGTTGTGTTGCATTGACGATGTGGTTGTTAATACGTTGTTGATGACTTTGAGTAAATTTATGCTAACGGTTTGATGTGAGAGGTATTGTGGTAAGATGTGTAATAGTTATTATAATAATTGTTATCGTTGCTAATTGTTAGTATATTTGTTGCTGTAATCGTTGTTGGTGTTGTCGTTATAATTGTTGTTTGGATTATGTGAAGCGGTGAATTATATGATCTACATTCTAATATATTATTTATCATGAATTCTATTATATTGGTAGATATCTCTCCCCTTTCATTTGTTTCGTTGTTGCCTTTATACTGGTAACGTGCAGGTATTCGAGAATGAAGAATTAGTTGCTATTAGTCCAAGTCGGTGTCATTGCTCTGATACGTAACACTCGGGGGATGAACATTGTTATTTAATTGTCGTTGTTGCTTAATTTATAGAATTTTATGAATAATGTGAATATTTGTTAAGTGAATAATGATTATGATTTGAAGTTGTTTCCGTTGAATAAAAGAGGCAAAGTTGTTACTGTTGAAGAATTATAATTCCACTATTTATTTGAGTAATTGATTAAATGGAAATACGTTGTTATAAGTTCATCCTTGATCTAAGTGTTATGTATCTGTGTAGTTGTGACCAATGTATGTTGTTTTGTGAAGTAAATATGACATCCCTTGCATGATTATCTTTTCCACACTCTGATTTGAATATTATTCGATGGGTAGATTTGGGGTGTTACAGGTATACTTGTACACTCAAGTTAAACACCTACTTCTTACAATGAAAGATTCAAACAATCAATTTTCAAAAATGTATGTGATGAAATAGATTAGATACATTTTTTATTAAGACGACACTTGTCGTTGTCTCTTAAAATCTTTGCTTCCACTAGCACATAAGTGGGAACTACGATTGCACTAACTTTCTTAACCTCCTTTTGAGAATACGTAGGCACAAGGTCTCACCCTTGGCGAGCATACTTCTTTCTCTCTCAAACCATCCAAGCCTTATTTTCCCTTAGATCCCGAGCTATAATTGCTCTAATTCCCTCTAGGGGATACGTATGCAGAAGATCCCAATGATCTTGGCGAGCATAATCATACAAACAAATTTAGGTTCGTACCTAGCCTACTGTCATACCCCAAAATTTGCCCTCCATCTACTCAAGAGATTTTATACATCCATACTCAAGGATTCCTCAAGAGTTGATCAGACAAACTCTCTCCTAGACAATCAACCCAAACTAGGGCTTGTTATCTCTCAAGTCAAGATGGATTTCCAACATCTCCAATGGCCTTCATGCCTCCTCATATGCTTCAAAGATTCTCCATGTCAAGTTTCAAGCCTCACAAGTCAAGTTTCCTCAGACAATTGCTCAGATGGCTGAAAATCGAGTGTATTGGACAAAAAGTCAACTATGGTCAACATACAGTCAAAACTTCTGATTTTTGGTCAACATCCTCATTTTGAAGTTACATTCATCATTTGATCAAGGGTTGATCATGATTCATCAAGAAAACTCAAGATTTGCCCAAAAGTCAAACTTTCTAAATTAGGGTTTCTAGATGAAAAGTCAACTGAACTTTGACTGGTCATAACTTTCTCATACTTTCTCAGAAATTTTTCCACCACCTCTTGTTTTGAAGGAAATTCAATTCTCTACAACTTCATGTCTCACAAGAATGTCCAAAAAATGCTTCATTTGAGAGGTATAGCTCAAAACATTACAGGTCATTTTCAAAGTCAACAAAAAGTCAACTTTTTGTTTTGAAGATATTTTGAGCATGGTAACTCCAATTGAGATGAGACCAAAGACATTGGTTAGAGGACTCTTAGAGCTTTCCAAAAAAGTCCAAGAACACTCAAAAATGTGGAAAATTGAGCAAGTTACACCATTCACAAGTTGGGCAATTTTGGAAGAATGCACAAAAGAGATACTTCTAAAATCAAAAACTTTGCAAATGGGCCTACTTTTCTTCATCCAAACTTGTTCCTCATACAATTTGGAACATCAAAGCCAAAGTTTCAATTTTTATTTTATTTTTCTATTTAATTTGGAATTTATTCATTTAAATACAAATTAAATTCAAGAATAAAGTATAAAATCAAAAATTAATTGCAAATTGATTTTTCTCTCCTTAGCATCAAGTAACTCAACAAAGCCACAAATTTCGAAAATTGGATTGATATGGCAAGATTGGATTGAAAATTAATCAAAATTTGAAAATTTGATTTTGTACAAAATCAAATTTGATTTGCATTGATTGATGATGATTTCTTCCTCAAATCGCTCCAATTCCATCCAATATAAATACACAATGCATAGCACATGATTAAGGACGAAAGAATTGCTCCAGAACCCTAGTTTCAAACTCAAAGAATTCGTGACCTTCAAGCAACTGGCAGTCATTGATTCAGCTTGTTTCAAGTGGTTTTGAGCATCCAAACACATTCCTTGCCATTCACTGAATCGATCCAGACCTTTACTTCATTCAAAACCATTGAATGCCAAATCAAATCGGTTTGTTCTTGGAAATTTTGAAATCGTGTTTCATTATTCATGCATTATTAACCTGTTTTGTTGTTGTTTTTGTGTTTAGTGATGTGTTCGCAAACTTTCTGGGTGCTTTAATCGTGTTTCCATGGCCGGGAATGCGTGATGCCATTGTTAGGGTTTTCGGCCTCGATTTAGGGTTTCCCCATACAGGACAAATTGGACCATGAGACCTATGCCATTGCATCCGGAATGATTTCCTGAATCGAACCATGGTTTCAAATATAATTTATATTATGTGTATTGCATTTTTTGTATTAGCCAGGAACGTAGCGTCCATGGAAAGCCGACGCTAAGCTTTCAAATTCAAATCGGAGAAGACGATCGTTGGCGCGGAGACGAGGCAAGGGGGAAAGTGACACCTGTTATAACGCACTCACTCCCGGACTTCAAACAGTGATGTACACATGGCGTAGTGGTCAGCGTGTTGGACCTCAAGGTTTCAGCCTCATGTCCTCAGTTCGAACCATGCCAGGACCAACCTTGGTTTTTCTTTTCCAAAACTCATATTTTCTATATTTTTCACATTATTTCAATATTTTGCATTATTTTAATTGTTTTCATTTTTTTTATTCTGCATTAAAAAATTACCAAAAAATATTTTCTTTTTGCATTCATATTTTAAAAATCTTTATTTAATTTAATAAATTAAAAAAATATCTTTTTGCATGCATATTTATTTTTATTTTTATTTTAGCATCTAAATCATTATAAATTGCATTTTAATTACTAAATCTTTTCCAAAAAATCCCAAAAAATTATTTTAACTTATTTATCTTATTTCCAGCATGCATAAATTCTCTCATATTAAAAATTGCATTTTTTCTAACATTTTCTCTTATTTCAATTTCATCATATTTCCCGATTGTCTTATTCTTTCACAGGTTGCTCCGATTCGGACGTTTTTTCTCTTATCATTCTATTTTTCCAATAATGTAATTGTTCATGGGTTGTAATAGTTAATTAGGCTTTTATTTTCCGCATTTTCTGATTATGTATCTGCCCCAAAGCCATGTAATAGCGTAGGTTTACCTTTCCGCATTTTACTTTCCGCACCCTTATCAATTGCTAGTAATTAGGTGTGTATGGCAAGATAATAATTGGACATAGCTCACACTAATTCCAAGATAAAATATCTGAATTTGACACACTCCTCACACTTAGGGTAATTCTCTCGATGCCTTTCGATTTCAAAATGGTCATGTCCCTCGAGCGTAGAGGTATTCTAGCACCGCCTTCCAAACAAATCATCATAGTCCCTTCGATACAAAGATCATAAGACCCACGATGTCGCTCCGAATACATGATCTTGACCCTCGATTGTCGCCTCGAAAATGATGATAGTCCCGAATGTGCTAGGATACTTCCTACAAGTTGCCTTCTATGACCATCCGATGTCCCTTGAATGTCCCGCTTACATCCAGAATGGAGCTACCTACTAACTAATGGTATGGCTAGCGCTATTCTAAAGGAATGTAAGTACAACAAAGCGACCAATTACGGTGGGTAAATAAGTCTTTTAGTTGCTCGCTCTATCAAATGCTTTTCACACACACTTTTTTCAAAGTTCAAATTCTTTTCAAAACAAAACATTTCCGAACACTTTGTATACACTCCTACATGAGTCATTACAAAGTCAAAGCGAAATGCCTTTTCAAAACATTTTTGTCAAACACACGAAAGCAATTTTAAAAGGTGATCTAGAGCAACTAAGAGCCGTAGATAACTACGGATGGAAAGGGTGCTAATACCTTCCCTTTTCATAACCATTCTCCGAACTCGGAATCTAACGAAGGTCTTTTTTACTTTTACCTTCCCTTAATTGGATAAAAATAAAAGTCGGTGGCGACTCTTGCTATCCGCACATTTGGATATAAAAATCCTACAAAGTCGGTTCACCGTATCCAGGCTGGCGACTCTGTGGGACTATACCAAAAGAGAATTGCCTTAGGGATTTCTAGATAACTTTTATTGCTTTTGTTTGACTTGTATGCTTTATCTTTAAGGGTTGCTTGGGTATTATATTATTGGGGATCCTACACGGATCCGGGTTTCCTTTTAGGTAAGTAGCATTAGATCATCGCGACCGTTAGGCGTATAACTCGGTCAACATGATGGCTACGTTAGCGTGACACTTTGGTTGCCCGATACTCTTCATTCCCAAGTTGAAGAAAGTATTTGGCTTCTGCGTGGTGTCATCAACTAACTAAACTTTTAGAACCTTAATTGACCCATCTTGGCCATTAGAAGGTAGTGAGATGGCGGCTTTGTGTAACCGAGGTTGGTTGATACTCGATGCTACGCTCATTGAGATTAGACTTTTGGGACATTTTCGATCGACCACTTGGCGTCGTATTGAAATAAGTGCCTCGAAAATCGTGATGTGAGATTCCTAGAACCGGTTACTATTATAGGACGGGATGAACCAACTCAAACTTTTGGTGGGGTAATCACCTATACCTCATGCAAGCCTTAAACCTAGGCTCATTGTGTGAATTGTTTGTGTGTGCTAAACATGACATCATGACATCATTTGCATTGCATATCATTTCTAACTATTTCAAGGACCTAGGGATTTATCTTTGCTCTTTTGTAGGGATTATGGCTTCTAGAAAGACTATCGAATCAACTTCATGGGTATCCTTCTCACTCAAAGAATTGATTTGAAATTCCGACCATGCTCGGTTCATCAAAAGACATGGTTATCTACTTGACTTGGTTATCTCGGTTTTGAAGAAGATATGATGCATGTCTATTCCAGTTCTTTGATCCGAAACACCATTGCTTTACATTTCCAGATTATCAGTTGGTTCCTACCTTGGAAGAGTTCTCTAAGCTACTTGGGGTACCTATTCTTGACCAAATGCCATTCACCGGTTTAGAAAAGGTCCCTAAGTTCGAAGACATTGCATCCGCCTTACATCTTAAGCGCTCAGATATTGAAGCCAATTGGGAAACTAGAAGCGGAGTTAAGGGTTTACTTTCCAAGTTCTTAATCAAGAAAGCCCGAGAATTCCTCAAAGTTATGAGTTTCCATGCATTTGAGAACATTGTTGCCTTGCTAATTTATGGTTTGGTTCTATTCCCTAACTCGGATCAATTCATAGATGTCAATGCCATTAAGTTGTTTCTTACCCGCAATCCAGTGCCTACCTTACTTGGAGACATTCTACATTCTCTCCGCACTCGTACTACTAAGCGACAAGGAACTCTCATGTGTTGTGTCCAGTTACTTTCAAGGTGGTTTATTTCGCACCTTCCTCCATCAGTTTTGAAGAATGAACAAAGGTTGAGATGGTCTCAAAGATTGATGTCACTCTCTCATTCAGATATCCGTTGGAACCTTTTCTCTCAAAAAGACTTCACCTTCATTGAGCGTTGTGGAGAGTTCCCTAATGTACCACTACTTGGTATAAGGGGAGGTATTACTTACAACCCTTCTCTAGCTCTACGTCAGTTTGGTTTTGCTCGAAGAGATGGTCCACATGATATGCTTCTCCAAGATGTTGTGTTCGATTACAATCACGATCTCGAGGCGAAGGTTTATACATGCTTGGGGCATGGTAAAGAAGGCGATACCAAGACTTTGGGGCACCGAACTCCGTTCCTTGGGAACCTTACCTCAAATGGGTGCGAGCTCGAGCCAAAACCTCATGATGCCATTCACGCTGTTTTACGGTAATTATGGAACTGTTGCTATAGGTGGCGTACCTATCTTGTTCTCCATCGACATGCCTCACGATTTTGAAGACTTGAAGAGATCTGGATTCAACTAAAGAAGAAAGGATACCTTTGAAGCTCAATGCTATGCAAGTGAGAAGAAAGTCCTAGAGTTAACCAAGCTACTTCACGAGGCGAAACATCAACACATCGGCACCAGAAGCGCCCATGGGAGACTTAGAGCTTTAGGATGTTTATGTTTTCTTTTATTGCTTTGAACTATCTCTTGTACTTAAGAAGAAAAAGAATAATAATGAGAAGTACTAATAAATGTTTGTTCATTGCTTGTTTAACAAATTTAAATCTCTTAGGTCCTTGAAAACATTGCATTGCATTTGCATAAACATCGCATAGCATATCATAACATTGCATCACAGGTACATTGGAGATTGGTTTTCTCATTTGCTCGCTATTTATTTTAGCGAAATGGAGCAGTCAAAGATCTCCAAGCTCGAATGCTCGGTTTCGGATGTTTACCGACTTGGTCCAAGGCCAAGAAGATCTGAAGAAGCTCATCAACAAGAAGAAGAAGGTTGTTGGTCTCCTCAACATGGGTAGACGTTTCAAAGGGGGTCCTAAAGTGGTCAGCCGTATTGAGCTCTCTGAAGGAAGTGTCCATACCGAGGGGAGTACCAAGGGTGATGAA
Source organism: Vicia sativa (assembly GCA_021764765.1). Taxonomy (NCBI): domain Eukaryota; kingdom Viridiplantae; phylum Streptophyta; class Magnoliopsida; order Fabales; family Fabaceae; genus Vicia; species Vicia sativa. Next base: position 34,597,251 of record CM038794.1, read on the forward strand.
GGTGAGCAGCATGAACCAAAGAAAGGAGGAGAGGACCAGTCTGATTATAGCCAACACTCTGAGGAAGATGATAAGTATAAACAACTTGAAGACCGTCTGAATGCTGTGGAAAATCTGAAGATGTCTGGGCTGAACTTTGATGATCTGAGTCTTGTTTCTGGTGTTGTGATTCCTCCCAAGTTCAAAGTTCCAACTTTTGCCAAGTATGATGGCATGTCTTGCCCTGCATTTGAAGTCCTATGTTGAAGATCAATCCCCGATGAGAGTTGTGGATGCACTATTTTCAAGAGAGTTTGTCGGAACCAGTTGGAATGGTACTATCGACTAGAGAATGACCGTATCCGTACTTGGGTGATTTGGTGATGCTTTCTGACGTATGAGTACAATCTGAATTGACACCCACTCGCATGCAACTACAAAGCATGTCTATGGGTCGTGACGAAGTTCAAGGTATGCTCGAAGTGGAGATCTAGCGGTGAGTTCAACCACCCTTGTCGATAGGGAGTTGGTTGATATGTTCATGGGGACACAGCAGGCCATTCTTCAATCATCGATTGGAAATTCTTCATCCGGATTCACGGTGATATTGACGGCGCATGAAGGTATCAAGAGTGGGAAGATTCATGTAGAGACATCTTGAATCTGCGAAGAGATCCTTTGGTGCTAAGAAAGCTAATCTGTGTATGGTCGAAAAGCCGAGCCAAGACCGACCGTGCTCAATCGTGGGGCGGTTGTAATCTCGATCCTACATCGGCACAACCTCGGTGAGACGGCGTGGCGAGCAGCGCCACGAGGCAGTTCTGATCAACATGCCATTGTCATAGCCTTGCAACACATGTTGAAAGCGGTGATAACCTTGAGGATCCTCCTCGAATGTCAACACTTCCTCTCCAGTACAATCCTAATGCTAAATGTGCTTACCATTCCAACAGCCAGGACACGACAATTTGTTGGGCTCACGAAAACAAGATTCGGATATGATCGAAGCTAAGCATTGAGTTTGACCCTCATTGAGACTCAGATGTGATCAACGCGCCTATGCCTAATCATGACAAAGGTTCCAATGTTGTTGGTGGCGATACTTATGTTTTCAACATAGATGACTTGACCATCCCTCGATGGTATTAAGAAGAATTTGTTGCAAGGGATGCCGAGGATTGTCGTTGGTGCCCATCCGCGATGGTTGTGCTTGGTGAGAAGGCGTGTTCGATGCATGATGGATAGCAGTGAGATACTATTTACGAAACCACATGCGGAAGTTGTGTGATGAAATGTCTAAGTTGAAGATCGACAATGCGAAGCGTATCATCAATGGGATACCTTGGGGCGAAGTGGAAAATATGATTACATGGTGAAGTACATCACGATAGTTACAAGATTCCTATTGAAGATGTTAAGGCGACGGATGGGGTGGCGATTTCCTTGAAGACTATCTTGATGTTAACACAATAAGGTTTCTTCTGCGATCCGTGCCTAGGGTGGCACCTCTCATCATTACTTCTCAAGACCGGTTCCATATTCCTCGACAAGGCTATCCCTTGGAATTATGGGTGATGTTTACTATCATGGTGTCGAGCAAGATCCTCGACAATTGAAGATCTTCTTCTGAAGTTTCTATTCACGACATTGACAACATCACGGATCAAGTAAGGTGACCCGAACGGAAGGGTATTCTCTCGAGATCTCTCCTCCAAAAGACACTGACTCCGCTCGCATTCCATTACTCAACCAATATCCCCTAGAGGAAAGAACGATAACTCGTCACCTTTCGACGAAGTACCAAAGGAAGTTCGAAGACACCTCAAACAAGAAATGGAGGAAATTCGAAGATTATCAAGAAGAGTGACTACAATGTTGTGGAGCAGTTGGGACAAACTCCGTCCAAGATTTCCATGCTCGCTTTGCTCTTGTCTTGAGGCTCATGCTAATGCCTTGGTGAAGTTTACGAAGAATGCTCATGTGCAAGACACTACCATGACCAATTCGAAGTTTGTATTGCTAGCACGCCAACAACGGCCTAGGCTTCTCGATCTTGATTTGACTCTGCGGAAGAAACATAACAAGGCCTTGCACATCTGTTGAATGCAAGGCGTTACCTCTCATGTTTTGGTTGACACGGTTACACGAATATCCTACGAAAGCTTTCGATCGGCTTGATGTCGAAGGTTGGTTACGAGACCAGTGACATTATCGTGAGAGCTTTTGATGGTTCTAAGCGCCGATGCTTGGAGAGCTCACTCTGCTGTTAAAGTCGGTTCGGACTTTTGATTCCACTTTCTTTGTCATGGACATTCGTCCGACCTACTCTTGCCTACTTGGGCGCTTGGATACATGGGGCGGTATTACCTCTACTTTGCATCGAGCTGAAGTACCGGTGAAAGGAAAGTTGTTCGGTGTGTGGTGAAGAAGAGTATATGGTCGATCATCTAGTCATTCCGTTACCTCGAGATGGAGGTGAATTCTTGAGACTCCTTGTCAAGCTTTTGAGACAATACCAGTCATGCACTGACTCTCCTGTCCTCTGAAGTTGCTAAAGTTCCGCCTAGGATGGCATCTTTGAAAGGCTCATGCTTTGTTGAAGGAGGTAGTGCTATTTGGGGACAGCTCCACGATCTTCCTTTCAAATTTGACAAAGCGGTTTAGGCTTCACCATCAAGGTCGGAAGATGATACGCAGCGTCTTGGAACTTCCTTTCGCATCGGCCAGTGGAATCCATGCTATAGAAGGCGACAACGGCCGACATCAAGTGGATCTTCGACTCGGATCATGGGCTCGGCAATTGGAAGGCGAGGCGTCATACCAATCTCCTTTAGCGGGAGTAATTGCTTTTGTTTTATTTTGCTTTTCGTATTTCTTTATGTTTGAACAATAAACTTTGAAAGCTTTGCCTTGCGGGCGTCATGGCTCGTTCTGAGGGTTATTATCATCGTTTGCGTATTTTCATTCAATAAATTCGTTGGACTTTTGCATTCAATTGTTTGTTTTCTTTCTTTTACTTTATCACCCCTTCAAAAGCTATGTGTTTCTTACACACCCACAACTGCGAATCACTCCGAATCTCGTTAATAACTATGCTAGTGCTAAATATGACTTCGATAATCCGATCTACCAAGAAGATGAAAGTGAGGAAGATTGTGAAGTGCCGGAGAACTTGCGGGCTACAGCAAGAAGAGAGTTATCTGACATGAAAACAAATTGAGGTTGTGAATTTGGGTACTAAGAAGCAGAAAAGAGATCAAGATAAGGCGGGTCTTGAGCAGTGTTAAAGAAAGGTTGGTTCGGATGCTACGAGACTACATTGAGGTTTTGCTTGGTCATACGAAGACATGCTGGTTTGGACATCGATATTGTGGTACACCGATTCAACAAAGAAGGTTTTCTCGGTGAAAGCAGAAGGTTAAATCGTATCGTCTGAGATGTCGAGAGAAATCAAAGAAGTCATAAGCGGTTCAACGCTGGTTTCTAGCCGTTACTTCCTATCCCGATGGGTTGCTAATGTGGTACCGTGCCGAAAGATGGTAAAATACGAATGTGTGTGGATTACGAGAGATCGAATAAAGCGAGTCGAAGGCGATTTCCCACTTCCTCATATTGATGTTTTGGTTGACAATACCGCTCGGCATAAGGTTTTCTCCTTCATGGATGGTTTCTCCGGTTACAATCGGATCAAAATGGCTCCGAAGACATGGAAGACTACTTTCGTTACGGTGGGGCACTACGCTACAAGGTTATGCCGTTCGATGAAGAACGCGGCGCCACTTACCGTGCTATGGTAACATTATTTCATGACATGATTCATCACGAGATAGAGGTCTCGTCGGCGACATGATAGCTCGATCCGGTGAGAAGAACATCTCGACCATTTGCGAAGCTTTGACGGTTGAAGAAATACGGTGAGACTTAATCCCACAAGTGTACCTTTGAGTCGGATCAGGAAAACTCCTAGGGTTTGTAGTCGATGGAAGGGTATTGAGGTTGATCCCGCCAAGGTTAAAGCTATTCAAGAGATGCCATCTCCCTTGAGAAGGAAGTCGAGAGGTTTCTTGGGCGATTGAACTACATTGCAGATTCATTGCACATAGCGCTACTTGTGAGCCAATCTTCAAGTTACTAAAGAAAGATCAAGTAGTGGAATGGAATGGCGATTGCGGATCGCTTTTGACAAAATCAAGGTACCTCGAATCCTCCCATCCGATCCGCCCGAAGGAAGACCTCTTATCATGTACTTGCGGTGTTAGAGAACTCAATGGGGTGTGTGTTGGGGCAACATGGCGAGTGCAGTCGAAAAGAGCATGCAATATACTACCTTAGCAAAAGTTTATGTGAAACAAGATACTCACACTCGAAAACTTGCAACGCTTTAACTCATGACTAAGGCGGTATATGTTGACTCACACTACCTTGTTGATTTCTAAGATGGATCCGATAAAATACATCTTTGAGAAACCAGCTCTCTCGGAAGAATAGCAAGATGGCAAATGATCTTGACCGAGTATGACATCGATACACTTCTCGAAAGCGATCAAAGGGTGTAGTGGCCGATCATTTGGCTCATCAAGCCGTGAGCGACTATCGGTCTATGCGGTTCAATTTCGAGACGAAGATGTTTTACTAATTCTGATTGTGAAGAACCGAGGCCAGACGAAGGACACGAACAAGGATCCCGATGGACTATAGTCTTTGATGGAGCCTCAAGCGCACTCGCAATGGCATTGGCGCCATCATTACATCCCTGCGGGACATCGCCTTTCACCGCCAGATTATGTTTGATTGCACTAACAACATGGCGAGTCTGAGCGTGCATCATGGGTCTTAAAGCGCTATTGACTTAAGAATCAAGTTCTTACAAGTGTATGGAGACTCGGCTTTGGTGATCGATCGATTAAGGCGAGTGGGATCGAAGCATCGAATCTCATTCCATATCGAGCATGTTACGAGTTTGATTCCTTACTTGAAGAGATCACTTTCAATCACATTCCACGAGAGAGAATCGGTTGGCGGGGCATTAGCTACTATGTCGTCTATGTTCAAGGTCGATGGGACAACGAGGCTCCCGGATCATCATTGAGAGGTTTGGCGAACCGCATATTGTTATGAGCTTGATACGAAGAGAAACCTTGGTACTATGGCGTGAAGAGGTATCTTGAGACTCGGGAATATCCAGAGGGCATCATTAATGATAAAAGTTCATGAGAAGGTTTGCATCAAATTCTTCCTCGTACGACATCTTATACAAGCGACCACGACTTGTGCTTACTCATTGTGTAGACGAGAAAGCAAAGGCGTATCATGGAAGAATTACGAAGGCGAATTTGGTACCCACTCCGATGGACACACTATGGCTAAGAAGATTTTGAGAGCAGTTACTATTGGTCCACCATGGGCGATTGTCACCGTATGCTCGATCTTGTCACAAATGCAGTTATGCGACAAAGTGCGTACCTCCGGTACCTCGAATGTTCTAACTTCTCCTTGGCCTTTTGCAATGTGGGGCATTGACATGATTGGAGAGATTAAGCCCGACTTCCAATGGACATCGTTTCATCCTTGTGGCAATTGATTACTTTACCAAGTGGGTAGAAGCGACCTCGTATGCATCATTACCAAGAATGTAGTGGCTCGATTCATCAAGCATAATCTTATCATCGGTATGGCACTCACGAAAGGATTATCACGGATAACGGTTCCAATCTCAACAACAAGATGATCGAACTACGCGATTCGAGATCAAGCATCACAATTCATCTCCTTCGGCCTAAGATGAATGGCGCGATGGAAGCCGAACAAGAACATTAAGAAGATTATCTGAGAAATAGCGGTGACTTACAAAGATTGGCATGAGATGTTACCATTTGCTCTTCATGGTTATCGCTTTCTGACGAACATCCAGAGCAACCCTTTCTCTCGTATCACGGTATGGAAGCCGTCTTACCCATCGAGTTCGGATACCCTCGACGAGTCCTCCGGGAGGCGAGTTAGCGAAGGCGATTGGGTTCGAGACTCGCCTTGAGATTAACTTGATTGATGAGAAGCGACTCGCATCCATCGCCATGGACAGTTATCGAAGCGAATGATCGGGCGTTTAACAAGAAGGTCAAGCACCGAGTCTACCAAGTCGGTGATCTAGTAGTCAGCGCATCATTCTTCCACAAGGTGATCCAGGGGCAAATGGACTCCCACCTGAGGGACCACTTGTAGTCAAGGCATATTTTCGGTGACTATGATACTTAGCACCATGGATGGTGAAGACTTCCCACACTGTGAGCGACATAGTCAAAAATACTACGCATAAAGAGACCGCTAGGTCGGTGGCCTAGGCAAAAATAAGGGCATCTGGCGAACCAAAGGTTCGGGCAAAATTAAGGATATATACAAAACATGTACACGTGGTCGAAAACACGAAAAGCGGCTTGGGCAAAAAGGTATCCGTGGTGAAAACCGAAAGGCGGTCTAGGCAAAAGTTAGGGATTTAAGCGTGACTATGTCTCTTCAAGATCATCGCTTCGGACTACTATCGGCATTCAAGGTTCAAATGGCGAAGATCGATCTACTCACTTTCTCTTGACAAGGAGATGAGATAGTCAAAATATATGTACTAGCATAGTTGGAACTTAACGAGATTGTTTCGCATAGCTTTTACCTTTCTTGTGTACAAAACTACTTGGCCATACCTTTCAAAAAAAATATATCTGACTTCTTTCTCTTTACAATTTACATCGTTGTTATTTGCAATAAGTCCAACGTTTGCTTTGAATGACTATCGCATTTGACAATAAAATCTCTCTGCAAACATACGAAAAGTGAATATGCAAAAGTACTTACGAGTTCGGGGTGGGATGACGACGAAAGTCAACAAATAGTTCCCACAGCATAAAGGTGTCACCAACACACCTTCCCAGAGTATAAGGAATCCACGGCGATTCCACTCAACCAAGCAACGTTACATCGGTCTCAAGCGGTAACACTTCATCCCGTGGATATTTCTCAATCCTCCCCTTCTCCGGCGGTATCCGGACTCGAAACTTGGTCGAGATAATGCATCGGAGAAAGCATACACTTTTATTCCCCCCGAGATTACAACGGACTCGGACTCTTCAAGGTTTCTCAACAACCATCAAATGCTCTCAGTGAGATCTACACTCGAAATCCCATGAGCACCTCCTAAATTTCCTCGGCGGGATCTACATACAAGGTCCTCAGCGGATCGCCTCCCGACTCTCCTCGGTGGGGTCTATATGAAGATCTCCGACAACGAGCCTCTCAAATCTCTACCTTCCACAACGTCTAGGCCCAAGACTTGGTCGGATAGTGCATCGGAGGAATCCAAGATATCTTTCTTCTCCTTCAAAGCGGGGTTCTCACCTACTCAATTCCCAGAGTTAGAAATCTTCAAGCAGAATATCCGCATCTTCTTCAAGATGGATATGTTTTGAAATATCACACATTCATCATTCATACATTTCTCATAAAGTCATAATTCATGCATATGTCATTCATATACCTTTGTCATGCATCTTAGCATAAGACTAACAAATATTCTATCAAGATTTTCTTGTTTTCTCCAAAGCAGTGTGATCATTCGCAAAGCAGGTCGAGATTAAGCCCGAGCGGAAAACTATCTAAAGACCGCCAGGTCGAGGATTAAGCCCCGAGCCGGGAAAACTATCTAAAGACCGCCTAAGCAGGTCCGATTAAGCCCGGCAAGCGGAAAACTATCCGAAAGACCACCTCGGTTATCCTCGATAACGCAATGGATCAACACCGATGCTGACGGAAGCTATCCACATTCGGCCAACTACATCTCTCCAGTAATCGGTAAGATTTACTACGATTATCAGGCGACTACGAGTCTAGCGTCGACTCGATTGCCTTGGATGGCATCTTAAGCCCATCTCCGACTATTTGTCAACATCTCTTCACTTTCAGAATGCTGCATATATGGTTAAAAATCAATACAGACCAATAACCTCATTCAAGGTGAACACGAAGTCTAACGTCGACTCCCCGGATGGCATCTTAAGCCCATCTCCTCTCCATTCCAAGAACATCTGAGTCTAACATCGACTCACCCTCGATGTCGACCTTGTTAGATGGCATCTTAAGCCCATCTCTGTCAGCTCTCATTAACAACCTCGAGTCTAGCGTCGACTCGTTCCCAGTAAGTCTCCAACTTCTCAAATGGCATCGTAAGCCCATTCCGCATCATCCACCAGGCGGTGCAAATTTTCGGTGTACTCGGTGTTCATCATCTTCTACCTCCGGTCACGAAAGACAAGCATGTCAATCTAACCCTTCGTACAAGAAGATTGAGCAGGGCTGTCATACCCCAAATTTGCCCTCCATCTACTCGAGATTTTATACATCCATACTCGAAAGATTCCTCGAGTTGATCGAGACAAACTCTCTCAGACAATCAACCCAAACTAGGGCTTGTTATCTCTCAAGTCAAGATGGATTTCCAACATCTCCAATGGCCTTCATGCCTCCTCATATGCTTCAAAGATTCTCCATGTCAAGTTTCAAGCCTCATGAGTCAAGTTTCCTCGACAATTGCTCGGATGGTTGAAAATCAGTGTATTGGACAAAAGTCAGCTGGTCAACATACAGTCAAAACTTCGATTTTTGGTCAACATCCTCACTTTGAAGTTACATTCATCATTTGATCAAGGGTTGATCATGATTCATCAAGAAAACTCAAGATTTGCCCAAAAGTCGAACTTTCTAAATTTGGGTTTCTAGATGAAAAGTCAATGAACTTTGGTGATCATAACTTTCTCATACTTTCTCGAAATTTTTCCACCACCTCTTGTTTTGAAGGAAATTCAATTCTCTACAACTTCATGTCTCACAAGAATGTCCAAAAATGCTTCATTTGAGAGGTATAGCTCAAAACATTACGGTCATTTTCAAAGTCAACAAAAGTCAACTTTTGTTTTGAAGATATTTTGAGCATGGTAACTCCAATTGAGATGAGACCAAAGACATTGGTTAGAGGACTCTTAGAGATTTCCAAAAGTCCAAGAACACTCAAAATGTGGAAAATTGAGCAAGTTACACCATTCACAAGTTGGGCGATTTTGGAAGAATGCACAAAGAGATACTTCTAAAAATCAAAAACTTTGCAAATGGGCCTACTTTTCTTCATCCAAACTTGTTCCTCATACAATTTGGAACATCAAAGCCAAAGTTTCGAATTTTTATTTTATTTTCTATTTAATTTGGAATTTATTCATTTAAATACAAATTAAATTCAAGAATAAAGTATAAAATCAAAATTAATTGCAAATTGATTTTTCTCTCTCCCATCCAAGTAACTCAACAAAGCCAGCAAATTTCGAAAATTGGATTGATATGGCAAGATTGGATTGAAAATTAATCAAAATTTGAAAATTTGATTTTGTACAAAATCAAATTTGATTTGCATTGATTGATGATGATTTCTTCCTCAAATCGGCTCAATTCCATCCAATATAAATACACAATGCATAGCACATGATTAAGGCGAAAAATTGCTCGAACCCTAGTTTCAAACTCAAAAATTCGTGACCTTCAAGCAATGGTCATTGATTGACTTGTTTCAGTGGTTTTGAGCATCCAACACATTCCTTGCCATTCAGAATCGATCGGACCTTTACTTCATTCAAAACCATTAATTGCCAAATCAAAATCGGTTTGTTCTTGGAAATTTTGAAATCGTGTTTCATTATTCATGCATTATTAACTGTTTTGTTGTTGTTTTGTGTTTAGTGATGTGTTTGCAAACTTTAAGGTGCTTTAATCGTGTTTCCATGGCCGGGAATGCGTGATGCCATTGTTAGGGTTTTCGGCCTCGATTTAGGGTTTCCCCATACAGGACAAATTGGACCATGAGACCTATGCCATTGCATCCGGAATGATTTCCTGAATCGAACCATGGTTTCAAATATAATTTATATTATGTGTATTGCATTTTGTGTATTAGCCAGGAACGTAGCGTCCATGGAAAGCCGACGCTAAGCTTTCAAATTCAAATCGGAGAAGACGATCGTTGGCGGGAGAGGCAGGGGAAAGTGACACTGTTATAACTCACTCCGGACTTCAACGATGATGTACACATGGCGTAGTGGTCGTGTGTTGGACCTCAAGGTTTCGACCTCATGTCCTCGATTCGAACCATGCGGGACCAACCTTGGTTTTCTTTTCCAAAACTCATATTTTCTATATTTTTCACATTATTTCAATATTTTGCATTATTTTAATTGTTTTCATTTTTTTTATTCTGCATTAAAAAATTACCAAAAAATATTTTCTTTTTGCATTCATATTTTAAAAATCTTTATTTAATTTAATAAATTAAAAATATCTTTTGCATGCATATTTATTTTATTTTATTTTAGCATCTAAATCATTATAAATTGCATTTTAATTACTAAATCTTTTCCAAAAAATCCCAAAAAATTATTTTAACTTATTTATCTTATTTCCAGCATGCATAAATTCTCTCATATTAAAAATTGCATTTTTTCTAACATTTTCTCTTATTTCAATTTCATCATATTTCGATTGTCTTATTCTTTCACGAGTTGCTCCGATTGGACGTTTTTCTCTTATCATTCTATTTTTCCAATAATGTAATTGTTCATGGGTTGTAATAGTTAATTAGGCTTTTATTTTCCGCATTTTACGATTATGTATACGCCCCAAAGCCATGTAATAAGCGTAGGTTTACCTTTTCGCATTTACATTCCGCATTTACTTTCACCCTTATCAATTGCTAGTAATTAGGTGTATGGCAAGATAATAATTGGACATAGCTCACACTAATTCCAAGATAAAATATCTGAATTTGACACACTCCTCTCACACACGCACTTAGGGTAATTCTCTCGATGCCTTTCGATTTCAAAATGGTCATGTCCCTCGAGCGTAGAGGTATTCTAGCACCGTTGCCTTCCAAACAAATCATCATAGTCCCTTGATACAAAGATCATAAGACCCACGATGTCGCTTCCGAATACATGATCTTGACCCTCGATTGTCCTCGAAAATGATGATAGTCCCGAATGTGCTAGGATACTTCCTACAGTTGCCTTCTATGACCATCCGATGTCCCTTCGAATGTCCGCTTACATCCAACGAATGGAGCTACCTACTAACTAATGGTATGGCTAGCGCTATTCTAAAGGAATGTAGAAGTACAACAAAGCGACCAATTACGAGTGGGTAAATAAGTCTTTTAGTTGCTCGCTCTATCAAATGCTTTTCACACCACACACTTTTTTCAAAGTTCAAATTCTTTTCAAAACAAAACATTTCTGAACACTTTGTATACACTCCTACATGAGTCATTACAAAGTCAAAGCAAAATGCCTTTTCAAAACATTTTTGTCAAACACAGAAGCAATTTTAAAAGGTGATCTAGAGCAACTAAGAGCCGTAGATAACTACGGATGGAAAGGGTGCTAATACCTTCCCTTTTCATAACCATTCTCCGAACTCGAGAATCTAACGAAGGTCTTTTTCTGTTACTTTTACCTTCCCTTAATTGGATAAAAATAAAAGTCGGTGGCGACTCTTGCTATCCGCACATTTGGATACAAAAATCCTACAAAGTCAGTTCACCGTATCACACCTACCTTTCTTAAATCCCAAAGGAGAAATTTTCCCAAAATAGCATAGAAAATAAAACACAAACGCACAAAAGGTCCTATAGAGTACTATAGATACATAGGGTGCTAATACCTTCACTTTGTATAACCTAACCCCGAATCCAAGAATATCCCCCATGCTTTGCATTTAGTTTCACGCTAATCGTATTGTACATCTCTTTTAGGGTATTTTAGCTTGTCCCTTTTCCTTTCTTTTTTTGGAAACAATAAAGCTTGGTTCCCGCGGCATCTTTTAAAAGAAATCAAAGTTAAATTGTTTTGAGCTGGAGATTTGAATTTCGATTTGATTCCTTCGTTCTTCACTTTTACCATGAACACGGCTCTGCTTTGAATACCCTTTCAAAAAGTGCTCTAGAATGACTTTATGTTAAATAAGTGGTGATGCACCCAGTGACATAGTTGTGAGAGCTTTCGATGGTTCTAGAAGAATGGTGCTTGGAGAGCTCGACCTACCAATAAAAGTGGGTTCCCAAACTTTTGATTCTACTTTCTTTGTGATGGATATTAGCCCAGCTTATTCTTTCTTTCTTAGACTCCCCTGGATACACGGGGCAAGCGATGTTACCTCTACTTTACACCAGAAGTTGAAATACCCAGTGAAAGGGAAGATTGTCACTGTCTGTGAAAAAGAGGAGTATATGGTGAGCCACCTACATTCATTCCAGTATATTGAAATGGAGGGTGAATTCATTGAGACTCCATGTTAAGATTTTTAAGTAGTTCCACGAGTCAGACCTGTTAATGCTCATGTCGCTCTCGAAATTACTAGAGTTCCACCGAAAATGGCCTCGCTTAACAATTCAAGAGTTATAGTTGAAGAAGGAGGATGTACTATTTGGGGTCAGTTGCCTGATTTCCCATTCAAGTCAGATAAGTTTGGTCTAGGCTTCTCTTCCAAAGGACAGAAGATGATACGTCGCGAACATGTTGGTGGACCTTCGTTCTGCGTCAACAAAGATGGAGTTCATGCTATAGAAGCGATGATAGTGATTTTAACGTCACTAAATAGGTTTTCCCTACTACCGGCGATGGACTAAATAATTGGACGGCGAAGGAAGTTATGCCAATATCCTTTAGTCAGAAGTAATTGTTTTTCTATTTGATGCTTTTAAGTTTTATGTAATTCTGAATGATAAGACTTTAAGCCTTGTGCCTTACACGGGCACGATGGTTCATTTACGAGGGTTGTTATTTGTCATTCGCATATTTTCATTCAATAAATCATTGGACTTTTGCATTCAAATTTTGCGCTCTCTATCTTTTCTTTATTACCTTTTAAAAAATAGCTATATGTTGTTACACACACCCATATAATAAACTGCATATCCATGTCCATTCTGGATCCCATTAATAACGACTCTACTATTGCTAAATATGATTTTGATAATCCGATATACCAAGCTGAAGACGAAGGCAAGGAAGATTGTGAGGTGCCAGGAGAACTTTCCAGATTATTACAACAAGAGGAAAGAACTCTACAGATGCATGAAGAGCCAGTCGAGGTTGTGAATTTGGGTATTGATGAAGACAAAAAACAAGTCAAGATAGGAGCTGGTCTTGAGAACAATGTTAAAGAAAGACTGATCCAAATTTTGCGAGATTACATTAAGATTTTTGATTGGCCATACGAAGACATGCCAGGGTTGGATATTGACATTGTAGTACACCGATTACCAATGAAAGAAGGTTTTCTCCCTATAAAGTAGAAAGTTCGTCGTATGCGTCCTGAGATGTATGAGAAAATTAAAGCCGAAGTCATGAAGCAATTCAATGCAGGTTTCTTAGTTGTTACTTATTATCCAAAGTGGGTTGCGAACGTGGTACCAGTGCCTAAAAAGGATGGAAAATTGTGTATGTGTGTAGACTACCGAGATCTGAATAGGACGAGCCCAAAAGACGATTTTCTGTATGTGTGTTGACAATACCACTCAGCATAAGGTATTCTCTTTCATGGATGGTTTCTTTGGTTACAATCAAATCAAGATGGCTCCCAAAGATATGGAGAAGACTACTTTTGTCACACAGTGGGGCACTTTTTATTACAAGGTTATGTCATTCGGGTTGAAGAATGCAGGTGCAAGATATCAGCGTGCTATGGTAGCTTTATTCTATGATATGATCCATCACTAGATAGAAGTCCATGTTGACGACATGATATCCCGATCTCAGACTGAAGAAGAACACCTTGATCACCTGCACAAGCTGTTTGAGAGATTGAAGAAGTAAAAATTGAGATTGAATCTGAAAAAGTGTACTTTTGGAGTAAGATCTGGTAAACTCTTAGGTTTCGTCGTTAGTGGTAACGGTATTGAAGTTGATCCCGCCAAGGTTAAAGCTATTCAAGAAACGCCGCCTCCCCGCACTGAGAAAGAAGTCAGAGGTTTCCTTGGACGTTTGAATTACATTGCCAGATTTATTTCCCATTTGACTGCTACTTGTGAGTCAATCTTCAAATTATTGAAGAAAGATCAAGTAGTGGAGTGGAACGATGATTGTTAGACAGCCTTTGACAAAATCAAGGAGTACCTACAAGAACCTCCTATTATGATGCCACCAACTGAAGGAAGGCCCATAATCATGTACTTAACAGTATTAGAGAATTCAATGGGGTATGTATGGGAGCAACATGACGAGTCTGGTCGAAAAGAGCATGCAATATACTACCTTAGCAAAACGTTTACTGACTATGAAACAAGATATTCACTACTCGAGAAAACATGTTGCACTTTGGCTTGGACTGCTTGCTGACTAAGACTGTATATGTTGACTCGTACCACTTTGTTGATCTCTAATATGGATTCTATTAAATACATATTTGAGAAACCCGCTCTCTCCGAAAGAATAACAAGATGGAAAATGATCTTGACTGAATACGATATTCTACACTTCTCAAAAAGCAATCAAAGGAAGTGTGGTAGTAGATCATTTGGCTTATCAAGTTGTAGACGACTACCAGTCTATGCATTTTGATTTCCCCGACGAGAATATCATGTTAGTTACCGACTACGAAGAACCTGGACCAGACAAAGGACCCAAACCAAGATCCTGATGGACTATGGTTTTTGATGGAGCTTCTAACGCACTTGGCAACGATATTGGTGCAATAATTATCTCTCCCAAAGGCGGCCATACACCTTTCACCGCCAGGTTATGCTTCAACTGCAACAACAAAATGGTCAAATACGTCGCATGCATTATGGGTATCAAAGCTGCTATTGATTTGAGGAATAAATTCTAGTAAGTATATGGAGACTCAGCTTTGGTGATTAGTCGGATTAAAGGAGAATGGGTCACGAAACATCCAAATCTCATTCCGTATCGAGAACATGTGTTGAGTTTGACCCCCTACTTCGAAGAAAATACTTTTGAGCATATTCCACAAAAAGAGAATCAGTTGGCGGACGCATTGGCTACCATGTCGTCTGTGTTTAAAGTCAGATGGGACAACGAAAAACCTCAGATTACTATTGAAAGACTGGACGAACCGGTATATTATTGTGAACTTGATATTGAAGGAGTAGAAGAGAAGCCTTTGTTTTACAAAGTGAAGAGGTATCTCGAGGCTCAAGAATACCCTAAGGGGCATTTGTTAACGATAAGAAATTTCTGAGGAGATTCACTTCCAAGTTCTTTCTAAGTAACGACATTCTATATAAGTGCAACCATGATTTAGCCTTACTTCGGTGTGTAGATAAGAAGACAGCTGAGAGAATTATGGAGGAATTGCATGAAGGCGCTTTTGGTACTCATTCCAGTGGACATACAATGGCAAAGAAGATTCTGAGAGAAGGTCACTATTGGTCTACTATGGAAGCCGATTGTTATCGCTATTCTCGATTGTGTCACAAGTGCCAGATATATGATGACAAAGTACATGTTCCTTTGGTTTCGTTGAATGTCCTAACTGCTCCTTGGCCTTTTGCAATATGTGGAACTAATATGATTGGATAAATTAAGCTGACTGCATCTAATGGGCATCGTTTTATCCTTGTGGCTATTGATTACTTTACAAAGTGGGTAGAGGAATCCTCGTTCGCATTTGTTACAAAGAATGGCGTGGCTCGATTCATTAAGTATAACCTCATTTGTCGATATGGCGTCCTCGAAAGGATTATCATAGACAATGGCATCAATCTCAATAACAAAATGATCACCGAAATCTACACGCAGTTCAAGATTAAGCATCATAACTCTTCTTCGTATCGACCAAAAATGAATGGCGCAATGGAAGCAGCCAATAAGAACATTAAGAAGATTATACACAAGATGACAGTAACATATAAAGATTGGCACGAGATGTTACCATTTTCTCTCCATGATTATTGTACTTCAGTACGAACATCTACAGGGGCAACCCCATTCTCTCTCGTATATGGTATGGAAGTCGTCTTACCTGTCAAAGTTCTGATACCTTCACTTCGAGTTATGAAGGATGCAGAGTTAGATGAAGATGAGTGGGTCCAAACTTGACTTGACCAGATAAATTTGATCGATGAAAAGAGACTCGCGGCCATCTGTCATGGATAGATATATCAGAAACGCATGATCAAAGCCTTCAATAAGAAAGTCAAGCATTAAGGGTACCAAGTTGGCGATCTAGTAGTCAAATGTATCATCTTACCGAAATTTAATCCCAGGGGCAAATGGACTCCCACCTACGAGGGACCATTTGTAGTCAAAATAATATTTTCTGGCGGAGCCATGATACTAACCACTATGGATGGGGAGGATTTTCCGCACTCTGTGAAAGCTGACATAGTTAAAAAATACAACGCATAAAAGAGACCTGCTAGGTCGACTGGCCTAGGCAAAAATAAGGGCATCTCGGTGAACCAAAAGGGTTCGGGCAAAAATTAGGGATATATATAAAAAATGTACACCAACAAGTCAAAAACCTGCAAAGGCGGCGTGGGACAAAAAGGGTGGTATCCTGATAGACTGAAAACCCGAAAGGGCAGTCTAGGAAAAAGTTAGGGATTAAAGCATATGACTATGTCCTGTCAGATCGTCTACTTACAGAATGCATTACTATCAACTTCAAGTTTAAATGGCACAGATCAATCCAATCACCTTCTTCGAGCAGCAAGGAGATGAGATATTCGAAAATATATGTGCAATAGCAGAGTTGGAACTCGATGGATTTGTTTCTGCATAACTTTTATCACTTTTTCAATATTTTTCGACGATTTCCTCTTACTAGGATATCTGTCTCTTTATACACAAATTTCCTGTTTATAGGCCCACTTGTTGCAATCAATATTATTTCTCTTCTAAATTCAAAAAAATTTACTTTATCTATTTTGTTTAGCCATATTAGTTTCATTGATCATGGTTCTGGCCATTTCATGCAATGTTCTATTCTTTTGTTCTATAACTCCATTTTGTTGGGGAGTTCTAGGACAAGAGAAATCATGAGAAATGCCATTTTCTTTATAAAAAAAATTCAAAAAATTGGTTTTCAAATTCTCCACCATGACCACCTCTAACTTTTATGATATTAAACTAGTTTTCATTTTGAACTTGATTATAGAAGTTAAAGAACACAGAATGTGACTCATCCTTGTGTTTTAAGAACTTTACCCATGTCCATCTGTTGTAGTCATCTACAATGACCAATCCGTACTTCTTGCCTCTAATGGATCCAGTTTTCACTTGTCCAAATAGATCAATATGCAGAAGTTCTAACGGCCTAGAGGAAGAAACAATATTTTTTATTTAAAAGAGGGTTTTGAAAATTTTCCCTTTTGACATGCTTCACATAGAACTTCTAAGTTGAACTTCAAATTAGGAAGTCCTCTGACCAGATTGAGTTTGTTAATTTGAGATATTTTTCTCATTCTAACATGTCTCAATCTTCTGTGCCAGACCCATTGTTCATCGTTAACTAACAAAAGGCATTTTACATTTTGAGTTTTAAGATCAAAAAGATCAATTTTTATATGTTGTTCTTTCTCTTGCCAGTAAATAGGATTGACCCATCTTTTTGACTTAGAGCTCTACATGACTTTTGATTAAAGATTATGTCATAAAAATTGTCACTTAATTGACTTATGGACAATAATTTATGCGCTAATCCTTCTACTAACAAAACATTAGAAATAGAATGGAGGTTACCGTTTCCAATGGTTCCATAACCAATGGTTTTTCCTTTCTGGTTACCTCCAAATTTTACATCACCTCCAGATTTAAGTTCCAGGCTTTGGAACATAGACTTTATTCTCGTCATATATCGTGAGCATCCAGAGTCTAGGTACCATGATTGGTGTTTCAACTTTGTTGTTAAGGACATCTACAATATATATGATTTTCTCCTTAGGTACCCATATCTTTTTGGGTCCTTTCTGGTTAGAGTTTCTAAAGTTCTGTTTGAAATTTGGTTTAACATGAAAACTTTCAGAATAAGATATGTATATTATATCATGTGTGTGACCATAACTAAATTTTTGTGTAGTGGCTTATATGTGATAACCATTTCACCAACAGGTTTAGGTTGATATGTTTCTTTCCCTCTGGGAGTTTCATATCCAATTCCTCTTCTATTGTTTCCACTAACACCATAAATTATTGAAGCCATTTTGCATCTATCTATGCTTTTAGCAAGAAATTTTTGAAAACTATAGTCATATTCTTTAAGAATATCTTTTAAACTTGAAGTAGTATCTGAACTAGAATTTTTTGTGCTTTCTGAAAATCCTCTTTGAGTTTAACATTATTTTCTTTAAGTTCAAAATTTTCTGCTTTAAGTTGCTTAATTTCATATACAAGACGCTTTTTGAGTTTCTTGTATTTGATTTTGAGTTGACTGTGATTTTCCAAAAGTTTTGATAAACTGTCTACAAGTTCAGTTTTAGTAAGTTCAGAAAATACCTCTTTTGTTTCAGATTCAGAGGCAGAGTCATCTGTTGTGGTGGCCATAAAAGCTAAGTTGGCGTGCTCATCCTCTGAGTCAGATTCAACTTCAGAAGATTTTGAATCATCCCAGGTGGCCATCATACCTTTCTTTCTTCCAAACTTTTTCTTTGGCTTTTCTCTTTCCAGCTTAGGACAATCACTTCTGAAGTGTCCTGGTTCTTTACATTTATAGTAAATGATGTCTCTTTTGCTGAACTTACTGTGCCCAGAAGATTCTCCTCTATCTTCTGATCTTCTGTAGTTTTTGAACTTCTTTTTCCTGTGCTTCTATATTTGGTTTATCCTTATGGAAAGCAGAGATAGCTCATCTTCTTCTGACTCTGAATCTTCAAAGCTTCCTTCTTCAGCCTGAAAAGCATTTATTTCAAAAAATTTAGTAGTTTTCAGAGCAACAGACTTACCTTTCTTATGGGGCTCATATTCATCAAGCTTTATCTCATGACTTCTCAGCACACTGATAAGTTCTTCTAGAGATATACTATTCAAATCCTTTGAAACTTTGAATGTTGTGACCATTCGTGCCCATCTTCTGGGTAAACTTCTGATGATCTTCTTTACATGGTCTCCATTTGTATATCCTTTGTTTAGAACCCTCAGGCCAACTGTTAGAGTTTGGAATCTTGAGAACATTGCTTCAATGGACTCATTTTCTTCCATCCTGGAGGTTTCATACTTCTGAATGAGATCTAGAGATTTAGTTTCTTTGACTTGAGCATTTCCTTCATGTGACATTTTGAGAGACTCAAAAATGTCATGTGTTGTATCTTTGTTGGTGATCTTTTCGTACTCCATTTTTGAAATGGTATTTAGCCGGATATTTCTTGCTTTGTTATGATTCTTGAAATCTATTTTCTGTTGTTTCTCCATTTTCTTTCTATCTATCTTGTTTCCTTCTTTATCTACTGGGTGTGTGTAGCCATCTAAGATAATATCCCATAGATCAGGATCATGGCCTAGAATGAAACTTTCTAATATATCTTTCCAGTATTCAAAATCTTCTCCATCAAAGACAGGAGATTTCATGTTGTTGTTGGTTTGATCATTTGCCATTGTGTTTTCCTTCTGGATCTTTTCTGACACGGTTAAGTGTTTGCACCCATAACCAAGAGCTCTGATGCCAATTGAAGGCTTAGAAAATGTAACACCCCAATTCTACCTCTCGTAATTAATAATAAAATCAGAGTTTCAAAATTTCATCCAACAAACTTGAGGCATCACATATTCGCATTTTCATCATTTTGCATTATAATGCACATCACAAACATCAAAAGTCAGATATACCGATTCATAACATAATTCATCATATACACATATGACTATTTACATCAAAGTGGATGTGTTCACAAAACATACATAACATCATGTTATCATCAATACATAAAGTTATAACATCATAAGATAGTATACATAAACTATCCTATCAAAATAATAACGTCGCCCAAATCCCGAGTGTTACTACGATCAGAGCAGAGCGACTCAAAATAAAGAGACTCGAGCTAATCCTCATCATCCTCGTGGATCACCTGCACGTTACCAATATAAAGGCAACGGCGAAACAACTAAAGGGGTGAGATACTCCAAAACATATAATTAAAAGCATGATAGAATATATAAATAGTTTTGGAATTATAATTGATATAAGTTAATAAGAGTATGTCAACATGTATTAAAAGCTTACATACTTTAAATTAGCATTTAGTGTACAAAATTAACACTTTAACTTCGTCACATAATCATTATACTCGCATCAACACAACGTATCATATATCATCGCAATTCAACATCATCCATCAATTAAAACCCAACGCCAAACAACTCAAACATAAACATAACCGACTCCATGAGACACGACTATGTTATGCATGTGGTACCCGTCGCTTTGTCTATAATTAGGAACACTTGGCATAAAGCCCATCGTCGCTTGGCATAAAAGCCCTCGTTGCTAATGCAATGTATGTGACTCGACAATAAAGACAACACAACAACACATCATCATCGCTCATAAAAATTGACATAAAGTCCACGTCGCCATATTTATCCACATCAAGATAAACATATCATCGCATATCATCAAGTATTCATTAATAAATACACCGTCGAAAACATCATGTTTATTCACACCACATCATTATCAATTAATTCACCAAATTCCAAAAACGGAAAAATAGTCAAAACACCAATAATCGTCGCAAAAGCCATTCTTAATAACTGGCATTAATCAAAATCGTCAACATCGCAATCGGATTGTCCATACGTGTCTTAAATCGACTAAAACGCAATCCAATTCAATTTAACCGTAATTTGGCCTATTTCGGGTCGTTTCATAAAAACTCGTAGTTTCGAAAAACTAACCTCACCACTATGTTTTACACGTCGAACTTAGCTAGCATGTCAATTTTCGTTGAATTCGGAGCAACTTGCTCCGTCGTCGAATTTACCGAAATCGGAACATAACCGGGTTCTAAATTTAATCGGCTAACTTATGTCCTAATTACATTTTACTAATACTAACTATTAGTATGTTGAATTAGGAAATTGAAGAGAAACAGAAGCTTAACAAGAAATTATGAAGAAAATAAATTCTGTAGAAAACAGAAAACATAGTTTACAGAAAACAGAAAAATCACAAATTTCGTTTCATTCCCCATAGCCAACAGGGACGATCGTCCCTTGCCTCTTCATGGTTGGAGGCGTGCGCCCTAGGGAGGGGGACGGACGCCCCTCAGCTTGAGGTGGGCGCCTCCCCCATGTTCCACCTTCCATGAATTTTCCTTTCTTCTTCCCTGCATTATTTCTATAACAGACAGTTTACATTTTTTCTGGTTTTTCTTACAGTTTACAGTTTTCATTTTATAACTTCCATTTCCTACAATGCTAGCAATAACACCCCCATAATCCATACTCATAATCCAACTTTTCTAAGTTATTTCCACAATAAACCAACCAAAACTCATGAATCAACTATCAATTTTTCCCCAAATCCAAAATATAACTATCAAACCCTAACTATATGAGATGGAGAATCAAACCCCTTACCTCAAATTCTTGGATGATTCTTGAAGATTCAACAACTCCAAACCTCAAGCTCTTGCTCTTGCTCTTCTCTTCTTCTTCCAAACCCTCTAACTCTCTCTATGCTTCTATGTTGGTTTATGGTGTAATGTTGGAAAGAAAATGAGGAAAGTGTTTTATAAGGTGTACTCTTACTAGCCAAGGGTGTAAGCCCAACTCTACAAAATTACTCCTCACACCCCTATCTATTCTTATTAATTAACACACTAATAATATCTAATAATATTATTAATTAAAATAATTCCGAGGAATTAAATATCGGTCCGAATAATATTTTACCGAACCGAACGGAATAAAAACCAGACCGAACAAAACGTCGCCAAATATATTAATAGATATATCGATTAATATAAATATTCTCGTCGCCAAAATAATCGTCAAACGGTAACTCAAAATATTAATATAATATAATATTAAATAAAACAGGCGTTATAGAAAACACTTAGAAGGGGGGTTGAATAAGTTTTTCTTTTTAATTTTCTCTTTTAATCAAAAACAATCTAAACACTCAATGATTTTTATCCTGGTTTGTTTGAAACTCAAACTACTCCAGTCCACCCGTCAAAGTGATTTTGCCTTTCTCAAACAAGGACTTAATTCACTATAATCAACATATTACAATTGCACAACCAACTATTGTGACTAACAAACAATGCACAACCAACTATTGTGACTAACAAACAATGCACAAGCCAACTACAAGTGGCTAACACCTTTAAGACTCTCTAGTCCTAGCCCTCTTGAGAAATCTTACCCAACTGGTCTCTCAAGGAACAATTACAAATGAACTTCTAACAATGTGTATAACGTTGCTTCTAAAAAGCTTTATCACAAAAAGTGATTTTTACACAAGAATATTTAAGCTCAATACAGAAAAATAAACTTAACAATCAATATTTGACTTTGGCAGCGTAAGTTTTATCTTTTAGAATGAATAGTTGTTTTCTTCTTTGAATGATTGCTCTTTATATAGCTTCTCATGAATAATTTTGTTGCATTCCGTTGCGTGTCTTGGATGATGAGAAACATAATAAATGTTTCTTGTATGCATGTACTTTGTTTTCTCAATGAGCCTCAAAAGTTGATCCACTCAAGTACTTAAGTCGTGTTAATTTTAATTAGTAACGGCACTGTAGCAGACTTTGTCTTAGAAGATGACGTATTGAAAAATCATGATTTTCTACAAGCCTTGTTCAAAGTATCTTCTAACAGAGGTTTCCTTGGTGTTTCAATCAGAGGTTGTGTTAGCATGCTTCCTTCAGAAGTTGCTTTCAGCGTGCATGTTCAGAAGTTCCATTCATCATTAGAACTTCTATTACTTGTTTACTCAGCATAATTTGATATTTCTTTATTCTAGAATGTTTGAGTCAGAACATCATCTGAAATGAAAACAACACACATCAGAGTATCATATTTATTATACAAAATTTATTTCACTTGTTATCATCAAAACTCTAAGATATGATTAGAACCAAACTATGTTCTAACACTTACTACTTTATTTTCTTAATGGGCCTAATTTCTTTACCCATTCTAAACATAACATAAAGTCCAATTCTAATTATTTCCTATTCTTACTCATAAATCCAATTGTCTCAATATACACATATTTAATAATTCAAATATTCACCAAATCACCAAATTAAGTAATTAAATAATTATCACACCATATAATAATTAAATAAATAATTAAATAAAATCTCTAATAAAAATCGAGATGTTACAATATCCGCCTCCAGGTTATTGCAGTTATTGTGAATAACCTCATGTTTGGTAAACCCGGATGGTGAAGTTTTTTCATGTTTATCTAGGCTAGTAGATATATCCTACGGGGCTATGTAGATATATTATATTTTGCTTGTATTATATGTATATTTTGTGACACATACTTCTTATCACTGTACTTATTTATTACATAATATTTTGGTGATTACATGTTTCGATTCGAATATGAACACAACATAAAACAATACAATAAACATAAATTAAAAAAACACTAAACATGAAAATCTAGGTACTTCCAAATGATTCTGGATGTTTCAACATCTTGATTAAGTCATCGACAAATCTTGTTATCTGCACATCACACTCAATCGGACCTTTAGTTATCCTACGACGAAATGATTTTCATATGGCCTTCACGTCTTCATCGGTATTCAACTCAATCAGATTGCATTTCACCCTTCCATTTGTATTAATTCAATCTTCCAAAAATTTGATTTTTTTTCACCGTTCTGTTATCGGTATCAGGTAGTAATTCATTCACCTTATCTTTCAAGTTGGCGAGGGATGAAGTGCCATCTTGAAGCTTGAATTCAAAATGAGGGTTATTTCCGTTGAAATACACTTTCGCCTTAATAAAAAATTGAGGAAGAGTCATTTTTCTAAAATTTCTTTCTCTATAACATATGCCCCTATTTATACAATTGGCGATTTATTCTAGATCACATGAATTTTTTTGGTGGAATCATGACCCTCCAAAGATCTCGGCAAAATCCTTATCGTTAAAACATTATGAATCAATACACTACCGGAAATTTCATTATTCAGCTAAATTTCCGGTACAGAATGGTAAATTTGAAATTTGCAGAAAAATTTTAACCTTGTTGAAAATTTCAAATGAACTACCGAGATTTTAACATACCGGTTCATATAAATTATTAGAAATTTTGTAAATATCGAAAATTTCAAATGAATTATCGAAAATTTGCATATATCGAAAATTTGCACTAAACTAGAAATCTAGTTCGAAAAAAATTGTTTTCATTTTACCAAGGAGATTTCAAAAATAATGAAAAGTTGAGTATCTATTTATTTATTTATAATATATTAAAACAAAGTTCAAACTTTTTTTATTGACACATCAATATTTTTGACACATCTTCACAATTTTGCCATGTCATATAATTTCTTATGTGACACACATGAAACATATTCATAAACTCATCTCTTCTATTTTCTCTAATCCATTTATTTTTATTATTTCTATTTAAGATGGTGATATTTTTATCATAAATATTGAACGTTATCACTTTTCTTTCTCCAAATCCATAACGCTCCTATAATAAATATAGCAATAAAGATATGACTTTTCTTCCTCCAATTCCATAACCACAATGTAATTCCAATTATAAATTATTCTTTGTATATAACTCTATTAAAGTGATGAATTTCTTCAATGTTCATCAGTGCATCCTTGCCATGAGATATTTACACAAGAAAAGCAAAACAAATGAAAATCAATGAGTGGTGATGAAGTAATGTAAAATGATTTGAAAAAATTATTGTAAAATGTATTTTGATAGTTCTAAAATGACAACTATATTGAAATTAGAACGATATTTTAAATGTTTTTCAAGAAAATTAAGATATATCATATATGTTTTTTTCTCTATTTGTTCAGAAATTTTCCAAATCATATCGCATAAAAATATTATGCACTATACATTTGAACTTTTATACTTTTATGTTAGTTTTGATATTACTCTCCTGCCTAATTAAATATCAAAATCATCCCTCAATTCATCGGCACATATTCAAAATCACACTCAATCTTTTTAAACTAATAAATTTACTCAAAAATAAAAATTTTATCTTAAACTGAGTGTTGATTGTGATAATTATTTACCTAAAATATGAGTCGGAAGAATAAAAACATCTTTCATTCACATGATGAGCAACAATCAATATTTTTTAGAAATGAATATATGGAGCATAGAAGAAACAACAAATTGACTTCCTCGTATTGTATAAGGTTGTTTGATTATATATTACCTATGGACTTTTAATTGTATAAGATTCTGTGTTTGATTATTAATGGTTGAATTACTCAAATTCGTTATTTGTAAAAATTTATTTAAATTAGATGTCAAACATTAAATCTTGTTCTATTGTTTTTTTTAACTAAATATTTATATTTATTTCATTAAAATGTTTCGAATCTATTTAATAAATATAGAATTAAATATATTTTTGTTCCTCATAAATATCTCATATTTAATTTTAATTTCTCTAAATATTTTCTTCAAAGAATGATTCTCTTAAACATTTTAATTTTACATTTTGATCTATCATATCAGAACAGTCGTTAAAGTCATTAATTTAATTGTTAGATTAAAAATCATTGCTAAAACTGTCTCTAATTTTGTTACTGGTCAAAGATTAAAATTAAAATTTTTAGGAGACAATTCTTTAAAAAAGTTTAAAAGGGACTAAAAATTAAGTAAGAAACTTTTAAGAGGACAAAAAATATAAATAACCTCATAAATATTATTTTTTTAGTTAAAAATTAATTGTATTTAGTATTGAAAAGCAA
This sequence comes from Vicia sativa, assembly GCA_021764765.1. Classification (NCBI taxonomy): domain Eukaryota; kingdom Viridiplantae; phylum Streptophyta; class Magnoliopsida; order Fabales; family Fabaceae; genus Vicia; species Vicia sativa. The sequence continues at coordinate 34,623,198 of CM038794.1, forward strand.
ATAAATATATTTTATTAAATAGATCAATATATATTTAATTGAATAAACATAATATTTTTGGCTAAAAAATTAGAGAGGCACAAAATAAAATTTGACACTTTATGATGTCTAAATCTGAACTCATTTTGACTAATGAATGGATATGGGCACATTGTTTGATATTAATACCAAACCAATCAATTAGAGGTATGTGACTATTAGTGGAAAACATGTTAGTACAGTTTAAAACCATTGAATTACAAATATACACGGGCATCAATGTTTTTCGCTTAATCGGAATTTGTGAAGGAGATTTGTCATGCTCAATGGTTAAATGAATGCATGTATTTGTCGTTGAACATGTGATTTTTGACATCATCTATCTAATTGCCTTCAACTGATTTTTATAGGTAAAAACAAAATCATAGCCTATTGCAAAAGTGTTTTCAAGTATGGGAGGAACTGAGGAAAAAGATAAACATGGGGATGAAGTTGAGAAGAAAGATAAGAAGGAAAAGAAAGAGAAAACCGCTGATGCAAGTGGAAAAGAAGAAGAAAAATCTAAGGAGAAAAATAACAAGAAAGACAAGGAAGAAAATGAACAAGGTGGAAAAGAAAAGAAGAAGAAAGACAAGGAAGAAAATGAAGAGGGTGGAAAAGAAAAGAAGAAGAAAGAAAAGGAAGGAAAAGAGAAAAAGAAGAAGAACCCTGAAGATAAGAAGGATACTGTAATGCTTAAGCAAAAACTTGAAAAGTTAGATGCCAAGATACAGGTTATGGTGGCTAAGAGAGAAGAGATTTTGAAGCTACTTAAAGAAGCTGAAACAAAACATACTCAGCCTCCTGCAGCTTCGTCTTAGATTATTTGTTGACTGTTGTATATATATTAAATACTACATTATCTATACATTAAGTTGTATAATCAATACCAAGATTTGTCATGAAACATGATGTGTGAAGATTTTACAAAGATCTAGCAAATAGCAAATGATGTTAAAATTTTGGATCACCAATATTATATTATATGTGTTAGAATTATTATTTTATTACTTATAATGAAAGTGGTTTAATTTGTTTCTAGTTAAATATATTTTTTTGGTCTTATTAATATTTTAAATTTCATTTTTAGTCCATATTAAAAAATAATATATTTTAATCTTTACAAAAAATTTATTCATACAGTTTTAGTATTTATTATTTTCTTAAATTTTGAAAACTGTGTTTAATTATCATGAATTTTAAAATTTTTGAATAATATTTTTCATATGTGTTTATATTACTATAAAATGTTTCATTGCCAAATTTTAGAATTTTTAAAAATAAAAATTAAATACGAAGTTTTTAAAATTTAAAATATATTGATAAAAGTAATGAAATTTTCAATTTAGAAATAAAATTTTGAGTTCTTTTTTTTAAACAACTTTTTATAAAATTCTAAATATGTGCTTAATCATTCAAAAATACAAATTAATTTAACATTAAAAACTAAAATTACGTGCTTAACAATTTTGTAGGGATTAAAATTCCTTGCATAATAGTTTTATAGGACTAAGACATGCCATTTTTTTTAAGGACCAAAAACAAAATTTAAACAATCCAAGGGAGAAGTATACCAATCATACAAATTACATAAAAGAGTGGTTTTACAACTTAATCCTATCCACACCTATGATGTGAGTTTAATAGATAGCAAACAATCATCAAAGTTAAACGGCCTAACTTGGAACAAAATAAAATTTGTAATCAACCAAACATGCCAAAATATAACTAGCCTAATCAAACAAATTATATTCCAGCTATCCTTATTCTATACAAGGTTATTGTGTAGATAATATAAATTAATATCTAATTTGATGAAGGGACAAATTAGAATATTGAAAACTAAGAAATAATCCTACAATAATTTATATCGGTTATGGTCCTTATTTGTAGAGCGACCGAAAAACAATGTTTATTAGGATTCTCTCTTCATCCCCTATTAGAAAAGATTTAAGAAACCTTAAGAAATTCTACAAATCAGAAGATCACATACCTGCAACCTTCATCATTACAATGACAAACTCAGGTATATTTGCGCTTTCATTCTCTAATTGAATTCTAGTATTGGGTTTATGGGATGTGTGTTGTAACACCCGGACCCCGCAGATAATTTATCCAAGAATTAATTAAACAATTTATAATCAATTGGGTGTCACACACAACAAATACATATAGCCTATTCTATAACATGAGATACAACAGAATATTGTACTACACATATTTGTACTTGGAATGTTTATACAACTTCCAACTCATCTGCTATGAAACACATACTCATATATGGAATACTTAACACATGTCGTTGCATGCTCACTTTCTCTTAGGGTATCATCGCAACAAAATCATAATTAAAATATATAAAAACGATATTGCAACTCATGGCATTTAGTCTCTTAAACTTCAACTTTCATAACATAAGCAAATGGAGTTGTATTATCCAACTCTCAACAAATTTGAGATCTCAACAAACATAATTAGTAAACTTCAACAAAATAAAACAAAACAATGAAAGAAAATATTCTCAGTCTGATGTTACATTATCAGAGCAAGACCCTACTAATAAAAGAACAAACTAATGGAAGTCACTCCATGAGCTATCTTCCACTTACTTTAAGTATATGTAAGTTGACCATAATGGACAACATTAAAGCGAAGGGTGAGAATACACTTTAATAAATAGCGGTGCAGAAGCAGATTTGTAGTAACACATAACACCAAATACATGTCATTTAAATCAAAACCAATATGTTAAGTATTCTTAGCAAAAGAACACACGAAAAATGATCAACATTTGTAATGCACTCAACACCGACTTAAAATACATGTGGTACCAAATACGAACACTTAGGTCTATCTCGCTCCCTAATCCCAGCCTTAGGATCATATTCCCTCTTAAAACTGGAGCACACCAAAATCTCTACATCGCCATATGTAACATTTCATCGATTCCCAATGGAACCAGCTACTCACATCCAATCCATAATATAGGATTGAGACTCACCAAAAAGAACCAAATTTCAAACAACATGAGTGCATGGACTTTCATCATGCAACATAAATGCATACACATTGGCTCCTCTTCTTACCATGTATGCCACCAACAACATAACCAAGATAAATGAAAAACATGCATATTCATAAAAACATGGAACATCATTCGCAACAACACCACAACCATAATCATTCTTAATCAATCATTTAACAGTAACATACAAGCACTTCATCTTAATACAACAACATCATTCAACAACTATCCTTCAAAATGTATCACAAGTAAGCATACTAATCATATTTTTAATGAAGGAAATTGTAATCATAAACACAGCGGAAATTAAAATTTTCCTTTAGTGATCCTTATGAAGGGGCATGGTCAGTGATAAGATTCATTACCTCTTGTGGAGATTTAGATCTTTGATGTTGTTATCACGAGCATTGATGAAGAACAACGCCTCTACTTAGTCCACACGAACAAATTTCTTTCGGACATAGTGCTAGCTGCTTACAAACGAAAGCTTTGAGTGAGAGAGTGAGCAAAAATACGGCTAGGGTTTCAAGACTGAATTTTTATCAAGTGAAATGCTTCAACACAAGGGTTCTATTTATAGAACCACAAGTGTGGGCTACAAGCTAAAAGCCCAATAAATAAGCTAAAAGCACAAATAAGCATATGAGCATCATACCTTATGATGTATTGTATATCACTTAAGCGCGTGGTACCATACCACATTCTGTATTCCACTTAAGTGCATCGTACCTTACGATGTTCCTCATTTACTCTATCTCTCATTTATCTGTTCTTATGTGTGTGACTCTGTAGGTTTCCGTGACGTTGGCAACTATATTAAATTTCATTTAACATAATAAACAGTGAGCGGTATCTAGCAACACATCACTTCTACCCAAGTCACGAAAATGTCATGTGATCTGACAAAACCTTTCTGTGATAATACTTGTGTGTACAATTACCCTTTTTCCCTCATGTTTATATTAGGCACAAGGCATAGACCATGTCACCCTTGTCCAATTCAATATTGGGCCCTTAGACATTTATCATGTTACGTAGGCTGGGCAAATTCCATCTTGGTCACTCATGTCTCTCAGCATGCTTTGTGAAGTACCTATCAATTGTCTTTATTGTCATCCAGTTATGGATAATATTTGATCAACAATAAAACACTTGAATCTACATCTAGGGTCCATAGTAGTTTTAAGTCGGAGGATGGTATACACCACTTATCACCATGAGAATAACTTATGCCACTTTGCATAATATTCTATGTAGTATTCTCAAAGCGGGTTAATCCAGTATAAATATTGCCCTAATATTCATACCTATGTTAAGACTTGATAACTCCTTATCCATGATCCATGAGATGTGATCATCAGTCTATCTTCATAATAATATCAATGCTTTAATGTTATCTCAGCTCATAATAAAGCTTGATCACAGATACTTTAATGTCCTTATGTTCAGTGGGATCTCATGATTAGGTCAAACTTAACATTTCATTAAACAGACTAACTATTCTAGGGACTTTATTATTTTGGAAAAGAAAACATAATAAAGAAATTCCTTTTATTATTAATAAATAATTCGATACAAGTACCAAAAATATTGGCCTCTAGGGCTTACACCAAGAATCTCCTACTAGCACTAGAGCCAATCAGGCATACCCCTAATACCCATAGATCTAGTGTGGCCATCATGCTTCTGCTGCACAAGAGGCTTTGTTAGTGGGTCAGCGACATTGTCAAGTGTTAGTGCTATGTATATCTTCACATCCCCCCGATTGATTATCTCTCGAATAAGGTGATAACGCGTAAGTATGTGTTTGGATTTTTGGTGAAATCTAGGCTCCCTATCTTGTGCAATAGCACCATTTTTATCACAATAGATATTAATGGGATCCAAAATGCTATAGACTATGTCAAGTTCAGTAATGAACTTCCTGATCTAAACAACTTTCTTTGCTGCATTTGAGGCAGCAATATACTCGGTCTCGGTTGTAGAATCAGCAATTGTATCTTGCTTTGAACTTTTCCAACTTACAACACCACCATTTAAGCAAAACACATAACCAGATTGTGATCTAAAGTCATCCTTATCGGTCTGGAAGGTAGCATAGGTGTATCCAACTACAACAAGCTCTTCCTAACCTCCATATATCAAGAATGAGTCATTAGTCCTTCTCAAGTACTTAAGGATATTCTTGGCAACCACCTAGTGAGCATCACCGGGATCAGATTGGTACCTACTCGTTGCACTTAAAGCATATGAGACATTTGGTCGAGTACATAACATGGCATACATGATATGTCCTATTGCAGATGCATATGGAATCTTATTCATGCGATCCCTTTCTTACTTCGTTAAAGGGGATTAGTTTTTTATAGAAACAAGCCATGTTGCATAGGAATGAATCCATTCTTGGAATCACGCTGTAATACGGTGGGAGAACTGACTTTGGAATTTGTTTTGCTTTTTATCGCAAATGTTGCGGATAGCAAGAGTCGCCACCGACTTTTCTTTTATCCAATTAAGGGAAGGTGAAAAGAACAGAAAAGACCTTCGTTAGATTCTGAGTAAGGGAGAAGGTTATTAAAAGGGAAGGTATTAGCACCCCTTTTCATCCGTAGTTATCTACGGGCTCTTAGTTGCTTTTTAGCTCACTTTAAAAATTTGCTTTCTGTGTGCGTGTTTGAAAAAATGTTTTGAAAAAGGCATTTCGCTTTGACTTCATAATGATTCACGCTGGAATGTATATGAAGTGTTTGGAAATGTTTCATTTTGAAAAGTGTTTGAACTTTGACAAAAGTGTGAGGTGTGAAAAGTATTTTGATAGAGCAAGCAACTAAAAGTCTTATTACCTACTCAGAATGGTCATTTTCGTGTTATTTCGCTTTCCTTTAGAATAGTGTTATCCGTACCATTAATTGGTAGGTAACCCTATTCGTTGGATGTAAAAGGACATTCGAAGGGACATCGGATGGTCATAGAAGGCAACTTGTAGGAAGTATCCTAGCACATTCGAAGGGATGATCATCACTTTTCGTAGGCAACAATCGAGGGACAAGATCATGTTTTTGTAGGCCATGTCGAGGGACTATGATCTTTGATTCGAAGGGACTATGATGATATGTTTGTAGGCAACGGTGCTAGGATACCTCTACGTTCGAGGGACTTGACCATTTATTCAAAAGGCAACGAGAAAGAATACTCTAGAGGGTGCATGTGTGAAGAGTGTGTAAAATTCAGATATTTTATCTTGAACTTAGAAGTGATCTACGTTCATTTTTATCTTGCCATACACGCCTAATTACTAACAGTTTATAGGGTGCAGAAAGTAAAGTGCGGAAAGTAAATGTCCTACGCTATTACATGGCTTTGGGGCAGTTACATAATAGGAGTTCGGAAAGTAAATCCTAATTAAACTATTACATCCCATGAGCAGTTACATAATATGAAAAGAATGCGAGAAAATAAATCCCAACTATTACAACCTGTAAGCAGATACATAATAATCGAAAAAGATAAGAAATTCGCATAAGAGAAAATATGTTAGTAAAAAAAGATTTTTGAGTTAGGAAAAAGATTTTAGGTTAGTAATCCTAATTAGATGATAGAATAATTTTTTGGGAATTTTCTGGATTGGTTTTAATGAAGAAAAATAATTAAAAGTCAATTTTATGGTTAATTAACAATTAATTAAAATATGCATGCAAAAATATTAATTTTTATGCTAAAAATTAAATAAACATTTTTCTGACCTAAATGCAAAAAGAAAATATTTTTTGGTGATTTTTTAATGCATGAGAAAATTGTTTGAAAAGAAATTAAATTAGATGAGAAAAATAAGAAAAGAAAATAGAAAAAGTGGTTAGTTTGGCAAGGTGTTAAAAAATATTGTTGGAGCCAGGAATTGAACCAGGGACCTCCTTCCCACACGCGCGCTGCCTTACCACTGAGCCAAGCTGCATATTGTGTTAGTGACATGGAATGAAATAATTATAAGCGAAATTAATTTCTGAAAATCCAAATAAAAACACGCGCCAAGAACACCATCGTCCCCATTTGAATTTTTGAACTTTTACCTACGGATTTGGTTCGTAGCTAAAACATATAGTGACGGATTCGTTCGTCACTATAGCACCTGCAATTTTCCAAAACATGATACAAGCAATATAAATTCACTATGAAGCCATGGTTCGATTCGGTTTGATCTCCTGAATAAGAATTGCCCTTAGTTTTGGCCATTTTTTCCTAAATCGAAGGATCCCAAATTGAAGCTTTGAAACCCTAACAATGGCATCACGGTATTCCTGCATCTAAAATCGAATTGAACCACCCAGATAGCTTGCAAACATCATTCTAAACATGAACAAACGATCAAAACAGGTTAAATATGCGTGAATGATCAAAATCGATTTTGAAAGTTTTAGAGCAAACCGAAATCGTGATTTTATGATTCTGCACGTTTGAATGGCTTGTGAGTGTCTGGAATGGATCAGAGAATCTCCAGGAATGTATTGGAATGCTTAGAATTGGTTAAATCCAAGAAAAACCAAGGCTGCCAATTGCTTGAGTAACACGGATTTTTTGAGTTTGATTAGGGTTCTTAGAGGCAAGAATTTCGTTCTTTGTACTTGTGAATGCATTGTGTACTTATAGTGGATGGATTTAGGTCAAGAATCATGAAGAAATTATATGCCAATCAATGAGAAAATATTTGATTTGGTATGAAACCAAATATTTCCTTTTTTGATCAAATCTCATTCAATTCCTTTGCCAATCAATGCAATTTCGAAATTGACAGCTTGTATGGCTTGCTTGAACCTCAAGAATGAGAGAAAAATCCAATTTGCAATTAATTTTGGTTTTCTATCTTTTATTTTAATTAAATTGGCTTTTAAATGATTAAAATCCAAAATAAATAGAAAAATAAAAGATAAATTCGTGGCCTTAGGCTTGGAGGTTCCAAATCAGCTAAGGAACAACTTTGAACCAAGAAAAGTTAGGCCTATTTGCAAAATTTTGGGTTTTGTCAAGTATTTCTCTTTGTGCACGTCCTCAAAAATGCCCAACTTGTACAAGGTGTATCTTGCTCAATCTTTAACATTTTTGGGTGTTCTTGGACTTTTTAGAAAACTCAAGATGTCCTCTAAACAACCTCTTTGGTTTCATATCAATTGAAGTTTCCATTCTCAATAACACTTCTTTACAAAAAGTTGACTTTTGTTGACTTTGAAAAGGACTTGTAATGTTTTGATCCATATCTTCCAAATGAAGCATTTTCTGACCAAGCTTGTGAGACATGAAGTTGTAGAGAATTGAATTCTCTTCAAGATAAGCTGTTGTGGAAAAAAATTTGATAAAGTATGTGAAAGTTATGCCTGGTCAAAGTTCTGTTGACTTTTGTCTGAGAAAGCTCAATTTAGAAACTTTGACTTTTGGTCAATTCTTGACTTTTCTTGATGAATCATGATCAACCCTTGATAAAATGATGAATATCACTTCAAAATATTGATGTTGACCAAAAATTATGAAGTTTGACTGTATGTTGACCACAATTGACTTTTTGTCCAATACAACTGATTTTCAACCATCTGAGCAATTGTCTGAGCAAACTTGACTTGTAAGGCTTGAAATTTGACATGGAGATTCTTTGAAGCATATGATGAGGCATGATGACCACTGGAAATGTTGGAGGCTCACCTAGACTTGAGGATAGTCAAACCCTAGTTTGGGTTGATTGCTTAGGAGAAGGTTTGTCTAGTCAACCTTTGTGAAATCCTTGAGTATGGATATGTGAAGTGTCTTGAGAAGTAGGAGGGAAAATTTTGGGGTATGACACACGCGTGTTAAAGCGTCTCAGCACTTTATCTATGTATGTACTCTAACTTAGGCCAAGAAGCTTTTGTGATCTATCTCTATATATCTTGATTCCTAATATATAGGCTGCTTCAACAAGGTCCTTCATAGAAAAGCATTTCCCTAGCCAAGTTTTTACTTTTTGCAAGGTAGGGACATCCTTTCCAATGAGTAATATGTCATCTACATATAATACCAGGAAGACGATCATGCTCCCACTAAGCTTCTTGTAGACACAAGGCTCATCTTCATTCTTGATGAATCCATATTGTTTTACTGTTTCATCAAAACGAAGATTCCAACTTCTGGAAGCTTGCTTCAATCCATAGATTGATCGCTGTAACTTGCATATCTTTTGGGATTCTTCTGGTATGTCAAATACTCCAGGTTGTGTCATGTATACATCCTGTTGAAGGTTCCCATTAAGGAAAGCAGTTTTGACATCTGTAACACGGTGGGAGAACTGACTTTGGATTGTTTTGCGTTTGATCTCAAATGTTGCAGATAGCAAGAGTCGCCACCGACTTTGCTTTTATCCAATTAAGGGAAGGTGAAAAGAACAGGAAAATACCTTCGTTAGATTCTGAGTAAGAGAGAAGGTTATGAAAAGGGAAGGTATTAGCACCCTTTCCATCCGTAGTTATCTACGGGCTCTTAGTTGCTTTAGCTCACTTTAAAATTTGCTTTCTGTGTGTGTGTTTGAAAATGTTTTGAAAAAGCATTTCGCTTTGACTTCGTAATGATTCACGCTGGAATGTATACGAAGTGTTCGGAAATGTTTCATTTTGGAAAAGAACTTTGTAATGATCCACGCTAGAATGTATACAAAGTATTTGAAAATGACTTTTTAGAAAGTGTGAGGTGTGAAAAGTGTTTTGATAGAGCAAGCAACTAAAAGTCTATTACCTACTCAGAACAGTCGTTTTCGTGTTATTTTACTTTCCTTTAGAATAGCGCTATCCATACCATTAGTTGGTAGGTCACCCTATCCGTTGGATGTAAAGGGACATTCGAAAGGGACATCGGATGGTCATAGAAGGCAACTTGTAGGAAGTATCCTAGCACCTTTGAAAGGACGATCATCACTTTTCGTAGGCAACAATCGAGGGACTAGATCATGTATTCGTAGGCAACATCGAGGGACTATGATCTTTGATTCGAAGGGACTATGATGATATGTTTCGTAGGCAACAGTGCTAGGATACCTCTATGTTCGAGGGACTTGACCATTTATTCGAAAAGGCAACGAGAGAGAATAACCTAGGGGGTGCATGTGTGAAGAAAGTGTGTTAAATTCAGGTAATTTTTCTTGTATTTAGAATTGATCTACGTTGTTTTTATCTTGCCATGCACGCCTAGTTACTAGCAGTTTATATGGGTGCGGAAAATAAATTGCGAAAAGTAAAGTGCGGAAAGTAAAGTGCGGAAAGTAAATCATAGGCTATTACATGGCTTTGGGGCAGATACATAATATAGGAGTGCGGAAAGTAAACCCTAATTAAGTTATTACATCCCATGAGCAGTTACATAATATTGAAAAAAAGGAATACGAGAAAATTAATCCTAACTATTACAACCTGGAAGCAGATACATAATAATCGAAAAAAGAATCGAATTGCGAATACGAGAAAATATGTTAGTGAAAAAAAGATTTTTTGTTTTAGGGTTAGTAATCCTAACTAGATGAGAAAACATTTTTTTGGGAATTTTCTGGATTGATTTTAGTAAGGAAAAATAATTAAAAGTCAATTTTCTGATTAATTAACAATTAATTAAAATATGCATGCAAAAAGATCATTTTTTATGTCAAAAATTAAATAAGTATTTTTCTGACCTAAATGCAAAAAGAAATAATTTTTTTGTGATTTTTTTTAATGTGTTAGAAAATTATTTGAAAAGAAATTAAATTAAATGGAAAATATGGAAAAATATAAAAAACGGGTTAGAGTGCTTCTGGAGGGAGCCATCCCAGAAGCTGGAGCTTCTGAGAAATCTTTTGCTGGAGGCACCCAAAAGTTGGAACTTCTGGGGTTTCTGCGCTGGAGGTGCCCAAAAATTGGAATTTCTGGGGCTTTCTATTGGAGATGGGTCCAGAAGTAGGTACTTCTGGGCGTGGCGTCTTGAGATGAGGTCCAGAAGCTGGAGCTTCTGGGTATGTTCTATTGTTGGAGACTCAGAAGCTGGAGCTTCTAAGGCTTGTGGCGCCTAGAAGTGGACACTTCTGGCTGGGAGGGGTCTAGAAACTAGAGTTTCTGGGGCGTAGTTTCTAGCCATGCTGGGTACCTGCAAGGCAAAAAAAGAAAATATTTGCAAAAAATGGTGGGGTTTGAACCCACGACCTGATAGAGAGAGTGACATAGTGCGCGCAAGGGGAACCGCTTTGGCGGTGATACATCCATTCATTCTTCTGAACCCATAAATAGGTAAGGGTTAGAAGTCTCTAAGTCAGAAGCACCGGAGCAGTGCTCCGGTCGTCTTCTCCGGCATGCTCAAATGCTAAAACCTAAAAAAACGCGTGAAAACGCAAACAAGAATAATCCAGATCTACAAATTAAGATGCTACGAATCTAATGGTAGTGTTTGTTCGTCCTAAAACGGCTTGCTTCGTGGAAACTGGATCTTCACTAAATTCATGCCCTAACAATGGCATCTAGTGATTTAAACATCAAAGCTTGTGGAAGATGGGTCAAACCTGCTCTAAAATACTTCACGAACACATTAGCATAGTCAAAAATCAATGAAACAATGTAAAAAGTAAAATACGATGAATATGGATGCTCATGGATGGAACGATTTAGCATGTTCTGACCATGGATTATGATCCATTCTTACCCTAATGCGCTTCTGGAACTAGAATCAATGCTTAGAAGCCCTTGAATCTGGCTGGAAGTCGGAATACGATTTGGCCAACTTTTGAGAATTTTTGAGAAATTTAGGGTTCTTGCAAGGGGCTGGCAGCACGTATAAGGGTTGTCCAAAAGTCCTCCTGAAGTTGTAAGAAAGTCATGTATTTATAGATGAATGAAATTAGGTTAAGACATTGAAAGAAAATATTCTCCATGAATGAAGAATATTTGATTTGAAAAATTTCACAAAATCTTTCCAAATATGTTCAATCTTCCCTCAATCTTCTTGAACGAAATTGACAGCTTGTAATGAGCTATCATGGACCCCAAGCCATGTAAATATCTAGCCCATCTTACCTTATCTTTTATTTTTGCATTTTATTTAATTAGATTTGAATTTAAGCTATTAAATTCAAAAATAAATAAATAAATTGGATGGAGGGCGTGCCTTGCTGCATGGTGATCATGGATTATCTTATGATCAAGTTTAAATCATAAAATCTTAGGCCCATTTGGAAATTTTTGGCTTTTACAATGTATTTCTCTTTATGCACCTCCTCAAAAATGCTCAACTTGCACAATTTGTATCTTGCTCAATTTTTAACATTTTTGGGTGTTCTTAAGCTTTTTAGAAAGCTCAAGATATCTTCTAAACAGCCCTTTTGGTTTCATCTTCATTGATGTTTCCATGCTCATGGACACTTCTTTGCAAAAAGATGAGTTTTGTTGACTTTTCTAGGAGGACCTATAATGTCTTGATCCATAACTCCCAAATGAAGCATTTTCTGCCCAAGCTTGTGAGACATGAAGTTGTAGAGAATTGAATTCTCTTTAAAATGAGCTGTGGTGGAAGAATTTCTGATAAAGTATGTGAAAGTTATGCTTGGTCAAAGTTCTGTTGACTTTTGTCTAAAAAGCCCTAATTTAGAAACTTTGACTTTTGATCAAATCTTGACTTTTCTTGAGGAATCATGATCAACCCTTGATCAAATGATGAATATTAGTTCAAAATATTGGTGTTGACCAAAAATTATGAAGTTTGACTGTATGTTGACCACAATTGACTTTTTGTCCAATACAACTGGTTTTCAACCATCTGCGCAATTGTTTGAGCAAACTTGACTTGTAAGGCTTGAAACTTGACATGGAGATTATTTGAAGCATATGATGAGGCATGATGATCACTTGAAATGTTGGATGTCCATCTTGACTTGAGAATGACAAAACCCTAGTTTGGATTGATTGCTTAGGAGATGGTTTATCTGGTCAACCCTTGTGAAATCCTTTAGTATGGACATGTGAAATGTCTTGAGAAGTGGTAGTGAAAATTTTAGGGTATAATAACATCCATTTGCCGTATTTCATAATCATCATATGCTGAGATTGTAAGTAAAATCCAAACAGATTTAAGCATTGCAATTGGAGAAAAGGTTTCATCATAGTCCACCCCATGAATTTGTTTATAACCTTTTGCAAACCATCTTGCTTTATAGGTATGTACCTTACCATCCACCTCAATCTTCTTTTTAAAGACCCACTTGCATCCTATAGGATTAACTCCTACAGGTGGCTCTACCAAGTTTCAAACTTGGTTAGTGTACATGGAATCCATTTCAGATTTCATGGCTTCTAGCCACTTCTAAGACTTGAAACGAATGGTCGAATCATCATCAGATAGTATATCAATGAAGTCACCATAGAACGTTTTTTATCCCATTGAGGGAAAGGTAAACATTCAGTAAACATGAGAGGGAGAAATCACGTTCTTTCGACCGAGAGATTGGGTAAGGGAGTCGGTTATGCAAGGGGAAGGTATTACCATCCCACACCTCTGTAGTATTCTATGGGATCTACTTTCGAAAGTCTATGAATGACAAAATGAAAACGAAGAGAAGAATTGATACTAATACTAATAATTGATACTTCATGTAAAATAAATCTAATACTCATATGAATGGTGGTAAAACACCAAAGTTCTATCAAACCCATGTGCCAAAACACACACTAAGAGACAACACTCTTGCACAAACTTGGGATGATGAGAAGAGTCATGAAGTATAAGATGGAATGATTCACAAACCAGTAGAATTTATATGAAATATCTATCATTATCATATAACCAACCTAAATTTGAAGACTTACTCTAAAATGTCATCAACCTAACCAAAGAACTAATGACAAGCTCAAACAATCAACACAAGTTACCAAAGAAGCATGGAAATGTGATTAGAAGGTGACAAAGCTTATAGGTCAGTAGCTAACATGTAAATAACTCCTCTATATCATACAAACAAATTCATAAGAGGTTCATCAACAAACCTTCACAAAAATGCACAAGAATTTACAAGAGTAGAAGTCAAAATCCTATCTTAATCTTATCTTTAGGAGGTTAATGAAAATAATCATAGAAAAATATGAACATGAGGCAAGGTTAAAGAGTGAAAAAACACCTTAGGTCAGCAACTATACCTTTACATATTGCACAAGTGCATTCCTTACCTTTAACCCAAATACAAACACTCAAACATGCATGATAAAGACCAACGTGCCAAAAATAGAAGCAAGACTTGTAAAATTGAAACAAAAATGAACTAAGTTCCTCAAGGCATCAAGAAATCAGAAACATCAACCTCAATACAAAGTTATAATGGCTCAAGGTGAAAATAAAATCATACAAGTTAAACTAGCCTAGAAAAGCCTCTAATTAGGAACCTTAGCTTGATTAAATGGGGAAAATAGAAAATCTATTCCTAAAATTAATAAAAATTAATTCTAAGGTCCTAAGACATCATACAACCCTAATCTAAACAGAAGATGACTTGAAAGTTTATGGGAGAATAGTCAAACAAATGTAAATTCTAGCCTAAGCTACCAAAGTTACATAAAAGTATAAAATCAAGTAAAAATAGTAAACTGACCTATAAATATAAATAAAAAAATTAGGGTGCTTGAGACTTTTAAAAGTCAGAATCAATAAACTTGGATCCTTGGAAGTTCAAAAAAGAGTGAAAACAAAATTCATCTTCCAAGACTAGTTAAGATAAAGCTCAAATCAGACACCTTTTGCAAATTATTTTGTGAAAAATAGGATACCAATGGATAAATTCAAATAAAATTAATTTTTATGAGCTTGACAAATCCAGGGCTCTACATGAGAAGCCATTTAACATTTACAAGTTTCAAACAACTGTAAATTAAATTGAACTTGTGACATAAACAACAAAAACCACCAAAAAGGCATGTAATCTTTTCCAATTTCCAAAATCAATGACAACAAATGATAAAAATCCTAAATAAAATCCTAAAATCAAGATAAACCTATGAGGATATTACCAAGTATTGTTTTGGATATTTATTGTTGAGATACGATCAAGAATTGCATCGAAATGCACAAGGTGCTATGGAAAAAATGTTTCTAAACCTATTGTCAAAAATAAATTAAAAACTAATGGAAATCAATTATAAAAAATTCACAAAAAATATCAAAAATATCCTAATGTTTTAAAAAGTCATAAACTTGTTTTATTCATTTTTTATGTGTCGAAATGATCGGTATATGTCACAAATGCAAGTATGCAGTGTGACACCCCAAATTAATTCAACTATTAAATAATTAGAAATTTAATTACTAATTTAATTAAAGGTTTAATTATTGGCATTTTGAATTAATGGATTTAATTATTTAATTAAATAAAGGGATGGTTGGGGTGTAAATTGGAATTGAGAGGTGTGTAGAGTAAAAGGCTCTAGTTAATCTAAATTATTTATTTCTATTATTTGGAAAATAAAAAGGAATAAATAAAGGGAAAAAGTGAGAAGAGGAATTACGATTGCATTCTATGTACTTTGGAGAAGAGAAGAGAAAGAGGAGAAAAAGCCAAATCGTCAGAATTCGAAGATTCATCGCGAGGTAAGGGGTGATTTGATCTGATTATTACGCCTTATAGGTTTTGATGATCAATAGAATAATTTGATCAGTTAGGAATCTCGAATTAGGATTCTAGGTTGTGCCCTAACGTTATAATCCGACGTAAAAACTTCAATTTGAAATTGTGATGAACGGTTAAATTATGTAGGATGATCGTAGGCTAAGTAGAAAGTATAATTTGGTGATCAATTGAATGTGAAAATACATGATTTAATTCTGTTCTGTGATAATATAAAGTTTGGTAATGAATGGAATTAATAGGAATTGGAAACAGTCAAGAAAACTGGTTTTTTTATGAAAAATCGCAGTAGGGGTCGACACATAGGTCTATGAATTGATGCAAGCAGTGAAAATTTAGAAAACCAGAGGCGTGGAAAACGTATGCATCGACTCATAGAGTCATGCATCGACTCATAGGAAGAAAATCAAAGTTATGCATCGACACATACGTGCTATGCATCGACACATACTGAACTAAATTTGAAAAATGCAGAATTTTTAAAGCTATGTATCGATGCATACGATACATGAGTCGACGCAAACAATTTATGTATTGACACATGAGGTTTTGTGTCGATACATACTATGTAGGAACAAAGGTGATTTTCTGAAAACAGTTTTGGTCATATCTTTGCGACCGTAACTCTGATTTAGGCATAGTTGGTATCGTTGGAAAGCTTAGAACGAGTACTATCTATTGAAAACATTTTCAAAACCATTAATTGAGATCTTGAAGGATTAATATGGCTTTCGTAGCAAGAATTCGTTGTAATTCGTGAATTATTCGTTGTGTATACTGTTGTGTGTTAATTTAATATGTTGTAATTAACGTTATATGTTCATGGATTGTTGCGATCATATGTTGCTGTTGTTATTGGTTATGAGTGAAATATTGATGTGTGATCATATTCCATATTTGGATTGTTGCATGCTTCTGATGTGCATGCATAAGTATTCTAGAGATGGTCCATTCCCATTGTGTGGAATTGAACTTGCAGAGCCAATAACCGTACCCAATGGATAGTGGTGGTGAGGCTAGATTCTTGACCCAGTGGTGTATGGGCGAATCGTTGATTGATACTGTTTTCTGAGGTATAAACGGAATAGGGTGTGAACTTGGTTCACGTTTGGTACCACATGCATTGAGTCTGCATTGCATATGTAATTATAACATGTTATGATGGTTTCCAGTGTTATAATTGCATTGTTTGTTGTTATGTGCATAATGAATTGTATGGAATGAAATTGTGGAGTGTTAATCTGAATATACTAATGAGGGTGGAATAATGTATTGATTGTTTTATTGTTTTAAAGAAACGTATAATGCATTTTAATCTTGATGAAATCTCACTCTTACTTTGATGATTTCAGATTGAAGTGATTAGCTGCTCAGGAATTGGTGATGATGGCTTATAGAGCTGTGCTATTTAGATAGTCCACGTGTCAGTGACATGCTCTGGTAGTTGTAACACTAGGGAACGATCATTTTGGAATTTTAAGGATTAAACTTGTTTCTTTTGAGTTTATGTTTGGAATAATTATGATTTGAGTTTATTCCAGATTTTTATGTTATTTCCGCTGTGTAAAACATAATCATTGGTTTTGAATTATTTAATAAGTTCTTCAGTAAAAGCATGATTACTGTTATGGAGTTTTATTAATTTGAATAAGTTTTTAAATTGTGACGCCCTTTCATTATGTTAAAACTCTGATTAAATATATAATGCGCAGGGAAATTAAAAGGGGTGTTACATGCAGCACATGGGGGTGTATCTCTGAATTTCCTAACTCAACTATATCTAGTCGTAACGCCGAAGGCTGGGCTTAATATAGGGGTAAGAACGTGAATTCTGCTCGGCCCAGAACCAAAGTACATTATGCCCATAATCTCAAAAAACTAAAAAAAAAAAAAAAAAGAACTCTCCTTTTTATACTTTTTGTAACATTATTTGTATGTCACATATGTTATGAATTGGACAGACTAAAAAATAATTATGGAAATCCTTATCCAATCACGTTCTACCATTCCTTGTCCTCTAATTATCTACAAAATTAAGTCTAAAAAGCAAATTAAAAAATGGATTAAAACCTGATTAGATGATAAATTAATTCTCCCCACCATTCACACGCTACCACCTATTACTCTAATGTTATATGGCTAAATAAATATATCAAGGAAACAAGCCATAACTAATGGAACACGGACACGCTTAGGGAAAGGAAGTTTGAGAATCAGAACCATCGGAGCAGACTTCCGGTCATCTTCTCTGGCGTGAGGGTGGCCGGAAAATACGAACCTCGTCGGAAATGGATCTAATATTGATATTGACTAAAGCATACTCTAACTCTGTGAAAATCGAACGTAAAGATACGCCACGAAACAAGAATTTACAAAGTCTTAACGAACCTGTGTAGAGATCGATCTCTGCACGTTTCTTTATACAATTTTACAGTTTCTATATTTTTTGACGACGCTGATGATGAGATCTCGAAGGAAGCTAAAAATATTGTTATAACTTGACCACTTCTGCCAATTGACAATTCGCCGACGACGATGAAGAGAAAAAAGAGGAGGAGTTCTTGGTGCTTTTCCTGTGTTGAAGATGAGAAAGAGAGAGTGAAGAGAGTTAATTATCGTTTGCAACCGATCCTTCTTTGTTTGTTAACCGATCCGTTATGCTTGTTGAAGGTGAAAAGATCAGGGAGTGAGTTTGTTAGAGTTTTCTGTTATGGTGAGAAAAGGAGGTATGGTGTGGTGATGACGGAGAACGAGAAAAATTCGGCTATGGCAGGAAGAAAGTTGTCATCTTGCAACCGATTCTTTTAGAGCAGGAACGTGAAAAAGAAAAAAGGTGATGATAATTATGATGATGGATTCTTATGGTGGAACGGGAGCGGTGAGGTTGTTGTCCGTAAAAGAAGAAGAAGTGAGTGAGAGTGTTTCTGGTGAGAGGAAGAATGGCGAAGATGGTGAGAAGAAGTTTGCTATATTTAGGGTTGTTATGGAAGAAAGGTGTTGCACCCCAAAATTCGCCCTCTTATTTTTTTAATAAATAATTGGCTTACACTTAATCAACAAGTGCATTACATGCATATCATTCATGCATTAACCATGGGTTCGAGATTTTCTAAATCGTATGAACCTGTACAATTCCGAAGAAGAGGTTTGGTTCCAAAAGCTGAGTATCTAAGGTTCTGTTATTTCAAGTGTCATCTCAATATACAAAGTTGTGTGTTTAGAAGCTTCTGATTATCTATCGAGGATTGGAGTTTTGAGGTTTCGATTGCCTATCAGGTGGATATTGATTACAGTTTCGAGCTACAGTGTGTTGTGGTCGAACATTTAAGCCCAAACTGATTCTATGGTCTTCTATGAGTGGTGAAGTATATGTATACGGCTTATCAATCCGCGCGATTCATCAAAAAGTCAACAAAAGTCAAAGTTTGACCGAGTGGAATTTCTGGTCAAAATTATGGTCAAAAGTAAAGATTCAAGAAAATATGATCATTTGTTGAGAAAGATCGGAAGAATCGGGTGAAAACAAGGTTTCTTGCAATTTAAGTAACTTTAAACTTAGAAAAATTTTCTAAGTTTTTAGTACTTTGTGTTCACGGAGCCATGTTGTCGGCTCTCTATCTCACTCACCTATGGTCGAAATTTCACGAATGAGGAATCGTTGGAAAGAGCGTATTTCGCACTCCGAATTTGTCCTTGTGAAGATTTTTCCAGAAATGCCCGAATTTCGAGTTATAAAGCTCCGAAGTTTGAAGTTCACAACTTTGGAAGTTTTACAATTAGTGAAAATTTTGAGTGTTTTAACATGTTCGAGTACTCGACTTCCGAGACATTTTATACATGTTTCGAGGCGTCGATTCGAGTCAAGTTCAAAATCAAGGTTGTGCATTTAGCGGCAATCTACAACTTTGCTGTAGAAATTGAATCCATTCGGGAATTGGATCAAAAATTACGGAGCTCGGAAATTACGGGTTATCATTTCTCAAAAATTCAACACTTAGAAATATTTTGAAGTGTTTGTTTCTATGCTCAGTGAGTTCGGGTTCGATTTTATCATAGTTCGTGGCTCCGAATTAAAAAATGTTCAACTACAAAGTTGTTCATCTCACGGCAATCTATAACTTTGTTGAACGAGTCGAATTCATTCGGGACTCAGATCGGAAATTATAAAGCTCGGAAAATAAGACTTCATCATGTTTGTAAGATTCGAATAGTTGTTGTGCGCGTGTTCAGGGTTGTTTTTGTCATCGATTCGATCGCCGCACGGAAAAACTCCAAACACGAAAGTTATAGATTGTCATTTCCTCTACAAGTTTCGTTCACAAACTTTTTCGTTTCGGACGTCGGAGCGGAAGATACGACACCGTAGTTTGTTTGAAGCGGCCAAAGCAAGACAAAGATATGCATTTTGCCATGGCTACGAGAACTTTTTATCAAACAGTTGGTGTACGTATGTTCAAGGCTGTTTTTGTTATCGATTCGATCGCTGCACAGAGAAACTCCGAACATGAAAGTTGCAGTTTGCCGTATACTCTACATGTTCCCTTTAGAAACTTTTTCGTTTTGGACGTCGGGGCGAAAAATATGGAGTGTCGTAATTGATGGTTTGAAGTTGGAAAATTGTTGCAAGTCATGCTTTGAACTTGCCCAGCCAGGTCTGGACTTTTATCGAACACTTGTGTGGCAAAGTTCAAACACTTTTTATCGGTGATTAAAGCTCCGTTTGGATTTTTGTCGAACTACAAAGTTGTTCTTCCACATGCCTTCTTCACAATGGCGCCAGATTCACATCATTTGGTCGAGTATCGGAAAATTTATAGATCCGAAAGTGGTGTACGTGGATTGATTTAAGAACATGATACTTAGAGAAATTCTCAAACATTCAAATCAGTTTGTGACATCGTGACTTCGGAGCTAAATACGGCGAGCTTGTGATCAACTTTTCATCGGGCATTCAACATCAATATTGTTTTACCAAGTGTGTTCTTCGAGTCGACGTTCTCGTTGTATCGGTCGGACTACTACGCACCAAGATAGAAGCGTCTAAAGTGGCTGGCGTGAGTTTATTTTTCTTATGCAAAAAACGATTTTTACAGTAGATGACGGCATTCGCGTTTTCTACAATTGTCCAAGAAAAAGGTCACACGGGATGCATCATGGCAAGGTTTGGCAAAAGGAAAAGATAACAAAACCTCTAATAACAAACTCGGATTCTCCTCTCTCTCTTCTCGACAACCTGCAACAAACTCTCTTGCTGGCTTCATCACAATATATAATAACAACCATTTTTTTGCTATCTTTTTTTTTCACCTCATAACAAACTAACAGAACAGTAATCTCAACAACACCTTCTTCTTCTCCCATTCTTGCAACTTCCATCTTCAACACAGAACTCCACTGCCGCCACTTTATTTCCTTTCCTCTCTTGGCTCACTCGGCTTTCTATCTTTAACACAAAACCACCATAACAAACTTTCATCCATCACCTCCAACTCTCTTCCATTCTTTTCCCCTTCATCTAACAACCACCAACTCTTTTTCTTTCATTTTTCAAACATCGTAACAAACTCTCCAGAGCAGAACCTCTACTCTCTTCTTCTTCTTCATCTCACCGCAACAACCTCCCTTATTCCTCCACTCGCTCTCCTCCATCACTCATCACCATTTTCTTTTTCTTTATGCTTCCTCTCTCATCCATCACGATTCTCTCTTTAGAACAACCATCATGCCATAACAGAACTCTTTTTCTTCCCTTCTCTCAACCTCATTCAACCACGCTTCTCTTCTCCCTGCTTCAACCAGAACCAACTTTTCTTCCTCCTGGGTCCTCCACAACTAACTTAATCAGAACCCCATAAGCACCTAACAACTCTAACAACCACCCTTTCTTTGACCTCTAAGACCCTCTCCTTTCTTCCCTCTCCATAGTCCTTCAACCAGAACTCTCAGGATCTCCGCTCACTCTCGTCTCCAATCATCCGCTCAGAAATATCGTCTCCAAGAATGCAGAATTTCGCTATTGCACGATCAGCTTGATTCATGGCCAATAGAGGTTCCGATGAGGAATATCTTCGTGTCACATTCGTCGTTGTGTACATGGATAAGAGCGGCCGTGGATCTCGATCCAAGATCAAGATGTAACATCGTTTCATGGCATTTTACGGGTTTATGTCAATCTCATGCGATATGGTGTGATTTCGTTGGAACATTTCTCGATGCTATGCCGCGATCCGTGAAGGCGAGTCGATTCAAACTCTCCATGAAATTTTGAGCAAGATAGCACAGATTGGTTTGTCGCCGTTGGCGTTTCCGACGCGTTGAGGATAACGATCGAATCTTGTTCGGTGGATGTGTATGCAATCCCTAGGCGTCTCACAGCTCGATTGAAGTAGAGCTCATATTCGGAATCAGCATTGAAAACCGAGTAGGGATATGGTGGCCGTGTTTTGATTCAGGCCGGGATGGCCGTTGGCGGCGGAGAAGATTCGGAGAAGACGACGGAAGATGGCTAGTTCCGGCGAAGCTTCATCCTTGCATTACCCTAAGCGTGTCGCAGTCTGGTTAGTACATGCTAATTTTCCCATGTGACCAATCTCATACCGCCACGTGTCGTTTTTCCTTTTATTTCCAAAAAATATAAAATCTGAAGACTTAATTAACCATGCCCAATTGACATAAGTATGTGCTTACATGACATAAAACGTAACATTGATCATAAAAAAATCTGAATATAAAAATGGCTTCTTTTTTTTTGGAATCTGGACTTAGTGCAATGGGCTTAGTGAAATACATGTCACCCTTGACTCTGGGCCCAGTTGTAGCGATAGCACCTATATTTAGTTCACCTTGTAATTCTGCAACGTACCCCCCTGATTCCTATGTTCACAACATTCGTAATTCTCAAAATTGCTCCCGATTTCGATTCGATTGACTTATAAAAAATAGGTTCTGACATTTTAGGATCTTAGAATATTTTTGATATTTTTTTTGATAATTTTTTTCAATTAATTTCTTTTAATTTTTAATTCATTTTCAATAATATGTTTAGAAGCATGTTTTTTCTTTGTAGTTTGAGTTGACTAATCTTAGGAGTGTAATGACATGTGTTTCTTTGAAACTTTAGGATGTTTTTCTACCATCTAATTGTAGTTAAATGTATACCTTACCTTAGGATCGTAAATAGAATTTCAAAGCTAACTTTTAATAGTTTGATTTCTTAGGAACTAATTTGATAATTGTATAGTTTTCTAGCTTCCTTTCGCATGATTAATTCGTAGTCTTTCCTTCATTTGTATGTTTAGGATAGCTTTAGAACAATTTAGTCGCTGCCCTCACTAGGAAATTATCTTTAATACTTCGATCTCATTGTAAATAACCACTTTTGCGTCTTGTGCTTTATTTAAAAGCCTCATTGCTATTTTTGACACTCTGTTTTGTATGTGAGGTACACTGAGCATTATACTATTGGTTTGGATGTATAGAATCCATGTTTTTATGTTGCACACATGTGTGTGCACTCTTTATCTGTCTGCTTGGTTTTCACCTTTTTTTTCGCAGGTTATCTGATTTGATTTGGATGTGTAGAATCCATATCTGTTGCTCGCACACATGTGTGTGCCTTTTGTTGCTTTGTCTGGATTGTAATTTCTTGCAGGTTCATTGGATATACGTCGAATGTGTATAGACACACATTCTTGACCGTGCATATCAATGCACATCCTTTGTCTATATTATCTGGATAGTTTCTTGCAGGTTTATTGGATATACGTCGAATGTGTATAGACACACGTTCTTGACCGTGCATATTGATGCACATCCTTTATCTGTATTGTCTGGATTATGATCTTGTACAGGTGTATTTGCTTCAGATGTGTCTGACACACATTCTGATTATGCTTTTGTGCCTCCGCACACTTCTCACCGGATTTTTTTATTGCGTGCCAGCAGTACTTGAAGTTTTCCGGAGTATTTTTAGCTCGCAGTGCTCTTCGAATCTTTATCCCTTTGGTATTTATTTTACTTTGTTTACCGCATTTCTTTACCGCTTTTCTAGAGAGCATGAGAAGTAGGGTTTTACCGCTTTCCTTGCCATGAGAAGTAGGAATAGAGATGTATGAAGGGGCTTCCGTAGTTGGAGCATGTTCAGGAACCCCTCTGGTTTATTTAAAGACCCGTTTAGGGCGATTCTGTTTGCTAATTGTGTTTGGTTTGTTTAAAATCCTCCATCTGCATAGGGAGTTAATTCTCAGGAAGTGTTTACATTTGTGCTTGCATAGGTCAGAGTGGTTAGGACACCCGACGTGGTACCACCAAGCGAAGTCCCGCTTTTATATTTCCTGCTATCGAGTCATGATGATATGATGGGCAAGCGGAAAAGGGTCCGCAATCGACCCTCGCATAGTTCTAGTCCGTGTCAGCTCAGCACACGCGAATCGTGTTGCTTCCTTTATCGAGTCAATCATAATAAAGTGGCAAGAGTTCCCCATTCTGACTCTCCACGCTTTCTTGGGGTTCGCATTTATTGCAGAGCTCGCATCATTTGCTCTTCACACTTGACAATTCATGTTATGCGGTGATACTATTCACAGGAATCGGATGTGTCGGCTCCTGGTTGACTCACGGTATGCTCGTTACTGTTCGAGGCTATGGGACTTCCTCCTTTTCCTGCGCTTGTGTGCCATTTGTTTGTTTGCATTGCATTGTTTGTGTGCTTCTGCAAAAGCACTTGTTTGCTTCATCCCTTTTGTCGTCTTCGACTCTACTTTAGTTAGTGATTCGAGATGGACATAGACTTAGGTTTTAAACCTTTTCCATCCCTTTTTTGTCATCTTCGACTCTACTTTAGTTAGTGATTCGAGATAGAAATAGATCTAGGTTGTAAACCTTTGCCATGTTCCTTTAGGATTCTCTCGACTCTACCTTAGGTAGTGATTCGAGTTAGACCTTAGGTTGTAATCCATGCATGATGACATTAGGGATAGCACTAGATAGTTTACCTTGTTTGTTTTCTAGTTTCTTTTGCACTCATGCATATAATAAAACTAAAAATTGTTTTCTTTTTCTTTTGCAAACCAAAACACTTAATAATGGTTCAAACTCCTTTTTTAAGGTAAAAACAACCAACCAATGCAAACTTTTTTGCCTACGGGTTTTCTTTTGTGTTTAAAACTTTTTTTTCATAAGTAAAAAACACATAACCCACTAAAACATGTGAGCCGAACTACGGCGCTCTAACTTTCCCATTGCACGCGGGAATACGTAGGCATCTTGTCACGGGGCTCGATCGAGCAAACTTTGTAAATATGTCCTTCTTTTCCCCGTGTTTTCTTTATTTTCCTTTTCTTTCACATGCATTCTCTTTTAGCATACTAATATAACAATTAAGCAGTAAATAGATATAAACACACCCATTAGATAGAAAGTAGAAGTGGATACCGTAGAGTACTACGGGCGTGTGGGGTGCTAATACCTTCCCTTCGCGTAATAAATTCCCTTACCCTATCTCTCGGTCGTAAGATCGTGTCTTATCCCTTTCAGGTTTTCGCGATGCGTTCACCTTTCTCCTTTTGCGAGATAAAAAACGTACGATGGCGACTTCATTGATATAGTTATCGGATGATGTTCAGCCGGTTGTTTCAACTGGCGACTTCACTAGGGATCGTACAGACCTCTTGCTGGTCCGATCAGGAGTCGATCCTATCTTTTATTTTCATGTCTATAGGATGTTTATTTACTCGCTTTATTGTAACATCCTTTGTATGCTTGCATTGCGTTCTATATGGTATATTTATTGCTTTCATATCTTGGTTGCATTGTCT
Organism: Vicia sativa; assembly: GCA_021764765.1. NCBI lineage: Eukaryota > Viridiplantae > Streptophyta > Magnoliopsida > Fabales > Fabaceae > Vicia > Vicia sativa. The sequence goes on from CM038794.1 coordinate 34,648,693, forward strand.
TTGTGATCATTTCGAATTGGGTGGGAGTTACAAGAGGTAAAAGGCCCCATACCCCGACCAAGAGACACATAGGACACCTAGGAATAGAGTGGAACATGTCAGATACCGGATGTAGATCTTGTAGTCTGGCATGTCGTCCATGCTTCAGAGGAGGTTCAATCAGGGGGCTATCATCTTCACGTAGGTGTTATGATGTTAGTTTCTCTAGGAGAACTAGATCACAGGTTACCTTTGCCTTACCCAGACCTTAGTTTCACCCGTGAGTTGGGAGGGAACAAATTTTGAACAGGTACAGATGGTGACTATTTATACAGATGGTGACTATGCTCTGATGGTGACTATTTATTCTGATGGTGATTATATTGGTCATTATGTGACGTTCTGTTATTGATGACCGTGTGGTTTATGATACTTGGTTCTTGACACATGGTTTTCTGGTATTTTTGTGATATTCTGAAATGACGTCGGACCTTTGATCCTATGATATCCAGACTTGGTTTCTTTATGGTATTCTGAATTGGTGCCGAATCTTTGATTCTGTGATATTCAGATTGCTCAGAGATTATGCAACCGTTATTCAACGGATTGTACAGATGCTACCCGTTGTCATGCTGAAATTTTGAACCCATGGTTAATGCACTTGCATAGCATGTTTATTTTTAAAAAGAAATGTCAGAAAAATAAATATGTACATATCTAACCTGCATATTCATTCATTTCATGCATTCATAATAGGTATTCGAAGCTTGGGGATTTCTCTTATTCAGACTTGGTATTGTCTTTGCAGAATTGCTAATCTTGACTTCTTACCCCTCTGCGATCAAAATTAAGCGATGGAATAGCTTCATGGGGAATTGGATGAAATGAAAGAACAAATGGCATTTTTGATGCTAGACATGCAAGATTTGGTCAGTGGACAAGAAATTTTGAAAGAGGAGAACCATCAATTGAAGACTCAACTGAGTTTGGTCATGGAAATTCTAAATACGGTGTTGAGAAAGGAAGACAAACATGCACCCGTTTCCGCAACAAGAGTTTCTATTCCTCCCTATACTTTGGGGGTTTCTTCGAGTCTTTAATCGGGGCTCACATCTCCTCTTCCATTTTGTGTTCCAGGGTCTTCCCATCCATAACTGATTTATGTTGCTCAGAAAGATCCAAAGGGTAAAGCTCATCAACCAGGGTCGTCACAACTTGAAAGGCAATTTGATCCCATTCCGATGTTATATGCTCAGTTACTTTCTCAATTGCTTAAGTTTTAGTTGGTTGAGCTTCTAATTTTCATGGAAAGCTTCCGCATGATTATGATGAAAACACTAGGTGTGATTTCCATTCTGGGGCACCTTGTCACGATACTGAGAACTGTATGGAATTGAAACATGAAGTTTAGAATTTACTTGAAGGGATAATTCTGTTTACTCCCACGGGTTTGAGTGTGCAAATCAATATCACCCCAATTGCCGATGTGACTATTTCGCTTGTTGTTGTGCCTCAAAAGCAAACTTATGCTGCCAAGCAGGATAATCAACAGCGACCAAAGGTGCCAAGGAAATTTGATCCTCTCCCGACGCCTTATACTGAATTGTTTTCTCATCTTATGAAACTGAATCTGATTGAATTGCGTACTTGGAAAGTTGATCCAAATAAGTTGCCAAGAAATTTCAATGCCAACGCTCGGTGTGCCTTCCATTCTAACGGGCAGGGGCATACTATTGAGAATTGCATGGCTTTCAAGTACATGGTGCAGGAATTACTCGATTATGAGGCTTTTAACTTCGGACCAGCACCAACACCTCCTGATGATATCCAGCAGCCATTACCAACTCATGCTGATGCTACTGTCAATGCTATTGAGGATGAAAGTTTGAACCTGGTTAAGGATGTAAATCTGATGACAAATCCTTTATCCTTTGTGAAAGAGCGTTTGTTGAGAAAGGGTGTATTTCCAGGTTGTGGTATTGACTATGAAGATTGTATATCCAACTAGAGGGTTGTAAATCCTTGAGAGATAAAGTGCTACATCTGCTTGATGCAAAGGTTATCAGTTTCACACCGGAGGGTCAGATTTGGGTGCTTCTTTGACTTAGTGAATGTCGAAACTTCAAATGCATCATCTGAAGCAATAAGTCCATTCGGAGACTACTCTCCTCAACAATGGAAATTTCCAGTTTTATTTGGCATTCTCATTTGTAAATTTTCTTGTTTGTTCATTACTTACTTGTATGCAAAACTTGTTCATTCTTGAATATTAATCATAATGCATTGAATATGTTTGTCTTGAATTGATCCATTCGTATTCACTCTTAATTTTTTTTAAATGCTTTTGATGCTCAACTCTTGTGCATAAAGCAAAACCTTTGTAGGGAGAATGATGAACAATATACCAAGAATCTCAAACGGTATGGCTTTCGAATAAAAACTTTGTTGATGATGTACATGCATTGTTTCAAATTCCCAAACACCGGAGATATAAGGAAGTGAAACCCTCGTTAACCCCTTTGAGCCTTGAAGTAGGAGTTTCTTTTCTATTCAGAAAAAAACCTCATTTTTAACCCGGGGTAGGGTAGTGTTCAATTAACCTGATCGAGCATTTAAATCTCATCAGGAGAGTACATGCAAGGATCAACCGCAATCGTTATCCTTCATTTATCAAGAGGTCGAGGAAAATGGATAAACCCTAATGGGTCTTCCTCGTAAATCAAAAAATAAGGTAGTCACACCTTAACAAAGAGTCAAACGACTTAGTTTCACACGACTTGTTCAAAGAAAAAAAAGATAATAAAGAAAAAAGGAAAGAAAAGAAAAGAAAGAATATGATATTGCAAATCAAAGAATAAGGTCGTGTGATCAAATACTAAATGAAAGACGTGAGTGACTACCATGTCCGAAAAGAAGATACCTCGTTGGTCCCCAGTTATTGTGAAAGACGGGTGCTCGTATTGAGTTAATTGAACGTAGGAATGGAGAACATCACGGAGAATGGGTGGGCACCAAATATTTTGAGCCTTAAATCCTTTTTTTTCTAAAACCGTGAACCAGGCCATGTTACAACCTTTAAAATCCCTAATTGAAGCAGGGTTAATTTGAAAGCTAAACTGTGACGAGAGTACGGTATCCTGACTCCTAGGAGGCTTGCTAAATTTTGAGTTGGTATCACTCCACCTTGTACTTTCTTAGAACAAAAGTTCGATGTTTTGACATCTTTTCAATAAATGTTTTTAATTTCAAGACAAGCATAGGATTTGCATTAGAATTATAATTCATAGAATAAAACATTATTTGCATATGAATAAGTGCTTAAACATCAAGTAAGCTTGCATAATGAGCATCAGATGAAAAACTTGATTATCCCGAGAGACAAATTGCTTCAAGGATGTGTTGAAGATTGAACCATTTTTTGAAGAGTGTTCCTAATCTGGGGTATGCTTTCTATTTACTCCGTTGAGTATAAGAAGCCCAGTTTGTCAATTGATTTGAAAAACGCTGTGTGGAAGTTTTTGATTGTCCAGAAGTTCCTGTTGAGCTATTGCGTATCAGTTCTAGTTGTTCCCATGGGGTTGATCACTTAAAATGTATGCTTGAGTATGAAGCAGATGATGTTGAGGAGCACAATTATGTGTTAGCTTTCATTCTAGATATAAGACAATTTCCCTGATGAGGTTTGGTCTTCAAAAATCTGTGAGTCTCTCATCTCTCCGGCAGCATGGGGTGAAGAATTAAATTATCAAAACTTCATGAAGCAGGGGCATTATCCCAACGATGGTACTCTTTAGAGAATAATTATCTCAATGTTTGATTGTCTTGAAGGGTGGAGAAACATGTTGATGCTCTGTAGAGTGAGTTATGATTAAACTGGGGCAGTTACGTCGAGATTCTGACAATCTCTCAAATTGATGATCAATCCGGTGAAGTTATGTCGAGATTCGGAAATCTCTCAAGTGATGATTAATCCGAGGCATTTAAGTCGGGATTATATCCCTCAAAGTTCAATCAAACTGGTGCATTTGTGCCAAGGTTTAATCTCCTCGAGGATCTGTTGATCAAAGGAGAATCTTTTCAGAATCCGAAGATGCAGGGGCAAGTTGTCTCTCTGTAATCCTCTCTGTGCATGGAGACGTTGTTATAACTTGCAGCTTGCAGGTATGTGATGGGTTATCGGTGTGGGGTCCCTTTTCCCCAATGAAGAGTACATCTCAATCCAAGTTTTTCCCCTGTGAAGCCAATTCTCAAGAAGAATTCATTTTCAGAAGGTCCTGATGGACTAATTTTTGTTATCGGTGATTTGTGCTTCGACATATTGATATTGTTGTACTCCCCAGTATAAGTCTCAATGTTGGTTGAGGCTTATCCCCAGTGAGTTTGATTCTTAAGCAGAATTTATCACCAGAAGGGTCGGATGGGTTAATTAGTTCCCCAGTGATACACACTTTGACGTATTGACATTATTATAATCCCCAGTGAAAGTTATGGGTACCAATCTCAAGTAAATCCCCGGTGAGGTCATTGATACCTATTCCAGGATAAATTCCCCAATGAATGTCCATAGAATTCTCAAATCATCCCCAATAAGAAGGTTCTAGCCTTTATTCTCAGTGAAGGTGGTGTTTGAACTGTTGACTTAGGGTTGATATCCCCAGTGAGTATGCTTTGACAGATGAATTGTTATCGTATTCTCCAGTGAGAAGTGCCTTGCCATATCAAAGTTTCCATTGTGAATTGTGCCTCGGTTAGTTGACTCTATTCCCCGGTGTAAGTCGCATTCTTCCATATGAAGTTATTTTGAGCATCTTCGAGAGTTTTGTTCTCAGATCAGCCATGTTAGGACAAGAATATTTGTTTCCCCAATGGAGTTGGATATCTGAATGTATCCCCAGTGGATATTTCTATTCGAATCAAATTTCTCTTTACCCAATGAAGATTAATCTTTCATCTGTTCCGGTATTTTTTACACCGATGTGCATTCCCCAGTTGAAGTCTCCCTAGTGTGGTCTTGTTATTGAAATCGTTATTCTCGAAGACAAAAGTTGTTATGCTCTCCCCGGAGGATTCTTGGTTTAAAAGCTTCATATTTCCACAAGAGGATTGATTCCCCGACGGAGTCTAGTGCCATTTGATTTATTCAAGATGTTAATGGTTGCTCGCAAATGTTTGCGAATTTCCCCATGAAATTGTGTTCCTCAGCGAAGATTCTTTCGGAATTCTCCATGAAGTCTCCAAATTCCCCAGTGAAAGTAGGAGAATTTTCCAGAGAAGTTTTCTGAATCCTCAGTGAAGGGTAACGAATCTCTCCCCAGGAAGTCAAGATTTGGTGGAAGTCCAATTCGATTCTCCCCAAGTGAAGAACGCTTCCCATATTGGAATTGCAATTTATTTTTGCAAGTGTTCTCCAAAATCCACTCCCCAGTGGTACCTCTCTCTTGGATGTTAATGGCTCTTCAACAGCAGATCATCGTTATTGTTACTTCTCATTTAACCATTCAAGCATGCATTCATTACATTGCATCTACCTTAAATGTGTATCATTCCATTGATTGGGAGCATTACGCCATAAAAATTCAAACATGCATATTAAGTGTTTGCCAATTATGTATATCCAGAAGAAATAAAAAATCTTTGTGGTTTACCCTCAAGATTTTTCTCAATGGATCTCTGCTTCCCTAATCGTCACTTCAAATTGAGTGTCTTATGGGAACTCATTCTCCCTCCAGTGGAGCCTTCTGTGGCATATTTTACCTAAGTCATGTCGGGTCCTATTACCCTTTCCCCAGTAAGTCGTAGACTTCTCTTGCGTAGCAAGCCTTCGGTTATGTTACCCTTATTTGTATCACCGTTAGAGTGTGAGTAAGAGTCGGTGTACAACCTTTCTTACTTTTCAAGTATTTGAGTATCCATACTTGGTGTGTGGTAATTCAGATAATTGCCACTCTTGAAGAATTATACCCCGCCTTTGGCCTGAGGGATATTATAGTTCTTGTGCTTTTGCAAGTACCTTCTTAAAATCCAACTTGTTTTGGAGAATTATGTTAGAGTCTGTTTCAGTCGGTCTCTTTCTCGTATCTAAGTTCTGCATCGGTCAGTTCTTTTCTTCCCGGTTTACCTGTTGGTTGGGTATTCTTTCTGTTAGCTTGGCTAACATTGTTTGCTAGAGTCCCTTTAGTTGGTCTCCTTTCATTTAGATTCGCTTTCGATCTATGATTTGATCATTCCACATATTTTCTCCCTAGTGAGTCTATCGTTGATTATCATTTTCGGTTCACCTGTATCTTAGATCGGGTATTCTTTCCGTTAGCTTAGCTAACATAGAGATCTGTTTTGATCAGTCTCTTCTTTCTTGGTTTACCTGTATCTTAGATCGGGTATTTCCTTCCGTTAGCTTAGCTAACATAGAGATCTATTTTGACCAGTCTCTCCTTTTTGGGTTACCTGTATCTTAGATCGGGTATCGCCTTCCGTTAGCTTAGCTAACACTGCAATTTAAAGGTATTGTTTGGATCAATTCCTTTTGGTCGGTTTGCCCGTATCTTAGATCGGGTTTCCCATCTGTTAGCTTAGCTAACTTTGCAGTTTAGAGGTTTGTTTTGATCAGTCTCTCCCTTTTGGGTTACCTGTATCTTAGATCAGGTATTGCCTTCCATTAGCTTAGCTAACACTGCAATTTATAGGTCTTGTTTTGATCAATTCCTTTTGGTCGGTTTACCTGTATCTTAGATCGGGTTTTCCATCCGTTAGCTTAGCTAACGTTGCAGTTTAGAGCTCTGTTTTGATCAGTCTCTCCTTTCTGGTTTACCTGTATCTTTGATCGGGTATTTGCTTTCGTTAGCTTAGCTAACATTGCAATTTAAAGGTCTTGTTTGGATCAATTCCTTTTTGGTTGGCACCTGTACCTTAGGTCAGGTATTCCTTCCGTTAGCTTAGCTAACATTGCAATTTAGAGCCCTTTAGTGCCTCTTTGAAATCCAGTTGTCTGGTATCCTTGGTAGGGCAAGTGCATCCTTCCTTTTAGAGCCCTTTAGTGCCTCTTTGAAATCTAGTGGTCAGTGAGTCGCTCTTTCATGGGTGTCTTTTGTATCATCCCTAGAGGGTCGTTTTAATACTGTTGTTCTTGTGTGCGGAATGCCCGAGTTCACGTGTATAAGTTTTCCCTCTTCATATCTCTATACATCATCCTGGATGGGTCATTTTAATACTGTTGTTCTTGTGTGCAGAATGCCCGAGTTCACGTGTATAAGTTTTCCCTCTTCATATCTCTATACATAATCCTAGATAGGTCATTTCAATACAATTGTTCTCGTGAGCGGAATGCCCGAGTTCGTTCGTATGAATTTGTCTCCTTTATTTCTCATCCTCACGGAGTCGCTCTTTCATGGGTGTTCTCTCTTCATCACCTCTGGTGGGTCGCTTTAATACAAGTGTTCTTGTGAGCGGAATGCCCGAGTTCGTTGGTATAAGTGTGTCCTCCTTATGTCTCTCCAGTGTATATGTTCAAACATAAAATCAAAAATATAATAATGTTCGCTCGCCTTCAGAGCGCGAATTTTATGGTTCATTTAAGTATTCAATCATCTTCTATTTTGAGTGTTCGAAAGGCTTGCGCCAATCTCACCCTCTGATCGAAGAAGATTGAATAGGGGCAGTTGTTGCACCCCAAAATTCGCCCTCTTCTTTTTTTAATAAATAATTGGCTTACACTTAATCAACAAGTGCATTACATGCATATCATTCATGCATTAACCATGGGTTCGAGATTTTCTAAATCGTATGAACCTGTACAATTCCGAAGAAGAGGTTTGGTTCCAAAAGCTGAGTATCTAAGGTTCTGTTATTTCAAGCATCATCTCAATATACAAAGTTGTGTGTTTAGAAGCTTCTGATTATCTATCGAGGATTGGAGTTTTGAGGTTTCGATTGCCTATCAGGTGGATATTGATTACAGTTTCGAGCTACAGTGTGTTGTGATCGAACATGTAAGCCCAAATTGATTCTATGGTCTTCTATGAGTGGTGAAGTATCTATATACGGCTTATCGATCCGCGGGATTCATCAGAAAATAAAGAACGGACGGATAAAATGATATTTGAGTGCGTGTATCAAAAAGTCAACAAAAGTCAAAGTTTGACCGAGTGGAATTTCTGGTCAAAATTATGGTTAAAATTCAAGATTCTAGAAAATATGATCATTTGTTGAGAAAGATCGGAAGAATCGGGTGAAAACAAGGTTTCTTGCAATTTAAGTAACTTTAAACTTAGAAATTTTTTCTAAGTTTTTAGTACTTTGTGTTCACGGAGCCATGTTGTCGGCTCTCTATCTCACTCGACTGTGGTCGAAATTTCACGAATGAGGAATCGTTGGAAATAGCGTATTTTGCACTCCGAATTTGTCATTGTGAAGATTTTTCCAGAAATGCCCGAATTTCGAGTTATAAAGCTCCGAAGTTTGAAGTTCACAACTTTGGAAGTTTTACAATTAGTGAAAATTTTGAGTGTTTTAACATGTTCGAGTACTCGACTTCCGAGACATTTTATACATGTTTCGAGGCGTCGATTCGAGTCAAGTTCAAAATCAAGGTTGTGCATTTAGCGGCAATCTACAACTTTGCTGTAGAAATTGAATCCATTCGGGAATTGGATCAAAAATTACGGAGCTCGGAAATTACGGGTTATCATTTCTCAAAAATTCAACACTTAGAAATATTTTGAAGTGTTTGTTTCTATGCTCAAGCTGACAGTTTCGGGTTCGATTTTATCATAGTTCGTGGCTCCGAATTAAAAAATGTTCAACTACAAAGTTGTTCATCTCACGGCAATCTATAACTTTGTTGAACGAGTCGAATTCATTCGGGACTCAGATCGGAAATTATAAAGCTCGGAAAATAAGACTTCATCATGTTTGTAAGATTCGAATAGTTGTTGTGCGCGTGTTCAGGGTTGTTTTTGTCATCGATTCGATCGCCGCACGGAAAAACTCCAAACACGAAAGTTATAGATTGTCATTTCCTCTACAAGTTTCGTTCACAAACTTTTTCGTTTCGGACGTCGGAGCGGAAGATACGGAGCACCGTAGTTTGCAGTTTGAAGCGGCCAAAACGCAAGACAGCATATGCATTTTTGCCATGGCTACGAGAACTTTTTATCAAACAGTTGGTGTACGTATGTTCGAGGCTGTTTTTATCATCGATTCGATCGCTGCACAGAAAAACTCCGAACATGAAAGTTGCAGTTTGTTATATACTCTACATGTTCCGTTTAGAAACTTTTTCGTTTTGGACGTCGGAGCGGAAAATATGGAGCGTCGTAATTGATGGTTTGAAGTTGGAAAATTGCTGCAAGTCATGCTTGGAACTTGCCCAGCCAGGTCTGGACTTTTATCGAACACTTGAGTGGCAAAGTTCAAACACTTTTTATTCGGTGATTAAAGCTCCGTTTGGATTTTTGTCGAACTACAAAGTTGTTCTTCCACATGCCTTCTTCACAATGGCGCCAGATTCACATCATTTGGTCGAGTATCGGAAAAGTTATAGATCCGTAAAGTGGTGTACGTGGATTGATTTAAGAACATGATACTTAGAGAAATTCTCAAACATTTAAATCAGTTTGTGACATCGTGACTTCGAAGCTAAATAAGGCGAGCTTGTGATCAACTTTTCATCGGGCATTCAACATCAATATTGTTTTACCAAGTGTGTTCTTCGAGTCGACGTTCTCGTTGTATCGGTCGGACTACTACGCACCAAGATAGAAGCGTCTAAAGTGGCTGGCGTGAGTTTATTTTTCTTATGCAAAAAATGATTTTTACAGTAGATGACGGCATTCGCGTTTTCTACAATTGTCCAAGCAAAAGGTCACACGGGATGCATCATGGCAAGGTTTGGCAAAAGGAAAAGATAACAAAACCTCTAATAACAAACTCGTATTCTCCTCTCGCTCTTGTCGACAACCTACAACAAACTCTATTGTTGGCTTCATCACAATATATAATAACAACCATTTTTTTTCTTTAGTTTTTTTTTCACCTCATAACAAACTAACAGAATCGTAATCTCAACAACACCTTCTTCTCCTCCCATTCTTGCAACTTCCATCTTCGACACAGAAATCCACTGCTGCCACTTTCTTTCCTTTCCTCTCTTGGCTCACTCAGCTTTCTATCTTTAACACAAAACCACCATAACAAACTTTCATCCATCGTAACAAACTCTCCAGAGCAGAACCTCTACTCTCTTCTTCTTCATCATCTCACCGCAACATCCTCCCTTATTCCTCCACTCGCTCTCCTCCATCACTCATCACCATTTTCTTTTTCTTTCTTCTTCCTCTCTCATCCATCACGATTCTCTCTTTAGAACAACCATCATGCCATAACATAACTCATTTTCTTCCCTTCTCTCAACCTCCTTCAACCACACTTCTTTTCTCCCTGCTTCAACCAGAACCAACTTTTCTTCCTCCTGGGTCCTCCGCAACTAACTTAATCAGAACCCCATAACCACCTAACAACTCTAACAACCACCCTTTCTTTGACCTCTAAGACCCTCTCCTTTCTTCCCTCTCCATAGTCCTTCAACCAGAACTCTCAGGATCTTCTCTCTCTCTCTCGTCTCCAATCAACCGCTCAGAAATATCGTCTCCAAGAATGCAGAATTTCGCTATTGCACGATCAGCTTGATTCATGGCCAATAGAGGTTCCGATGAGGAATATCTTCGTCACATTCGTCGCTGTGTACATGGATAAGAGCAGCCATGGAGTACTGAAACCGATCCAAGATCAAGATGTAACATATGTTTCATGGCATTTTCTGGAGTTTATGTCAATCTCATGCGATATGGTGTGATTTTGTTGGAACATTTCTCAATGTTATGCCCGCGATCTATGAAGACTGAGTCCAGATTCAAACTCTCCATGAAATTTCGAGCAAGATAGCACAAGATTGGTTTGTCGCTGTTGACGTTTCCGACGAAGGCGCGTTGAGGATGACGATCGGAATCTTGTTCTGGTGGATGTGTATGCAATCCCTAGGCGTCTCACAGCTCGATTGAAGTAGAGCTCATATTCGGAATCAGCATTGAAAACCGAGTAGGGAGATGGTGGCCGTGTTTTGATTTAGGCCAGGATGGCCGTTGGCGGCGGAGAAGATTCGCCGGAGAAGACGACGGAAGATGGCTACTTCCGGCGAAGCTTCATCCTTGCAGTACCCTAAGCGTGTCACAGTCTGGTTAGTACATGCTAATTTTCCCATGTGACCAATCTCATACCGCCACGTGTCGTTTTTCCTTTTATTTCCAAAAAATATAAAATCTGATGACTTAATTAACCATGCCCAATTGACATAAGTATGTGCTTACATGATATAAAACGTAACATTGATCATAAAAAAATCTGAATATAAAAATGGCTTCTTTTTTTTTTGGAAGCTGGACTTAGTGCAATGGGCTTAGTGAAATACATGTCACCCCTGACTCTGGGCCCAGTTGTAGCGATAGCACCTATATTTAGTTCACCTTGTAATTCTGCAATGTACCCCCCCTGATTCCTATGTTCACAACATTCGTAATTCTCAAAATTGCTCCCGATTTCGATTCGATTGACTTATAAAAAATACATAAAAAATAGGTTCTGACATTTTAGGATCTTAGAATATTTTTGATATTTTTTTTGATAATTTTTTTTAATTAATTTCTTTTAATTTTTAATTCATTTTCAATAATATGTTTAGAAGCATGTTTTTCCTTTGTAGTTTGAGTTGACTAATCTTAGGAGTGTAATGACATGTGTTTCTTTGAAACTTTAGGATGTTTTTCTACCATCTAATTGTAGTTAAATGTATACCTTACCTTAGGATCGTAAATAGAATTTCAAAGCTAACTTTTAATAGTTTGATTTCTTAGGAACTAGTTTGATAATTGTATAGTTTTCTAGCTTCCTTTCGCATGATTAATTCGTAGCCTTTCCTTCATTTGTTTAGATGTTTAGGATAGCTTTAGAACAATTTAGTCGCTGTCCTCACTAGGAAATTATCTTTAATACTTCGATCTCATTGTAAATAACCACTTTTGCGTCTTGTGCTTTATTTAAAAGCCTCATTGCTATTTCTGACACTCTGTTTTGTATGCGAGGTACACGGAGCATTATACTATTGGTTTGGATGTATAGAATCCATGTTTTGATGTTGCACACATGTGTGTGCACTCTTTATCTGTCTGCTTGGTTTTCACCTTTTTTTCCGCAAGTTATCTTATTTGATTTGGATGTGTAGAATCTATATATGTTGCTCGCACACATGTGTGTGCCTTCTGTTGCTTTGTCTGGATTGTAATTTCTTGCAGGTTCATTGGAAATACGTCAAATGTGTATAGACACACATTCTTGACCGTGCATATCAATGCACATCCTTTGTCTGTATTATCTGGATAGTTTCTTGCAGGTTTATTGGATATACGTCGAATGTGTATAGACACACATTCTTGACCGTGCATATTGATGCACATCCTTTATCTGTATTATGCGGATTACGATCTTGTGCGGTGTATTTGCTGATGTGTCGACACACATTACGATTATGCTTTTGTGCCTCCGCACACTTCTCACGGATTTTTTATTGCGTGCCACATGCTTGAAGTTTTCGGAGTATTTTTAGCTTGCGATGCTCTTGGATCTTTATCCGTTTGGTATTTATTTTACTTTGTTTACGCATTCCTTTACCGCTTTTCTAGAGCATGAGAAGTAGGGTTTTACGCTTTCCTTGCCATGAGAAGTAGGAATAGAGATGTATGAAGGGGCTTCCGTGGTTGGAGCATGTTCAGGAACCCCTCTGGTTTATTTAAAGACCCGTTTAGGGCGATTCTGTTTGCTAATTGTGTTTGGTTTGTTTAAAATCCTCCATCTGCATAGGGAGGTAATTCCCAATAAGTGTTTACATTTGTGCTTGCATAAGTCAAAGTGGTTAGGACACCCGACGTGGTACCACCAAGCGACGTCCCGCTTTTTATATTTCTTGCTATCGAGTCATGATGATATGATAGACAAGCGGAAAAGGGTCTGCAATCGACCCCCGCATAGTTCTAGTCCGTGTCAGCTCAGCACACGCGAATCGTGTTGCTTCCTTTATCGAGTCAATCATAATAAAGTGGCAAGAGTTCCCCATTCTGACTCTCCACGCTTTCTTGGGGTTCGCATTTATTGCAGAGCTCGCATCATTTGCTCTTCACACTTGACAATTCATGTTATGCGGTGATACTATTCACAGGAATCGGATGTGTCGGCTCCTGGTTGACTCACGGTATGCTCGTTACTGTTCGAGGCTATGGGACTTCCTCCTTTTCCTGCGCTTGTGTGCCATTTGTTTGTTTGCATTGCATTGTTTGTGTGCTTCTGCAAAAGCACTTGTTTGCTTCATCCCTTTTGTCGTCTTCGACTCTACTTTAGTTAGTGATTCGAGATGGACATAGACTTAGGTTTTAAACCTTTTCCATCCCTTTTTTGTCATCTTCGACTCTACTTTAGTTAGTGATTCGAGATAGAAATAGATCTAGGTTGTAAACCTTTGCCATGTTCCTTTAGGATTCTCTCGACTCTACCTTAGGTAGTGATTCGAGTTAGACCCTAGGTTGTAATCCATGCATGATGACATTAGGGATAACATTAGATAGTTTCCCTTGTTTGTTTTCTAGTTTCTTTTGCATTCATGCATATAATAAAACTAAAAATTGTTTTCTTTTTCTTTTGCAAACCAAAACACTTAATAATGGTTCAAACTCCTTTTTTAAGGTAAAAACAACCAACCAATGCAAACGTTTTTGCCTACGGGTTTTATTTTGTGTTTAAAACTTTTTTTTCATAAGTAAAAAACACATAAACCACCAAAACATGTGAGCCGAACTACGGCGCTCTGACTTTCCCATTGCACGCGGGAATACGTAGGCATCTTGTCACGGGGCTCGATCGAGCAAACTTTGTAAATATTTCCTTCTTTTCCCCGTGTTTTCTTTATTTTCCTTTTCTTTCACATGCATTCTCTTTTAGCATACTAATATAACAATTAAGCAGTAAATAGATATAAACACACCCATTAGATAGAAAGTAGAAGTGGATACCGTAGAGTACTACGGGCGTGTGGGGTGCTAATACCTTCCCTTCGCGTAATAAATTCCCTTACCCTATCTCTCGGTCGTAAGACCGTGTCTTATCCCTTTCAGGTTTTCGCGATGCGTTCACCTTTCTCCTTTTGCGAGATAAAAAACGTACGATGGGGACTTCATTGATATAGTTATCGGATGATGTTCAGCCGGTTGTTTCAAAAGGGTGAAGAGAGTACAAGGTGAGAACGAGGGTGGCATGAATGATGTAGCGAGCGAGATGACGATAATTATGAGAGAAAAGTGAGTTTTCCGTTTTTATTTATAGTAGTATGGTACCATGATGCATGCGAGCTATGCCTTTCGTATGGCCACACACAGGTTCTTGAGTAACTCACGTTCATGTCCATTACTTCCGTACTCGATAACTCAAAATATAAACGCCCTCGATAAAAAATTCAAAGATCAAAATTAAAGAGCAAACTTCTCTGAGCAATTTTCACGTTGAAAGTTTTTCGAAATAACACCTGTATCATGCTTAAAAATATCCTCGAAGTCAATTGATCATAATTGACAAAATACTGGCAATGTCGACACGAATTTTCCAAATTTATTTCCTTGACTTTGCTGCATTATAATTTTTGAACCAAAGCTCAAATGAAACTGATTTCTTCTGCAAAGTTATAGACTGCCGTGAGATAAATAACTTTCTATTTAAGAATTCTCCGAAACAAAACCAAGAACTATGTGAAAATCGAACTCGAAGTCGGCAATCAGACCATGTTGGAAATTTTGCATTTTTTCACCAAGTGTCAACTCTTGTAAGGATGATAAATTCATAAATTCCGAGCTTCATAACTTTCGATCCGAGTCCCGAATGGATTTGATTCCTTCAACAAAATTGCAGATTACCGCGAAATAAATACTTTTGTATTTGATCTCAACTCAAAACAATGCTCGAAAACACGTGTAAAATACCTCCGAAGTCAGGCACTTGGCCATGTTGGAAATCTTCAAAAATTCACTAAGTGTTAAGTATACCAAAATGTGAACACCAAACTTTGAGGCTTCATAACTCGAAATCCGGACATCTTTTGGAGAAATTTTGAAGTACGACATGCACTCTTTCCAAAGATCCCAAATTTGCGAACTTTCGATTACGGACGAGTGAGATAGAGAGGACAATATGGCTCCATGAACACAAAATTCTTAAAACATAAAATTTTTCTAAGTATAAGATTGCTTAAAATGCAAGAAACCTCATTTTTATCTGATTCTTCCGACTTTTCTCAACAAATGATCATATTTTCTCGAATCCCGACTTTTGATAATAATTTTGACCGAAAGTCCATCTAGTCAAACTTTAACTTTTTTGTTGACTTTTTAACACGCGCACTCAAATCTCTTTTTATCGAACCGTTCTTGATTTTTAGATGAATAGTATGGATCGATAAGCCTTGTACATATACTTTGGAACTGACCAAAGGCCATAGAATCTCCTCGGGCCCAAATATTCGACTATAACATGTTCTCTTTCAACCACAGACTTTATACCCACACCAGATGCCCTAATCTCATCACCTAGATGTATGAAGATGCATGATGTTATATGAATAAATGAAGAGGGTAAATTTTTGCGTACAACAAGACTCAATACTAGTAATGGTTTCTTGGTAGGTCACAGGCTCATCTTGATCCATGAGAAATACATCACCTTGATCATTTATGAGATATCCATATTTATTAGGTTAGTGACGTATCCTGTTTGACCTACGGTGGTCTTGTTCTACTAGAGCAGGTTGTTCTTCCACAACTACTTATGTTTCCTACTCCAATTCCTTCATAGGTGTATCAATGCTTTGTGATTCTTAAATTTCATCAAGCTCTACTTTCCTCCCACTGATTCCTTTAGAAATAAAATCCTTTTCCAAGAAAACTCCAGTTCGAGCGACAGACATTTTTCCCTCAAAAGGATTGTAGAAGTAATATCCTCTTGTTTATTTAGGATATCCCACAAATAAGCATTTGTCAGATTTGGGCTCAAGCTTAGTTGAGATTTTTTGTTTCACATAAACTTCACAGCCCCAAATCTTCATGCAAGACATATGTGGCTTCTTACCACTCCATATCTCATATGGTGTCTTTTCAAACTTTTTGGTAGGAACACCGTTAAGCGTGTAAGCTGCTGCCAATAGAGCATGTCCCCAAAAAGAGTTTGGAAGATCGGTGTGACTCATCATAGATCAGACCATATCTAACAAGGTTTGATTTCTTCTCTCAAATACACCATTCCATTGTGGTGTTCCAGGAGGAGTGAGTTAGGATACAATCCCACACTCTTTTAGATGGTCATCAAACTCTAGGCTTAAATATTCACCGTCTCGATCTGATTGAAGAACTTTAATATTCTTACCTAGCTGGTTTTGTACTTCATTCTTGAATTCCTTAAACTTTTCAAAGGTTTCCGATTTGTGTTTCATTAAATACACATAACCATATCTACTGAAGTCATCAGTAAATGTGATGAAGTATTGAAAACCTCATCTGGCTGGTTCAGTGGTCCACATACATCAGTATGTAGGAGGGCCAAAAGATCATTAGCCCTTTCACCTTTTCCTGTGAATGCGGACTTTGTCATCTTTCCAATTAAACAAGACTTGCATGTCTCATATGATTCATAATTAAAAGAGTTCAAAAGTCCATCTTTACGGAGTTCTGAAATGCGTTTCTCATTTATATGGCCTAAGCGAAAATGCCAAAGTTAACTTGGATTTAACTCATTAGGTTGGTATTAATGTTATAAATTGGCATTTCAAGATCAAAGACATACAGTCTATTGTTCATTTGTGCAGAAGCATAGAATATATCATTCAAATGAATATAGCAACAATTGTTTTTTTTATTATGAATGAAAAACCAAACTTGTCCAAACAAGAAATGGAAATGATATTCCTGCTAATTGCAGGTACATAATAATAGTTCTCTAATTGAATTATTAAACCACTAGATAAAGTTAATACATAAGTTCCAACCGCTAAAGCAACAACTTTTTCTCCATTGCCAACTCGTAGATCAACTTCACCTTTTTCCAATCCTCTACTTCTTTTTATCCCCTACACATTAGTATAAATGTGAGAACCGCATCCAGTATCTAATACCCATGATGCAGAAGTAGATAAATTAATTTCAATAACAAAAATACCTGAGTTTGGAGTCTCTACTCCATTTTCTTCCAAGAACTTTGGGCAGTTTCTCTTCCAATGTCTGATCTTACTGCAATAGAAGCAACTACCCACTTTTGTTATTCCTCCATTAGGCTTCAAAGTAGGAGCAGTAGGTTTAGGTTTAGCAACATCCTTGATTTTCACTTTACCAACCTGCTTGATGGGCCTTTTGTTCAGCTTCTTTCCATTACTGACCATCAGAATGGGTTTCCCTTTTGACTTCACATTTTGCTCAATAATTCTCAACATGCCTAGCAATTCTGGAAGTCCTATGTCCAATTCATTCATGTTGAAGTTCAGTACAAAAAAACTGAAGCTCTATGGAAACAATTTCAAGATCAAATCAGCTGCAAGTTGCTTTCTAAGTGGAAACCCTAATCTTTCAAGGTTATCCACATACCCAATCATCTTGAGTACATGAGGACCTACAGGGGTTCCCTCAACTAACTTTCTATTAAAAAGGGCCTTTGAAACCTGAAACCTTTCATTCCTTACATGCTCTTGATAAAGCATATTCAGATGTCCGATCATATCAAATGCTGCCATGTTCTCATGTTACTTTTGCAACTCCGAGTTCATGGTCGCAAGCATAAGGCAAGCAGTTTCATTGGCATCATCGACATGTTTCTTATAAGCATCTCTTTCAGCCTTAGGTGCAGAACTAGGCGGTTCCTCGGGAGAAGGTGTCTCTAAGACATTCATCCTTTTGTCATGCTTGAGGATAATCCTCAAATTTCGATGGCAATCTAGAAAATTTGTCCCAGACAATTTTTCCTTATCAAGGACTGATCGTAAAATGTTGTTAGATGTGTTTTGAGCCATGGTAATCTACATGAAAGATATGAAAAATATTAGTATCATTAAAACAACATATTCAATTAGGTCTTTAATTAAATATGCTTCCACTATTTTACTCAAACCAAATGACCCTCACCATTTGATTCAGAAAATCCCGTTGGAAGATTTTCTAGTGGGTCGAGATCCATATTTCACTTCGTTTTAAGGCAATGTTAGGCTGATTACACAAAACTCAATTATTTAGGTAGGAACTTCTTCCAATTGTATCCAATACAATTCTCGAATATCTCAGTTAGGCAAATAACTCTTTATTCTAATCCATTATATGGATTGTTCCCAACTCATGCTTCTAAACGCATATAATCTCATTATAATTGTTTAGTTAAGTTTGACCCATAGTTTTAGCAATTGGATATTACACGTATCCCATCGCACCTTACCAATATAGAACATGCACCTCGCGTTAGGCGAAACCTACATTGTTCGATACTAGTCTTGATGAGTGCTAAAACTTGGAAAGCATAAAATTAATATTCCCTTTGAGGGAATTTGTTATTAGTTTGATCTCACCGGCTTAACATGCAAATCGTCTCTCACATGCATCAACATACAAACACATGCATCAACATACAAACACATGCATCAACATACATATAAAAGGATACAGTTATGGCCCCTAGCACAATTGTTCTCTCATGCCAATGAGAGAACCTAAGCTAACCCTAATAACGATCTAAGCTTCTCCAAGCAAGATCTCCAAGGGTGTCCTCCTTTGATATTGTATTCTTCTTTTTCTTTATTATATATAATTACATTACATAAAATAATACTCCTTTTACATACGAAGGAGTTAGATGAGAAAAGAAGTTACATCAAGTGAATTAGAGAAAGGCACGACACGCAGGTCGTATTTTAAAATCCCAAAAACAAAATAAAGAAATCTAAGGCTATAACTGATCACCACAAGAAAACAATAATAAAACACCTTTTATTATTATTAATTTAAATTCAGTTAATTAAATAAATCAAATTAAATTTCAGCGATTATCACACTACGCAGAGTTAGTCGGGGGTTCCACTGCCCAGTCATTGGACGATGGTTCTTGCAGGGTTGTTAGGGGCAATGCCCCGACAAATATTTTAATGAACAATTCATTTAAATCGACGTCGTTTTCACACAACTCTTGTGCTGTTACAACCCTAATTGCATAACTCTCCGACAACACAACCCTTGTGTCGTCATGAACCCTAATGCAAATAATTTCATGCCGTCAAACACAACTCGATTGATAATTCAATATAATCAATCAACATGCAACTGCTTCACCATACTAATGTTGGATTCTAAAGCGAATGAACGATGATCGTTCAAAAGAATAACAATCATTATGTGATTGAATAGAAGAAATCAAAACATTATATCCAATATACCATCTTTGCACCAAAATTATTTATATCATATATAAAATGGATCGATCATATTAGTGTAACTTATGGACGATCGATGTATCGCTGCTTCACCATACTATTGTCGGATTCATTCAACTCATACACACAATGATGCCAAAATTTATTTTAATCGATTATTATTTAATTCATTATGTGTTTTAATCATATTAATACAGAGCGTACAGAAAATAAACAGATATTAAATCCATGGTTTCGTAAGTGGCTCTGATACCTGTATTACAGTGAGAGAACTGACTTGTTTGTTTTGCGTTTTATCGTAAATGTGCGGATAGCAAGAGTTGCCATTGACTTTTCTTTTATCCAATAAAGGAAAGGTTAAAAGAACAGGAAAGACCTTTGTTAGATTCTGAGTACGGGAGGTAATTATGAAAAGGGAAGGTATTAGCACCCTTTCCATCCGTAGTTATCTACAAGCTCTTAATTTCTTAGCTCACTTTTGAAAATTTGCTTTCTATGTGTGTGTGATTTGAAAAGTATTTTCAAAAGTATTTGAAAATTATTTCGCTTTGACTTCATAATAATTCTTGTTTCAGTCCTCAAGAATGTATACGAAATGTTCAGAAATGTTTCTTTGAAAGTTTAAAACTTTGTAATGATTCTCGTATGAATGTATACAAAGTGTTTTTGAAAATAATTTTGAAAAGAGTGTGAGGTGTGAAAAGTATTGGATTGAGCAAGCAATTTAGAGTCTTATTACCTACTCAGGAAGGTCGTTCTTGTTATTTTCCTTCTCCTTTAGGACAATGTTATCCATACCATTAGTTGGTAGGTAACTCTATCCGTTGAATATGAAGGGACAGGCGTAGGGTCATCGTATGGTCATCGAAGACAACATTGTAAGGATACCTTATCAGTTCGAAGGGACGATCATCACTTATTCGTAGGCAACAATCGAGGGACGAGATCATATATTCGTAGGCAACATCGAGGGTCATCGAGGGAATATGATCTTTTGTGATGATTTTGAATCGAGGGTCTTTTGCTAATGGTATCCCTACGTTCGAGGGACATGACCATTTTTCCGAAGGCAACAAGAGAGGATACCCTAAGGGTGCAAGTGTGAAGAGTGTGTTTATTTCAGATATTTTATCTTTGATTTGTTAAGGTGATCGACAATTGATTGATTAGTCTTGTCATACAATCCTATTAGTCATACATCTAAGTAGTTAATATATGTACAGAAAGTAGAGGTGTGGAAAGTAAAAGCAGAAAAGTAAAGGTCCTAAGCTATTACATGGGTTTGAGACAGTTACATAATAAGGGGTGTGGAAAGTAAAATGCGAGAAATTAAATCTACGCTATTACAAAATACCCTTGCGACCTATACATCGATTCTAGAATTTAAATGCAAAAACAACAAATAAATAATGAGAAAAATGCTTTAATAATTGTGAGAATATTCTAAACCCTAATTATTAAAAAACATATATATTTTTTTGGTATTTTTGGAGATGATTTTATTTGAGAAAAATAATTAAAGTTTAATTTAAAGGTTAATTAAACAATTAATAAAAAATAAGGGAAAAAATAAAGAAAAAATAATGTCAAAAATACAATAAAGATTTTAATTACCTAAATCTAAAAATAAAATTATTTTTATGATTTTTTATTATGGTTAAAAAAATATTTTAAAGGAAAAAGAAAATAAGAAAAGGAATTAAAAAAATAACAAAATAAGAAAAATAAGAGAAAATAGGTTAGTTTGTAAAATGGTAAAAATTAAGTGCAGCCCCAAGGTTTCGAACTCAGGACCCAGGGGTCACCAGCGCGTCTCCCTTGCCACCTGTGCTACATGTGCTAGCTGTTTGAATAATGAAGCGAATTGATTAAATATGAAAACAATTATTATTTTTAGAATTTAAAAAGAACGCGCGCCAAGGGGTCTTCGTCCCCGATTTGAATTTCCTGGGGTTTTTACCGACGATCAATTCGTGGGTAAAGGCTTTACCTACGGTCGCTCACTATAACACCTGCACATTTTCAAAATCAAATACACTTTGGAGATTTGTAAACCACTTTGGAGATTATTGGAGTATGGCGCTTGAGTACAAGTTGGAAAAGAACATTATTACATTGAGTAACAATGGTTTATAATTCATTATAATTATCGTCTATCTATTGACAAATTGAGGAACTGATCACCCTTTATTCCTTGTTGATAGTAGACGAGATCGTGTTGGAGGATGTAGACTGGAATTGCTATCTCAATAATGCATTAAGTAATGGATGCTATGTTGTGGAGATAGTTGATTTCAAGTTGATGAGAATTAATAGGGACATATCCATGGAAAAGTCGAGGAACGTTGAACAATTCAGGATAGATGGTTTATGTGCGAGCTAACGTCACGAAGTGAAAGATTGATGCACGTGAAGGGAGTTTGAAGTTGGGTTGAAGCTTGTGAACCTTATAAGTGGATAGGAACTCTCATAAGGACGATGGATTAAGATGGATCGTATGGTTAGTAGTCGAGTTACTACTATTAAGTTGGCATTATAGAATTTTGTTCGGTTGCATGACATTGTTGTTGGCTACCGTAGATGATGAGTAATACTCTATAATATGACGAAGTTGATTAAGTGTACTATGTCGATGTCACTATAAGAGTGATATAACGAGATTAATAGAGTTGTCAATATTTCGTGGGTGAGTGACCTCGGATATGGAATAAGAAATGTATATGTACTTTGGTGTTGATTACGTTGCGGCGGTAATGACACAATGTTGTATAGTCAAGTATAGGCAAGTGAAGGATGTTGCTATGTTGTAAGATGTTATTTCGAGATATTGCAAAAATGGTTGGCAAGTTAGTAAGAATCATGTTGTAAGAGTATCGGGAGGTTAACATGTGAATATTTGATTCAAGTCATGCTGAGTTACAGTTATATCGGAAAAGTAATAGTCGGAGTGTTGTCAAACGCAACTGAGGATCAGGGAGTTGAAAGCGAAGTTGAGGATGGTTGTGTCGGATGGATTTTCGAGGACGAAAATATCCTAAGTGGGGGAGAGTTGTAACGCCCCGAATTTAATTATTTAATTAAATTATTTCAGAATTATTTGTTGAAATTGATGAATTATAATATATTGAAGTAAGTTGCATTGTGGTATTATTCGATTGAATGTGTTGATTTAAGTTATGGAAATAATAATAGAATATTGGAATTATTATTATTATAATTATTATTATGAAATTGATGGAATAAGTAAATGATAAGAGAGTTATGAGCTTAGTTATGTGATGGTAGTAGAAATAGGGAGTAAGGGTTTTGGAGCTTTTGGAGAATAGATTGTGAAACAAAGTTGCGGGCAAAGAGGAACGAGGGTTTTGGCAGAGAAATGAATTGATCGATGATTATTGGGAAAAGGCAAAGGCTTGCACTCGAGTGGAAATTAGGATGCGATCAGAGAGTTGAACTGTCGTTGAATTCAGGTAAGGGTGGGGTTCTGACTCTATAATGGGATACATGATGAATGATATATGGGATGAGGTTTATAGATTTGCCTCTATTTTGATGTTTTGATTATTGTGGCTTGATCCCAAATGTTCGATTATTTCCCATGAAATTTGTTGCATAAAATTGGTATATATTGCTTGGGATTGATTCCTTTTGTTGTAGTTATACTGTGTTGATTCGTTTTGGCCTATGATGGAATTGGATGCAAAAACTTAGTGATAATGGTGTTGGAGAAAAGTTGGAGAAAAGTTGTCAACGCAGAAATCCCTTTTGTTTTGTACAGTTCGCGGTGCCAACATGTGGACGCGGCACGAACTTGGTCTTCCTGCTAAAGTCGCGGCGCGTAGATGGGTTCGCGACGCGTACTGTGCGATTTTGGACATACTTTCTGATTTTTGAATTCTGCCCAAACTGAGTAGTTGTTGTAGTTAAATTTTAGTAGGCTACTTTGAGTAAAATAATAATTGGTAATGGTTGGGAAATTGGTTCCGTTAATTGAATTAGTAGGCCATTATAATCAAGCAAGATAAGCAATTAAAATTGGTATAAGGTTTATTAATAAAGTGATAATATGGTTGTATGGTGATCAATTAAATTAAGTTGGTTTAATTGAATTATGTAGCTTATATGTATACTAACAGTAGCTGAATAGTTGTTGATAGCAGTGCAGAGTCAAGAATACTAGTAATTCTAACCGACAAGTAGTTAATAAGAATTAGATGAAAACAATCTAAATGATTATAAGTTGAATTGTAGAATAAGTTGCTATGAGATTAATGTAGTAACTAGTAGTGGGTTATTAAGTGGATGAAGGCAGTATATGTTGGTAGCAAGTGGTATTAATAAGACTTATAATAATAATATTGGTATAAATAAGTTGTAGGCTTATAGTCAGTGTTGTGTTGTTGTTGAGATACTAAGGCTTATGGTCAGTGTTGAATTATTGTTGACATGTTGATATCAAGTTGTAGGCTTTTTAGCCAATGATGAGTTATTATTAATTATGTTGATATGTTGATTACGTGGTAGGCCTAAGGCCAGTATTGAATTGGGATTACGTTGTTGTTGTGTGTTGTTGTTAAATTCCTGTTGTTGATGTTGTGGTTGTGGTCGCATACATACATTTGCATATTATGTTGGCCTGGATTGGCAAAACACGTTGGCCGTTAGGGGCATAATGATTACGTTGAAGGCTTATGCCTTGTGCCTCGGTAAACTGGAAAATGATTACGTTGGGAGTTTTACTCCACTGGTACCACATGCATGTGCATTGTTAAGAGTCACATTATGAATGAGTTTATTATTGATGATTGTGTTGTGATAATTGTTGTATTTAGTTGACGATGTGGTTGTTAATATGTTGTTGATGACTTTGAGTGAATTTGTGCTAACGGTCGAGGTGATAAGTACTGTTGGTAAGATGTGTAATAGTTGTTATAATTATTGTTATAATAGTTGTCTTGCTAATTGTTAGTATAATTATTGTTGTAACCGTTGTTGGTGTTGTCGTTATAACTGTTATTTGGATTATGTGAAGCGGTGAATTATATGATCTACATCCTAATATATTATTTATCATGAATTCGATTATATTGGTAGATATCTCAAACCTTATGTTGTGATGTTGCCTCTACGTGAGTAACGTGTAGGTAGTGAAGAATGGAGCTTTGGTTGCAGTTAGTTTGAGTCGGTGTTGTCGCTCTGATACGTAGCACTCGGGGGATGAATGATGTTTATTTAATCGTTGTAGTTTCTTAGGTTTTTCAAGTTTATGAATAATGTGAGTACTTGATTTAAGTTGAATTATGAGGTTGTTATAGTCGAATAATTATGTTAAGTGAATTGAAGTTGAATAACATTAATAGTTTTGAAGTGTTTTCAGTTGAATAAAATATGTGTTGTTGTTACCGATGAGAAATTATGATTTTGTTGCTTAGTTGATTAATTGAATTGAAATATGTTGTTATGAGTTGATCCAAGTTCTAAGTGTTATGTATATGTATAATTTTGACTAATGCATGTTGTTTATGTGAAGTAAATGTGACATCTCTTGTATGATTAAAATTTTCCGCACTCTGATTTTACTGTTATTCGATGGGTAGATTTAGGGTGTTATAGCACCACGTTGAAAGTTGAAGGGTTATGCCTTGGCCTTTATGGCACCATGTTTAAGGCTTATGCCTTGTTAATGCCTTGATAAACTGGAATATGTTTAAGTTGGGAGTTCTGCTCCAAATGGTACCACATGCATTTGCATAATTGAGTCACATATTGAGTCGCGTGTTAAAGTTGTTGTTCTTATTACATTGTTTGTTGACTGTTATAAGTTGTTGTTGTTATAAGTTATTGTTGCTATAAGTTGATGATGTTATAAGTTGTTGTTGCTATAAAGTTATTGTTGTTATTAAGTTGTTGTTGTGTTATTGTGTTATATAATTGAGTTGATGTAGTGTTGTTGAATGATGGTGAATTATGTTGTTTGAAGTGGTGAATTCTGTATGCCTAAATTCTAATATATGATTTATCATACATATGTTTATATTGGTTGATATCTCACTCATTCTGTTGTGTTGTTGCATCTATATGGGTAACGTGCAGGTATTAGAGAATGAAGAATTTAGTTGCTATCAGTTCGAGTCGGGTTGTCGCTCTGATACGTAACACTCGGGGGATGAACGCTAGTTGTTTTGTTGTTTTGATTTTGTTGTTGAATAGCTACGTTGAAACATGAAAAGTATTTATTAATTTTAAATTGTTTTAAGTTGAAAAGATGCCATGACATCCAAGTTGACTAACGTAGTTCCGCTGCTTAATATTAATAAAGTTGATTCATGTGGTTTTAGTTTATCCAAATTTTTGTGTTATGTATCTATGATAGCATGTTGTTGTTAAGTTGAATTGAAATACTCCAATTGTGTGTTGAAAAGAATTTTTTTTATATAACTCTAATTTTTCATAATAATTACTAGGGTAGAATCGGGGTGTTACAAGTTGGTATCAAAGCAGGTCGGTCTGTCCGGCCAGTGTTGTCTAATTTTGTTTATTCCTTTATACGCGATAAGTGTGTGGAACACTATCGGTACTTGTTTGCTTGTTAGTTGATTGTTTGCAGGAGTTGGTTTGAAGCTAAGTGAGGGAGAAGTCGTGCTTCTCAATATGTTTCAGTTGTAGGATGTTGGTATGCTGTTGATGGAGACGGTGCAAGTCTTATCGAAGTTTTGGTGTTTCCCGTATCAGAAGGTAACAAGGATAATTGTTATAAGATGGAATTTAGAAAGTTGCTATATTCAGCATTGTCGAAGGACTGTGATTTTTTTTTAAAAGTAGCCTGGCGTAAGATGTTGACGTAGGAACAATGATTAAGTAATGGATTGCTATAGGCCTTGCTGTGGGATTATTGATAAGTGATTGAAAAAGCTGTAGAAGTTGTTGGAGTTGTTGGAATCTTTTGAACTGCGAGTCATGGTTGGAAATGCGAAGAGTATGATTTCAATAATAAGAAGTGTCGGTAATGGTGTAAAGGAATTATGGTTGATGTTATCGTTAGAGGTATATTAGTATGTAGCTGTAAGACGTTGGTGTTAGCATGTTCGGATGGTTTTGGAAGTTATTGAACTTTGATGTTTTTGGTGATGTGAGTGCAAGTTTTAAAGGAACACTATTATAGTTGGTAACGATGGTTTATACTCCATTATGGTTGTCGCCTATCTATTGACAAATTGAGGAACTGATCACCCTTAATCTCTTGTTGATAGTTGACGGGATCGTGTTGGATGGTATAGACGTATCTTGTCATCTTGATGGTGAGTAAAGTGATGGGTGTTATATCAGAAATGTTTTTGAGATGAGGATGCGATGTTGTATAGGCAAGTATAAGTGAGTAGTAGTTGTTGCTACATACAAGCAAAGTTTAACTGCTAGAATGCGGTTGTAACATCTTTCATTAAAATCAACCAACCCATAGTTCTTTTCTATGAAGACCTACGTAGCCTTGAGTTTCCCATCATTCTTGGAAATATGTAGGAGTGAGATTCAACATCTTGTCAGGAACCATTTAAAAAAATCCAAAAACTATTTTTTTCTCGCTTAGAACTATGCAGTCTTGAGTTTCTTATCTCACTAGATGTTATGTAGGAGTGAGATCCAATGTCTCGTCAAACACAATAATTAAAAAAACCATAAATGAACCGTAAATAAATAGAAAATTTCAAATAAATATCACACTAGCACTCATTCAATAAACTAATTAAATGGGCCCCTTTGAGTACAACAGATGCGACCGACCATGGTTTTGTTTGTTGAGGGTTTTATCGATATTTTCCCTTTCCTTTTGGAATAAATAAAGTTCGGTGGCGACTATGTTATATTTCGAGCGTGTGATATGCTTGGGTATTTTTTGCGCCGCAACATCTGCCATTTAGATATATAGGAGGGTATTGATTCTTGCATAACTCAACTAATTATGAGTGTGATATTTTTTATAGCCAACTTTTGGATGATGTATTCCTCTCCCTAAAAAAGTAATCAAGAATGTCGAAGCAATTTGTAGGTCATTCTTGTGATCAGGTGCGGAGGAAATTACAAGAAAATATCCAATAGCTTAGCACAAAGTGTGTTATCCTAAAAAAACAGGGAGGCCTAGACCTTTCTCTCTTAAGGAGTGGAACATAGCCAACATGATTAAACTTTTGTGGAATCTTTATGAAAAATATGATAGTTTATGGATCAAATGGATCTATTGTCATTATATAAAAGAACATGCTATTATGAAAGTTACTGTTAGGAGTTCTCGCTCTTGAATCCTTAAGGCTATACTAAATCAGAGGCATCAGATCCAATAGTTACAAATCTAGAATACCATGCTGCATCAGCTAAAGTTCCAACCCCGATGTTGACGCTATCGAAAAAATTCCGATTACGAACAAGTGAAACAATGAAGTCACCACCTAACTTTATTTATTCCTAAAGAGGAAATGGGAAATATAGATAAAACCCAAAGAAATGAAAATGATATGAAATGGCCGTCGGGACCAAGAGATGCGGGTTCGGGAGTCGGTTATGCAAGGGGAAGGTATTAACACCCCTCACATCCATCGTACTCGATGGGACCCGTTTAGTTCTAAGTGTGTTTGTGTGTTTAAAATTAAATTTGCTATCTTCTACTTATTATGCGAAAAAAGAGAAATGAAAAGAGAAACATGTTTTAATTTTTTGAAAGGTTGCTCGCCAAGATGTTAGAATCTCGTGCCTACGTATTTCCCAAGTGCGATGGAAAAGTCAGAGCTTATGTAGTTCTCGGTTGCGAGAACATTTATTGGTTGGTTGATTTTATTTATGAAAATAGGAGCTTAATCGTACGTGGACGATAAGACATCACTAGTGATTCGCGTGTGAGCGAAAGGAGATCGCGTGTGAGCGGTGTTTGAAAAAAGGACTTGCACGTGGGCAAGGTTTGATGAGTTGAAGTTATTTTTATGTGGGAGACAAGTATTGGACCATAAGCATTCAACAGCTAATGCCCCAAGTACTCAGATGAGTGGACTAATCATCTTTTTCTACCCAAAAGTTTTATTAAAAAAAGAGTGAGGTGAAACGGGGTTCACTTATTAAGATTCATTTAAGAAACCAAACGTACAATCGAGGGTCAAAACAGGACTGACTACCATACGCTTAGGAAGGGAGAAGTAGAGTATTTATTTGTGAAAATATTTTTGAGAAGAATCACTCGACATTGGATCGAGGTTTGAGAATTTATTATGAAAGGTCTTGAATGATGAGAAGAGAATGATTTGGGCTATGATTAACCAAGAAAGCTTGATTAATCTCGAGAGAATAGACAAGTGTCTACTCCCTACCATGAGGTCCTTATTGAATGAAAACTTGGTAGTGGACCAAGACGCGATAATGGAAATGAGCGATTAATTGTATACAAGCATGAAATAAAGCGAGTAAATGAATAAAAAGCTCATACAAGGTGGCTTGCACAAATGATAAGGCAATTGATATTGTGTAGGTGCATCCGCGAAATAAATTTAATCGATTAATTAAACGAAGTTTAATCAAGTAATTAGTTTAATAAAATTAATTAGATGGACTAATCAATTATAAATAAGCTAATTAGATAATTAAATAATATTTAACTAATCAATCAAAGTCTCATTGTAAGCCCAAGAGTAAGCGTGGTGTGTGCACAAATGTGTGGCCGTTGTGACGCTTCAAAGCTTTGTCAACTCAAGGTTAAAAAATGGCTCGCACGAGTATTAGTTTGAAAATGTTTACATGATAAAGCGATAAAATATTTACTAAAATTATTACAAACCATGGGGATTGGGATACAAATTTACAAATGGGGATGACAGAAATAAATTACAAGTCCATGTAAAATGAATATTAAAATAAAAATAATTTATTGAATGCTAAAAAAACTAAAATAGAAAAGAGGTGTGTGAATTAACTATACATGTTGCACATAGAAGTGGGTCAAGGCCCAAAATTCATATTTTATTCTAAAATCTATTTAATAATAAATAAAATAATAATAATAATATTATAAAAAATAAATAAAAAATAAAAATAATAATGAATAGGTGGTACGTTCCCACCCTTAAATTTCTTAAAATTATTTTTTTTTTGTTTTTTTTTTCTTTTCATATTTAAGAAACCAACTAATTACTAAAAAAAAGTAAAAGAAAAATGAGATAGTAGTAATATTGTAACAACTTCCCTAATTTCTCTAAAGTTAGTGTTTTTTTTTTTTGAATTAAATTTTAAATTAAATGAATGGTTATTTGGCTTTTAATAAATAAAACAAAATTAATAAACAATAAAGAAAAACCAGAAAATGTTAAACAACTAAGTCCAGCATTCTCTCGTTCAATTTTCTCTCACGCTTTCCTCTCTTTCCTTTCACGCTATGCTTCTGAAAACCAATCGTCTTTCTCGTTTCCTTCTCCATGCTTCCGTTTCTCTCTACTTCATCTCGCCTCTCATCGCTTTATGGTGATGGAAAACGCAGACAAGAAAAACCCGATTTCCCAACACAAACCCTAAAAGCCCCAAATCCAAACAACCAACCTCCAACCATTGATTTCAATTAGAGATTACATTGATAATAGCAGAAGAGGAAAATAAAATTGAAACTACAAACCGAAAAAGGACGCTTCAATCTGTTTTCGGGTAAGCTTCTGATTCGGATCTGTTTCGTAAACTCCTTCTACTTTGCTTTTATGATTTGTGAGATTCTGTTTCGTCCCCTTCTGTACGTATTTCTCTGTCTGTGAAATTTGTTTCTTCTGTGATCTGTTTCTGCGAGTTACTCGGTGGTTTGTGTGGTTTGTGTATTTCTGATTTTGAGCGTTTCTGTTTTGTTATTGTGGTTTGGTTAAGGTTATTGTTGGTATTGCAACTCTATGAAGATTGCAGTGGAGGCTTGGGTGGGTTTGATGGATGGTTGGATAGAGGACGTATGAAGTCACGATTAGGTTTGGATCAGAAACAGAGGTTCAAGGGCATAAGGTTTTGTGAGTATTTGTTCTTTCTTTTTTTTTCTGTGATTTTCTCTCTTATATCAGGAGTGAAGAGTGAGATTTCTGTTTTTTTAGAGAGAGTGAAGAGTGAGATTTCTCTTTATAAGACAGTTCAGGTGAGGGTAAAATTGGGAGGATTAGACACTAAGTCGGGTAGGATAAGGATGTACAAGGTAGTGGAATTTGAAATGGTGAGTGGAATAGTGAAAGTGGTTTTGGACAATCTGCAGGATAGTGGAGACAAGTGAACTTGGGTGAAAGTTTGCTAATTTGTTTTGTTTCTTTCTGTTTTTTGCAGGTTATGTTGGTGATAAGTTGGAGGTGGTGGAATGAATTGTGTAATTGTACAAATGTGAGCTGTCCATACTGATTTTTTTTTGAATTTGCAGGTACAAAAATCAAGTTGTGGGATGGTGGAAAACGTGGGATTGAAATGAGAGTGGAATTGTAGAAACCTTGTCTGTTTTTTGTAGTGCAGGTTAATGATATGGATATGGTGACATGAAAATATTAGGATGTTATGGAAGAGAGGAAACACAACCTAAAGAGCTAGCAAACAGAATAATTACTACTCATCAAAATATGAATATATATTCTTTGCCCTCATTTAATTTTTACCTTTAATTGTGACTATCAATCATTATTGTGAAAATGCAAAATACCTATGCAACTTTTAATTTTTTCTTTTACTGGTGTAGAACAAAATTTGACAGTAGTAACTACTATTATTATTAACCTCTACCAATGTGAATGGTAATTGCTTATATGTAAAAAATAAAACTAATTGTAAAACTTGGCCTTGCTGTAATTATATATTAAAGGTTGAAATAATTAAAAATAAGTACAAAGATATCCAGTCTTAAAAAAAATAAAGCAAAGTGTGTATGCTCCTAACATAATTAAAATAGATTGCAGTAAATCAAGTGCTATAATGATTTTTATTATTATAATAACATAGGTACTATTTAAAATGAGAATAAATCTATTATTACTATATTGTTATTATTACTATTATATTTACAAATTCTAAACAAATTTCAAGTGTGAAACAAAATCCTACAATTGTCTTGAATAAAAATTTGAAATAAAAAAACTAAACTAACTGTTAATAAAATAAAAAATTGTAAATTAAAATGTAAATTAGATAAAATCTTTCAATGGGAAAGATTTTATCTAATTCAAAGCTCTAATCAAAATGTAAATTAAAAAATTGTAATTTTTAAAATAAAAAATCTAAACTAATTGTTAATAAAAAAAATAGAACATATTTTTAATGAGGAAAGATTTTATCTAATAATTGAATTCATTCACTATTAAAAAAAATCATTCAATTAATAATAAATCCTAACTAAAAAAAAAAAGGAAATGCAAACAATTATTCACATGAAAAATGCAACATTGCATTTAAACAAATTTAATGTAAAGATAATAAATTAATTACTAATTACATAGTTGAAAGTCAAATGCAACAATGCAATACTCATGTGAAAAATGACATTAAACTTTATTTGAAAGTAAAACAATCAGATAAAAATGTTTAAAAAAAGAAAAAATTCGGGCAAAATTTAGAATGTGACACCCAAAAAATGTATTATGCTTTCAAGTATCATCAACAACCAGAGAAAGAAGTGGTTGGTAATGTTGTTAGACCTAGAGCCATATTTGTGTTTTGGATGGCTTGTCAATACATGCTTGCTACAAAGGAAAGATTGGTGTGATTTGACTTGCTTGAGAATGACTCTTGTTGTTTATGCAGGAAACAAGAAACACTTCAACATATCCTCTTCTTTTGTCCGATTCTGAAACACATTTGAAAGTATGTATGTGATTGATCGAAGATAATTCATAATCTTAATGGATGAACAAAAGAGATTAATCGGATTGTAGACAAGTACAAAGATAAAGACTAGATAGCAGAGATTCTAAAGTGTGTCCTTGCAAAAATTACGTATGAAATTTTAAAATTCAGAAATGTCACATGCTTTGGAAATAATGTTAGTAGCTCTACCATATATCCTTAAATTATTTATACCATTGTGTACAAGTTATGGACAAGACCTAAACTTAAACACAACATTGCTAGATTTGTGATGCTAGTTTATCGAGTAGTTTTGGTCCTTTTTATTCATTTGGAGGGATGTATATTGATCGTCTTATTTATATTTGTTTTTAGAAGTATCAATAAAGTATTTTTATTTAATGTAAAAAAGACAAAATTTTGAGTTAAATTTTTTTTTAGTAACTTTTCATTTTAATTACAGTCATTTTTCTTTTGTTTTTAATTTAAATTTCAATAAAAATAGTTTCATCTCTTTTTTTTTTTTTTTGATAATTATAAATTATTTTTATTAATAACAATGAACAAATTATGATTGGGAATGTGAAATGAAGGGTTATATCAACAAAAAAATAAAATAAGGAATTGAAAGATTATTGTGATACAATGTAATATTTCCTAATTTAAATAAAAATTTATATTGAAAATTATGAATAAAAGTTTAAAAGTAGCATATTTTGATATAAAAGATAAAAAAAAAAAAAAAATTTATGGTGCGTTTATTTGAAGAAGTAAATGAGGCGAAAATAAAATGAGAAAAGATATGGTGCGGTTTATATATATTGGTGTTTTTACATTAACCGTGAAATAAGAGGCGTGAGCAGTGCGGCGGAGGTTAAAAATCTGGAGAGTATGGATTACTACAACATACTGAAAGTGAGTCGGAGCGCTACCGACGTTGACATCAAGAATTCATACAGAAAGCTTGCTATGGTATGGCATCCTGACA
This sequence comes from Vicia sativa, assembly GCA_021764765.1. Lineage (NCBI taxonomy): Eukaryota > Viridiplantae > Streptophyta > Magnoliopsida > Fabales > Fabaceae > Vicia > Vicia sativa. The sequence goes on from CM038794.1 coordinate 34,682,019, forward strand.
AAAACCCTGCTAACAGAGCCGAAGCCGAGGCCAAATTCAAGCTAATTTCTGAAGCCTATGATGTTTTGACCGATCATCACAAGCGTAGAATCTACGATACTCACGGAGACGCCGCACTTAAGTCTGGCGTCGTCCCTCCACCACCTCCCAAACATTCGCATTATCCTTATGCCGCTTCGTCTTCACGCCTGAATCGTCAGAGTAGTACCGCCTATCATTATAATCCTCGCAGTCCGCATGATATTTATACTGAGATCTTCGGTCATGATGCTGGGACTCCTATCAAGAAGAAAGCTCCTCCTTTGGAGCGTCCGTTGCTTTGCAGCCTTGAAAATCTCTATCAAGGAGTTGAGAAGAAGTTGAAGATTACAAGAACTGTAACTGATCATCATGGGTAAATCAATTTTAAACCCTAACTTTATTATTATGATTATTATGATTTTTGTTGGGATTGATTAGTTATTAGGTCTAAATGCTTTCTTCATTGAACTTGAAATTGAATTTAATTGCTAACTCATCTCATCATGATTCTGAAATTCAAGTCACAATAACCCTTTTTTCTGGTTATTTTTTTTTAGTAGAGGATACCTAGGAACATTGCTAAGTTTTATGCTTTATTTTTCTTCTAAAATCTGATATCCCTCCAAACAGGGGAGTTCAATGAATGAGAGGGTTATGAAGGGGTTTTACAAATTTTCCAAATCATTTTCACTGGGATAAGAGGCTTGGTTGTTGTTGGAGTTTAATGTTGAACGTTAAAATGTTGTGTTACTGTTGAAATTGAATTGTATGAATGAGTTGTAAAGTAATTAAATCATTCTAAGTGATTAGAATGTTTGCTTGAAAAATATGAATATTACATACACCCTCAAACTCAATCATAGGGGCACAAACATTTCAAATACTTAAGGATCAGACCTTAATTGGATAGGATAGGATTTAATTTTGGTATTTGGTTTTCATATTTCTCTAAATAGGATTAGAATATAATTATATATGATATGCTTGTTATTTTGTTTCCATGTTTTAGGGTCCACTTTCTATAGAAGTGGATGGTTTCTATTAGTGAATGATAAACAATAACTAATATTAAAAACTTGGAGATTTCTAGTCTCTTGAAGCATTAGAATCTATCTTTGTGGGCTCTGTCAGTTTCTAGCATGCAGAAAATTTTCATCGGCCATATCTTTAACAACAAAAGTAGTTTCGTGGTTGGCTCTTAACTTTCTATTTTACGTATGATATGATGTCATTATACGAGTTACGTATAACATACCCAAAACATGATAATTTATGGCGAAAAGTCATTTTTCACTGTTGTGCAAATCCTAGAAAAGTAGGAAACAAAGTGAAAATAATTTTAGCATATTTCCAATTAAAAGTGAAACAAAAACAAGATTTTGAAATTGAGAAGCAAAATGCATAGTAGAACATAACCCTTTCTGACAATTAAAGAAAACATTCGCGATTTTGTAATGGAAGCAGAAATGGAACCAAACACTCCATAAGTTTGTATGGTATTTGTTATGACTATATGTGTGAAAGCGAGGAAATTGATGGTAAGCGAAAGGTTGAGAGAGAGAATTTTAGAAAATCAAAGAAGTCAGTTATCACATAATCATGTAACTCTACATTTCCAGATATAGTAGACAACTTAACTGATATCCTATCTGACTGTTGCCTACCACTGCAACAGAGATGCTGACTCAACCTCAACAAGAGTCTCTGATAAGAAGCTCTAGTAAACCCCTGTAAAAGCAGTTACTCTAATAGGTTAAATTGATGTCTCTGCTATCTACTTAACAAATGGATATGTTTGGATATCTCACCATATATGACTAGTAAACAAAATGAACTAATCAAATTAAAATGGATATGTTAAAAACCGGTTTTAATAGTTCAGTTTTTGTCAATACAGTTTATATGTGGATATGATTAGACTGATTTATCTGTTACTATTTCCCCTTAAGCAGGAGACACTGTTTACTTTTAGCAGGATCACCTTTTTAGAAAATTTCTTCAATAGTTCTTTCACAAGAAGAAATTAATATTATCTGATTGCTTACAATGTTTGACGTACATAAACTATTTCAGGAAGAGTCGTACTGAGGAGGAGATTGTGACTATTGACATAAAACCTGGCTGGAAGAAGGGGACAAAGGTTACCTTCATTGAAAAAGGTGACCAAGGGCCTGGCATCATCCCGGCAGATATCATTTTTGTAATTGAGGAGAAACCACATGCACGTTATACAAGGAATGGCAATGATCTGATAATTAACCAAATGATGACTCTGGTTGACGCCCTTACAAATAAAATATTGGAAATCCCTACCTTGGATGAGAGGCGACTCACAGTCCGGTTGTCAGGTATAATCACACCTGGCTATGTGCACATAGTACCTAACGAAGGAATGCCATTATCCAAAGAACCTGGAAGGAAGGGAAATTTAATAATTAATATTATTGACATCAAGTATCCCTCGAGTTTAACTTCTCGGCAAAAATCTGATCTGAGGAATGTCTTGAGTTAAATCAAGCAAAAAAAATTGTATGCACATTGTGAATATATGATGTGTATGGTATTTATGCATGTGAATAGGGGTGATTTGAGTACTTACTAGGGGCTAGAATACCATGGTGCCATACTTGATTTTTTTTGCAGGGTAGGAATCCTAAGTTAATGATAGGAAGCACCAATCTTGGTGAAACAAATAGTTAGTTAAGTTCTGTTGGTTTTTCATTATTTTACATTAGCTGTTTTTCCTTTTGGCTTAACTTAGGTTTCTGGAGCGTTGATTTGATCACAATGAATCATGTTTTACATAATCTTATTGGATAGATTGTGTAATTCTTTATTTGTTTATTTCATCACGGGTTTTATTTGATTGATATGCTGTTTTTTGGTTTCTAAATTAAACACAACTCTTTCATTATAGTCTCCTTTTTTTTTGAAAAAATTATACATTCTTTTAGAAACAGAAAAATATCATACTTTAATCACCAAAAGATGTTTTACGAATATATTTCTTTTCCTCCTAAAATTTGATAGGTGACGCTTGCTCTTCTTTTATGTGATGAGTAATACTAGTGAGGTGTGATGAGTAATACTAATAAGGTGACCATCTAAAAAAGGTGACCATCTAAAAAAGTTGGGTAATCTTATCCACCTGAGTTGGGTAATCTTATCCATCTGAGTTAAGTTGTCAACCTTAAAAACTCTTAAGGTGTTTATTATCATGGGTCATGTTTTTATTTTTAAATAGTTGTATATTTTTAAATAATTATATATTTATCCTAAATATATTAATGATAATTTTTATTTTGTTTTAAAATAAAATAAATTTTTTTCAACTTCTTTTTTCTTTGTCCTGTTTATCAATTTTTATTACCTTTTTTTTTCTTCTTCTCTATTTTGATTCACTAGTCTCTAAACTCTTCCTCATTAAATCAATCCCTTCTTTCTTAACATCATCAACTTTTTCTTCATCTTTGTTGTACTCTCAACCAATCTCTTCTTTAATTTTGTATTTGCTTTCTGTTATTAATATTCATAGATGATAATAATTTTGTATTTGATTTTTGTTATTAATATTCATAAATAAATAATTTTGTATTTATTTTCTATTAATAATATTCATAGATGGATTTTATCTTTAAACATTGGTAGTTTCTGGGTTATGTTTGGTGTGTTGCTGCTATGAAATGATGATAATGAATTTGTTTGATAATGATGACTCACATAACAAATTATAATTACTAAGAATGCACTCATGTTTTCATCCAAATCACACATCAAAGAATATTAAACTCCACTTCATGAGTCGTAGATTCATCCAACTTAACACACTGGAAATCTCCCGAATCACTATCCTTCTTTCTTTTTTCTCATAACTTTTTCACTTTATTATTACTTTACTATAACATCATAAATAATAGGCAAAATAACCTTTATTGGTCCCTTAACTATATCTCGTAGTATATTTTAGTATTTTATCTCTAAAAAGTGTCAAAGTTATCCTTTAATTGTTCAAAAATGACAACGTTTATCCTTTCCGTCATCCACGTTAGTCAAAGTCAAATGAAGGGTGTACGTGACGTACATGTGGCTGACACGTCTTAATTTATTATAATATCTGAATTAAATTATTTGGACATATATTAATGTATTGAAATAGATAATGGAAGAGAAAATCTGAGCCATTGCTGCTTGAATTGTTTTCTGCAAACAAAGAGAAAATCCATTGTTCTTCGCTGAGAGGTGAAATTGAAGAGGAAATTCGTTGAGAGGTAAGTTTATTCTGAAATCCATTGTTCTTCGCTTGTATCTATGGTTTATTTTGGAGGTAGTATTTGAAGATGATTCTGATGAATATGATATTGAACTTGAAGAGGAAGAGGGTAACTTAGATGACTGTGAAGGAGGAGCTGATGAACAAGTAAACAACAAAAATAGTAAGGACAAGTGTGATGATAGTAAAGGAAGTGATAATGAAAGTGATGAACTTGGAAGTGATTGTGAAAGTGATGATAGCAGTAGAGTTAGGAGAAGGAAGTATCCCATATTCAAGATTCTAAAAGATATGACCAATTACAAATGGGAATTGGAACTTATTTCAGTACAAATGAAATTTCAAGGAGGCAATTACCACTTATGCAGTCCAAAATGGTAGAGGTTTAAGGTTTATTAAAAATGACAAGGTAAGGATTAGGGTTAGGTGTAAGGCTGGATGTGCATGGGAAGCTTACTGTGCTAAATTGAAAGATGAGAATTCTTGGCAACTAAGAAAGGTAGTTGACATTCATAGCTGCAATAGAGAATATAATGTGAAGTTATTGAAGATTAAATGGCTCAGCAAGAGGCTACTAAATTCACTTAAAACCAACCCTAGAATGAAGCTGAAGGATATTAAGGAAAAGGTTCAGAGAAAGTGGAATGTGGGGGTCAACAAAACCAAGGCTATAAGGGTTAGGTTTGCAACAAGAGACATTGTTGATGGATCATTCCTAGGAGATTATGCAAGGGTCTGTGACTATGCACATGAGTTACGAAGATCTAACCCTGGGTCAACTGTCAAAGTCAGTGTACAACCTGCCCAAAAAAAGTTTCAAGTTAAGTAGACATTTCATTGGACTTGATGGGTGTTTTTTGAAAGGCCTATGTGGAGGTGTTTACAGTGATTTCTGGTAAACAACCGCTAGTCTTCCAAACTATCAAATAATCTTAATGACTGTTATTTAATCTCTCTGGTAACTTGTAGGATCGACTAGATTGATCCTATGGGGTATTGGTCGTTTGGATAAATCTAATTGTGGAACTGGTATTCATAGTTAGGATTTTTATTTAAAGTGTTTTAGAGGCATTCAATTCACTTCGATTACCATACTAAAGGAATCTAATGACATGATTAAGTAAATAAATGCAAAACTGGACTGAATGATTAAAGATTCAAATGTAAAAGAAACGTTTAGATGCAGAAAAGAATAAATGACTTTGAATATAAAAGCTTTAATGTAAAGACATGGATGTAAATGTTTCAATGTGTAAAAGATTCGAATAGAAGAACAATGTTTAAGTGCGAGAAATAAGTAAATGACTTTGAATGTAAAAGTATTTAAATGACATTGACATGAAAATGGAAGATGAACTGGAAAAGATAAAGAGTTTTTACTGAATTATAAATGTTTGGTGTTATCATACGTACATTGTTCGAGCATTCATTTCCCTATCCATGTGGTATTTTGAATGTTTACTGAATTTTGTACAATAGATATGACACACGAAATCCTAACACTAAGACTTCTATTTATACTACTTCGACCATAACGGTCTTGCTTATAGAATTCTGCCACGTTCGGAACATGCAGAGTGTTGCTTCTCTCTAGCCTCCACGCGTCTTCGAACGCTCCAGCGCATACATATTTGATTTCCAATATCCCGCTCATGTTTGAATTTCAAACACCTTGGTATCCTTCGCTTCGAATCCGTTTCACAACCTTCACAGACATAGTCTTGTTGCCGCTTTGAAGCTTCTTTTAAGTGATTTCTTCACAACTGTCATTCGAAGCTCCGAGCTTTGACATACCCGTTCGAAGAACAATCTCTTCCATTCCGAACCGTAGCATTTGCTTTATTCCAACGAAACATCCATATTGTTTCATTTCGAACTGTATCATCAAAATCTTCAGCCAACAAAATGCCCCTTTAAAATATGTATTTCGAACCTCCTGAGAAATACTTATTTTAAATATATTTACAAGATTTTGATGTGACTTTTGAGTAATCATGATATTTATTGTGTATGACTTCAACCACGTCAATCAAGACGCCTCTTGGATTTCTTAACCGTATTGAACTAGTGATCACAGCATGGTGCGGTTACAAAATAATGATTATTATTAATCATGCTTATTACCAATATCGACTTTACGCCACCTCCTACGAATCCACCCACTACTCCCGTATCCTAGTCTTACTTAGTGGATGTTTAAACTTCCACACTATAAAAACTAATCAACTTAGTCTTTATTCTTTTTTCCACATTCTGAAACTTCTTCTTCCTCTACTCTCACTAAAACCCTAAAACTTCCAACAATCTTCAACAATGTCTTCATCAACATCATCCCAACTGAAGAAAACTTCAAAGAAGAAGAGCAAGAACACAGGAACAATCATGGAAAGTAAGGTGGGCACTTACCAGGGTCAATCTGTGCTCATTCCTCAGATGATCTCTAAAGAAAAGGAAATGTTGTACGCCTCTCAGGTATTGATTCCTACTAACGCTGCTGGAAAAAGATTTGCTTTAATGGGTCCTCTTACTGTTTTTGAAATCTTGAAAGACACTAGGAAAATCTTCCCTGTTTGTTATAACTTCAAACCCTTGTTTAATAAAATGGATATCCCTAAGATAGGAACTGAAAGTATAGGCGAATCATCTGATTCGAAAGCCGTAGAAACTCCAATCGTTCCCCAAAAGATCCCTTTGTGTTAGATTATGTGAAGAGTAACTTTAAACCATTTCGATCCTGCCCTACCTCAGACATAGCTTACCAAAACTGGCTCACCAAAGTAGAAGCCAAAAAATCCCATCAATGGGAGGAATTAGGAATCTACAATCTGATTAAGCTATCGAAACCAGGTTTCACCTATAGTCATCCACTATTATTTGCCTCACTATACTTCTGGGATAGCACCTACAACACCTTTCATCTTCCTGGCGGAATGATAACGCCCACGTTTTTCAATATAGCAGCCATCACTGGTCTTTCACTAGTAGGAGAAACTTACATCCCTGATAATGAAGAACACTCCAGTATTATTGACTTCAATGTCAAACTAGCCAGCTTTTCCAAATTCATCAGCCACTACCACACTGAAGGAGATAGCGTCTCAGATGTGGAACACATTGCCTTTCTCACTTTATGGTTGTCAAGATATGTATTTTGTAGCAGATCCTTGCAAGTAGCAAGTAGGTTCATTCCCTTAGCTAGAGACTTACATGAGAATATGAGAGTTTGTCTGAGCGAACTGCTGCTTGTTGACCTTTATGAAAGTTTAAGATCAGCCATTTCGAGTTTGAAATCCCATACTCCCCAAAACATCCTTCTAGCTGGCCCTTTCTGGTTGCTCCAATTATGGCTCAATGCCATGTTCGAATCCTCGTTATCAACTGCTGACACCATTGTCGAACAAGATCCGGAGATAGCGGATAGAATTATTGAAGGTACGAGGCTGCGAAAACTCACTCCGAATGATGACAAAGATGACTTCAAAGTCCTTTTCTCGCAGTATATCATGATTTTCTCCAAGAGACACAAATTTGAAGAGACCATGGCACCCTTTGCTTCAAGGACTCATGGACCATCATGGTTCACCATGTCTCTTTCAAAAGCTGTTAAAAGTAAAGAAATTCAGGATATTTGGAAAGCATTTCTGCTCCCTAGGCTAATCTCCTCACGAATCACTCCTTCCAAGAATCAAATCTTCCTCTTTGCCTACCAACCTAACTTCGTCTCTAGACAGTTTGGCTGTGCCAGTTAATCCCTGAACCTCTGTTCCAAACACAGAGTGCCATAACCTCGGGTCGAACATTTAAAGCAAGAGAAGCCAAGCTACAACAAGAACAGTATCAAGATTTCGCTCAATTCGAACTACTACCTTTTGAACCAACACACTTCACAGCGAACGGATTTCTGGAATGGTGGACCAAGTTCTACCAATCTTATATGTTTGACACACTCACCATTCAACAGAAGCTAACTGATGCGTTCAATGTGCAGGTACACTCCAAGAAAGGTATGTTCACTCACGCCAAAGAGATTAGGGATTTTCGAATTATTTGAAACCACTTATGATCCCACACGCTTGAAACCACGTGTATCGAGCATCCGGACCTTGAAGGAAAAATTTGAAAAAATTTCTAAGTTCAAACTTCCTTCGGGTTGTCACCGAGGATAGGTATAGGTTGGCACTCAAATGCATCCACCTAAATTTCCTAGATTGCCTACCTCGGGCGGCTCGGCTTGGTTTCCTCCATACCCTTGGTGGTTGACTTGCAAAGAGATGTTCAAATACAAATCTCAAAAGAAACTAAAGCCATCGAGGCTGTGACATGGGCTCAAATCACGGGCTTCATAATTTCCAGGACATCTTCGCTATGACCTTTCGCCATGTCGATTATATCTAATCAAAGCGAGTGCGAATGTTGGAAAATCCCAAATGTTTCTTACTTTCTTTATTTTAACATTTTACTTTAATTGTTTCGATTTTCACCATCGGGATAAAGCCCGTTGCTTGAAGTCTAAAGAAGGAAGCACCTCCCAACAATCTGTCGAAACTAATGATGATGTGCCTCTAGCCATACCAACAACAACTACTACAACAACAACAACCAGAATAGCAAATGTTCCAACTCCAAAGGTAATCAATTAACCACGATGTTTGAATAAACGAAGTTTATGATTTAGATCTAACTCATGTCTAAACCTTTTCGGACTAACAAACTTCCAAACCACCAGAAGAAAAACCAAGCACCACTGGAAAGAATCCCAAGGCTGGTGGAAATTCCCCAACTGCTTCAAAAAAGAAGCAAAAGAAAGAAGTTTCTAAAGGCATTGAGCCTACTAGCATTTCTGGACTCGATTCCAGAGATGTTGCTCCCTCCACAATATCCAAAATTCCACCTTCGACCTCCAACGTAATGTTGGAACATATTGATAGCAACCTTTCCTCCGATAATCCACAGGTAAATTGAATTCGAATCCTTAACAAAATAGTTATTCGTACCTTGGTGCATGCTCTTAATTTTCTTTGTTTATGTAGGATACTTCGAACCCAAATCCCACTACTTCAACTCCTCCATCAAAGACTGCTGCTCCAATCAACTTTTCTCCTCATGGGGACTCCAGTAATTTTGTGCAGAACAAAGGATCCTCCAACATGGCGATTCCGACTGGAGCTTCAGAGGCACATGATGACCATGGTACTTCCCCTCCTTTAAAAGAAACGGATGAAGCATCGCCTCATAAGTCTGCAGAGATTCTACCAGAAACTTGTCTCCCAAAGTCTCCTCTCGAAACCCTTCAAGAGAGCCAAAATGTCACTCATGCTGAAGAGGAAAAGGCTAATTCTTCTCAAGGGTGTGAAGAATCTGCAGACGAAGGATTTGAGGAAGACGAAGCCCAGAGCGGTTCGAGCGATGGAACAGATTCTGATGCTAATAGCAGTGAGACCAATTCTATCGAAGTGGTGGATCTGGTTGACGATGGAGAAGACAATGAGCAAGACCAAGATGAAGGCGATTGTGGCAAGACTAATGAGCCTATGGAAGTCGAAATGGATGTGACTCCCTTGCGTATGGAACTTCCCGAATCTTCCCAATCTCAAATGACTGAAGAGGAGTTAGCTCTCCTAAGACGAAATGACCCAATTGGGTACATGAAAGCTAAATTAGCTCAAAGGGATACTCCTCTTGCTAGGGCTGATACTAGTTCGACCAACAACCCATTGTCCCTAGATGATAGAGTTGTACTCCTTAACAAAGTCAAGAGAACAATCCTTGATGTAGACTTGTTCGAAGTGCTCAAAAGGGATAGTACAACTTGCTACACCATGAAGGAGCTTCTTACGCAAGTTAACCTCGCCACCTGCTCTTTAGAAGTCAGCACCATACATTCATACAAATTTACGGCATAATTAAAATATTCACCTAGAAAAGTCTAAACGACACAAGTTTTCAATATTTTAGTTTTCCAATACAACTCTTAAATTGTACGGCTATTGCAGTTTTAAACTTCCAATTCTTACGATTCCCATAACGTTAATCAATTACATATATGGATATAGGAGTCTCTTTTTTCTTCTTTTTTTTTTTCCTTGGCAAAAGTTATAAGGTCTTAATTGTTAACAAAATTTAATACAATTTCAGGCAACAAAAATGGAAGAAGATTTTGTCACCTTTCCTTTGGTAGACGAGAAAATAGTCAAACGACGTATGTTAGATTCTTGTGAAAAATAACATTTCTCTAATTTTATTCTCATCCTCCAGGTAAATGTTAAAACACTGCACTTTTAATTTGTTTTTCTTCGAATAATAAAATGGATTTATTTTTTATTTAACAATGGTTAAATTGTTAGAAGTTTGTGAATAAATTCACAATATTTCACTTTATTTTTTGTAATAAACAGTCAAAAAGAAGAAATTCCCAAAAGGAAACAAAAGAATGAAAATGGTGAAGAATGGAATCCTCTACTATTTAAAAAAGAAAAAGAAAATAGTTCTGATAAAAAGGAGTACATTCCACAAAATACGTCTTTTGAAGATATGATGTCTTTAAGGTATAAATATATTATTTTAATATATAATTGTTTTTTTTATAAACTTTCTTTTATGATAGGTAGAGAACAAGAATTGTCTGTTTATTTATTTTTTAAAATTTCAAGGAGAGAGAAGTTAAATACATTTGGAAAAAGAGAATGGACAATTATGATGAATATGCTAACATGCATCATAAAGCAGATGACCATGAGGTAATTAAATTATAATTTTATTTATTTATTATAATTTATAGAATGAAAAATGCTATTTGTTACGACATCCATTTCTTTGAAACTGTACAAATAGTATGCATGATGTAATCAATTTATATTTGGAGCCATAATTCAATCTTGCTTTTAGCTTGGCTTCACTTTTATTTAAGCATTTACTTGTCTGTAGTATATATGATTTGAAAACATACTTGTTTTACTTGATAGTAGTTAACGGTGACGGTGTGATGCATAAAAGTTAAAATGATAAAGGATTTATGGAGTCAATAGTGTTTTTCTTTTCTTTTTTTAAAGAAAGAAACTTAACTTTTATTATTTAATAAACAATAAGCAATATTATTTGTACAGTTTAAAAATGCTATATGATTTTAAACACATTATGTAGTGGCTGATGCGTTGAGTTGGAAGACTTTGCATATGTCAGCAATAATGGTTAGAGAGCTGAAATTAATTGAACAATTCAGAGATATGAGTCTTGTTTGCGAGACGACGCCACAAAGTGCTATGCTAGGAATGTTGAAGATTAACAATGATTTCTTGGATAAGTTCAAAGAAGCTCTGAAGTTGGATGTGAAACTAGTGGATTCGATGGTTGTGAATTATCCGTTTGAAAATAGTGATTTTAATTTGAATGCGCAAGGTGTGTTGAGATTCCGTGATCGGATCTGCATTCCTGATGATGCGGAACTGAAAAGATTAATTCTTGAAGAGGTTCATAGGAGTCAGTTGAGTATACATCCGAGAGCTACTAAAATGTATCAAGACTTGAAGAAACTATTTTAGTAGCCTGGGATGAAGCATGATGTTGCGCAGTTTGTGTACGCATGTTTGACTTGTCAGAAGTCGAAAGTTGAACATCAGAAGCCTGCGGCGGGGTTGATGCAACCGTTGGAAATTCCAGAATGGGCGTGGGATAATATTTCAATGAATTTCATAACACGATTACCTAATATTGTACGAGGACATAATTCTATTTGGGTGATTGTTGATAGGCTTACAAAGTCGGCTTATTTCATACCTATTGACATCAGTTTTCCTGTACCGAAACTTGCGGAGATTTAAACTAATATGATTGTTAAGTTGCATGGCGTTCCGTTGTGTATTGTGTCGGACAGAAGTCTGAGGTTCACATCTGATTTTTGGCAGAGTTTGCAAGACGCGTTGGGCTCCAAGCTAAGGTTGAGTTCAGCGTATCATCCTTAGACTGATGGTCAGACAGAAAGGACGAATCAGTCGTTGGAAGATTTGTTGCGAGCATGTGTTCTTGAAGAGAGAGGAACGTGGGACACTTGCCTTCCATTAATAAAATTCACCTATAATAATAGTTATCATTCTAGTATCGGGATGGCACCTTTTGAAGCGTTGTATGGTCGGAGATGTAGAACTCTATTGTGTTGGCATGAGACGGAAGAAAGTGTAGTACTTGGACCTGAACTCGTTCGAGAGACTATCGAAAAGGTGAAGATTATTCGGGAAAAGATGAAAGCTTCCCATAGTAGACAAAAGAGTTATCATGACAAGCGGAGGAAATTTTTGGAATTTTAAGAATGTGATCATGTATTCTTGAGAGTTACACCAGTGACCGGTGTTGGTCAAACGTTGAAATTGAAGAAACCTACTCCTCTTTTTATTGGTCCATTTCAAATATCGAGCAGAGTTGGAAAGGTTGCTTATAGGGTGGTGTTGCTGCCGAATCTTTCGAATTTGCACAATGTGTTCCATGTGTCGCAACTTCGGAAGTATATACCGGATTCATCTCATGAGATTCGTATGGATGATGTGCAAGTGCGAGATAATCTTACCGTAGAAACGATGCCGGTACAAATCGAGGATCGCAAAATGAAGATTCTACGGGGAAAGTAAATTACGTTGGTGAAAGTTGTCTGATTAGGAGCTGCTGGAGAGAGCACGACCTGAGAATTGGAGAGCAAGATGCGATACTCCTATCCCGAGTTATTTGAACCAGGTAAACTTTTATTTTCGAGGAAGAAAATATTCCAAGTGGGGGAAAGTTGTAACACCCCAATATTTAATTATTTATTTAATTAAATATCTCCGTATATTTTACGAATAATTAGTATTGTTGTAGAATGTCAACTTAAGTCATTATATGAGCATAAAGCGATTAATTTATTTAAGTTTCAGGAATAACATTATTATTTTATTGGTTGAATTAGTTGAGTAGTCATATTAGAAATAAGTTAGAATTGGTGTTGGGCCTAAAATATGGTGTTGCTAAGTAATAAGGGGTGTGTTGCCTAATTCCATTTAGATTTGTTAGAAATAATTAAATAAAATAGTATTATTATTATTATTATTATTAGTAGGATTAGAAAAGAAAAGAAAGAGAGTCATTAGAAGAAAAGAGAAAGAGAAATAGGTTTTTGGAGAACACGAACGTGAGAAAGTTGCTAGAGCCAAGGTTCTAGAAATCCGATCAAGGTTTAGAGCTACCATTAATCCAAAGAGGTAAGGGTGGGGTTCTTTCTTTATAATTGGGAACATGATGGATGATAGGTAGTTTGGAGTTTATAAATCTTGTTGGTTCTGTGTCTTGTTGTTGTTAATTTGATTCCAAATTGATGTTTGATAATCCATGGAATTAGTTGATTGAATTAGAAATTTTTTGTTTTGTTTGGGTCCCCATATTGCTAGTACCTTATGTTGAATCGATTTTGGTTTGTGAGTGTTTTGGGATGTCAAAATTTGGAATTGAAGCTTGAGGAAGATGCTGTTTGCGCAGAAAAAACCCAATCTGTCACGTTCAGTTCGCAGCGCCAACGGGTGGATGCGATGTGGACTGAGTTCCTGTCAAAGACGTGGCGCGAAGCTGAGGACGCGGCGCGTACTGTGCGATTTTAAACAATAAATTCTGATTTTTGAATTCTGCCCAATTTAGGTACTTGAAGTAGGGAACTTTGAGTAGGCTTTCATGAGTAAAATAATGTTAGTAATTAATAAGGAATGATACCGGAATTGATTAGAAATAGTTGCGATTAGTGAGTTGGTGGTTTTTAGACGGTATAGTTAACCAATCGGGATTCGAGGAAATTGTGGGAATTAGTTCGTATACATTAGTAAGCTATTAGGATGTATTTGTTTTGCTGAAAATTGTTGGATGAATGAATGCGGTTGTTGTCCCAATTATGGACAAGTGTTGTTGAAGGCTTGATGGCCAACGTTGATGGTTAAATTGTTGTTCTATGTTGTTGGTTGTGGATGTTGTTGTTGTATACCATATATGATAGTCGCATACATACATTGCATATTATGTTGGCCTATGTTGACAAAAACACGTTGGCCGTTGGGGGCAAAGTTGATTACGTTGAAGGCTTACGCCTTGATGCCTCGGTAAACTGACAGTTGATTACGTTGGGAGTTTTACTCCGATGGTATCACATGCATTTGCATTCGTCTGAGTTGCATACTATATTGCATATTTATGTTGTTGCGCGGGTGTATTATGTTGTAGTTGATTTAGTGGTGAGATTTCAAAATAGTAATTTCTATATAATTATATATTATATATTATTTATCATGATCTTAATTATATAGTTTGATATCTCACCCTTTCAATTGTTTCGCCGTTGTCTTTATACTGGTATCGTGCAGGTAATCAGGAGGAGTAGTTGTTATCGTTTTTAGTTCGAGTTTGCTAACATTGCTCTGATACGTAGCACTCGGGGGGAAAATGAACACTTGTCTTGTTTAGTTGTTTTATGTTAAACTTTATGTTGATTACCGAAGAGTTTAATTATGTTGATGTTGCTTTATGATTTGAAAGATGCTATGTTCTATGTGGAGAATAATTATGAAACCGTTGCGTGATTAATGAAGTTTTTTATGTTTTGAAGACTAAAATTATGCGTTTTGTTAGTTCCGCTCCTTTGGAGTATTATGTATCTATTTTAAGTAAAAATGACAGGTTATGTGTTTATGTTGAAAAGTGTGACATCTTGATTATGTTGTGAAAAGAATTTTATACTCTGATTTTCTATTTAACTGCTTGGGGTAAATTGGAGTGTTACAGTATGCCCCAGATGTAGATTGGTTAGAACCGAACTGAGTGAACAATTTTGTTTGTTCTTTTATTTTCTGCACCGTTAATTTTTTGTCTACCTTATCTGTTTTATAATGTTAGATCAGATGTCAAGACATCATGAATCTGCTCGATCCAGAATTTCATTATGCAAGTGGAGAAATTCATAATTCATAAACCAACAATATTTGAATTTCGACTAATAATTCCAATGATTTGGAAAAGCATGCATGGATACCGACATCAACGACAATAAGGAGTTGTGGAAGGTTGTGGTTCGAGTAGAGCACAAGTGGTCTGTGTTTTCCAACAACAAAGAACACTTTGAGATGGTTTTCGTTGATGCAGATGTAAGTTCCTAAACTTTCTATGTTTGTACTCTTATTAGTAACTTTGGGTCAGTTGTTGTTGTGCTTTGAAGTTTAGGTCTTTCTTCATCCTTGTTTGTAGTGTTTAATATTTTTTTTGTAAAGTGAAGTGTAAAATTTCTGATTTTTTCCTGTATCTTTACTTAAACTTGGGTAACTTTCATTGATTTGTTTGCTGTGTAATTTTTTTGGTATTAAACTCTATTTTGTTTGTGTTATGGGTTGACTGTGTTTCATGTGTTTTGTTTGTGTCTGGTTTGACCGTGTTTCCTGTGTTTTGTGTGTTAGAGGTAGTTGATATTTTTTGTGGTATATGGTATCTTGTCTCCATTTCCTTTCCAACTTTCCTAACAATGGTGTTATTGTTTTTTTCATTTCTTTAGTTTAGTGTGTTGTGATACTTGTAGGATGTTCGTAGTAGACTTAACAGGATATGTTTGTGATTTATTTAGTAGACTTAACAGGATATGTTTCTGGTTTATTTAGGATACTTAATACGTATAACCTATTTTTTTTTCTGTATCAGGGGTTTGATATCCATGTTGTTGTTCCACCTATTTATTTCGCAGCATATGACTCCAAATTTGAATTGTACCACACATACACGGTCTCGAACTTCAAAGTCCAGCCAAATAACTTGATATTTAAATCTTCCTCACACAATTACCTGCTAAAATTTACTGGAGGTCTGTTTCTGATGTTGACAAGCATGTCATACAACCCAAAATACGCGCTTTTACCAGTTTTGCTAATATACGGGCCGATAATTACTAGAAAGATGTGTTGATAGGTAACATTATGAACTGTCTAAATATTACCTAATTAGTTGTTTTCCTTGAAATCACTTTTAGCTTCCTCATAACCAATGTGTTGTTTTTGTCCATGTAAATCCAACATAATAGGTGTGCTCGAGGAGAGTGTTGGATATACGCAGCCCCATAGCGGGAAAAAAACAATAGGCAAATTTCATCCTACGGGATGCGAGGTATGTCATCTGTGTATACAGTTAAGTTATATTTGCATGATCAAATGTTTCCAACAATCATAACTGCTCCACCTTATCATTTTCAGCAACAACACCATGAATTGTACCCTCTGGGAGGGATATGCTGCACAATTCTTTAAGCTTAAGCAGGATGTGTCTGCACCAATAGTTGTTGTGATGCTTCAATATGCAAAAGTTAAATAAGAGGGTTTGTTATTCGTTAGTCGTTTAGTAACATTAATGCCTTTTTTTACCACTAAAATATGTCACTTTTCCTGTGATTTGTAAATGTAGGCCAATTTCCACTTTCGGTCATCAACACTTTCCATGCTACCAAACTTTATATTAACCCAGATTTTCCGTCAGTGACCACCTTTATTGATAGGTAACATAGTACCACCTCCATAAGTTTGCATTTATCAATTTATACTTATACTTAGTTCCATGCATAACTCTACATCTTTTTTACATCTTGCAGTTTCCCAAAGGATACCTTGCAGAGTGTTTCCAGCCAGCTAAGTACTCAATCACAGCATAACGGTCGTACATATAGCCGACAATATTACACAAACTCCCGAACAGAAATTACTAAAAAATGTTGCGGTTCTACTTCTCAGTGAAATAAAAAAGTTGCGCACGGTAAACTACTTGACTCATTACACCAGTGCAATTATTGAACAAAATAACAACTATTAACCATCATTTCTATTTTCATGTACCTTTATTCATACAGACCACCTTCTGCACTACGGTCGTTGAGACGAAGAAACTTATTGCATCTTCTTTTGGCTGGTATTACCAAGCCTGCCATGCATGCCCTAAAGTTGCCTATGGTGATAAACCTCCATTCGAATGTGATAATGGCCATTTCACTGAAGCATAAATCTACAGGTATCAATAATTTTATAATACTCGATATCATTATTATTTGTATACTCTTTTACACTTTGTTAGAACGACACTATTCCTTACTGTATTCATACAACAATATATCTTAACTACTCATGTCATCCATGCTGTTAAGGTATAAAATAGAAATAGAAGCTATCCATTTGGGGATTGTCATACCCTAATTTTTGACCTAAGATACCAAATCATATCATTCACATATGCATAATTGCATCACTAACAGTTTCAGAACAGGATAGATCGTGTGTGTGCTCCTGAAGTCAAATTAGGGTTTAATCAAATTTTTCATCTGTTCAAGATGTGATCAATTAGGGTTTGAGTCGCCACTCACATCAATTGATCTAACTTAATCAATCATCAACATTTGATCTTCAAATTCTCAACATTTTCTCATGATCTACCTTGAATAGACCAATTAGGGTTTGATCGAGGATGGTGAATCATTGACTTTTTGCTCAATGAATGACCTATTTGCTTGGAGATTGATCTTAACATCATCAATGCAACATCTTGACCTAATTTCTTGGTTCAAAATATTCCAAAATCCATGATTGATCATCAGACAAATTTTGAATCATTTGATGAAATTTCAATTGTTCAAAAAAGGTCAAACTTTGACTTTTGGTCAACTTTTTCAAATCCAAATTTTTTCAATCATCAATACATTTCAAATGATTCATCATGATCATAAAAAATCAAAATGTGTGAAAAAGTCAACAAAAAGTCAAGATTGAAATTTTTTCTAATACTTAGAAGAAGTTTCAAGTGTTAAAAAAACATGGTTTTTCATCACTTTCATGACCGTTTTTCACCTAGATCCATTTTGATTCAAGAAAAACTCAAAACATGAAATTTGTAGATCTTGTTACAAGCTTTCCAAAATGTCGAAGAACCTGAAAAAACACTTTGTGTAGTTAGGATTTTGAAATTGAAACTTAGAGCTCCATAACCATATTTTACAAGTCAAATTTCAAGTTTATAGGTCATTTTTCACAAATTCTTCCTTCTAGAAGCCTTGTCATCAAATTAGATAGAATTTTAGAGATAAATATCAGATGAGAGTGATTAAGAGAAGGATAAGATCAAGTTAAAATTTTAACCATGGTTAAAAGAATATTCCATGTGCATTTATGGCAAAAATGTCTTTCTTGCCCTTTAAGGCAAGTTGTTAAATTTTAAGCCAATCCTTGCCATTCTTTGCCAAACTTCCTTGCCTATAAATAGAGGTCACTACTTCACTCTCAAATGACACCAAAGCATTCCTAAATAAGCTTTCCTTCTTTCTTTCTTTCTTGTTTTTCAAGTTTCAAGTTTCTAAGTGGGAGAAATTGTAAAGCTTTACCTTGCAATTTCTGAGCAATCTTAGGCTTCACACACTTTCTAAATATCATTATAAAGTTGTTGGAATCCTCAAGCTAGCCCAAGAACTAGCCAAACTCAAAAACCACCTCCTACTTCCTAAACATGTCCTTTTGAGCCATAACTTCCAAATTACCATTTCACTCGTGCTCTTCACTTTCCAATCATTCAAACACCTTCTATACATCATATAGAAGTGATCCAAACCATCTTTCCACTTCTGTAACTCCAGATTCATCACCTTCATCTTCAAATAACTCGAACTGCAGTTGGAGTTGGGTAGATCGTTCTAGGCCATTTCAATCCAAGCTAAGCATCCATACACACTCCCTAAGGTCCAGTGGTGTTGTAGCAATCATCAAACTAGCTTTGTAACACCTCCTTCGAAGAATCAGAATTCAACTTGAAGAGGTAAGTTACTCAACTTTGAACTCTTTAATTCTTGCTTTCTAGTTCAAAAATAGCTTGCCCATTTTGTTTCTGCACTATCACTGATTATTAACCCTCAATCAATTTCACAAATCATGATTCATACACGATTTCATATTGATTTGTTAGAATTAGGGTTCTTCATGTTCTTGCGAAAATTAATGGTCTTAAAATCAAAATAAATGAAATTAATCATCACCATCTTGTTCCTGACAAAAATTCGAGCAAGTTTGATGTTTACATCTCTTGATTTCATTGAAAAATGAAGAATCCATGGATTGATGAAGGTTGGAGAAGATGATGATCGTACATGCGTTATTCTTTTTGATTGATTTAGAGTCTCCAGAAGATTTCTTCATCTTCTGACTCTAACTCTTCTTCAAAAATTTCAAGTTCTGACTCATCTTTAGAAGCAAAATTTCCTTAAGATTCTGACTAATATTCTGACTCTAACTCTTCTTCAGAACTTTCAAGTTCTGACTCATCTTCAGAAGAAGAATTTCCTTGAGATTCTAACTCATCTTCTGACTCTAACTCTTCTTCAGAACTTTCAAGTTCTGACTCATCTTTAGAACCAAAGTTTCCTTGAGATTCTAACTTATCTTCTGACTCGGACTCTTCTTCATAAGTTTCATCTTCTGACTCTTCTTCAGAAGTTTCAACTTCTGGATCTTCTTCAAAAGTTTCATCTTCTGACTCTTCTTCAGAAGTTTCAAATTCTGACTCTTCTTCAGAAGTTTCATCTTCTGACTCTTCTTCAGAAGTTTCAAATTCTGACTCTTCTTCAGAAGTTTCATCTTCTAACTCTTCTTCAGAAGTTTCATCTTCTGACTCTTCTTCAGAAGTTTCATCTTCTGACTCTTCTTCAGAAGTTTCATCTTCTGACTCTTCTTCAGAAGTTTCAACTTCTGACTCTTCTTCAGAAGTTTTCATCTTTTGACTCTTCTTCAGAAGATTCATCTTCTGATTCTTCTTTAGAAGTTTCAACTTTTGACTCTTCTTCAGAAGTTTCAACTTCTGACTCTTTTTCATAAGTTTCAACTTATGACTCTTCTTCAGAAGTTTAAACTTGTGACTCTTCTTCAGAAGTTTCAACTTCTGACTCTTCTTCAGAAGTTTCAAGTTCTGACTCTTCTTCAAAAGTTTCAACTTTTGACTCTTCTTCAGAAGTTTCATCTTCTGACTCTTCTTTTGAAGTTTCAACTTTTGACTTGTCTTCAGCTTCAAAGTCATCTTATAACTCTGACTCTTCTTTCTCGAAACCTTCATTTTTCACTTGTTTCCAAATATTTTTCAAACTTGTTTTCAAATATATTTAATCCAAGGTGATTAAATGACAAGTCACGCACATGGCTCAGTGGTAAAACTTTTCACTTCTAAGCCAAGGGTCCTGGGTTCAAACCTCCTTAGGACCAAAACCTTCTTTTTATCACTAATTTTCTTTACATTTCTATCAAACTTCAACATTTTCAAAAACCAATCAAAACTTCTCATTTTGAGATGATTTTTTGCAGGAATTTCAACTTCTACGGGGAGCACTGCTTCCATGTCGTATACTAAGGAAAAAGGGGTTGCCACATGTAAAGCAAATGGCAGCATTTCATGCCAGTCTTTGTAAGTGATGAACATTTTCTAGACACTTTTTTGATGTTCTTGTTGGCGGCTTCCACGGCGTCGTTCATCTTTGGTCGGTAAGGATATGAGTTATGATGCTCAATCTTGAATTCCTCACACAGTTCTTTCATCATTTTGTTGTTCAAGTTTGATCCATTGTATGTAATGATCTTACTTGGAACTCCATATCGGCAAATGAGGTTGTTCTTGATGAACCTCACAACCACTTATCTTGTAACGTTGGTGTAAGATGCTTCTTCGATCCATTTGGTGAAGTAATCAATAGCCACTAAAATGAAGCGATGACCGTTTAACGCTTTTGGTTCAATCATCCCAATCATGTCGATGCCCCACATGGAGAAAGGCCACAAAGAGGAAAGAACATTGAGTAGAGTCGGTGGCACATGGATCTTATTTGTGTAGATCTGGCACTTGTGACATCTCTTATCGTGTTTACAGCAATTGGATTCCATTATTATCCAATAGTAACTCGCCCTTAAGATTTTTCTAGACATTGCATGCCCATTTGAATGGGTTCCAAAGGACCCTTCATGCACTTCATGAATTAAGATATCTGCTTCGTGTCTATCCACGCATCTGAGCAAGACCATGTCGAAGTTTCTTTTGTATAGCACATCTCCATCCAGGAAGAAATTTCCAGAAAGCCTCCTTAGAGTTTTCTTATCTTTGTGCGATGCCCCGAGTGGGTACTCCTGAGTTTGAAGGAAGCGTTTGATGTCGTGGAACCACGACTTATCATCGATGACTGCTTCAGTTGCAAACACATATGCCGGTCTTTCAAGGCATCTGATGCTGATATTAGGCATATCGTTCCAATGGTTGACTTTGAACATGGAAGATAGAGTGGCCAAGGCGTCTGCCATTTGATTCTGATCTCGAGGAATATGATGCAATTCAACTTTGTTGAAGAAAGTCAACAAACGTCTTGCATAATCTCCGCAGGGAATTAAACCAAGATGATGAGTTTCATACTTGTCTTTGATTTGATTGATCACAAGGGCTGAATCTCCATATATGTCAAGGATCTTGATCCTTAAGTCGATGGCTTCTTCGATACCCATGATACAAGCTTCGTATTCTGCAATGTTGTTGGTGCAATCAAATAACAATCTGGCAGAAAATGGGATATGAGAACCCTCGGGAGTAATGATGACTGCCCCAATTCCATTGCCAAAAATGTTAACTGCTCCATCAAAAATTAAGCCCCATCTAGATTCTGGATCAGGACCTTCTTCAGGTAACGGTTCGTCACAATCTTTCATCTTTAAGTACATAACATCCTCGTCAGGGAAGTCAAACTTGAGAGATTGGTATTCCTTGATCGGTTGATAAGCTAAGTGATCGGCGAGAATGCTTCCTTTGACCACTTTTTGGGCGCGGTACTTGATGTCATATTCAGATAATAGCATCTGCCATCGGGCAATTCTCCCTGTTAAGGTAGGCTCTTCAACGACGTATTTGATTGGATCCATTTTGGAGATTAACCAAGTCGTGTGGTTGATCATGTACTGGCGGAGACGGTTCGAAGCCCACACCAAAGCACAACATGTTTTCTCGAGCATGGAGTAACGAGTTTCACAATCTGTGAACTTTTTACTTAAGTAGTAGATGGCATGCTCCTTGTTACCAGTTTCATCTTGTTGTCCAAGCACGCAGCCCATGGAATCTTCCAATACGGTAAGGTACATGATTAATGGTCTTCCTTCAATTGGAGGAATCAATATTGGAGGCTCTGACAGGTATTCCTTGATACTGTCAAATGCTCTTTGGCAATCTTCTGTCCATACAACCTCTTGATTTTTGCGGAGAAGCTTGAATATTGGTCCACAAGTAGCAGTCATTTGAGAGATAAACCTGGAGATGTAATTCAAACGTCCAAGAAATCATCTTACTTGCTTTTCTGTATGTGGCGTAGGCATTTCTTGAATAGCCTTGACTTTGTCGGGGTCAACTTCAATACCTCTTTGACTGACAATGAAACCTAGGAGTTTTCCAGATCTCACCCAGAAAGTGCATTTGTTAGGATTCAAACGAAGCTGATATTTCTTTAGTCGTTGAAACAACTTTAAGAGATATTCTATATGTTCTTCTTTAGTGTTAGACTTTGCTATCATGTTGTCCACGTAGACTTCAATCTCTTTGTGCATCATTTCATGAAAGAGAGTGGTCATTGCCCTTTGGTAAGTTGCACCTGCATTCTTTAATCCAAACGACATTACTTTGTAGCAAAATATGCCCTATAGCGTGATAAAAGATGTCTTCTCCATGTCTTCGGGAGCCATTCTGATCTAATTATAACCAGAGAAACCATCCATGAAGGAAAATACGTTGAACTTAGCAGTGCTATCCACCAGCATGTCGATATGAGGTAGTGGGAAATCGTCCTTTAGACTAGCTTTGTTCAAGTCCCGATAGTCAACACACATTCTGACCTTTCCATCTTTCTTTGGGACAGGCACTATGTTGGCTAACCATTGAGGATATTCGGAGGTGACGAGGAAACCTGCGTCGAGTTGTTTTTAACCTCCTTTTTGATTTTGTCGACCATATCTGGGTGAACCCTTCTCAATCTTTGTTTAACTGGCGGACACTCCGGTCTTAATGGCAAGTGGTGCTCTACGATGTTGGTATCCAACCCTGGCATATCCTGGTAGGACCAAGCAAACACATCGACGTATTCTTTGAGAAGATCTATCAGTTTGCTCTTGACATCGTTGTCGAGTAGAGCTCCGATGCTCACTTCTTTTCTGTTTTCCTCAGAACCTAAGTTGATTGTTTCCAAAGGCTCTTTGTGAGGTTGAATGATTATTTCCTCGTTCTTAAGTAGTCGGGAAATCTATTCTGGGATCTCTTCTTCATCCTCTTCTTCGGCGTCGAACACAGGGAATTCAAAGTCGAGAGAGGTCGTAGAGTTATTGCGTTCAATGGATTTGTTCATTGTTAATATGCATTTATGATTTATGTTCGATTTTTTAGAAAAAAGTTAATGCAAAAGTGTATGTAGATTATTATTTTTTTGAAGATGTTTGTTTTTATTGGGTTTTTTAAGATTACCATTTTCAGAAAAAAGTTAAAAAATGAAAAAAACAAACACAAAATATGGGAATCAAAACAACGCTTTATTTATGATTCACATATGAAACAAAGCCCTAAATACAAACTCATTTATCTTGGGCAAGACAAAGAGAAAATTATTTAAAAGCTAGCCCTATAAAACATCTCTCTGCCTTGGGCGGGGCGAGAGTTCAAAACAAAAGCGAGATAAACTACTTAGGACAATGAACAACAGTCTGAACCTCAACGACTTTCCAATAGTGACGAACTCCTTGGAAGACTATGTATTCTGGTAGTTTTCCCTTTGAATCGTTTTCTGTGTTGACATTGATCGTTGGTCGAACAGGTTTTGAAGACTCTAGTTGACTAACCTTGTCTTATGTACTGCTGAGGCGATCTTCTTCTGCTTGATTAATAGGCCGAGGAGTATAGAATGCAGTATATGCGTTTTCAGGCGACATGTATTATGGCTTCTCAGGATGTACTTCCCAATCCTCTGGATGGAGAGACTCATTATCAGAGACACTTTCTAAATCATTTTCAGAATTATCTTCCCAATCATCTCCAAAAATTGCGTTAATCTGGGGATAATCAAAATCTGGTTCAACAACCTCGGCAAGCGTACTGAAGCAAAGATTTTCATTTGTGATCTCAGATTGATGATGAGATTGAGAAGGCATGTATGCCTCTTCTGGTTGACTGAGATATTCAGGAGGATCGTCTCATCCAGTTGGTTGGATGTCTTCGATTCTAATTCTTGAACTTTCAGGAGCAGTATATCTCACCATAAAGTCATATTTTCCGCTTGGTTCTCCCAAGGTATCCCAAATCTCATGTGGGATAGGTGGAATTTCTCTTCATCATTTTGTAGGAACATGCCTTCAAATTTGTCTGAAGGAGGATAGAACGGTGTATGCGGTTCTTCCTGAGACTTGTATCCAGAGTTATTAAGATAAGTTTTCCATTCTTGGGATCCAGAGAGATTGTCTTCATTTCCTTCATCAACAAGGACATTGACCTCTTGAGGAATAGGGTTTAGGAAACCTCTGTTGTGGAATAATTATTTGATCGGACGAAGAGTTTCATCTCTTTCATTGGCTTTTGAAAGTACTGGAGTAAATCCAAGTCTTGTTTTGGTTTCGTTGTTGACAAGATTTATCACTTGTCCCCAACCGGCGGGAGTACCGTTTTTCACTATCTGTGCTGCTTCTTTGTAAGAGGAGATAAATGATCTATTTTTCTTTGTAGATTCATCTTCTAACGAAAGTCCTTGGAACTGTGTCCCTTCAACATCGTCAGCAGTGATGAAAGAAAAAGTGGACAAATGGCTTACCAATAAAGCTTGTTCACCAATAATGGTTACCAGTTTTCCACTTGTCGTAAATTTCAATCTCTGGTGGAGCGTGGATGTTACTGCTCCTGCTTCATGTATCCAAGGTCGTCCTAACAAACAAATTTAAGCAGATGGAACGTCCATAACCTGGAAGGTGAGTTGAAAAGTATGTGGACCAATTGCATCGGAAGGTCTCCAATAACGGATTTTCTTGATCCATCGAAGGCTTTGACTACTACACCACTGAATTTCATTAGTGTTCCTTTGTAAGATAAATGAGCGAGAGTCGTTTTTGGCATTACATTCAAGGGTGAGCCAGTGTCCACTAGCACGTTAGACAGAGAACCTGATTGGCAATTCATAGAGATATGTAGAGCAAAATTGTGATCTCTTCCCTCCTCTGGGAGTTCTTCATCACTGAAGCTCAAGTTGTTGCAAGCTGTTATGTTGCCTATAATTCCACCAAATTGATCGGTAGTCACGTCGTGATCTACGTAGGCTTGATCCAACACTTTCATCAAGGCCTCTCGGTGGGCTTTAAAATTCAAAAGCAAAGAGAGTATTGAGATTTTGGAAGGAGTTTGCATCAGTTGATCCACAACTTTGTACTCACTCTTCTTGATTAGCTTTAGAATTTCGTCAAAGTCTGAATTGATATTGGTTCCATCAGACGGACCAATGTTTAAGTCTGGATTACCAACAGGAATTCCCATAGGATTCTCAATAGGTACATCAACAGGATTTTGTCTAACTGTGGGAGCAATAGGTTGCTTTGGTGGCAACGGGGTATGCACACGCCCACTCCGAGTTACTCGTCCTACTTCGGTGATGTTAACTACGGCTGAAAGAGTAGGTATGGGTATTTCCTTCCCATTTTCCATCATAGTTATGTTGTACTGATAGGGATCTACTTTGTCAGAGTCATAAGGAATAGGTCCAGGTAGACATGTCATACCCCAATTTTTGACCTAATATACCACCTCACATTTGCATCATTGCATAACTAACAGTTCAGACAGCAATAATCGGGTGTAGCATTCACAGGTCAAAATTAGGGTTTCATCAGATTTTCATCTGATTTAAGAGCCAACCAATTAGGGTTTGAGTTTTCCTCACTCCATTTGATCTATCTTGATCAAATCATTAACCTCTGATCATCAGATAACAAAATTTTCTCACTGATCAATCAAGGATCGACCAATTAGGGTTTTGATCGGGTGTGAGAATTCTCGACTTTTGAGCGATGGATGACTTTTTGGATAGAGATTGGTCATCATATCTTAGATATAACCTCTTGACCTAATTTACGGATTCAAATCATCACGAGTTCACGAATTCATCGATCGTTTTGAAACATCGATGAAATTTCATCTGCAGAAAAGTCAAACTTTGACTTTTGGTCAAATTTTCAAAACAAAACTTTTCCATCATCAAAATACTTCAAATGATCCATCATGATCATCAAAAATCAAAGGATTTGGAAAAGTCAACAAAAAGTCAAAATTTCTATAACTTAGAAAAATTTCTAAGTATTGAAATTTCACATTTTTTCCAAACTTCAAGCCAATTTTTCACCTAGTTCCAATTGGAATTTGAAAAAAACTCAAAACATGAAAGTTGTAGATCATGGAAAAATCTTTCCAAAATGTCCAAGAACTTCAAAATCCATGAAGGCTAGCTATGTTTTTGAAATTGAAACAAAAGGTGCCATGAAACTTGATTTTCAAAATCCATAACTTCAAATTATAGGTCATTTTTGTGTTTCTTCATCTAGAAGCTTTCTAACACTTGCCAAGTGGATGGATGAACTGATAAATATCAGCCTAGAGTGATAATTGAAGAGATTAGATCAAATTGTAAAAATTGACACATGGTGAAAAAAGGAAGTTTCCTTTTTTGGTAAATTGTCTTTCTTGCCCCTTAAGCAATTCATGAATATCCAAATGCCATGTCCTTTCTTGCCTAACTTGATCAGAACATATTGCCTATAAAAGGATAGCATTTCAAGAGAAATGCACACCAAAAACATTACAAACTTATGCTTTCTCTTCACTTTCTCCAAATTCAAGAATCATAACTCCATTTGTGAAAACATACATTTTTGAAAATCTGTGAGAAACTTTAAGTAAATTGGTGTCTAACATGTTCTAATACTAACATGTAATCTATTTGAAACTTAAAATCAACCCAAGCTAAGCTAAAAACCAGTTTGCACTTTTCATTTTTCTCAAACTTCCAAACTGCCATAGGAATCGAATTCAGAGCTAGACTTGGTTACTTTGAGATCTAATGATTCAAACACCTTCCATATACATCATAGACATGATGCAGATCAATCACAGCAAACTGTAACACCATTAACCCCATTTTCGAGTTTCACTTTGAACTGTCTGTAGGTGGACTTGGCTAGGTTGATTGGAAAGGATTCAAAGCAAGCAAGCTATCCTCACAGCATCCATACATGCCGATGAAGCTTAAATGATCAAGAAATAGCAACTGGAAACACGTTTTGAGCTCCTTCCGATTCTCACTTTTCCAGGTAAGAACACGAAACTGGTTCTCTTAATTCCTTGCACCATTTGAAAAAAACTCTTGGCCATTCTCTTTCTGCACCTCTAACGATCATAAGCCCTCAAAAAAATCAAACAATCATGAACCATGAATCATTTAATTTGAAAAATTCGTTTTAGGGTTCATACGTGTTCTTCAAACCAAAATCGTTCTGGGCTTAAAATAAATGAAATTAACAAGCATCTTCATGTTCGTGGGGAAAAAACGATCAAGTTTGGTTTTTGTTTCATTCAATTTGGTTGAGAAACGAAGATTTGAGCTTGGATTCATGAAACTGAAAATCAAAACCATAAGCCCAGAATTCGCGCGTGTTCTTCATTGTTCTTCATTTTAAATTTTCAAATGATCCAATCCGTTTTCAACGCGTGTTTTAATCCACTAATAACTCAAACGCGTTTGGCTCAGTGGTTCATGGCTTGCCTTTAAGGCTTTGTGACACGCGTATCACCTCATGGTCATGGGTTCAATCCCTCTCAAGACCATTCTTTTTACAAACTTTCCAATTTTTTCATGTTTTTTCACAAAAACTTCAATAATTTTTTTAACCAATCAAAACTTCTCATTTTGAGATGATTTTTTGCACACTTGTCATTTAATATATATATTTTATGATTATGTCAAAAAAATCCAAAAATATTTTCATCTGATTAAATTTTAATCGAGCCGAAAACGACGTTCCGAACACTTTTCAAACCTCCTTAAAAGGTGAATTTTTCAAAGTTTTCGACTTCCGATTTTTTTCAAAACCTTTCACAAATCAACTTAACATTTCAAAACATTCTCAAAAACATTTTCAAATCACTTTTCAAAACATTTCATCAAACTTGCATCTTTTTACCATGATTGATCCAATTCAAAACGATAAAACTGATTTCGTCTTCTCTCGAATTTCTCGATTGATCATGGGCCTCCCTCACGGTGTAAGTCCCAAAACATTCTTTTTATGTATATATTTCTTTATACATATTCATTTCTTTATGTACAATTTTTCATCTGTACATAATACAGACAAACTTTCTTCCGTTTGTTCTTTACACTAAACACCATTGGTATTGAAAGGAGCATTATTCCCTGTGAAACTGCTTTCAAACCAATGGGCCTCCCTTATGGTGTAAGTCCCAACCCTTTATGTACATACTTAGCTTTATTTGTACATATTCAAAACATCTTTGTCAATATTCAAACATAAACAAATCTCTTTCATTTGTTTTCATTCGTTTGTCTATGCGCTGAAACCATTGGTTCTAAAGGAAGGTTTCTCCTGAGCAAGATTTCTTTTAAACCAATGGGCCTCCATCACGGTGTAAGTCCCATAACATTCTTTTATGTACATAATATTTCTTTGTACATATCAAACTTTTGTCAAACATTTTTTAAACAAACTTTTTATCTGTACATAACACAGATATTTCAAAAACAAACTTTTTATCTGTACATAACACAGATACTTCTTTTTCAAAACTTTTATCTGTACATAATACAGATACTCTTTCTTGAAAAAATACTTTTTACAGATAAACATTGATCAATCATTTCTGTTTCATTTGTACATTTTACACTAAATACCATTGATTTTGAAAGGAGCATTATTCCCTGTGAAACTGTTTTCAAAACCAATGGGCCTCTCTTACAGTGTAAGTCCCAACCCTCCTATGTACATCCATCTTTGTCTGTACATAAAAAACTCATTCGTGTACATATTCATTTCCTTGTACACAGTTCAACTTGTGAATAACCAAGTTACGCTCGTTTCAAACGTTCGTTCACAGACACTTGTTTATATTTCATAAACTGCTGTAAATAAACATCATGCATTGTTTATATTTCCTTCATAAACTCCTGTGAATACATATCACACACACACCTGTTTATACAATAGTCTAACAAATAACATAACAATTAGACTAATCAATAGGTTCCCCACAGAGTATAGCCTCCGCTTGGGCTTTGTACAAGACAACTCATCTCCAGTTGAGTTTAGCCTCCGCTTGGGCTTCATACAAGATAATTTATCCCCAGCTTGGGTCAGCCTTCTCTTGGGCTTCATACAAAGAAACTCTCCCAACAGAGTTAGCCTCCGCTTAGGCTTCATATAAGACAACACTCCCCTGTTGAGTCAGCCTCCTCTTGGGCTTCGTTCAAAAGAACTCCTCATTGAGTTTAGCCTTCTCTTGGGCATCATACAATGAAAGAGACCAGGAAATCTCTTAACAGCCTCCTATTGGGCTTCCCAATACAAAGAATCACCCGCGCTAAGATAGAACCCTGAAAGGATGGTTTCTCGGTGAAATCACTTTCAAATTCCCCATAGAGTAAAATTTCCCGGTGAAGTTGCTCTTACTCAGCAAAGGATGATTTCTCGGTGAAATCCCTTTCAAGCCAAAGACAGCCATACCCTATAGCTTCCTCTTGAGCTTCATACAAGGACCCTCGATGACCCGCGATGACCCTCGGAATGCCTCCTCTTGGGCTAACAATACAAGGACCCATGGGCTTCTTAAAAGCATCCCTTTAATCCAATCAATTTCTCCTTGAGATTTAGACATTTATCATCTCTATGGAAGAAGTATCTCGTCTATCACATCGCATACAGTCAAAAACTTTTCAAACTTTTCAAACTGTTTTCAAACAAAAAAGCATCTCTTAACAGTAAGTGGTAACGCTTGTACACTCAAGCAAAACACCCAATACTTACAGTTAAAAGATTCAATCATTTTTCAAACATCTTTCTTAAACATGTAAGTGGTAACGCTTGTACACTCAAGCAAAACACCTAATACTTACGACGAAAGATTTTAATCAATCAAACTTTTCAAAAATGTATGTGATGAAATAGATTAGATACATTTTTCATTAAGATGACATTTGCATCTCTTACTAACATCCCGTTGCTTTCCACTAGCATAAGTGGGAACTACGATTGCTCTGACTTTCTCAACATCCTTTTGAGAATACGTAGGCACAAGGTCTCATCCTTGCCGAGCAAATTTCTATCTCCCTCAGACCAAACAAACCATAGAACCACAGCAGATCCGAGCTACAAATGCTCGATTCCCACTAGGGGATATGTATGCGAGAAGATCCACGGATCTTTGCGAGCACAATAATAACAAAACCTAGAATCCCACATAATCTATTTCTTAAAATCCAAGGAGAAACTTTCCCAATCATAGAAATAGCAATTAAAAACACACAACATATCAAATGTATTCATATATAAAGTGTAGATAACTACATATATTTAGGGTGCTCCATCTATTCCTTTATATACCAATCCCCTTATTCGAATCTCCCCAATGCGTTACGTCTAGTTTGCGCTAGTCGTTCACATACCAATATCAATTGAGG
Organism: Vicia sativa; assembly: GCA_021764765.1. Taxonomy (NCBI): domain Eukaryota; kingdom Viridiplantae; phylum Streptophyta; class Magnoliopsida; order Fabales; family Fabaceae; genus Vicia; species Vicia sativa. The sequence goes on from CM038794.1 coordinate 34,713,095, forward strand.
GTATTTGACTTTCCCTTTTCATAATCATTAAATCATCTTTCTTGTGTTGAAAATAATAAAGCTTGATGCTCATGGCATCTTTATAAACAAATCAAAAGATTTAAATCGTTACGTCGGAAGATCCGAACTCACGTTCGCAATCCTCATAGCGTCACCTTTGCGAGGGAAAATGGCGACTCTGTGAGTACAAGCTTTGATTTTTCAAAAAAAAAGCGTTACTCGTCAAGAGCACCAAGCTTTTTGTTTTCAAAAAGAAAAGGGGATAAGCTTTTCATTTTTGCATATATCATTTTTTCTTTATTGTGTGTTTGATTTCACTTGATGGAAAGAAATCCTAACCGGATTTAAGAAACATTTTAAGATCTAGGTGGAGGTATTAATCGTGAGCGTTCAATGCTTTCGAAGTTAATATTTCCAGCGATGGAGGTTGTCTTGAGGTATTGTGTTTAGCAGTAATTGCTTTGTATTTTCGGAGAACTTAAGAAGTGAGTGGTGTAGAACACATAAACCATCACGGCCATTAGGATGTAGTGCAAGATTATTCGGTGTAAGCCTAGAGTAATTGTCATGCGATACTACGATCGAGCGAGTTTCTCTTGAAAATATTATTGGACCATCAGTATTCACCAAATCCAATAATGTTTTGAAGAAGTGTTGAGCTGTATTATCGATAGAACCCGATTCACGGATGAATAAGCCCTTAGAACTTAACCACGTTGATTCTTATCGTTGGCTTCATGCTCGTGACTTGACGCTTGCTGTGTATAACTACTAACCATGTTTGCCGCATTCATGCATTCATTCATGCATTCATTTAAAACAAAAAAAAAAACTTCATTTCTCTTCCATTTCAAAGAATTTAGAGATTTTTCTTTGTAAAATATTTTAGGTTAGAGTGATGGACGTCGGAGGAAGATTCACCAAAGATCTGATTTTAGAATTCTGGCGTAGGAAAGTTGAAAGAGTTAGCATCCTTGGTAGAAGATCCCTCGGATTTGAAAACGCTATGGAACTCTTTTAACTCTTACGAGCATAACGTCGATGAAGGACTTCTCAAAACCTTCGTTCGGTTCGATCGATCTATCATTGTTTCACTTTCCACGATTATCGGTTGATGCCTACTTTGGAAGAATGCATATCCTAGGTATCTCGATGTCGGACAAAGTGCCTTTCAATGGTTTGGAAGCCATTCCTAAGTCACAAGTCATTGCAACAATGACTCATTTAAAGAAATGAGATAGACAAAACCTAACTACCAGAGGTAAACTCTTAGGACTAACTTCAAAGTTCCTAATGGAGAAGGCTCTCAAGTTCTCTGAAGCCGGTAGTATGGTAGCCTTTGAAGCTATTTTAGCTTTACTCCTCTATGGATTGGTGTTGTTTCCCAACGTCCCAAATTTCGTTGATATAACGCCATAAGGATCTTTCGATTGGAAATCCGTTCCCACCACTTGGTGACACATACGTCTCTATTCATCATAGGAATCGTCAAGGAGATGGAACTATCGTGTGTTGTGTACCTCTGTTTTTCAAATGGATTACCTCACATTTGCCTAAATCTCCTATCTTCCGCGAAAACAAAGACGAGTGGCATTGGTCCAGAAGACTCATGTCTCTTACAAACGACGATATCCATTGGTATACTTTGGCAAACAATGAGATGGAAATCATTGAGAGTTGTGGAGAATTTGCCAACGTACCTCTCATTGGTACGAAAGGAGGAATTAACTACAACCCATTCCTAGCAAAACGTCAGCTCGGATATGCAAATTCTGGTAAACCTTCCGGTTTTACAATAGAAAGCTACTTCTATCATGAAGGAGAAGATTCCCAAGGATTGAAAGCTAGGATGATTAAGGCTTGGCATCGCATCCGAAGAAAAGGAAAGGGAAAGGCAAAGAATTGTGTAGCCATGGAAACCTACACTTCTTGGGTAAAGAAAAAAGCGAAGGAATTCCGAATGCCTTACGCTTATGAGGATCCCATGTTCTCAGTCGCTTCCAAATCGACAAATTTTCCCGTTGAAGCTGTGGGAGAATACCAAGAAGCCTTGACCAAAATAAGGTTTGAGAATGAAGCTTTGGAAAGCAAATTCCTCAAGACCAACCTTGAGATTGAGAAGCTCAAGAAGCAAGTCAAAGATCATGAAAAGACGCTTTATTTCCAGGACGAATGGCTCATGGAGAAAGATGAGAAGATTCGCCAGAAGGATAGCGCAATCCAGAAATACGTCAAGGACGGGAAAAGAAAGCTTGAGGAGATAACAACCAGCGATCTCGCTCCCAACAAGTGGAAGAGAGTCATTAGCAAGCTAAGAGCCGAGAAAGCCAAACTAAAAGCTCACTATGGGAAGGAAATCCTGAAGCTGAAGCTGCATCAAGCCTTTGGATCGTCATCCGACGAAGATGTTTAATTAGTTTAATTTAGTTTGTAATTTTATCATTTATTGTATCATTTGTGTGAGCAATGCTCCAACAAAAAACAATTGTTGTAATCTTCCTTCATTAATCAATAAAATTCGTGTTTTCCATCCAAATATTTGCCAGAAATATCTCGTTTAGTGTAAATTCTTTGGAAATTTCTTTTCTTTACAATCATATTCATGCATCATACTTTGCATTTGAGTCTATTGATTAGGGTCGATCGATCTCACTTTTCGACTTCACGACTTTTCTAGCGAGCAGTTCGAACAAATAGAAAGATCGTCAGCATCGCGTCTTAGAGTTTCTCATTGCGTCATGACCAACTCGAACATACGATACGGATCAAAAGAAGAAAAGTAATGGAGAATTTTGAACAAGAAAACGTTGAACTTGTAGTACGGTAACCATACTACAAGGAGAAGTGGAGAGACTCACGTCTTTGGTCAATTAAACGCCACGGTATAAAGTCAACAAGCAGCGTCGGCGGTCAAAACCAAATAGCAACTTGAGGATACTACTACTCTAGTTTCATCATCGCGATCGATGGTTCACCTTTTAACATGCCAGAGGGCTATCCATGGGGAATGCCTTTTAACCCGGCATTGGAGTTCGCCAACCGACTTCTCAAACAACCTCGCTTGAAATACCTACTTTGCGGCGAGCGCTACATTCACTCCACAGCGTGGAATAACTTTCCACAAGTAACAATGTCGGTTTCTCAACCGATCATGTTGAACTCGACCTCCGTAGTGCATGCTACCACACGAAAAGTTCATCACACTCCGAGAAATAACACGAGCGCTCGTGGTTCAATGGAAAATCTCCGAGGACACTCCTCAAAATGCGACTTGAGATAAAAGCGATTCAAGGGAAAGAATTGTTTGGGAAAAGCGCCGGATCTCTTAGTCCCTCGTGTAAAAATACTGAAATTCAAAATCCGGATTTTGAAAAATACAAAGGAATTCTTGTCCTCGAGTCATCTTCGATGTATGCCGGAAAATGTCTACGTACAATGAGGATCATCAATTGTTAATTCATTACTTCGAGGATAGTCTCACGGTGCCGCCGAAGTGGTATATGGGTTTAGACAACGAATATCAAACGTTCAACGACTTAGGTAAAGCCTTCGTCAAATACAACTTGGATATGGCTCCGATAGGGATCAACTCCGCTCCATGTCTCAAAAGGAAAGAGACATTCAAGGAATCGCCGATGGAGAAATGCCCAAGTCGCCCTTGAAGAGAAAGAGATGACTAAGGTATTCTTGAATACTCTAAACTCATTCTACTATGAGCGAATGATCGCTAGCGCTCCGGAGACTTCAACGAAATGGTAAGCATGGGGATGCGACTAGAAGAAGGGTTGGACGGGACGTCTAACCAAGGAAGTAGGATCTTCTAGTAATACCAAGAAAGTTGGAACCGGTTCCCAAAGAAAAAGAACATGCGTAGGAATGGTATCCAGGAAACCACGCAAGAATGTCATTCGACAACGACGGTGCGCCATAGCCACTGTCAACGCAACTCGAGAATTGCTCCGCAATTTCAACAAAATCAACAAACTCAACGACCTCGTCAGCGAGCTCGCGGTTCACAACCAAAACCGTCGCCTCGGGTCACTCGATTCGACCCAATCCCATAGCGTACAGAACTTTACCTGCTACGATAGAAAGGAATCTAATACAGACAAGGTTACCACCTCCGGTCCCTGAAAAACTACCATGGTGGTACAAAGCTGATATTTCTTGCCCTTTTCACCAAGGGGCACCGGCCATGACCTTGAGCATTGCATAGCATTAAAGGCGATACAGAGATTAGTGAAGACTAATCTTCTTTCCTTCAAATCTGAGTCCGAATGTGCAAGCCAATCCGCTTCCCAGTCATAGTGGACACTCAGTGAATCTAATACTAAGGAATACAGACAGGTACCTTGTCCGACGTAAGCTTAGTCGAGGAAACTTAGTACATCTCCATAAATACAGTGCAATGGCGCTTTTACTAAGCATGATTACGCGACTTGCCATATCGCTCCAAGAATATTCAAGGGTGTTACACCATAGAGCGGATATCCAACATTTGTTGGACATTGGTGATCTACAAATTTACGAAATAGAGACGACCATGGCGTAAATACAATAGGGCATTTTCGCATGAGCTTTTAGTCTCGATATCAACTCGGAAAATCCCGAAGTAAGCGTTGTGATCCCTTGTTTCAACATGCCCGAAACAGAGATTACAAGCGGTTCCAGCATTCCAACATCTCCTTTGGTAATTTGCCCACTGGTCTGTTAAATGCAGTTCTACGAGCAATTCCTTACGATACAATGCCACCTTGATAGAGGATGGGAAAGAAAACCTCGCCTACGCTTCCCAATGTCAATATAACAATCGGACGGTGACGAAGTGGGCGAGTTCATGCTCGATACCACCAAAACCGCAATTCCATTGTTAAAAATAACCCGGTTAGCATATCTTGAGAATCACAGATTCCCATTGCTAAACCTAGCACAAACATTGGCTCTACTAATAGAACCAACATCAACTCGGACTTTGACGAGATCTTGAAACTAATCAAGAAGAGCGAATATCAGTCATAGACCAATTAATGAGACTCCTTCAAAATTTCAATACTCTTTACTCCTTAACTCAAAGCTCATCGAGAAGCTTTGATGAGAGTACTAGACCAGCTTATGTGGATCATGATGTGACTACGAGACCAATTTGGGATCGTCTCCAACATAACGACTGCAACAATCGAGTTTCGATGACGAAGAACTTCGGAGGAAGGAAAGACCACAACTTGGCCTTGCACATTTCGATGGTTTGTCAATCATTCTTTGTCAAATGTATTGGAACACGAGTTCATCCTTAAGCGTAATGCCAAAGCGACTTTAGCTCGTTTAGCTTACAAAGGCCAATGAAGTTCAACGACATCATAGTAAGAGCTTTTGATGGATCAAGGAAGTCGATAATGGGAAGTTGATCTCCCAATGACAATTGGCCCTCACACGTTCAAATTACCTTCCAGTCATGGACGTCCGGCATTGATTGCTAGGAAGACCTTGGATCCACGATGCGAGGCGGTAACTTCTACTCTCCATCGAAATTAAAATTCACAGTCAATGGAAAGTTGGTGACCATCGGTGGCGAACAAGCTTTGCTTGTGAATCATCTATTTCTCTTTCATCACAATGACATTGAGCGTATCTCCCGGAAAATCCGTTAGAAGATGAATCTACTAAAAATAGATCATCTATTTCTTCGTATAAAGCGGCACAAATGGTGAAAGATGGCAATGCTCAAGGATGGGGCAAATTATCAAACACAAAGAATGAAAGAAAGCGGACTTGGGTTTACACGTATTCTCAAAGAAAACGAAAGATGAAGCACTTTCTCCGATCAAGGAGGTATTTCATAGTGGAGGTTTCTTAAACCCTATTCCACAAGAAGTTAATGTTGTAACCATTGAAGAGGATGAAGATGATCCATCTGAATCTGAAGAGTGGAGCACTTACTTGAACAGCCCTGAATATGTATCTCAGGAAGAATTGCCCGAACCAACCGATCAATTCAAAAACATGTCCTTGCAAAGGCATAAAAATCCGCCTGTCCCTGATGAAGTTTGGGATACCTTGGGAGAGCCAAGTGGTAAGTATGACTACATGGTGAAGTACTCTGCGCCAGAAAGCTCAAAAATCCGGATTGAAGATATCCAACCCACAGGATGGGGTGATGACTTTGACTACCCTAGTCAATCAGAAGAGGAATACCCGTCTTCTCAAACTAATCAACAGATTGAGATCCCAAACGAAGATCTACCTTCAACACATCTGTGGAATTCACCAAACGGATCACGGTTACCACTACATCAACATGATCATGAAGATCAAGAATATGACTCGGGATACGATCTAGAAAATGTCGACAACGAGTCTCTTCAAGACTGGAAGGAACATCCCGGTATTCAACACGAGATCAACAGAAGTACGAATGCTATATCTCACGCTTCCGATCATTAATCAAGAAGATCGCTTTAGCACACCAAAGGCAAAGGCCATCGTCCGAGTCTTCAAAGCACCTCGACCGCAATCAAAGTTTACTCAAGGGTTAAACCAAGCGGAAAATTACAGTACCTCGACTTCCAAGGAGTTCGTCACTATTGGGCTGTTGAAGTTAGGACTAATGTTCATAGTTCTAAGTAGTTTATCTTTGCTTTTGTTTTGAACTCTCGCTTGAGCGAAGAGATGTTTTATAGGGTTTAGCTTTTAAATAATTTCTCTTTGTCTTGCCCAAGACAAATGAGTTTGTATTTTAGGGCCTGTTCATATTGTGAATCATAAATAAAATCGTTGTTTTGATTCCACACTTTGTGTTTATTTTCATTTTACCCTTTCTTGGAAATGATAATCCTAAAAAAACACAATGACAAAAAAAAATCTTCAAAAAAAATCATAATTAATGCATACACTTTCAAAAAAATCTCTCTTTAATCAAAATAAAATCAAAACATGCAGATTAAACAAATGGACAAATCCATTGAAAGCAATAACTCTCGCTCTCTCCAACTTGAAATCCCTAAGTAAGGAAGAAATTGAAGAAGAGATCCGGATGAAATTTCTAGGTTGCTAAGGCACGAGGAAAGGATCATTCACCTCATAAAGAACCTCTAGAAGCAATCAACTTGGGTTACGAGGAAGATAAAAAAGTAAATATCGAACTTGGCTTGATGTCAAAAAGCGATAAGTCTTCTCAAAGAATATGTTGATGTGTTTGCTTGGTCCTACCAGATATGCGGGTTTGGATACCGGCATAGTAGAGCATCACCGTTAAAACCGAATGTCCGATTAAAAAAGAGGAGATTTCATCTGAAATGGTGAAAATTAAAAAGGAAGTCAAAAACGACTGGGTTTCCTTCACTAAGTATCCTCAATGGCTAGCCAACATAGTACATATCCAAAAAGGATGGAAAGGTCGAGAATGTGTGTTGACTAGGGATCGAACAAAGCTAGTCAAAGCGACTTCCCACATATTGACATGCTAGTGGACCGCAAAATTCAACGTCTTTTCCTTCATGGACGGTTTCTCTGGCTATAATCAGATCAGAATGGCTACCGAAGATATGGAGAAGACATCATTTATCACGCCATGGGGCACTTTTTGCTACAAGGTAATGCCATTTGGATTAAAGAATGCGGCAACTTACCAGAGGGCAATGACTACTCTCTTCCATGATATGATGCATAAAGAGATCGAAGTCTACGTGGATGATATGATAGCAAAGTCTGACACAGAAGAAGAGCATATAGACTATCTCTTAAAGCTGTTTCAACGACTAAGGAAGTTTCAACTCACTTTGAATCTAACAAATGTACCTTTGGGGTAAGATCCGGAAAACTCCTAGGTTTCATCGTCAGTCAAAAGGGAATTGAAGTTGACCCTGACAAAGTCAAGGCTATTCAAGAAATGCCTACACCACATACGGAAAAGCAAGTAAGAGGATTTCTCGGACGGTTGAATTACATCTCAGTTATCTCTCGGATAGTTGCTGGGCCGATATTCAAGCTTCTCCAAAGATCAAAGGTTGTTTGGACGAGAAGATTGCCAAAAGCATTTGGCGATATCAAAGAATACCTCGAACCACCAATCTGATCCCTCGATTGGAAGGAAGACCATTGATCATATACCTTACCGTATTAGAAGAGTCCATGGCTGCGTGCTTGGACAACAAGACGAAACGGTAGAAGGAGCATGCCATCTACTACAGTAAGAAATTCACAAAACTCGTTACTCCATGCTCGAAAACATGTTGCGCTTTGGTATGGGCTTCAAGCGTCTTCGCCAATACATGATCAATCACACGACTTGGTTAATATCCAAAATGGATCCTATCAATGCGTATTTAAAAGCACCTTAAGGAGAATCGCTCGATGGCAAATGCTACTATCGAGTATGACATCCAATACCGCACTCGAAAGCGGTTAAAGGAAGCATTCTCGGATCACTTGGCTCATCACCGCTCAGCGAATACCAATCTCTCAAGTTTGATTTCCCGACGAGGATGTTATGTACTTGAAGATGAAAGATTGTGACGAACCGCTACGGAGAAGGACGGATCCGAATCCGATGGGGCCTAGTCTTGATGGGCGTAAATGTTTTTAATGGAATTGGGGCAGTCATCACTCCGAAGGTTCTCATATACCATTCTTAGATTGCTATTTGATTGCACCAACAACATAGCAGAATATGAAGCATGCATCATGGGTATTGAAGAGGCCATCGACTTGAGGATCAAGATCCTTGACATATATGGAGATTCAGCCCTTGTGATCAATCAAATCAAAGACAAGTATGAAACTCATCATCTTGGTTTGATTCCTTACGAGAGATTATGCGACGGTTGTTGACTTTCTTCAACAAAGTAGAATTGCATCATATCCCTCGAGATCAAAATCGAATGGCAGACGCCTTGGCTACTCTATCTTCCATGTTCAAAGTCAACGATTGGAATGATATGCCCAGAATTCGCATCAGACGCCTTGAAAGACCTGCATATGTATTTACAGCGAGCGGTCTTGACGATAAGCCGTGGTTCCACGACATCAAGCGTTTCCTTCAAACACGAGTACCCACTCGGGGCATCGTACAAAGATAAGAAAACTCTAAGGAGGCTTTCTAGGAATTTCTTCTTGAGCGGAGATGTGCTATACAAGCGAAACTTGATATGGTTACGCTCGGATCGTCGACGGACAAGAAGCGAACCGATCATCCATGAAGTGCATGAAGGGTCCTTTGGAACCCATTCAAATGGGCATGCAATGTCGAGAAAGATCTTAAGCGGGATACTATTGGATAACGATGGAATCGATTCTGCGAACACGTCAAAAGATGTCACAAGTGCGGATCTACGCGAGATAAGATCCATGTGCCTCCGACTCTACTCAACGTTCTCTCCTCTCCGTGGCCTTTCTCCATGTGGGGCATTGACATGATTGGAATGATTGAACCAAAAGCGTCCAGCGGACATCGCTTCATTCTAGTAGCTATTGATTACTTCACCAAATGGGTCGAGGCATCTTACGCCAGCGTCACAAGACAAGTGGTTGTGAGGTTCATCAAGAACAACCTCATTTTCGATATGGAGTTCAAGTAAGATCATTCTTGATAATGGATCTAACTTGAACAACAAAATGATGATGAGTGTGTGAGGAATTCAAGATTGAGCATCATAACTCGTCTCCTTACCGGCCAAAGATGAGCAGGCGCCGTTGAAGCGATAACAAGAACATCAAGAAGATCGTCCGAAAATGGTCATCACCTACAAGGGTGCACGAAATCGCCATTTGCTCTGCATGGGTATCGTGCTTGATGCGCACTTCAGAGGGCAACTCCTTTTCTCTAGTATACGGCATGGGCGGTGCTCCCGTAGAGGTCGAGATCCCATCAATGAGAGTTCTCATGGAAACTAAGTTATCGAGGCGAATGGTGTCAAAGCGGATCGACCAAGTGAACTTAATTGAAGAAAAGCGCTGACCGCTCGTGTCACGGACAACTCTATCAAAGAAGAATGAAAAAGCTTTCGACAAAAGGTCCGACCTCGTGAATTCGAGAAAGGCGACCTCGTGCTTAAAAGATTACATCTTTTCAAAGCGATTCTAGGGGCAAATGGACTCCTAACTACGAAGGCCCATACATCGTCAAAGAAGCTTTTACGGCGGTGCTATGACTCTCACAACCATGGACGATGAACTCCGTATCCTGTGAATCTTGATGCGGTCAAAAATACTTTGTCTAAAAACAAAAGAACATTCGGTGGCGAAAACCGAAAAGGCGGCTTAGGCAAAATAAGCGTCTCGGTGGATTGAAAACACGAAAAGCGATCCGGCAAAATTAGAGACAATAAGCGAAAATATCACGATAGATTGAAAACCTGAAAAGGCGATCTAGGCAAAAACAAGGATACAAAAAAAATGACAAAGTAACTGTATCAGTCCATACTTCGTCAATTTGAAGAAACTTCCATCAACGGATCTTCAATCAACTCTTCTAAAAGCCACCTTGTAGGAATTCGAAGTTGTTAGGGATAATAGCGGTTATTTGCTTTCAATGTAGCCTTTTCCCAATAAATTATCATTTCCAACTCTTGTAAATAGCTCATGGAATCACGCCTTTGGCTGATTACCATTCTATCAATAAATTTGAGCCTTGTGCCTTTGTTTGCAATTCTTGTTTATTCCGTTTTGCAAAATAACGCTTTTATTGTGAAAATCACTTTTTGAAACTAAAATGTTTTAAATGAATTTTACTTCAAAATTTTGAAACAAAAGCAAAATTCTCCTTTGAAACTATGAACACGGAAATAACTTCAACGTTTCTCCAATAGTGTTTCGATCCCGATTGGGTTGCCACTCTGACAATTTTCTCCTCAGCGGAAATCTTCAAAGGACGGTATTCTCATCCAAAAGAATCCCCGATCAAGTTGCCAATGAAATGCCTTTCTACGAAAGTGTAAAACATGCACTCAAAATCTTCATCGATGACGTTTACACAGTCTTTGTAATCTTCACTAAGTATTTATTCGACTGTGGCGTGGTCCTCTTCCCAAATATCTCTTTAGATGTCTTTGTCAAAGTAGTGTTAGCATACATATAACATTCATGACATTCATACATAATAGCATCATTCATGCATTTTTGCATTCCTCGAAATGTTTGCTTCCATATCAGGTGTAAATCACACTTACTCATGTAAGTACAAGTTTATCGTGAGTCTCGCCAAATAGAAAAGATACATTTCTTTTTATCCCCGGAGTATCCACAAGCAGAAATGCATTTTCTTCTCTTCACCACATTCCCAATGAGATCATTCCTCATTTGGAACAATGTCTTGATTATTGTTTCTTTTCGTTCATTCTGAATAGAACCTTGTCTCTAATCAACAAAGCAATAAGCAATAGTCTCATTATCGGCAGCTTATTTTCACTCCTAAACTTGTCATAAAAGTTTGTTCTTCTCAACAAAGTCAAATCATGACCGTCGAGAAATTCCTCGGGTTTGTCTTTGTCAAGAAAAAAAACACATGTCTTCGATCAAAAATGCCGCATCTCCTCAAAAGAGATCCTTGGCAAAATTGTATCCAGGAAAATAGAAACTCATTTTGAGTTTTATTTCTTTCACTTCATTATTCACAAAGTGAATACACACAAATTTTCTTAAAGTTTACCTTGTTATAGTTATCACTTTGCTGATAATTGGTAATATCTTTAAAAGCTCATTCCAGTGCTGTTTCCACTACTGCCTGTTATTCACAAAGCTGAATATTCAGTAAATTTTCTCAAAAGAGTTACCTTGTTATAGTTATCACTTCGCTGATAATTGGTAACATCTTCAACATTCATTACCATAAACTATCACGAGGCTGATAATTGGTAATATCATTTTCACTTACCTTAAACATTGTCACGAGGTGTGAAGGTAATCTCTGTTTCCAAGCGAAACAAACATTCACAAATTTTTTCCCTACCATGCCATTTTCTGTGATGTCATCTAGGTGAAACTTTTTTACAATCATTTTGCATCGTCCGCATCTTTTGGTATCTTAGGTCCAAAATTTGCGTATTCTGATATTTAAGTATCTTTATACCTATCAAAACGAAGATATTCATCTTCATCTCTCGGTTAAAGAAACTTAAATAGGGCATCTGTCATACCCCAATTTTGACCTAATATACCACCTCACATTTGCATCATTGCATAACTATGATTCGAGCAATAATCGGGTGTAGCATTCACGAGTCAAAATTAGGGTTTCATCGATTTTCATCGATTTAAGAGCCAACCAATTAGGGTTTGAGTTTTCCTCACTCCATTTGATCTATCTTGATCAAATCATTAACCTCGATCATCGGATAACAAAATTTTCTCGATCGATCAAGGATCGACCAATTAGGGTTTTGATCGGTGTGAGAATTCTCGACTTTTGAGCGTGGATGACTTTTTGGATAGAGATTGGTCATCATATCTTAGATATAACCTCTTGACCTAATTTACGGATTCAAATCATCACGAGTTCAGAATTCATCGGTCGTTTCGAAACATCGATGAAATTTCATCTGCAGAAAAGTCAAACTTTGACTTTTGGTCAAATTTTCAAAACAAAACTTTTCCATCATCAAAATACTTCAAATGATCCATCATGATCATCAAAAATCAAAGGATTTGGAAAAGTCAACAAAAAGTCAAAATTTCTATAACTTAGAAAAATTTCTAAGTATTGAAATTTCACATTTTTTCCAAACTTCAAGCCAATTTTTCACCTAGTTCCAATTGGAATTTGAAAAAAACTCAAAACATGAAAGTTGTAGATCATGGAAAAATCTTTCCAAAATGTCCAAGAACTTCAAAATCCATGAAGGCTAGCTATGTTTTTGAAATTGAAACAAAAGGTGCCATGAAACTTGATTTTCAAAATCCATAACTTCAAATTATAGGTCATTTTTGTGTTTCTTCATCTAGAAGCTTTCTAACACTTGCCAAGTGGATGGATGAACTGATAAATATCAGCCTAGAGTGATAATTGAAGAGATTAGATCAAATTGTAAAAATTGACACATGGTGAAAAAAGGAAGTTTCCTTTTTTGGTAAATTGTCTTTCTTGCCCCTTAAGCAATTCATGAATATCCAAATGCCATGTCCTTTCTTGCCTAACTTGATCAGAACATATTGCCTATAAAAGGATAGCATTTCAAGAGAAATGCACACCAAAAACATTACAAACTTATGCTTTCTCTTCACTTTCTCCAAATTCAAGAATCATAACTCCATTTGTGAAAACATACATTTTTGAAAATCTGTGAGAAACTTTAAGTAAATTGGTGTCTAACATGTTCTAATACTAACATGTAATCTATTTGAAACTTAAAATCAACCCAAGCTAAGCTAAAAACCAGTTTGCACTTTTCATTTTTCTCAAACTTCCAAACTGCCATAGGAATCGAATTCAGAGCTAGACTTGGTTACTTTGAGATCTAATGATTCAAACACCTTCCATATACATCATAGACATGATGCAGATCAATCACAGCAAACTGTAACACCATTAACCCCATTTTCGAGTTTCACTTTGAACATGTAGGTGGACTTGGCTAGGTTGATTGGAAAGGATTCAAAGCAAGCAAGCTATCCTCACACATCCATACATGCCGATGAAGCTTAAATGATCAAGAAATAGCAACTGGAAACACGTTTTGAGCTCCTTCGATTCTCACTTTTCCAGGTAAGAACACGAAACTGGTTCTCTTAATTCCTTGCACCATTTGAAAAAAACTCTTGGCCATTCTCTTTCTGCACCTCTAACGATCATAAGCCCTCAAAAAAATCAAACAATCATGAACCATGAATCATTTAATTTGAAAAATTCGTTTTAGGGTTCATACGTGTTCTTCAAACCAAAATCGTTCTGGGCTTAAAATAAATGAAATTAACAAGCATCTTCATGTTCGTGGGGAAAAAACGATCAAGTTTGGTTTTTGTTTCATTCAATTTGGTTGAGAAACGAAGATTTGAGCTTGGATTCATGAAACTGAAAATCAAAACCATAAGCCCAGAATTCGCGCGTGTTCTTCATTTTAAATTTTCAAATGATCCAATCCGTTTTCAACGCGTGTTTTAATCCACTAATAACTCAAACGCGTTTGGCTCAGTGGTTCATGGCTTGCCTTTAAGGCTTTGTGACACGCGTATCACCTCATGGTCATGGGTTCAATCCCTCTCAAGACCATTCTTTTTACAAACTTTCCAATTTTTTCATGTTTTTTCACAAAAACTTCAATAATTTTTTTAACCAATCAAAACTTCTCATTTTGAGATGATTTTTTGCACACTTGTCATTTAATATATATATTTTATGATTATGTCAAAAAAATCCAAAAATATTTTCATCTGATTAAATTTTAATCGAGCAAAGCAGCGTTCGAACACTTTTCAAACCTCCTTAAAGGTGAATTTTTCAAGTTTTCGACTTCCGATTTTTCAAAACCTTTCACAAATCAACTTAACATTTCAAAACATTCTCAAAAACATTTTCAAATCACTTTTCAAAACATTTCATCAAACTTGCATCTTTTTACCATGATTGATCCAATTCAAAACGATAAAACTGATTTCGTCTTCTCTCGAATTTCTCGATTGATCATGGGCCTCCCTCACGGTGTAAGTCCCAAAACATTCTTTTTATGTATATATTTCTTTATACATATTCATTTCTTTATGTACAATTTTTCATCTGTACATAATACAGACAAACTTTCTTCCGTTTGTTCTTTACACTAAACACCATTGGTATTGAAAGGAGCATTATTCCCTGTGAAACTGCTTTCAAACCAATGGGCCTCCCTTATGGTGTAAGTCCCAACCCTTTATGTACATACTTAGCTTTATTTGTACATATTCAAAACATCTTTGTCAATATTCAAACATAAACAAATCTCTTTCATTTGTTTTCATTCGTTTATCTATGGAAACCATTGGTTCTAAAGGAAGGTTTCTCTGAGCAAGATTTCTTTTAAACCAATGGGCCTCCATCACGATGTAAGTCCCATAACATTCTTTTATGTACATAATATTTCTTTGTACATATCAAACTTTTATCAAACATTTTTAAACAAACTTTTATCATACATAACACGGATATTTCAAAAACAAACTTTTTATCTGTACATAACACAGATACTTCTTTTTCAAAACTTTTATCTGTACATAATACAGATACTCTTTCTTGAAAAAATACTTTTTACAGATAAACATTGATCAATCATTTCTGTTTCATTTGTACATTTTACACTAAATACCATTGATTTTGAAAGGAGCATTATTCCACTGATTTTTCAAAACCAATGGGCCTCTCTTACAGTGTAAGTCCCAACCCTCCTATGTACATCCATCTTTGTCTGTACATAAAAAACTCATTCGTGTACATATTCATTTCCTTGTACACAGTTCAACTTGTGAATAACCAAGTTACGCTCGTTTCAAACGTTCGTTCACAGACACTTGTTTATATTTCATAAACTGCTGTAAATAAACATCATGCATTGTTTATATTTCCTTCATAAACTCCTGTGAATACATATCACACACACACCTGTTTATACAATAGTCTAACAAATAACATAACAATTAGACTAATCAATAGGTTCCCCACAGAGTATAGCCTCTGCTTGGGCTTTGTACAAGACAACTCATCTCCAGTTGAGTTTAGCCTCCGCTTGGGCTTCATACAAGATAATTTATCCCCAGCTTGGGTCAGCCTTCTCTTGGGCTTCATACAAAGAAAATCTCCCAACAGAGTTAGCCTCCGCTTAGGCTTCATATAAGACAACACTCCCCTGTTGAGTCAGCCTCCTCTTGGGCTTCGTTCAAAAGAACTCCTCATTGAGTTTAGCCTTCTCTTGGGCATCATACAATGAAAGAGAGAGGAAATCTCTTATGACCTCTATTGGGCTTCAATACAAAGAATCACCCGCGCTAAGATAGAACCCTGAAAGGATGGTTTCTCGGTGAAATCACTTTCAAATTCCCCATAGAGTAAAATTTCCCGGTGAAGTTGCTCTTACTCAGCAAAGGATGATTTCTCGGTGAAATCCCTTTCAAGCCAAAGACCATACCCTATAGCTTCCTCTTGAGCTTCATACAAGGACCCTCGATGACCCGATGACCCTCGGAATGCCTCCTCTTGGGCTAACAATACAAGGACCCATGGGCTTCTTAAAAGCATCCCTTTAATCCAATCAATTTCTCCTTGAGATTTAGACATTTATCATCTCTATGGAAGAAGTATCTCGTCTATCACATCTGATCAAAAACTTTTCAAACTTTTCAAACTGTTTTCAAACAAAAGCATCTCTTAACGATAAGTGGTAGCGCTTGTACACTCAAGCAAAACACCCAATACTTACAGTTAAAAGATTCAATCATTTTCAAACATCTTTCTTAAACATGTAAGTGGTAGCGACACTCAAGCAAAACACCTAATACTTACGACGAAAGATTTTAATCAATCAAACTTTTCAAAATGTATGTGATGAAATAGATTAGATACATTTTCATTAAGATGACATTTGTCATCTCTTACTAACATCCGTTGCTTTCCACTAGCATAAGTGGGAACTACGATTGCTCGACTTTCTCAACATCCTTTTGAGAATCGTGGCAGGTCTCATCCTTGCCGAGCAAATTTCTATCTCCCTCGGACCAAACAAACCATAGAACCACAGCAGATCCGAGCTACAAATGCTCTGATTCCCACTAGGGGATATGTATGCAGAAGATCCACAGATCTTTGCGAGCACAATAATAACAAAACCTAGAATCCCACATAATCTACTGTTTCTTAAAATCCAAAGGAGAAACTTTCCCAATCATAGAAATAGCAATTAAAAAACACACAACATATCAAATGTATTCATATATAAAGCTGTAGATAACTACATATATTTAGGGTGCTCCATCTATTCCCTTTATATACCAATCCCCCTTATTCAGAATCTCCCCAATGCGTTACGTCTAGTTTGCGCTAGTCGTTACGCATACTCATATCAATTGAGGGTATTTCAGCTTTCCCCTTTTTCATAATCATTAAATCATCTTTCTTGTGTTGAAAATAATAAAGCTTGATGCTCGCGGCATCTTTATAAACAAATCAAAAGATTTAAATCGTTACGTACCGGAAGATCCGAACTCACGTTCGCAATCCTCATGGCGCGTCACCTTTTAACGCGAACAAGACAGAGGATCAAAGTAGAGTCAGGAACCCTTGGACTGTTGTATTCGACCTCTATGCGCTCGGGCATATTGAAGTAAGGGATAATGACGTTTACTTCAGGAATTTCCGAGTTGATATCTGAGACTAAAAGCTCATGCGGATAATACCCTACCATATTTACGTCATAATCATTCCTATTTCTAAAAATTTGAATGTCGCCGATGTCAATTAACCGCTGAAGGTCTGCTTTTACAGCTGGACATCCTTGAGAATTTGTAAAATAGATTCTACAAGCTGTGTAGTCATGTTTAGCAAAAATACCCATTGTGTTGAATGTAACATGTAGTTGTACCAAGCTTTCCCTTATCAAATTTACATCTGTGACTTGGTATCGATATGAATTTCTAGCTATTAAATTCACAACGGGTCCTCCATGATTAGGAAGTGGATTCACCTGCACATTTGGATTTACATTTCTGAAAGAAAGAAGATTAGCCCTAACTAATCTTTGAACTTAGGCTTTCAATGCTATACAGTTTTCGAGATCGTGACCTGGTGCCCCTTGATGAAAAGGGAAAGACACATCTATTTTGTACCACCAAGGTAATTTATCAGGTACTGGAGGTGGTACTCTTGTTTAAAGAAGATTCCTCTCAATCAAGGAAGGATATAATTCCGTGTAAGACATCGGAATTGGAACAAACTGCGAAATTCTAGGAGCACGATTCTGATTGTTGTTGAATTGTTGAGCCTGTTGTCGAGGCTGTTGGTATTGCTGGAATTATGGGGTAATTCCGATGTTTGAAGTTGTACTAGCAACTGGTGCGACTATGGCTACCTGTTGTCGGTGATTGACATTCTTCCTGGGTTTCCCTTGGGATACCATTCCAACGTCATGTTCTTTCTTCTTCGGGAAACCAGTTCCAATTCACTTGGTTCCGCTTGAAGACCCCACTTATCTAGTTAAGCATCCTGCTCGAACTCCTTTTTCTAACCGTATCCCCATGTTTACCATTTCAGTAAAATCACCTAGAGCACTGGCGATCATGCGTTCGTAGTAGAATGGGCCAAGAGTATTCAAGAAGATCTTGGTCATTTCATTTTCTTCTAACGGTGGATTAACCTGGGCAGAAATTTCCCTCTAACGTTGGGCGTATTCTTTAAAAGTATCCTTTTCCTTTTGAGACATTGATCTGCGTTGATCTCGATCTGGAGCCATGTCCAAATTGAATTTATACTGTTGAACAAAAGCTTCACCTAGGTTGTTGAAAGTTTGAACGTCCGCACTATCCAATCCCATGTACCACTTTAGAGCGGTGCCAGTAAGACTGTCTTGGAAATAGTGAATGAGCAATTGATGATTATCGTTATATGTAGACATCTTCCTAGCGTACATCGTAAGATGACTTTGCGGGCAAGAGTTACCTCTGTATTTTTCAAAGTCGGGGACTTTGAACTTAGCGGGTATCCTTACGCGAGGAACCAGACATAGATCGTGGGCATTTTTCCCAAACAAATCCTTTCCACGAATTATTTTGATCTCTAACTGCATCTTATTGAACTGTTCCTGGAGATCCTCCATTTGGCCACGAGGATTCGTGTTGTTGCCAAGGTTATGATAGACTTCTTCGTTCGCAATAGTGTGAACCATAGAAGCTGAATTCGTCATAATCGGTTGAGAAACCGACATAGTCACTTGAGGAAAAGTTACTCCGTGCTGCGGAGTAAACGCTCAATTCTGCAAAGTAGGAACCTCAGTTGTGGTCGCCGGTACCTCAGAAGTGTTTTGACGAAATTCTATGATGAAATTGAAAGGCATGCCCCATGGATAACCTTCTAGCATACTGAGAAGAAGATTACTAATTGCAACAACAGAAACCGGAGTAGTAGTGATATCTGAAATCGTCACTTGATTTTGACTGTTTGATGTTGATTGTTGATTCTGCGCAGCTACCAACGAGCTTACTAAAGCAGTGAGTCTTTCCACCTCTTCTTGAAGTGTGGTTACTGTACCACAAAGCTCAATATTCTCTTGTTCAAAATCTTCCATTTCATTTCTTACATTTGCAGTATTGTGTCTGCGGTATTGTGAGCGTAGTCGAGAAACTCTAAGGCGACATTTCGGATCTCTGGAAAAAATTCCAAAGATAAGACTCTAAATAACAAACTAAAAATGCAAAGAATGATGCATGATTATGAATGTAAAGAAAATAATTTCAAAAATTTACGCTAAAAGAGAAATTTCTAGCAAACATTTGGATGAAAAACTCTTATTTTATTAATATTCGAAAGAAGATTACAACAAGTTTTTGGAGCATAGCTCTTACAATGATAGAATAAATGATAAAATAAAGCTAAACTATACTAATTAAGCATCTTCGTCTAATGAAGAACCAAATGCTTGATGCAACTTCAACTTCAGGATTTCTTTCCCATAGTAAGCTTTCAGCCCAGCTTTCTCGGCTTTTAGCTTGTTAACAACTTTTTTCCAATCGTCTGGAGCAGGATTGCTAATTGTCATTTCTTCAAGCTTTCTTTTCCTTTCTTTGATGTATTTCTTGATCGCGTCATCTTTTTGACGAATCTTCTCATCTTTCTCCATGAGCCATCCATCTTGAAAGTAGAGCGTTTTTTCATGATCTTTGACCTGCTTCTTAAGCTTTACATTCTCAAGGTCAGTCTTAAGAAACTTGTCTTCCAAAGCTTCTTTCTCTAGCCTTATCTTAGCCAAAGCTTCTTGGTATTCTCCCATAGTCTCAATGGGAATGGTGGTCGATTTAGATACCACTGGGAACATGGGTTCTTCATAAGCATAAGGCATTCGAAATTCCTTCGCTCTTTTCTTTACCCAAGAAGTGTAGATTTCCATGGCTACACAATTCCTTGCATCACCTTTTTCTTTCCTTCGAATGTGATGCCAAGCTCTTATCATTCTGGATTTCAAACCTTGGGAGTCTTTCCCTTCATGATAAAAGTAATTTTCTACTGTAAACCCAAGGGGCTTACTGGAGTTTGCGTACCCAAGTTGACGTCTTGCCAAAAATGGGTTGTAGTTAATTCCTCTTTTCGTACCAATGAGAGGTACGTTGGCAAACTCTCCACAACTTTCAATGATTTCCATCTCATTGTTGGCTAAGGTATACCAATGGATATCGTCATTAGTAAGAGACATGAGTCTTCGAGACCAATGCCAACTGTTTTTGTTTTCTCGGAAGATAGGAGACTTAGGCAAGTGTGAGACAATCCATTTGAATAACAGAGGTACACAACACACGATAATTCCATCTCCTTGACGATTCCTATGATGAATGGAGAAATACGTGTCACCAAGTAAAGTGGGAACGAGATTTCCAATCAGAAAGATCCTTATGGCGTTGATATCAACAAAACTTGGGACGTTGGGAAACAACACCAATCCATAAATGAGCAAAGCCAAAACAGCTTCAAAAGCTACCATGCTACCGGCTTCGACAAATTTAAAATCCTTCTCCATTAGGAATTTTGAAGTTAGTCATAAGAGATTTCCTTTGGTAGTCAGGTTTTTGTCTATCTCAGATTTCCTTAAATGAGTCATCGCTGCAATGACTGGTGGCTTAGGAATGGCTTCCAAACCATTAAAAGGTACTTTGTCAGACATTGAGATACCTAACATATGTGCGTACTCTTCTAAAGTAGGCATCAACTGATAATTAGGGAAAGAGAAACAGCGATAGACTGGATCGTAAAACTGAACGAAAGTTTTGAGAAGTCCTTCATCAACGTTAGTGTTTAGGATAGTTAAAAGAGTTCCATAGAATTTTCTGAAATCCAAGGGATCTTCTACCATGGATGCTAAATCTTTTAACTTTCCTACATCAGGAATTCTAAAACCGTATCTCTTGGTATATCTTCTTCTTACGTCCATCCTTCTAACCTAAAAGGTTTACAAAGAAAAATCTCTAAATTCTTTGGAAATGGGAAGAGAAATGAGAATTCGAGGTTTTTGAATGAATGCATGAATGCCACAAAGATACAAACATGGTTAGTGGTTATACACACGTTCAAGCGTTTGAAGTCACGAGCATGAGGCCAACGATAAGAACCAAACGTGGGTAAGTTCTAAGGGCTTATTCACCTACAAAACATGTTCTCTCGATGTCTGAGTTCAACGCTTCTCTTTGAAATATTATCAGTTGTTAAATACTTGAAGTCCAATAATATTTTTCAAGAAAAACTCCGCCTGATTGTAGTCTCGCATGACAACTAATCCAAGTTTACACCCGAATAGCTTCTGCACTACACCCTAAATGGCCAGGATGGGTTATGTGTTCTACAGCCACTCAGCTTCGTTAGTTCCCTTTCTCAAAGTAAGTATGCAAAGAATATTGTCAAGAAGTTTGGGATGGAGAATGCCAGTCATAAAAGGACTCCTGCACCTACTCATCTAAAGTTGTCCAAAGACACTAGTGGGACAAATGTAGATCAAAGCTTGTACAGAAGCATGATAGGAAGTCTACTGTATTTAACAGCTAGTAGACCTGACATTGCCTTTGCTGTTGGAGTGTGTGCAAGATACCAGGCTGAACCTAAAGTAAGTCACATTAATCAGGTGAAAAGAATTCTGAAGTATGTGAGTGGAACTTACAATTATGGTATGCTATACTCTCATGGATGCAAACCAATTATGTCTGGTTATTGTGATGCTGATTGGGCTGGTAGTGATGATGATAGAAAAAGCACTTATGGAGGATGCTTCTTTTTGGGAAACAACCTTGTTTCTTGGTTCAGCAAGAAGCAAAACTGTGTGTCCTTATCTACTGCTGAAGCTGAATACATAGTAGCTGGTAGCAGTTGTTCTCAAATGATCTGGATGAAGCAGATGCTGACTGAGTACAATGTCACACAGGATGTCATGACATTGTACTGTGAAAATCTGAGTGCTATTAATATTTCCAAGAATCCTATACAGCACAGCAGGACTAAGCATATTGACATTAGACATCACTTCATTAGAGATCTTGTGGAGGAGAAAGTGATTAAGTTGGAACATGTTGCCACTAAACTACAACTGGATGACATTTTTACCAAAGCACTTGATGCTAGTCAGTTTGAAAACTTAAGGGGCAAGCTGGGAATTTGTCAATATGAAGAAATGTAGCAATTAATTTTTCTTACAACAAGGGCTGGAAGAGACATCTTATTTAATTTAATTCTGATTGGGCTAATTAATTGTTTCCCTCTCTCTTTTCAAAAGTTTAAGAAGAGGAATAGTCATATTTATATCCCACTCTTTTCATTTGGCTGTACCACTCTCCATTCCCTCAAAAGAAAATCTCAAACTTATTGTCACCTGCATTCTCAATCTCTCAAGATGTCTCAACAAAGCATGTCATCATCATCTTCATCAAAGGGTGTCTCCTCTCCCACGACTCGGACTTAGAGCAAGCATAAACACAATGGGCGATGTTCAGGTTACTCCTCTTGCGCCATAGGCCGATCACAGCAAGGTTAAGAAGCTTCGTACCAGACATGCAAGAAGGTCACAAGCCTCTCCATATGGTAAGACTGGTGAACCATCTTCCTCTATTCCTCCTGAGATAGCCAATAGGGAGGGTTCTGCATATGTTCATCAAGCCATAGCTGGATTAGTAACTAGGATTCTGAATGAGAATCACTTTGTGCCTGGGGTATCTGTTCCATTGAACCAAGAAACTGCTAGCCCTAATTTAGCAACTGCTCCAGATGTCACTCAGAATGTCAAGACATTTGATGACAATGTTAGGAAATCTCCTGAGAAACCTGTTGATGACACCACTGAAAAATCTCCTAAGAAACCTGCTGATGATAATCTTGAAAAATCCCCTGAGAAAACTGCTGATCACCAAACCCCCACTGATAAGGATGTTGAACCCCCTGTTATTGGTCTTGATGAAGAATTCTCTAACAATGACCTAATTGCTAGTGTTAACCCTAGCATAGCTAAAAGGATGATGAGTAGAAAAGAAAAGCAGAATGCTGCTCAAAGCCCTCAAGGAGAGGTGCTGAAGCATTCATGAGACTCCTAGGCACGAGAACAAGGCTAGAGAAGAAAAGGATCGGAAGGTGGAACTTCCAAAGGGAAGGGTAGGATAAAATCTGTTGGGAGTATCTCCAGACCAAAGAGAACTCCAATTTCCAAGAAAAGAAAGGCTCCTGAACCCTCTGAATCTGATGAGGAATCAGATCTTGATTTTGATGTTGAAGGGAATGTCTCAGACATTCCTCTCAGGAAGAAACCCTCTTCTGGCAAACTGCCTAAGGTTCCTGAGGTTGCAATAGGCAACATCTCCTTTCACCATCCAGAAAATGCAAGCAGGTGGAAGTATGTATTTCTGAAAAGGATTGCATTAGAGATGGAGCTGAACAGAAGTGCCCTTGAGTGCAAGGAAGTTATGGATCTCATCAAGGCTGCTGGCCTGATGAAGACAGTGGTTAAGTTCTCTAACTGCTATGATATTCTGGTCAAGGAATTTATAGTGAATCTGTCTGGTGGATGTGCTGATGGAAAGTCAGCTGATTTTAAAAGTGTGTATGTGAGAGGAAGGAAGGTGAAGTTATCCCCTATTGTGATCAATAAATTTATGGGGAGGTCTGATGATGCTCAGCCTGAGCTTGAAGTAACAGATAACCAAGTGTGCCAAACCATCACTGCCAAGCAAGTAAAAGAATGGCCCTTGAAAGGGAAGATGACTGCTAGCAAACTAAGTGTCAAGTTTGCCATTCTGCACAAGATTGGTGCAGCTAACTGGGTTCCCACAAATCACAAGTCCACCATCTCCACTGGTCTAGGAAGATTTATCTATGTTGTTGGCACCAAGACAAAGTTTGATTATGGCACCTATATTTTTTAGCAAACTTTGAAGCATGTAGACAACTATGCAATCAAAGGTCCCATTGCCTTTCCCTCCCTCCTGTGTGGTATTATCACTGACCAATACCCTAATATCCTGGTAGATAAAGATTCTATTTGTAAAAGAGCTCCTGCTCTTGGATTCCACTACAAGTTGTTTCAGCGGAAACATGTCCCTAACATTTTCATGACATCTACTGAGACATCAAATGTCAAAGCTAATTCTCAAAAGGCTGATGTCATTCTTGTGCTGAAAGAGACTTGCAGGGAGCTTGAAGCAAGAAAACAAACTCTTGAAGAGCTGATCACTACCTTGGAGAAGGAAAAATAAGACACTGAGGTTGAGGATGAAAGGCTAGACGAGGATGCTGCAGAGGACTTGCATGAGGATGCTGCAAAGGACTTGCATGAGGATGCTGAAGAGGAGAAAGAGGCTGATGCTGAAAGCAGTTCAGAGGAAGCTACTTACCACAGTGCTTCTTCAGGAGAAGAAAGTGCTTGAATATTGATTACCTGCTGCTGCTGCTGCTTTTGTTTATTGTTCTGTTGATTTTGCTTCTGCTTGTTCTAGATTTTTGTACTTCATAACTTGGCTGTATAATTAATACTTCTGTTACTTAATATCATGAATTTTGGGATTTTGTAATGGCACCTTTGGCCCCTTTGTGGCTAAAAAGGGGGAGATAAAATTATGGGAATCATGGGTTGAATTTATCTTCAGTTATTTAGCTTAGTTAGCTTAGACTGGTTATTTTATTTCTGCTGCATTGGCTCTCTGATAGCTTAGTTTGTTTTAGCCAAAAATTTGCCAAAGGGGAGTTTGTAAGTGTTTTATGTTGGCTTTAATTTTGGTAAAACTAGTTTATGTCAATGTCTTGGTGATGTCATGACATTCGAGTTGAAGATAAATTGGGAGAAGAATTATTCAGTCAGCTCGGTGGGTGTTAGCATTACTTTGAAATCTGCAAGAAGAATGGTGATGTCATGACCAATGTTGTGACATTCTGTGCAACATTTGCTGTTATGCAGATTTACTTTTCCTGAGACTTTTCAGGATTCTGCTGAGCTGTTTTATTATGGATTATGTTGTTGGATCACATGCTCAAGTGGCTTTGTGGTTAACATTGTTTTAACCCTAAATTGGTTTGTTAAAAAGACCAAGTATTTAGGTTAAATTAAGTTAACCCTAGCTATAATTATGGAAGCCCAAATTAAAGCCTTTTTACTGCTTCTATATTAGTGAGAAAACCCTGATGTTACTGCTGCGCCTTTACTGTGTAGAAGATTAAGCAGATTGTGATTATTGTGTATTCTAGTTATTCTTGTGAGCCAAGCAATTATCAATTGATAAGTTCCTTGGACTAGGATTTGATTGTTAGGGTTGTTTATCACTCAAAGCTTTGAAGCACGAGTGTTGTCTCTCTTGATTAAAGCTTTGAAGCAAAACCAAGTATGTTTATTGAAGAGTGTCTTCACAATTCAATTAATCAATAGGTTGATATCACTGTTGTGATTAAGGGGAGTGGTAGGAACTCGGTCTAAGTAGGACTTAGATTGAAGTTGCATTGGGTAGGTCTTAAGTGAAGGAGATAAACTGGTTGGTTTATTCCTGAATTAATACTGCTTATAGTGGATTTCCTCCCTGGCTTGGTAGCCCCCAGATGTAGTTGTAGTTACACACTAAACTGGATAAACAATTGTTTGTGTTCTTTACTGTTTTTACATTACTGTGTGAATTGTTAAACAGTTTGTCAGATACGGTGTCATAACATTCTCTGTGACATCACGTATCTGCTGCCAGGAATTTCACATGGGTATTGTAATTCAGTACACACTTCGACAGGGGCAACCCCTTTTTCTTTAGTATACGGCATGGAAGCAATGCTCCCTGTAGAAGTTGAAATTCCACCAATGAGAGTTCTCATGGAAGCTAAGTTATCTGAGGCTGAATGGTGTCAAAGCTGATACGATCAGTTGAACTTAATCGAAGAAAAACGTCTGAACGCTCTGTGTCATTGACAATTATATCAAAGAAGGATGAAGAAAGCCATTGACAAAAAGGTTCGACCTCGTGAATTCCAAGAAGGCGGCCTCGTGCTTAAAAAGATTTTGTCTTTTCAACCAGATTCTAGGGGGAAATGGACTCCTAATTACGAAGGCCCATACATCGTCAAAAGAAGCTTTTATGGCGGTGCTATGACTCTCACGACCATGGACGGTGATGAACTCCCGCATCTTGTAAATGCTGATGCAGTCAAGAAATACTTTGTCTAAAAAGACAAAAGAACATCTTGGTAAGTCAAAAATCCAAAAAGGGCGGCTTAGGCAAAAATGAGCGTCTCGGTGGACTGAAAACCTGAAATGGCGGTCCAGGCAAAAATTAGAGACAATAAACAGAAATTTATCCTGGTAGATTGAAAACCTGAAAAGGCAATCTAGGCAAAAGTTAAGGATCAAAATGACAAAGTAACTGCATCAGTTCGTACTTTGTCAATCTGAAGAATCTTCCATTAGTGGATCTTCAATCAAATCTTCTAAAGCAACAAGCATAGTTGGAATTCAAAGTTGTTAGGGAAAATAGTGGTTATTGCTTTCAATGTAGCCTTTTCCTAATAAATTTCCATTTCCAAATTTTGTAAATAGTCCATGGAATCACGCCTTTGGCTGATTACCATTCTATCAATAAAATTTGAGCCCTATGCCCATTTTTTTGCAATTCTTGCTTTATTTTGTTTTGCAAAATAACGATTTTTCTTGTGAAAATCACTTTTGAAACTAAAAAAAAAGTTTTAAATGAAAGCGAAATTTTCCTTCGAACTGTGAACACAAAAGGAATTTCAACAATTATCTTCATGAGCGTTTCGACCTATGAAAGGTAAACAACTGTTGAGAAGTTTCTTTTCCCCGAGAGAGATCATCAAAGGATGGTATTCTTATCCGAAAAAGAATCTCCAACAAGGTTGCCAGTAAAATGCCTTTTTCAGAAAAGTTTAAAGCATGCAACTCAGATTCATCATCAGTAACATCTACATCATTGCTGAAGATTTTGTTGAGTATTTGATTGAACCGTGACATAGTCCCTTTCCAAATACTCTTTGTTGTCTTGTCAAGTATCATCAACATGCATATGACATTCATGAATCCATCATTCATACATAATTGCATCATTAATGCATTCTTGCATTTCTCAATGTTTGCTTCAATATCACTTGTTTAGGTTACATTTATTCCTAAAAAACAAGTATCGGTGGATCGTCTCTCCAGTAGAGTATCCCCAAGCAGAAAGAATACATTCTTTTTTCTCCAGTTCCCTAATCGAGATCATTCCTCATTGGGTACAAAGTCTTGATTGACCGTTTCTTTCCAGTTCATTCCTGAATAGAACCTCGTCTCTAACCAATTCAGGTCTAGATTTCATAAAAAAAATCTACTTGCAAACAATAAGCAATAGCCTCGTCATCCGAGCCGCTTATTTCCTTTTCATCTTTGAACTTATCATAAAACTATTGTTCTTCTTAACAAGTCCAATCATGAAAGGTCAAGAAATCCTCGCAATTGTCTTTCTTCCCTAGCATGTCACTCTTTGATACCTCCTGTGTAATTTTTCTGCAATCATTTTGCATCATTCACATTTTTTGGTATCTTAGATCCAAAATTTGCATATTCTGATATTTAAGTCTCTTCACACCTATCAAGACGAATATTTTCATCTTCATATCTCAGGTTAAAGAAACTTAAATAGGGGCATCTGTCATACCCTATTTTTTGACCTAAGATACCACATCATATCATTCACATATGCGTCATTGCATCACTAACAGTTTCAAAACATGATAGATCGTGTGTGTGCTCTTGAAGCCAAATTAGGGTTTTATCAAATTTTTCATCTGTTTAATATGTGATCAATTAGGGTTTGAGTCTCCACTCACCTCAATTGATCTATCTTAATCAATCATCAATATTTGATCTTCAAATTCCCAACATTTTCTCATGATCTACCTTTAATCGACCAATTAGGGTTTGATCGAGGATGGTGAATCATTGACTTTTTGCTCAATGAATGACCTATTTTCTTGGAGATTGATCTTAACATCGTCAATGCAACATCGTGACCTAATTTCTTGGTTCAAAATATTCCAAAATCCATGATTGATCATCAGACAAATTTTGAATCATTTGATGAAATTTCAACTATTCAAAAAAGGTCAAACTTTGACTTTTGGTCAACTTTTTCAAATCCAATTTTTTTTCAATCATCAATACATTTCAAATGATCCATCATGATCATAAAAAATCAAAATGTGTGAAAAAGTCAACAAAAAGTCAAGATTGAAATGTTTTCTAACACTTAGAAAAAGTTTCAAGTGTTAAAACAACATGGTTTTTCATCACTTTCATGGCCATTTTTCACCTAGATCCATTTTGATTCAAGAAAAACTCAATACATGAAATTTGTAGATCTTGTTACGAGATTTCCAAAATGTCCAAGAACTTGAAAAATACTTTGTGTAGATAGGGTTTTGAAATTGAAACTTAGAGCTTCATAACCATATTTTACAAGTCATTTTTCAAGTTTATAGGTCATTTTTCACAAATTCTGTCTTCTAGAAGCCTTGTCATCAAATTATATAGAATTTTAGAGATAAATATCAGATTAAAGTGATTAAGAGAAGGATAAGATCAAGTTAAAATTTTAACCATGGTTAAAAGAATATTCCATGTGCATTTATGGCAAAAATGTCTTTCTTTCCCTTTAAGGCAAGTTGTTAAATTTCAAGCCAATCCTTGCCATTCTTGGCCAAACTTCCTTGCCTATAATAGAGGTCACTACTTCACTCTCAAATGACACCAAAGCATTCCTAAATAAGCTTTCCTTCTTTCTTTCTTGTTTTTCAAGTTTCAAGTTTCTAAGTGGGAGAAATTGCAAAGCTCTAAAACCTTGCAATTTCTGAGCAATCTTAGGCATCAAACACTTTCTATATATCATTAGAAATTTGTTGGAATCCTTAAGCTAGCCCAAGAACTAGCCAAACTCTGAAACTACCTCCAACTTCCTAAACATGTCATTTTGAGCCATAACTTCCAAATTACCATTTCACTCGTGCTCTTCACTTTCCAATCATTCAAACACCTTCTACATCATATAGAAGTAATCTAAACCATCTTTCCACTTCTGTAACTCCCGATTCATCACCTCCATCTTCAAATGACTCAAACTGCAGTTCGAGTTGGGTAGATCGTTCCAGGCATTTCAATCCAAGCTAAGCATCCATACACACTCCTTAAGGTCCAGTGGTGCTGTAGAAATCATCAAACTAGATCTGTAACACCTCCTTCGAAGATCACAATTCAACTTGAAGAGGTAAGTTGCTCAACTTTGAACTTTTTAATTCTTGCTTTCTAGTTCAAAAATGGCTTGGCCATTTTGTTGCTGCACTATCACTGATCATTAACCCTCAATCAATTTCACAAATCATGATTCATACACGATTTTATATTAATTTGTTAGAATTAGGGTTCTTCATGTTCTTGCGAAAATTAATGGTCTTAAACTCAAAATAAATGAAATTAATCATCACCATCATGTTCCTGACGAAAATCCTAGCAAGTTTTATGTTTACATCTCTTGTTTTCATTGAGAAATGAAGAATCCATGGATTGATGAAGGTCGGAGAAGATGATGATCATATGCGCGTTATTCTTTTTGATTGATTTAGAGTCTCAAGAAGATTTCTTCATCTTCTGACTCTAACTCTTCTTCAGTACTTTCAAGTTCTGACTCATCTTCAGAAGCAGAATTTCCTTGAGATTCTAACTCATCTTCTGACTCTAACTCTTCTTCAGAACTTTCAGGTTCTGACTCATCTTCAGAAGCAGGATTT
The DNA here is from genome assembly GCA_021764765.1 of Vicia sativa. Lineage (NCBI taxonomy): Eukaryota > Viridiplantae > Streptophyta > Magnoliopsida > Fabales > Fabaceae > Vicia > Vicia sativa. The sequence continues at coordinate 34,743,024 of CM038794.1, forward strand.
CCTTGAGATTCTAACTCATCTTTTGACTCTAACTCTTCTTCATAACTTTCAAGTTCTGATTCATCTTCAGAAGCAGAATTTCCTTGAGATTCTAACTCATCTTCTGACTCTGACTCTTCTTCGGAAGTTTCATCTTCTGACTCTTCTTCAAAAGTTTCAACTTCTGACTCTTCTTCAGAAGTTTCAACTTCCGACTCTTCTTCAGAAGTTTCAACTTCTGACTCTTCTTCAGAAGTTTCAACTTCTGACTCTTCTTCAGAAGTTTCATCTTATGACTCTTCTTCAGAAGTTTCAACTTCTGACTCTTCTTCAAAAGTTTCAACTTCTGACTCTTCTTCAGAAGTTTCAACTTCTGACTTGTCTTCAGCTTCAGAGTCATCTTCTAACTCTGACTCTTCTTTCTCAAAAAATTCATTTTTCACTTGTTTTCAAATATTTTTCAAACTTGTTTTCAAATATATTTAATCCAAGGTGATTAAAAAACAAGTCACGCATATGAGTCAGTGGTAAAACTTTTCACTTCTAAGCCAAGGGTCCTGGGTTTAAACCTCCTTTGGACCAAAACCTTCTTTTTATCACTAATTTTCTTTACATTTATATCAAACTTAAACATTTTTAAAAACGAATTAAAACTTCTCATTTAGAGATGATTTTTTGCACACTTGTCATTTAATATACCTATTTTATGATTATATCAAAAAAATCCAAAAATATTTTCTTTTTTATTATAGTTTAATTAGGTTTAAAAATAAGACATTTTAAGTATTTTAATACTTTTCAAAAAAATGTTTTCTTTCCGATTTTTCAAACCTAATCCTTTTCAAAACTTCTTGTGAATATCCTTCACTTTTCAAAACCATTTTCAATCTTTCAAAAAATATTTCAATAAACTTACACACCTTTTTTCCATGATCGATTCGATTTGAAGATGAACCAAACTAGGTTTTTCCTCGAATTTCTTTCAAATTGATCATGGGTCTCCCTCACGGTGTAAGTCCCAACCCTTTTTATGTACATATTTATTTTTTTGTACATATTCACCCTTTTGTGTACATATTAAATTCCTTGTACATATTCAATCATCTTTGTAAATATTTAAGTATAACAAACTTCGTTCGTTTGTTTTCATCCGCTTGTTTATACACCGATTCCATTGGTATTAAGAGGAGCATTATTCCCGGTGAAACTACTCTTAAACCAATGGTCCTCCCTTAAGGTGTAAGTCCAAACTCCTTTGTATATATCCAAGTATACTAGCTTATCTGCTTGTTTTAAACACTTGTTTATATTTTCATACATAATTTGTTTATATTCAAGTTACACTTACTTTAATTTCTTGTTTTATACACTTGTTTATATATTTCCTTCATAAACTCCTTTTGGGCTTACAATACAAGGACCCACGAGCTTCTTAAAAGCATCCCCTATCAATAATTAATTTCTCCTAGAGATTTAGACATGTATCATCTCTATGGAAGAAGTATCTCATCTATAACCTCACATACAAATCAAACAATTTTCAAATCAAACACTTTTTCAAACAAAACATCTTTTAATTGTAAGTGGTAACGCTTGTACACTCAAGCAAAACACCTAATACTTACGATGAAAGATTCAATCAATCAACCTTTCAAAAATGTATGTCATGAAATAGATTAGATACATTTTTCATTAAGATGACATTTGTCTTTGTCTCTTAATAACACCTTTTGCTTCCACTAGCATAAGTGGGAACTACGATTGCTCTGACTTTCTCAACCTCCCTTTGAGAATACTGTTGTACCCCAAAATTTACCCTCTTCTTTTCCGCATTTTTGGCTTATAATCTGATTGCATAAGCATACATGAAGTCACATGCATAAGCATTGATCATGAGGATTACCATGTTCCAGGTATCCTGATTGGCCAACAAAAAGGGCTTACTCGCTTATTTCCCAATAAGTGAATTTCGGGTTTTTGCGGCGCATTTGTGGGCCCTCCAGAAGGCGTATCTCTCATCCCCTTGGGTATTTCCTATCAATTTTCGACTGGAATTTCCTTCTCATTCTTATCTACAACTTTCGTGTGAAGACCGAAAGCAGATCTTGTGAGGAAGGTTCTCAAAGGAGTTGTTTTCTCCAGTGGGTTAAGTCGAATTTTAGTGTTGAATCACGTGTTCTGCCCACTAAATGGTCTCTATCTCTTAGCTGAAAATTCGGAATTGAGCGAAGTCCTTTACAACTTTCATTTACAACTCGGGAGTTGATTCCTCACCAATCAATACCAGAATTTTGTTCTTTGAAGTTGATTTTGAGTTGAACCGAGCAATTTTCATCCGATACGCGAAGTTCGAAAAATCATATCTCGCTCGATTTTCATCGAAACGAGGTGAGACCTGTGCCAAAAGTTTACAAATTTCATTAGCTTTTATTGTCTCAGAGATACTCATTTGCAAATTTTGACCAGAGGACCCTAGTTCGAGGCATTATCTCGGAAGTGCGCAAATAAAATTCTGCATGTGTCAGTTGCCTAAAGTTGTGCTGAAACTTCAAAAATTCCTATTCTCTTGACCGTTCACTGGATCAGGTCGGGATGTTGATTCTCGCAAGAAAAATCACATTCCGGACATTTTTCGTTTACATTCTAACTTCAAATTCCGTACGAATTTGGCTGTTTCAGATTAATTACGAAAATTATTTGGATAATCATGATTTAAGCTTGATTATGGTTCTTAGGCCCAGTTCCTAAAACTATAAATAGGTTTTCCTCTTCACAAATCAAAAAAACACAATCACTTGCTTAATTTTCACTACCAATCTCACTCTAATTCTCTCTCAAATCCAAAGCAAAACTAAAAAAAAAACAAAGTTCAAATTGCAACTTTCCCTCCAAGCAACCACCACAGGCCGCCACCGGACCTCTGTCTAACACCTGTCTCAGCCACAGATCGCGCTAAGCGCGCTTCCCGCGCTAAGCGCACCCTGCGATTTCTGGTTTTCTTCCATCGCAGCTTCTCCTATTAGAATCTCCATCTTCCTCTCCTTCTTCTACTCGTATCTGACATGGAAGGAACTGTTTCATCTTGATTTCTCTTCAAATTCAAGATTCAAGGATTTCACCTTCATCTTCTTCAATCCTCCATTGAAGATTTCAAGTTATTCTTCAAGAATTCAGGGTTAACTTTAAGGATTATCATCGATTCGTTGCTGATTTGGTATTTTCTATGAAGAGCACAAGGAATTCCTCTTCAATTTGGTTCAAACCTCAAGTTCAAGTAAGTGTTTAGTTCAATTAAGCACTTATTTTAAGCCTTTATTGACTTTCAGCTTTTCTGGAAATTGAATACTGAAATTGCATACAAATTCAATGTAGATTCTGATTCTTGAACTTGTACTCTTGAATTCTTTGATTTAAATTGGATTTTGCAACCTTATTCGTGTCGGAGTGACGATTTTTTTGTACATAGCATGCATATACTCTTGTGCATTTATAGCTTCCTTGCATATAAGTCACAAATTCATGTATCTTGCATCATCTATCACATGCTCATGCATTAGAGAGTATTTAGTTGATTGACTTACATCGATTCATGAGGATTAGAGGCCTAGTTTACATTTGAAGTGCGTCGACATGTAGACATCCAGGCATCTTGATCACTAGGCACACAATGCATTGTCCATGAATCCATTGCATATGCATTCCAAGTGTTTGTGCTAATGCATAACCTAGATTTAAATGAAAGCTTCTGATACACCTTGGTAGCATGACTTGCTTACATTGCTTTCTTTACGTGAGCATAAGGATTGTTATCGTAACTCACATCCTCTGCGTGTTCATGCATTGCTTTCTTTACATGAGCATTAGGATTGTTATTGTAACTCGCATCCTTAGCATGTTCATGCATTGCTTTCTTTACATGAGCATTAGGATTGTTATCGTAACTTGCATCCTTGGCATGTTCATGCATTGCTTTTTTCTATGAACATTGGTTTTATTGATTCAATTTGCATTCCTCACATGTTCATGCATGTACTCTTCATCTATGAACATTGGTTTTATCGATTCGATTTGCATTCCTCGCATGTTCATGCATGTACTCTTCATCTATGAACATTGGTTTTATCGATTCGATTTGTATTCCTTGCATGTTCATACATGTACTCTTCATCTATGGACATTGGACTTATCGTTTCAATTTGCATTCCTCGCATGTTCGTGTGACTTCTATTTTCTCTGGGACTGTATCCTAAATGTATGGATTGACTTTTGGCATGAGAACATCATGGACAGGTGATCCGGACCAAAAACAACACTTTTGCAGGTTGCAGACCGCGCTTAGCGCCACCAGTAGCGCGCTAAGCGCCAAACTCACTGACTTCTATTTTGCAGGTCGCGGTTAGCGGGGTCCAGGGTAGGCTAAGCACGGTGGCCTCTGTTTGGGTCGCGGTATAGCAGGCTTAGCGCGGCCTGTGCTGGTGCATTTTTCTGTTCTTTCTTGATTCTAACAGCAAACAGTAGACGTTCTAGCTATGTCAAGCTGCTGTTTGAGCTCTATTCAATGTCGGGGCTTGTGTCGCATATACATACGACACATTTCTCAGATGTTTGTATACCCGTGTATACATTCTTTTGCTTGCTTTTTGGGTCTAACTCCCTTCTCGCGGGCGTTCTTGTGCTTGTACACCTACGGCTTGAAGTTTTCCGGAGTATTTCATTAGCTTGCAGTGCTCTTCGGATTCTATATCCGTTCGGTAGTTTCTATACCATTTATCGCATTCTCTTATAGCTTTCCTAGATATCATGAGAAGTAGGGCTTTACAGCTTTCTTTTTCCATGAGAAGTAGGAATAGAGATGCATGATGGGGCTTCCGTAGTTGGAGCATGTTCAGGAACCCCTCTGGTTTATTTAAAGACCCGTTTAGGGCAATTCTACTTGTGGATTGTGCTTGTTTGTTTGTTTTTTCCAGGTTCGCTCGGTTAGGATAGGTTCTCTAGCCTAGACATTAGGATCCACATCCTTTGCATGTCAACATAGGTAGAGATTCTCTAACTTCCTCAACCATAGGCCTAACCCTTGCATGTCAACATTAGGGTTAGTACTTAGCTAGTCTCCCTTTTGTTTTGCTAGTTTCTTTTGCATCCATGCATGTAATAAAACTAACACTTGTTTTTCTTTTCCCTTTGAAAATAAAACACTTAATAATGGTTTAAACTACTTTCTCAAGGTAAAAGCAACCAACCAACACAAACTTTTTCGCCTTTGCGCGCTTTTCTTTTGTGTTTAAAACCTTTTTCACAAGTAAAAAACACAAAACCCACCAAAACAAGTGAGCCGAACTACGACGCTCTGACTTTCTCATTGCACGCGGGAATACGTAGGCATCTTGTCACGGGGCTCGATCGAGCAAACTTCGTATATACTTCCTTCTTTTCCCCGTGGTTTCTTTATTTTTCCTCTTCTTTTGCATGCACGATAGCGATTGAGCATAGATAGATATTACACACCCTTTTGCTAGAAGTAGAAAGTGGATACCGTAGAGTACTACGGGCGTGTGGGGTGCTAATCCCTTCCCCTCGCGTAACTAACTCCCTTACCTAGATTCTCTTGATTTCCCAGTCATAGGACTGCGATTTCTCTCCTTCAGGTTTACTCGATGTTTTCCTTTCTCCGTCGTGAGATAAAAGACAATGATGGCGACTCCATTGATACACCCCTATCAGTCGGAAGTTCAGCCAGGTGGTTCCAAATACGTAGGCACAAGGTCTCATCCTTGGCGAGCATACTTCTTTCTCCATTAAACCAAACAAACCATAGTTCCCTTAGATCCGAGCTACAGATGCTCTGATTCCCACTAGGGGATATGTATGCAGAGGATCCCAATGATATTTGCGAGCATAATAATAACAAAACGTAGGACCCTGCCTAACCTACCTTTCTTAAAACCCAAAGGAGAAACTTTCCCAAGAATAGAGTAGCAAATTAAAACATACAAACATATAAAAAATATTCATATATACAAAAGATGTTATAGATAACTATATATATAGGGTGCTAATACCTTCCCTTTATATAACAAACCCTCTTACTCAGGTCTCTCCCCAATGCGTTGCGTCTAGTTCACGCTAGTCGCATCGCATATCATTATTTATTTAGGGTATTCCAGCTTTCCCCTTTTCCATCTCATTTTCTTGTTTGGAAACAATAAAGCTTGATGCCCGCAGCATCTTTTTAAAACAAATCAAAAAGTAAATCGTTTTGAGCCTGAGATTCGAATTTCGATTCCCTCGTTCGTCACTTTTCACCGCGAACAGGGGTTTCATGCAAGTTCATTTTCTAGGATAGGGAATGCACCGATTTGTTAAAAACAACCGTTACCGAGATGCGTGACACTATGATTCAGGTTAGTGCTTTATTACACATAAATATACTTCTTTTTATTGATAAATTATGTAGTACAGACCTCCCAAACTTATTATTAATGTACTTATTAGGCGAGAATAACAGATCCATTGGAGTTTCCATTAGCACTTGATGTCATGCTTGACTTGGAACTTGCATTTAGGCTAAAATGGCAACCCGACTGGGATAGCTGTTAAGTTGTTATGTTTTATAAAGATGGCCCGTTTATTAAACAATTGAAGGCTCCTTGGGCAGATACATGGGTAACAATCTAGCATTATATAAAAATACTTATTTCGTTATTGCAACTATTTTACTCATTTGTAATGTGTTTACGACATGAAGGGGAGTACACCATAACCCTCCAACATACCACTTCCACTCTAGGTATTATCACAAAAATTATAATACGTAAATTATCATATTCGTTGTAACATGCATCAAAATATTTTTTATTCACGTACCTTTTTTGTTAGTTATTATCTAAAGATAAAAGAGAGTGTTGATGAAGCAAAAACCGAAGCTGCAGAAGACTGTGAAGTGCTTACAGTTCCTTTCTTTCCCTTACCTGTCATAGTTAACAAAAAACATAATTGTTATTATGATTAAGACATGTGTATTTCATGCTTACAGGATCTTGAAATCACGTCTAAGCATAATCCTGACCCGGTTACACCGACTGGAAAGAGGCAGATAACTAATGGCTCAAGCGAGTCCACTACCATGGGAGGGCTGTGTGAAGGAGAACTATCTTCAACCAAACTTAAAAAAATCATCAAATTGGAGAAGAAAGATTAGGTCTCATGCTGTTTTCAAGATTCTGTTTTTTTGGCGTCCAGCAGTTTCAATTCCTGCCAGCGTGATATAACTTATTTTCATGATTTAGTGGCAGTTGCTTCTCAACATATGTTAGATGAAATATTTTGTAATGTAGATTATCATCAACTTGGCTTATTATGTTTCCAACTTTTTAATTTCAATACTCTTATTATGTTTCAAACTTTCATGCTATGTAAAGTTCTTTGCCCCATGAATAGTATTTTCAATTATATAACTTCGTATTGTTGATTTGTTTTTCTACACAGTTATCCTATACGAAATATAATTTAGTGAGATCAATACTATGTGAAATCGGAACAACCAATATTAGAACCCGGTTTTGTATATGTCGTACTCATACCAGACATATAAAGCAAATTTAAATCTACAATTATATGTAATTCATCACCTACTTACTGCCATATGGACCATCCATTTATTATTATTCCACAAATCCAGAATACAATTAAGTAAATATATTAACATTTCCAGCAATTCAAAATAATTTTTCTTTTACACAATACCACAACTTTTCTTGACATAACAGCTTTATTTGACAAATAATACATATCATGCAAATTCTCAATTTCATATACTACATGTATCACGAAAATATACCACTTCTGTAATATTAAATAAATTTATTCATTCAATGTTTCCACAAACCTGCACCCTATACGGTTAAAATCCCTATCTTCCTCAACTTGACTATTATAATATTTTATACTCTCTTTCACAAGCTTGCTTAGCTTTACTGATGCAAAAATATATAATACATATTGTCTAGCTAATTGGTACCAACTAATACAGGATCAAATGCCACATCATTTCAACTTTTCAAAAATTCAAATTTTCCCATATACAATTGTAATACCGGGAACACCTAAATATTCAAATACTCCCACCTTTTTTTTCAGATAAAAAACATCCTTCCATTTTCCATTTACTATTACATCCACCAGTAGCTAAACTGCAGAAATCCAAATATTGTTACCAATCTTTTTCATGTTTTTTTTGTAAATGTTAAAAACTAATCTATTGCAAACACACCATGATCCTCTTCATTTGTTTTATTCAATATTGGTATGACACAATACATAATTACATCCCTTCCACTGCTACATTTATGCATATGCCCATCTAAGTTAACTTCATGGAATTTTAAAAATACCTCCATCTTCTGTAATGCATCCATCTTCCATTATATGTCTGTTCATACACCCTTTTAATAATATTATTCCATGAGGTAACAAAATATTCACTTTACTGTTTGGTCTATAACTTTACAATGCAACCTGAATGCACATCATCATATGTCACTCTTTCCTCGATTGCAAGGCATCGTAGGAGAAATATTCTGTCGGCACGATGATGTTGTCGTGCCGGTCGAGACACTCAACAACATTCCCGAATTGTACAACCTTTGTCAGCCCTAATTCAGAACTTAACTTCAATAGAAATTTATGGTTCTTCTGTGACTCCACAGAGTGTACCATATGCAACATCATGTCCTGCTAACAATCAAGCAATGGCTAGAAAGAGAAGGAGGATTATCTTGGCTAACAAGAGGAATGCATGTCATAATGTTTGCATATCCAATCATAATGTTTTTATGGCCACTCCATCAATCAAACTACCCGTAATAACACAGTCCCGTCGCATAGACATTGTCATAATGCAAAACCTCATAAACTTATTTTTAACAACATCACTTATGTCAACAATCGGCTAACAAGGTTCAATGAAACATGTGTACCTACTGCTAACATCGACTATACTTCTACGTATGATGCCCCTTCACATAGGCATAATGTACCAACTCATGTGGGTAGCACATCCCATTATTCAGATGATAACAGGTCAAATTCTGAAAATGACATGAGCTTTGGAGACAACTCTAACGATGACGAAGAAACTCTCGAGTTTGTCGAAGCCCATGAACAAGGTATTTCCCCCTACTAACTATGTCCCATTAATAAAACTTCCATACTATGGTTAAAAAATTTCTATACTTCCTAATGCAGAGTATTCTGACATCGGCGATCGGGTGTGGGAATGTACATCATGTCATGCCTCTATGTGGTATCAGGAACGCATGGATAAATTATGACATACCACTGTTCCTAAGTCCATAAATGTTGCCGAAGTGGAAAGATTGTCTTGTCGTTAATAAAGGATCCGCCACAATTGTTGCAACACCTCTTATATAATGGATCATGCGAAGAGAGTAAAAACTACCACAACAACATCTGAACTTACAATGCAATGTTTTCATTCACTTCACCGGGAATGAAATTTGACAACACTGTTGGTAATGGAGGAGGCCCGCCTACTTTAAGACTGCACGGACAAACATGTCATCGAATAGGAACATTGATGCCAGAAGATGGACATCCTCCGTAATATGCTCAGCTATATATCTTTGACACCGACAATGAAGTAGATAACCGAATTAAATGTTTCAGGTATTCCTATTTACTCACTTCACATCTCAATGCGGAGTCCACACTAAATGTTGAAATTATAAATCTTTGTTACTATAACGTGTCTGGAAGGGACAACAAGGTGATCAATAGGGGTATTGTTGACAATTTGAAGGTAATTTTAGACGACTACAATGTCCATGCTAAGGCATTTCGGATGGCGAGAGATCTTTTAAGAGCCTACGAATTCTTAGACTTGAAAATAAGGCTGATTAATGATAGACCCGAAGATGGTCGTGTCTACAACACACCCACAGTCTCTTAGGTTGCTGCTCTTATTGTTGGAGATATCGATCCTTCAACATAAAGAGACATCATTATTCACGCACGGGATGGAAATCTACAAAGAATTGATGAGTTCCATCCAGCCTACTTGGCATATCAATATCCTCTCATATTTGTATATGGGGAGGATGGATACAGGAAAAACATTCTACACAAATATGAACATGAACCACAATTTACATGGAAGAACCGTTAGTCAATAAAAGTTTGGCTATCATTCTGTTTGCATGATCGTTAATCAGAGGCAAAGACTTTGCTTCATTCGAGACGAATTTTTCAACAGTTTCTGGTTGATGGATTTGCAATGATGGAGTCTGAACGACATAATTGGTTGAGAAGTAATCAGTCAAAGTTACGAGTAGGAAAATATAACCAGTTGGCTGATCGTACTCGGGATAGTGAGGCAAATACAACGCAAAAGCGAGGAGAGCGTGTTGTGTTACCATCAAGTTTTGTTGGAAGCAAAAGATACATGGATCAGTTGTATTTTGATGGTATGGAAATATCCAGTAAGTTAGGATTTCCAAATTTATTTGTTACATACCACATTAAAGCCACATGATAGACCTGACCTAATATCTAAAGTTTTCAAAATTAAGTGCGACGAGCTGATGACTAATATAACCAAACATCATGTCTTGGGAAAGGTCTTGGCGTGTAAGTTTATAAACTTTATTTTGTTAATGTGTTTATTCACTATTTTTCGAATGCATGGTAATATAAAATTACATTACATATCTTAGTGGTTTTTATTTTCAGTCTGACTTAATTATGTTTTGTTATTATTTCCCAAACATGTACACCATTGAGTTTCAGAAAAGAGGTTTGCCGCATGCACATATTTTAAGTTTTTTTACACCCTCAAAGCAAGTACCCCACACCGCCTGACATAGATAAAATAATTTGTGCTGAAATACGGACCCTAATGTTCATCCGACGTTATACAACTTGGTGTCTGCCCACATGATGCATGGACCATGTGGCCCATCAAGGATGAAATCACCTTGCATGAAAAATAGGAAATGCTCTAAATTCTTCCCAAAAAAAATCACGAAACTATGGTGGTTGATGCGGATGGCTATCCCCTCTACCGAAGACGATCCAAATCTCATATTACTATAAACAATGGAATTTCTTTGGACAATCGACATGTTGTACCATACAATACAAGATTACTTTTGAAATACCGTGCACATATTAACATGGAGTGGTGCAACCAAATTACATCTATCAAATATTTATTCAAGTATATCCACAAAGGTTTTGATAGAATTACATCTACATCGTAGCTAACTTAGGAAAAGACACTGAACCAATCGATGAGATAAAGCAGTATTTGGATTGTAGGTATGTCTCACCATCCGAAGCTTGTTAGAGAATATACTCATACAACCTTCATGTTCGGAAACCGGCGGTTGAACGTATGTTTTATCATTTAGTAGGTGAACAGGCTGTTTATTATCTCGATCTCGCAAGAATGGAGAACATCTTGGAAAAAGCAAGTGTCACGGAATCAATGTTCATGGCTTGGTTCCTTGCTAACAAGAAATACGAAGAAGCACGCTCACTAACCTATGGCAAATTTGTCTCTAAGTTTGTTTACGATAAGAGGACGAGAACATGGAAACCGCGTAAAAAAGGTTTCACCATTGGCCGTTTGATAAGGGTCCCACCAAGCTGTGGAGAACTATTTTATCTGCGAATGATGTTGACCATTATGAAGGGACCCCGTACGTACGAAGAAATATCCAAAGTTGGGGACATATAACATGAAAATTTTAGGGATGCATGTTTTGCAATGGGATTCCTTGGAGATGATCGAGAATACATTGGGGCGATAAAGGAGGCGAGTGAGTGGGGTTCAGGTCATTTTCTCTGGAAGCTTTTCGTTGTAATGCTTTTGTCCAAGGCTGTTAATAGACCTGCTCATGTATGGAATGAATCATGGATACTTTTGTCAGATTGTCTGCTGCATGAATAGAGACTCATGGCTCACAATACAGGTCTGCTCCAACACACTGAAATATACATATGTTCATAATTTAAACATTCAAATATTTATCTACCTTGGTTTTCCTTTTTTATGAACATGAAATACATTTGTAATACATCATAATTGGAACACGTGTTCTGTAACGTATGTATTTCCTACTAACTACATAAACCCAAGTTCATTAATCATTAAATAGCCTACTCCATAACTGTTACCAAATTTTCTACTCATTCACAGGTTTAATTATTTTATCATGTCAATAACTTTAAACTGATAAGTATACACTGACACTTTGTTTTACTATGGTTTGACCAGACTTGATTTTGAGTGATGACCAACTGATGAATTTGACTTTGATCGAGATTGAGAAACTACTTCAAGAAAACAGGAGGGGCCTCATAGATTTTAAACCAATACCATATCCATACGGATACGTTCTACAACAATTAGAGAACCGACTTATTTACGACGAACGGAGTTATGATGTGTCTACTATGTGATATGAATTCACAGGTCTCTTTAATACTCTTACAGGTATGTAATATTGTATATTTATGCATTATCCTCTTTGATGAATTGCATTTGATACATCATCTGTTGGAGCTATCATAAGATGAACAAAGGACAATGTAACACGGTGGAAGAACTTACTTGTTTGTTTTGCGTTTGATTGCAAATGTTGCGGATAGCAAGAGTCGCCACCGACTTTTCTTTTGTCCAATTAAGGGAAAGCGAAAAGCAAAGGAAAATACCTTTGTTAGATTCTGAGTAAGGGAGGCGGTTATGAAAAGGGAAGGTATTAGCACCCTTTCCATCCGTAGTTATCTACGGGCTCTTAATTGCTTTAGCTCACTTTATGACTTGCTTTTTGTGTGTGTGTTTGAAAACGTTTTGAAAAGTCATTTTGCTTTGACTTCGTAATGATTCACGCTGGAATGTATACGAAGTGTTCGAAAATGTTTTGGAAAAAAGACTTTGTAATGATTCACGCTAGAATGTATACAAAGTGTTGAAAAAGATTTTGAAAATAATGTAAGGTGTAAAAAGTGTTTTGAATTGATTGAGCAAGCAAAAAAGACATATTTTACCCACTCAGAACGGTCGTTTCCGTGTCATTTTGCTTTCATTTAGAATAAGGCTATCCATACCATTGGTTGATAGGTAACCTTATTCATTGGATGTAAAAGGGACATTCGAAGGGACATCAGATGGTCATAGAAGGCAACTTGTAAGGATATCTTAGCATATTCGTAGGGACGATCATCACTCTATGTAGGCAACAATCGAGGGACGAGATCATGTATTCGTAGACAACATCGAGGGTCATCGAGGGAATATGATCCTTATATCGAAGGGACTATGATGATATGCTTGTAGGTAACCGTGCTAAGATATCCCCATGTTCGAGGGACATGACCATTATTTGTAAGGCAACGAGAGAGGATACCCTAAGGAGGCGCATGTGTGAAAAGTGTGTTATATTCAGATATTTATCTTGTGATTAGGGTTAGCTACGTTTGATTGATTTAATCTTTCCATACATGCCTAGTTACTAGCAGTTAATAGGTGCAGAAAATAAATTGCGAAAATGTAAAGGTCCTACGCTATTACATGGCTTTGGGGCAGATACATAATATGGGAGTGCAGAAAGTAAAGGCAAAAATGTAAAGGTCCTACGCTATTACATGATAAAAAAATGCAACCTATACAACCTTTCTAGAATTTAAATGCGGAATAATAAATAGCAGAAAAAAATGAGAAAATGTTAGTGCAAAGATATTTTGGAAGTTAGTAAAAAAGTTTTAGTTAGCACCCCTAATTACTAATAAAAATATTATTTTTTGTGATTGATTTTAAAAGAAAATGCTTTTTTTGTGAAATTTTAAATAAGGATGTTCTGAACTTAAATCCTAAAGTTAGAAATTTTTAGGGGTTTTTTAGAAAAAAGGTTTTAAAGGAAAATGCAAAGAAAATTAGTCAGCAGGAAAATAAATAAAAGGGTTTCCGTCAGAGCTTCTGACAGAAGTTCCCTCCAGAACCTTTGGAAACCTATTTTCCAGAGCCTCTGGAGGCTGGCACGAAAGCTGCCTCTTTATGGCACGGAAGCTGCCTCTTTCTGGCACGAAAGCTGCTTTCTTCTGGCACGGAAGCTGCCTCTTTCTGGCACGAAAGCTACCTCTTTCTGGCATGGAAGCTGCTTCCTTCTGGCACAGAAGCTGCTTCCTTCTGGCACGGAAGATGCTTCCTTTTGGACCTTCTGTTGGCGTTCTTTCTGGGAATCCAGAAGTTGGAACTTCTAGAGACAACACTTTTGAGGACCCAGAAGTTGGAACTTCTGGGGATGTAACTTTTGGGGGGGCCCAGAAGTTGGAATTTCTGGAGATGTACTTTTGAGGGGGTCTAGAAGTTGGAACTTCTGGAGGTGTACGCTTCTGGGGTGGTCCAGAAGTTGGAACATCTGGAGGTGTACGCTTCTGGGGGGTCCAGAAGTTGGAACTTCTAGAGATGTACGCTTCTAGGGGGTTCCAAAAGTTGGAACTTCTGGAGATGGCACTTCTGGGGGGTTCCAAAAGTTGGAACTTCTGGAGATGGCACCTCTGGGGTTCTGAAACTTGAAACAGAAGCGCGCCAAGGTGTCATCTTCTTCGTTTGAATTTCCATACTTTTACCCATGGACATGGTTTGTTGCTACAGCCTATAGCCACAGTTTCATCCGTCACTATACCCCTGCAAGAAATCAAAACTAAGAAATCGCAACATAAATTAGTTATGAGAACATGGATCAACTCGGTTTGATCCCCTGGATGTGATAGGGTCATTGGTTTCGTCCAATTTATCCTATTTCAGAAAACCCTAATTCGAGCTCATGAACCCTAGCCATGGCAGATTCTTGTTCCTGTGCTAAAACTCAAATCAAACCATCCAGAAAGTTTACAAATATCAGTCTAAACACAAATATGCAGTCAAATTGTATTAAAAATGCATGAATCAATGAAATCGATTTTGAGTTTTGAAGAGCAAACCGTAATCGTGTTCTTACGATTCTGGGCGTTTGGATGCTTGGTAATGATCTGGAATGAATTAGGGAACCTCCAAGAACGTGTTGGAATGCTTAGAACCGATCAAATTGATCCAAAACCAGGGCTGCTAGTTGCTTGCAAGTCACTGTTTTCTTGAGGTTGGTTAGGGTTCTTCAAGCTGTCAAAAATTCTCTTCTAGGGTTTAGAAACCCTCTGAATTTATAGAGGATGGATTCAGGTTGAGAATTGATGAGGAAATATATCCCATTCAATGAGAGTATATTTGATTTGCCAATCTTGTCAATCTTGATCAAATATTGCCAATGTTGTACCAATCTCTTTCCAATCAATCAATTTCGAAATTTTGGTCATTTAATAGTTATCTTGGACCTCAAGAATGTCAAATATTCAGCCTTGCATTGATTGATTTATTTTTTGCTATTTTATTTTAATTAAATTGAATTTAATGAATAAAAAATCAAAATAAATAAAATAAAAATCTCAAGGGCGTGGCATTGGGCTTGGAGGTTCTAATTGGGATTAGAAACAAGTTTGGATCAAGAAAATTTAGGCCCATTTAGAAATTTTTATATTTTGTCAAGTATTTCTCTTTGTGCACCTCCTCAAAAATGCTCAACTTGCACAACTTGTATCTTGCTCAATTTTTAACATTTTTGAGTGTTCTTGGACTTTTTAGAAATCTCAAGACGTCCTCTAAACATACTTTTTGGTTTCGTATTAATTGAAGTTTCCATGTTCATGAACACTTCTTTGAAAAAAGATGACTTTTTGTTGACTTTTAAAAGGACCTATAATGTTTTGATCCATAACTTCCAAATGAAGCATTTCTAGCCAAAGCTTGTGAGACATGAAGTTGTAGAGAATTGAATTCCCTTTAAAATGAACTTTGGTGGAAAAATTTCTGATAAAGTATGTGAAAGTTATGTCTGGTCAAAGTTCTGTTGACTTTTGTCTAAAAAACCTAAATTTAGAAACTTTGACTTTTGATCAAATCTTAACTTTCCTTGAGGAATCATGATCAACCCTTGATAAAATAATGCATATTACTTCAAAATATTTATGTTGACCAAAAATTAATAAAGTTTGACTATATGTTGACCACAATTGACTTTTTGTCCAATACAGTTGATTTTCAACCATCTAAGCAATTGGATGAGCAATTTTAACTTGTAAGGCTTGAAACCTGACATGATAATCCCTTGAGGTATATGGTGAGGTATGATGACCACTTATATCATTGGAAATCTATCTTGACTTAAGATGTGCAAAATCCTATTTTGGATTGATTGCATAGGAGAGGGTTTGTTTGGTCAACCCTTGTGAAATCCTTGAGTATGGAGTTGTGGATTGTCTTAATAAGTAGGAGGGAAAATTTTGGGGTATAACAGACAATTTATGAGAAAATCATGGCTTCCGTTCAGGCTCAAAAGAGTGGGGTGTTCTTCTTACATGGTTATGGCGGAACCGAAAAAACTTTCATGTGGCGAACTCTTGCAAGTGCTTTGAGGTCAAAACATGATATGTTTAACAGTGGCGACAAGTGGGATAGCTTTTTTCTATTGTCGGGAGGTAGATCTTCTCATTCAAAATTCAATATACCCGTCTCAACAATGGATAATTCAACTTGCAAAATCAACTATGATGATGACGTTGCAGAGCTTCTGAGGCAGATTAAGCTAATTATATGGGATGAAGCGCCCATGGCACATAAGAATTCCTTTGAAGCATTGGACCGAACTTTGAAGGATGTCATGAGTAAGTTTAGTAATTCCTAACAATTCTTCGGAGGGAAGGTTGTTGTGTTCGGAGGTGATTTTAGACAAATTCTCCCGGTTGTTCCTAGAGGGATTCAATCCGATAGCATACACTCAACAATAAATGCCTCCTACATATGGCATTTTGTTGGAGTTTTGATGTTAACGCAAAACATGCGCCTACAATCTGGCCCACACGAATCTAAAAATAGAGAAATTGCATAATTCTCCAAGTGGTTGTTAAAAATTGATGAAGGCAAAGTCTCAGAGCCTAATGATGGCTTTGCCGATATAGATTTGTCGCAGGATCTACTGATCATAGATTACGACGATCCTATTGTTGCCATTGTGATTAGTACATACCATGATTTCACATTCATTACGAAAACAACGACTACCTCAAAAGTCGCGCAATTCTTGCTTCAAAAGATGACAAGTCCACATTCTCTTCTATGGTTTTTTCTTCTGTTTTTGGAAATGTCTTATTCTTTTACCTAATATTATTCATTTTTAACATTTACATGCTTGTTTTACTTATTCAGGGGAGCTTAAGGATTACTACAGCTCCAACACTGTTGATAAATCGGAAATCCATGACACCAACGTTGTTGAAGTCCTCACACCTGAATTCCTAAGTTCACTGACAACTTCAGGGTTACCTAACCATCACATTAAGTTGAAAGTGGGAACACCTGTTATGCTCATGCGAAACATAGATCAGTCGGAAGGTTTGTGTAACGACACTAGGTTAATGATAACAAAAATGGCGAACCATGTTATTGAAGCTAAAATAATGGGGGAAAAAGGTTATGGAAACCTTATGTATATTCCTTGGATGGATATGTCACCATCACAATCTCCTTGGCCTTTTAAACTCAGCCGACGTCAATTCCCGATTGTTGTCTCTATGCAATGACAATCAACAAATCACAAGGAAAATCTCTTGATACAATCAGACTATACCTGCCAAGAGACATATTCACTCATGGTCAAATCTATGTTGCACTATCAAGAGTCACTATCAAAAAAGGCATTAAAATCCTGATATATGATCAAAACGATACGAAGAAGCCGACAACTACCAACGTCATTTACAAAGAGGTTTTCAACAATATTTGAAATTTCTCTTATTCAGGTATATCTCCTGTCAATTTTTGTACACGCTACAATGTTGTACAACACTACAACTTATGCTTACAAACATAAAGATGTTTATAATTCTTAATGTAGTTGACAACCAAGTTCATCAATTTCCACTACCTATTACCACCTTATCATACACAACACTTTTGTTGTCCCTAATGTGTTTTGGTTACAGTATAACCAATGATTTATGTATTTTTATGTCATTTAGATATGACTTCATAATGTTATATTTTTATGAGGGGTAATGTGTGAAGTTTTAGTTTTAGTTTATTTTTATGTTGAGTATTAAGGATGCATCATGGTTTTAGTAATTGTGTTATAATTGAAATGTCTTGTTTTAGGAATAAATTGTGTTCTTTAGAAGGGACATACTTTACTTCATGAAGGTTAATATTATACAACATAATATTTACATATCCTTCCTTTTGGAATTACCTTTCCAACATAACTACTATATTATGGCTAAGTTAATAAATATACATAACATGTTTTGTTCAACGAAAAATAATCTAACCTAAATCGAAGTCTATCTCCCGATTTGAAGTTATTCGCCTTGCAAATTTTGTCCCATCCAGGCCCTAACATTGTTTGTCCAGATTCACCAACTTTGAAGAGCGACATCTTTTTTTCCTCCCGTTGTCACAATATACCAACATATCTTCATATCCATGCTCTCTCAGGACTGTTGCAAACTCATCTTCCAGTTCCTACAGGGACAAACATTTTTTGGATTTTAGTATTAACAACAAAGGTATTAAATATGGAATATTTCTATTACACCAATGATTTGAACTCAACTATATTTGATAGTGTTATAACCAAAAATTTTCCCTCCTACTTCTCAAGACAATTCACATCTCCATACTTAAGTATTTCACAAGGGTTGACCAGTCAAACCCTCTTCTAAGCAATCAATCTAAACTAGGGTTTTGATTCTCTCAAGTCAGAATGAAATTCCAAGGCTCCAAGTGGTCATAATACATCATCATATGCTTTAAGGGATCACCATGTCAAGTTTCAATCCTTACAAGTCAAATTTGCTCATCCAATTGCTCAGATCGTTGAAAATCAGCTGTATTGGACAAAAAGTCAACAAAAAGTCATCTTTTTGCTAAGAAGTGTTCATGAACATGGAAACTTCAATGAAGATGAAACGAAAAAGAGTGTTTGAAGGACATCTTGAGCTTTCTAAAAAGTCTAAAAACACTAAAAAATGTTGAAAATTGAGCAAGATACAAGTTGGGCAAGTTGAGCATTTTTGAGGAGGTGCATGAAGAGAAATACTTGAGAAAATATATTATTTTCTAAATTGTTTCTAATCTTAATTAGAACCTCCAAGCCCAATTCCACGCCCTTGTACTCTTTATTTTATTTATTTTGAGTTTTTATTCATTAAAATTCAAACTAATTAAAATAAAAGATATAAAATCAAAACATTAAGTGCAGGGATTGTTTTTCAACATTCTTGTGGTCCAAGCAAGCTATGTAAGCTGATAATTTCGAAATTATTGAGATTGGCAAGAGACTTGATGGAAATTTATTCAAAAAGGCAAGATTTGATGAAAATTCCAAATCAAATATTCTTGCATTCAAGGCAATATATTTTCAAATTATGCTTGACCTAATGCACTCTCCTAGTAATAGATAACAAGATCAGACCACAAGGAGAGGATTGGATGCACTAGAAAACCCTACACAAACTTCTCTAACTTTTCAAGTTTTAGGGCAAACACAAACCACATTCTTCAGCCGTCCCCAAGGCGTTTCAAGCATTCCATCATCTTCCCGAGGTTTCCAGGAGGCAATCCCAAGCCTTACACAAGTCAGATCGTGCCTAGAACGCGCCAACCAAGTTGCATCAGTTTGGTAAAATTCGTGAAATTCAAACTCTCAATTTATGTTGTTTAAACTGATTTGATTTACATATTCATGCTTATATTAATGTTTGTGATTGTTTAGAACCATCGTGCATGAGTTTTTACGCAGGAATCATGATACACCATTGTTAGGGAACGAAGCTTCTGCTTCATCCTATCCTTATTTCCAGGCTAATTTAGACTAAACCAAGGCCACCACTGAACTCGCAGCCCTCGATTTAGGGAGGTAGGGTCCCTTTGCTTGCATTAATTTTCATTATTTCTGCAGGTTTGATCTTGGAAGCAACTGGAGAAGATGATCGGAGCTTCCCTCCGGCATCTTTGACTGCAGGTCAATCGGCCAGGGCAAGCGTGGCGTATTTCTATTGGCTGATTTGAACATTCTGGGTCACACGCGTATGTAACGTATATGGTTTCCCAAAATTTCTGGAAGAAGCACCAACACAGGTACCCAGAAGTTCTTGAAAAAATAGACGATCCAGAAGTTCTAAGAAAAATTAACCCTACAGAAGTTTTGGAAACAATGGACTCACTTATATATTTATGAATATGTTGTAATTCATGGATGTATCATCGCCCCAGCGGTTCAACATGCACGCACTAAGTCATTCTCTTAAGGGCACGGGTTCGAACCCTGCCTTTTGCCAATTTTTCTAACGTCTTTTGATTTTATACAGGTAGCACATCCAATTTCCATAAGTTCTGGAAAGAGCAACATACAGGTTTTCCAGAAGTTCTGGAAAGAGCATCATATAGGTTTTCCAGAAGTTCTGGAAAGAGCATCTCCAGATTTTCTAGAAGTTCTGGAAAGAGCATCATACAGATTTTCCAGAAGTTCTGGAAAGAGCATTATACAGGTTTTCCAGAAGTTTTGAAAAGAGCAATTATATAGATTTTCCAGAAGTTCTGGAAAGACCATTATCTGAGTTTTCGAAGTTCGGAAGAGCAATTATCTGAGTTTTCCGAAGTTCGGAAGAGCAATTATACATATTATCCAGAAGTTCTGGAAAGAATAATAGCGCGGTCCCTAGAAGTTCTGGCAAGGAATGATGACCTAACTTCCAGAAGTTCTGGAAGCGAGTGAGCCAGAAGTTCTAGGTCAAAACTCATCAGAAGTTCTGACAAAAAAATAAAAAATATCATTTTTTTAATTAAAATTAATTAATTAGAATTAGGCTTTTTACTAAAATCAACCTTCAAAAAAAAAATAATTCTTTCGCATTTATAATTTTAGAAAAGATGTATAGGTCGCAAGGTATTTTTTCATGTAATAGCATAGATTTACATTTCTGCCTTTACTTTCCACACTCCTATATTATGTATCTACCCTAAAGCCATGTAATAGTCTAGGGTTTACTTTCCTGCACTTTTACTTTCTGCACCTCTATTATTCTGTACATATTTAACTGCTAGTAATTAGGCGTGTATGGCAAGACTAAATCAAACAACATAGATCACTCTTAATCACAAGATATATATCTGAATACAACACACTCTTTGCACTCACTCACACCTTAGGGTATCCTCTCTTGTTGCCTTTCGAAACAGTGGTCATGTCCCTCGAACGTAGGGATATCTTAGCTAAGACGCTCACGAATAATATCATCACAGTCCCTTCAATTAAAAGATCATTTTCCCTCGATGACCCTCGATTGTTGCCTATGAATACATGATCTCGTCCCTCGGTTGTTGCCTATGAAAAATGATGATCGTCCCTACGAATATGCTAAGGTATCCCTACATGCTGCCTTCTATGAACATACGATGACCCTACGAACGTCCCTTTACATCCAGCGAATAAGATTACCTACCAACTAATGGTATGGATAGCCTTATTCTAAAGGAAGAAAAATAACATGGAAACGACCATTCTGAGTAGGTAATAAGACTCTTTTGCTTGCTCTAATCAATTCAAAAAGACTTTTCACACCTCACACTATTTTCAAAAATTTTCAAACACTTTGTATACATTCCAACGTGAATCATTACAAAGTTAAACACTTTTTCAAAACAAAACATTTCCAAATAATTCATATACATTCCAGCGAGAATCATTACGAAGTCAAAGCGAAATGCCTTTCAAAAACATCTTTTCAAACACACACACAGAAAGAAAATTTCAAAGTGAGCTAAGCAATTAAGAGCCCGTAGATAACTACGGATGGATAGGGTGTTAATACCTTCCCTTTTCATAACTGCCTCCCGTACTCATAATCTAACGAAGGTCTTTTCCTAGTCTTTTCGCCTTCCCTTAATTGGATAAAAGAAAAGTCGGTGGCGACTCTTACTATCCGCAACATTTGCGATAAACACAAAACAAAAAAGTGAGTTCTCCTACCTTAGGGCTTTAGATCACTTTATTTCTTTCATTGTTTGACTTATCTGCTTTACAAGGGTTTCTTGTGTATTATACTTGTGGAGGATCCTACACCCGGATCCAGGTTTCCTTTGGTAAGTAGCAATAAATCATCACGACTGTTAGGCGTATACCAAAATGGTCAAAATTATGGCTATGTTAGTGCGACACTTTGGATGTCTCGATGCTCCTCATGTTCAGTTAAGGAATGTATTTGACGTCTGCGTGGTGTCATAAGCACTAACTCAACTTTTATAACCCTAATTGACCCATCTTGTCCATTAGAAGGTAGTGAGATGGTCGGCTTCGGTGCAGACTAAGGTTGGTTGATACTCGATGCTACGCTCATTAAGATTCGACTTTCGGGATGTTTCGGTCGACCACTTGGTAGTCGTATTGAAATAAAGCCTACGAGAAAGATTAATGATATGAGATTCCTAGAACCCAGTTACTATTATAGGACAGGTTGAACCCACTTAAACTCTGGTAGAGTAGACACCTATACCTCATGCAAGCCTTAAACCTAGGGCTATTGTGTGAATTGTGTGTGCTTGCTACTTGTTATAAACATGAAATCATGACATCATAACATCATATCATTTCTAACTATTTCAAGGACCTAGGGATTTATCTTTGCTCTGTTTTGTAGGAGTTATGGCTTCCAGGAAGACTATCCAAATCAACTTCATGGGTATACCTTCTCAACTCAAAGAATTAGTTTCAGAAGTTCCCGATCATGCTCGGTTTATCAAAAGGCATGGTTATCTACTTGACTTGGTTATCTCCGATTTTGAAGAAGATATGATGCACATCATATTCCAGTTCTTTGATCCGAAACATCATTGCTTTATATTCCCAGATTATCAGTTGGTGCCTACGTTGGAAGAGTTCTCTAAGATACTTGGGATACCTATCCTGGATCAGATACCATTCACCCGTTCAGAAAAAGCTCAGAAATACGAAGACATTGCATCAGCTATACATCTAAAGCGATCAGACATTGAAGCTAATTGGGAAACCAGAAGCGGAGTTAAGGGTTTGCTTGCTAAGTTTCTGATAAAGAAAGCTCGAGAATTCCTAAAGGCTATGAGTTTCCATGCATTCAAAGATATTATGGCCTTGCTAATCTATGGCTTGGTGCTATTTCCTAATCCTGACCAGTTCGTAGACGTAAACACCATCAAGATATTCCTCACTCATAATCCTGTGCCTACCTTACTTGGGGACATTCTACATTCTCTCCACACTCGTACTACCAAAAGACAAGGAACTCTCATGTGTTGCATACCGTTATTTTCCAGGTGGTTTATTTTTCATCTTCCTCAATCAGTAATGAAGAACGAGCAAAGATTGAAGTGGTCTCAAAGGCTGATGTCACTCTCTCATTAAAATATCCGGTGGTGTCTTTTTTCTCAAAAGGACTTCACTTTCATTGAGCGTTGTGGGGAATTCCCTAATGTACCACTCCTTGGCATAAGGGGAGGTATCACTTACAACCCTTCTCTAGCTCTACATCAGTTTGGTTATGCTCGAAGAGATGGTCCTCATGATATGCTTCTCCAAGACATTGTGTTTGACTATGAAAACGATCTCCAGAACTATCGTCGAAGATTTGTGCATGCTTGGGGCATGGTGAAGAAGACTGATACCAAGACTTTGGGGCACAAAAATTCCATTCCTTGGGAACCTTACCTCAAATGGGTGCAAGCTCGAGCTCAAAACCTCATGATGCCATTTACAACTGTTCTACCAGTGGTTATGGAACATGTTGCTGAAGGTGACGAACCCTATACCATTCTCCATCCAAACATGCCTACTAATTTCGAAGACTTGAAGAGATCTTGAATTCAACTTAAAGAAGAAAGGGATACCTTCGAAGCTTAATGCCATGCAAGCAAGAAAAAGGTATTAGAGTTGAAGAAGCTACTTCACAAGGAGCGAAGCATCAATGCCTACTTCAACACAAAGAGGAAGCGTCCATGGGAGACCTAAGCTCTAGGAATTTTCTTTTATTTGTTTAAACTTTCATTTGCACTTTCTAAAAAGTAAACTAATTTAAATTCCTAAGGTCCTTGAAAACATTGCATTGCATAACATCGCATATCCTAACATAACATTTCATAACAGCTACGTCGAAGACCAGTTTTCTTATTCTCTCGCTGTTTATTTCATCTGAAATGGCTCTTGAACAGACTGTCAAAGATCTCCAGGCTCAGAACGCCTAATTTCAGGAGATGTTCGCCAATTTGGCCCAAGGCCAGAAAGATCTGAAGAAGCTCATCAACAGAAAGAAGAAGACCATTGGTATTCTTAACATGGGAAGAAATCACAAAGTACTAGTCAAGGTGATCAGACAGCTCGAATTCTCAGACAAAAGCGGCAAAACTGAAGGAAGTATCAAAAACAATGAAGGAAGCCATCATGAGTCTAAAAACAGAGAAGAAGACTATATGAGTGAGCAGTATCCTGATGATGAAAAATACAAGCAACTTGAAGACCGTCTGAATGTTGTGGAAAATCTGAAAATGCCAAGGCTTAACTTTGATGATCTGAGTCTTTTTCCTGGTGTGGTAATTCCCGGCAAGTTCAAAGTTCCTACCTTTTCCAAGTATGATGGCATCTCTTTCCCGAAGCTGCATATGAAGTCCTATGTTTAGAAGATCCATCCTCATACTGAAGACAGGAAATTGTGGATCCATTTCTTTCAAGAGAGTTTATCCAGAACTCAGTTGGAGTGGTATTATCAGCTAGGGAGTACCCACATTCATACCTGGAATGAACTAGAAGATGCTTTCTACAAGCAATACCAGTACAATGTTGAATTGGTACCTACCCACATGCAACTACAGAGCAAGTCTATGGGTCGTGACGAGAAGTTCAAAGAGTATGTCCAGAAATGGAGAGATTTAGCAGTTAGAGTTCAACCACCCTTATCTAACGGGAAATTGATTGATGTGTTCATGGGAACACTGACAGGCCCATTCTTCAATCATCTGATTGGTAACTCTTCAGCTGGATTCACCGAGCTGATACTGACAGGTGAACATAGTGAAGCAGGAATCAAGAGCGGAAAAATACAAGTAGAGCCATCTTTAAACGCTGCAAAAAGGCCTTTTGGTGGTAAGAAAGAAGTTAATGTTGTGTATGGTCAGAAGAGTCGTGACAAAACTGATCGCACTCAATCGGTGGGGGTAGTCCTGATCTCCAATATTGCGCCAGCGCAACCAAAACAAAACAACGCGCGTAGCCAGAACGTGCCAAGAAGACAATTTAAAAAGATCAACATGTCGTTATCTCAAGCACTACAACACATGTTAAAAGCATAGCTCATTACTTTGAGGGATCCTCCTCAACACGTCAACACTTCCTCTCCAAAGTATAATCCTAATGCAAGGTGTACATACCACTCCAACAGCCCAGGGCACGACACCAACAACTGTTGGGCCCTGAAGAACAAGATTCAAGCCATGATTGAAGCAAGGGAAATTGAATTCGACCCTCCCGTCGAAATTCCGAATGTGATCAACGCACCAATGCCTGACCATGGCAAGAGTGCCAATGCTATTGACAATGAATCCTATGTTTTTGATGTGAATGAGCTGAATATTCGTCTGATGATTGTCAAGAAAAATTTGCTGCAAGCCAAGTATCTCCAGGGTGCCCGGACGACTGTTGTTAGCGTGCAATTGAATCTGACGGATGTGCTTGGTTGAAGAGGCGTATTTAACGCATGATGGACAACCGAGAAACGCTATTTCTGAAACCTCCATCTATGGAGAATCTGTGTGAAGATGTTTCTAAAAATCTGAAAATTGAAGACGCAAGCAAAGCCATACCAGAAGTCTGGGATACCTTGGGGCATCCAAGTGGAAAGTTTGATTTCATGGTTAAATATACCGCTCCCGAAAGTTAAAATATTCCAATCGAAGACATCAAGGCAACCGGATGGGGAGACGATTACCCAGAAGAGTATGCTGATGTGAACACAATAAGGATCACCTATGACGATCTTGCGTCTAGAGTGGCATCTCTTTCCTCTAACAAAGCTATACCTTGGAATTATGGAGCTGAAGTTTACTATCATGGCGTCAAGCAAGAACCTTTGACCATTGAAGACATTGCAGTTGAAGCTACCAATCCTGACATCAACAACACCATTGGATCAAGCAAGGTAACCAGAATCGGAAGAGTATTTTCCCCAGAGATCTATCCTCCGAAAGACACTACTACACCAATTCGCATTCCTGCTATCAAATCAATTCCCGAAGCTAGAGGGAAAGAAAAAGTAACTCATCCTGCTCAAATAGAAGTACCAAAGGAAGTTGCTGAGGATACCTCCAAGCAAGAAATTGAGGAAATTCTGAAGATCATTAAGAAGAGCGACTACAATATTGTGGAACAGTTGGGACAAACTCCGCCCAAGATATCCATGCTAGCTCTACTATTGTGCTCTGAGGCTCATGCTAAAGCCTTAGTAAAGTTTCTGAAGAATGCTGACATACCGCAAGACACTACTGCTGATCAATTCGAAGGTTGTATTGCTAGCGACCGCCAACAATGGTTTAGGTTTCTCTAATGCTGATTTAACTCCTGTCGGAAGGAAACACAACAAAGCCTTGCACATCTCCATTAAATGCAAGGGCACTACATTGTCTCACGTATTGGTGGATACTGGTTCTGCTTTGAATGTTCTACCAAAGAGCGCTCTCAACCGACTTAATGCTGAAGAAGTGGTCATGAAGCCCAGTGACATGATCGTAAGAGCTTTTGATGGTTCGAAAAGAACAGTATTTGGGGAGCTCAACCTTCCAGTTAAAGTCGGTTCCCAAACTTTTGACTCTATTTTCTTTGTCATGGACATTCGTCCAGCTTATTCTTGCCTATTTGGACACCGTTAGATACATGGGGCGGGCGATGTCACCTCTACCCTACATTAGAAGCTGAAGTACCCAATGAAGGGGAAGATTGTTACAGTATGCGGTGAAGAAGAATATATAGTAAGCCATCCGCAGTCATTCCGATACATCGAAATGGAAGATGAATTCATCGAAGCCCCCTGTCAAGCTTTCGAAGCAATTCCACGAGTAATGCCTGTTGACTCTCCTGTCACTCCTGAAGTTAATAGAGTTCCACCGAAGATGGCCTCACTGAAAGACGCCAAAGTTGTGGTTGAAGAAGGAGGCTATACTATTTGGGGTCAGCTCCCCAATTTTCCATTCAAATCTGACAAGACTGGTTTAGGCTTCACTATCAAAGGTCATAAGATGATACGCCGCGAACGCGCCGGAAAACTTCCTTTCCACATCAACAAAAGCGGAGTCCATGCTATAAAAGACGACGATGGCGACTTCGACATCAACAATTGGATCTTCCCAACTCCAGACGACGGACTCAACAATTGGAAGACTGAAGATGTTATACCAATCTCCTTTAAACAGGAGTAATTGCTTTTTCTTCTTTTATGCTTTCGAACAATACTCTTTAAGCCTAGTGCCTTGCCTGGGGCACCACGGCTCATTTGTGAGGGTTATTATTTGTCATTCACATATTTTCATTCAACAAATCATTGGAATTTTGCATTCAAATATTGTGCTCTTTGTCTTTGTTTTTAATTTATCACCCTTTCAAAAAGCTATGTGTTATTACACACACCCACATAATACACTGCAGATTCACTCTGAATCTCGTCGATAACGACTCTACTATTGCTAAATATGACTTCGATAATCCGATCTACCAAGCCGAAGACGAAGTTGAGGAAGATTGTGAATTTCCAGGAGAACTTTCCAGGCTACTACAACAGGAAGAACAGGTTATACAGCCACACGAGGAGCCAGTCGAGATTATGAATCTAGGTACTGAAGAAGACAGAAAGGAAATCAAGATAGGAGTAGGTCTTGAGAGCAATGTCAAAGAGAGATTGGTCCAGATGCTGTGAGATTATATCGAGATTTTTGCTTGGTCCTACGAAGACATGCCAGGTTTAAACATTGACATTATGGTACACCGACTACCGACGAAATAAGGTTTTCTCCCTATGAAGCAGAAGGTTTGTCGTATGCGTCCTGAGATGTCCAAGAAAATCAAAGCCGAAGTTATGAAATAGTTCAATGTCGGTTTCCTAGTCGTTACTTCTTATCCACAGTGGGTTGCGAACGTGGTGTCCGTACCTAAGAAGGATGGAAAAGTACATATGTGTGTGGACTACCGAGATCTAAACAAAGCAAGTCTGAAAGACGATTTCCCACTTCCACATATTGATGTCCTGGTTGATAACACTGCTCAACACAAGGTTTTCTCCTTCATGGATGGTTTCTTCGGTTACAATCAGATCAAAATGGCTCCCAAATACATAGAAAAGACTACTTTCATTACACAGTGGGGCATATTCTGTTACAAAGTCATGAAGTTCGGACTAAAGAACGCTGGCGCCACATACCAACGTGCCATGGTAGCTTTATTCTATGACATGATTCATCACGAGATAGAGGTCTACGTCGACGACATGATAGCTCGATCACAAAATGAAGAAGAACATCTCGATCATTTGCGAAAGCTGTTTGATAGACTGAAGAAATATAGACTAAGACTTAATCCTAAAAAGTGCACCTTTGGAGTCAGATCCGGTAAACTCCTGGGATACGCTGTCAGTGGTAAAGGTATTGAAGTTGACCCTGCCAAGATTAAAGCTATTCAAGAAATTCCAGTTCCCCGTACCAAGAAGGAAGTCAGAGGTTTCTTGGGACGACTAAACTACATTGCCAGATTCATTGCACATCTAACTGCTACTTGTGAGCCAATCTTCAAGTTACTGAAGAAAGATCAAGTAGTGAAATGGAACGACGATTGCCAGACAGCTTTTGACAAAATCAAGGAGTACATACAAAATCCTCCTATCCTGATACCACCAGTCCAAGAAAGACCTCTTATCATGTACTTAACAGTATTAGAGAACTCAATGGGGTGTGTGTTGGGGAAACATGACAAGTCTGGTCGAAAAGAGTATGCAATATACTACCTTATCAAAAAGTTTACCGACTGTGAAACAAGATACTCACAGCTTAAGAAAACTTGCAGCTCTTTGGCTTGAGCTTCTCGCCGACTAAGACAGTATATGTTGAATCACACTACCTTGTTGATCTCTAAGATGGATCCAATAAAATACATATTCGAGAAACCTGCTCTCTCCAGAAGAATAGCAAGATGGAAAATGATCTTGACCGAATATGACATCTAGTATACTACTCGGAAGGTGAAATCACCCGACTGAACCTCCGATTGATATCTAGTGTATCAATAGAGTCTCCACCGAACGTCTTTTATCTCACGACGGAGAAAGGAAAACATCGAGTAAGCCTGAGGGGAGAAATCGCGGTCCTATGATCGAGAGATCAAAAGAGTCTAGGTAAGGGAGTTAGTTACACGAGGGGAAGGAATTAGCACCCCACACGCCCGTAGTACTCTACAGTATCCACTTTATATTTCTAGCTAAAGGGTGTGTAATATCTATCTATGCTTAATCACTATCATGCATGCAAGAGAAAAGAGAAAATAAGAAACCACATGGAAAAGAAGGAAGTATTTACAAAATTTGCTCGATCGAGCCCCGTGACAAGATGCCTACGTATTCCCGCGTGCAATGGGAAAGTCAGAGCGCCGTAGTTTGGCTCACTTGTTTTGGTGGATTTTGTGGTTTTTTACTTGTGAAAAACGTTTTAAACACAGAAGAAAAGCGCGCAAGCCGAAAAGAGTTTGTGTTGGTTGGTTGTTTTTACCTTGAGAAAGGTGTTAAAACCATTATTAAGTGTTTTGTTTTCAAAGGGGAAAAGAAAAGAAAGTTTTCATTTTATTACATGCAAGATGCAAAAGAAACTAGCAAAACAAAAGGGAGACTAGCTAAGTACTAACCCTAATGTTGACATGCAAAGGTTGGACCTATGGTTGAGGAGGCAAGGGAATCTCTACCTATGTTGACATACGAAGGATGTGGATCCTAATGTCTAGGCTAAAGAACCTATCATAACCAAGGGAACCTGCAATAAACAAGCAAACAAACACAATCCACAAGTAGAATTGCCCTAAACGGGTCTTTAAATAAACCAGAGGGGTTCCTGAACATGCTCCAACTACGGAATCCCCATCATGCATCTCTATTCCTACTTCTCATGGAAAAAGAAAGTTGTAAAGCCCTACTTCTCATGACATCTAGGAAAGTTATAAGAGAATGCGATAAACGGTGTAGAAACTACCAAACAGATATAGAATCTGAAGAGCACTGCAAGCTATAGAAATAATCCGGAAAACTTCAAGTACTACAGCCATGCAATAAGAGTAAACCGGTAAGAATTGTTCAAAGCATCAAAACAAGCAGAATGCGTGTCGATATGCATCCGAAACAACAATGCCTCCAAGAACGAGATTAGGGCAAGCAAAAAAGAAAAATAGGAGAGTCGTACACGTGGGTGTACAAGCACACAACACTTCCAAGAAGGGAGTTAGACCCAAAAAGCAAGTAGAAGAATGTACACATGTGTATGCAAACATCGGAGAAATGTGTCGTATGTACACGCAACACAAGTCCCTGCATGAAACAGAGCACAAACATCAGCTAGGCATGGCTAGAGTGTCTACTATTTGCTGTTAGAATCAAGAAAGAACAGAAAAATGCATCAGCACAGACCGCGCTAAGCCTTCTATGTCGCGCTAAGCGCGGCCCAAACAAAGACCAGCGCGCTTAGCATGCCCTTGACCGTGCGAAGCGCGACCTGCAAAACAAAAGTTAGAATGTTTGGCGCTTAGCGCGCTCCTGGTGGCGCTAAGCGCGACCTGCAACCTGCAAAAATGTTA
This sequence comes from Vicia sativa, assembly GCA_021764765.1. Taxonomy (NCBI): domain Eukaryota; kingdom Viridiplantae; phylum Streptophyta; class Magnoliopsida; order Fabales; family Fabaceae; genus Vicia; species Vicia sativa. Next base: position 34,774,004 of record CM038794.1, read on the forward strand.
TTTTTGGGCTGGACCACCTGTTCATGATGTTTCCATGCCAAAATTCGACTCATAATGTTAGGCCACAGTCCCATAGCAAGTGAAAGTCAAATGAACATGCAAGGAATGCGAATCGAATCGTTGAAACCAATGTTCATAGATGCATGAACATGCGAGGAATGCAAATCGAATGATAAAACCAATGTTCATAGATGCATGAACATGCGAGGAATGCAAATCGAATCGATGAAACCATGTTCATAGATGCATGAACATGTGAGGAATGCAAATCGAACGATAAAACCAATGTTCATAGATGCATGAACATGCAAGGAATGTAAATCGAATGATAAAACCAATGTTCATAGACGCATGAACATGCGAGGAATGCAAATTGAACGATAAAACCAATGTTCATAGTCGCATGATCATGCGAGGAATGCAAATCGAACGATGAAACCAATGTTCATAGATGCATGAACATGCGAGGAATGCAAATCGAACGATAAAACCAATGTTCATAGACGCATGAACATGCGAGGAATGCAAATTGAACGATAAAACCAATGTTCATAGATGCATGAACATGCGAGGAATGCAAATCGAATGATAAAACCAATATTCATAGATGCATGAACATGCGAGGAATGCAAATCGAATGATAAAACCAATGTTCATAGATGCATGAACATGCGAGGAATGCAAATCGAACGATAAAACCAATGTTCATAGACGCATGAACATGTGAGGAACACAAATCAAACGATAAAACCAATGTTCATAGATGCATGAACATGCGAGGAATGCAAATCGAATGATAAAACCAATCTTCATAGATGCATGAACATGCGAGGAATGCAAATCGAACGATAAAACCAATGTTCATAGATGCATGAACATGCGAGGAATGCAAATCAAACGATAAAACCAATGTTCATAGACGCATGAACATGCGAGGAATGCAAATCGAACGATAAAACCAATGTTCATAGATACATGAACATGCGAGGAATGCAAATCGAACGATAAAACCAATGTTCATAGATGCATGAACATGCGAGGAATGCAAATCGAACGATAAAACCAATGTTCATAGATGCATGAACATGCGAGGAATGCAAATCGGACGATAAAACCAATGTTCATAGACGCATGAACATGCGAGGAACGCAAATCGAACGATAAAACCAATGTTCATAGATGTATGAACATGCGAGGAATGCAAATCGAACGATAAAACCAATGTTCATAGATGCATGAACATGCGAGGAATGCAAATTGAACGATAAAACCAATGTTCACAGAAGCAAATGCAAGAAAATGCAAGGAATGCAAATCAAAATGATAATTCCAATGTTCAATGCACGAAGTAAAGGATGCATGGACCTGCCAAGGATGCGAGTTACAATAACAATCCTAATGCTCATGTACGAATCGATGCATGAACATGCCAAGGATGCGAGTTACGATAACAATCCTAATGCTCATGTGTAAAGCGATGCATGAACATGCCAAGGATGCGAGTTATGATAACAATCCTAATGCTCATGTGTAAAGCGATGCATGAACATGCCAAGGATGCGAGTTATGATAACAATCCTAATGCTCATGTGTAAATTGATGCATGAACATGCCAAGGATGTGAGTTACGATAACAATCCTAATGCTCATGTGTAAAGCGATGCAAGCTAGTCACGATATCTTGAAGTTTTCCTTCAACTCTAGGTCATGCATTAACACAAACACTTGGAATGCATATGCAAAGAATTTATGTACAATGTGTGATGTGCTTAATGATCGAGATACTTGGATGTCTATATGTCGAATGCAAATTATGCCTCAAATCATCGTGAACCGATGCAATCAAATCAAACTAAATGCTCTCTAATGCATGAGCATGCGATGGATGATGCAAGATGCATGGATTTATGACTCATCTGCAGGGGAAACACAAATGCCTAAGGATATATGTATGCTATGTACGAAATCCTCATTCCGACACGAATAAGGTGGCAAAATCCAATTCAAATCAAGGAAATCAAGAGTACAAGTTCAAGATCCAGAATCTACATTGAATTTGCGTGCAATTTCAGCATTCAATTTCAAGTAAAGCTGAAAGTCAAGAATAGCTTAAAATAAGTGCTTATTTGAACCTAACACTCACTTGAACTTGAATTTTGAATCAAATTGAGGAGGAATTTCTCGTGCTCTTCAAAGAAAATACTAAATCGATACCAAATTGATGATAATCCTCAGAATTAGCCTTGAATTCTTGAAGAAAACTTGAGATCTTCAATGGATGATTGAAGAAGATGAAGGAGAAATCCTTGAATCTTGCATCAAAACACCTCCTAAACCCATCAAGGACGCATCGCAATACACCACGAAAGATTCTACCGGATTCGGCAAAATTAAAATCGGAGCACTAGTCAACCTCCTCTTCAATTCTTGGAATCCTTTCTCACAATCTGCATCCCAAACAAACACTTGACCTTTTCTCGTCAACCTAGTCAACGGTAAAGCTAACTTCGAAAACCCCTCAATGAATTTCCTGTAGTAACCCACAAGACCAAGAAAACTACGAATCTCTGAAGCATTCTTCGGCGCTTCCCACTGAGATACAGCTTCTACTTTTGTAGGATCAACAACAATACCATTCTTGGAAATCACGTGACCAAGGAAACTCACTTCGCTTAACCAAAACTCGCATTTTGACAACTTCGCATAAAGCTTCTTCTCCTTCAATAATTCCAATACAATCCTAAGATGCTTTGCATGCTCTTCATCATTCTTTGAATAGATTAAAATGTCATCAATAAATACCACCACAAACTTGTCAAGATACGGATGAAATATCTTATTCATGTACTCCATAAAAACACCAGGTGCATTAGTAACTCCAAATGGCATAACAGAATATTCATAATGCCCATACCTCGTTCTAAATGCAGTCTTGAATATCTCCGGCCTTAACACGAATCTGATGATATCCAGACCTCAGATCAATTTTACTAAATACACAAGCTCCGACCAACTGATCCATCAAATCATCAATCCTCGGCAATGGATACCGATTCTTCATTGTCACTTTATTCAATTGCCTGTAGTCAACACATAGTCTCATCGTACCTTCCTTCTTCTTAACTAACAATACCGGCGCACCCCACGGCGAAACACTAGGCCGAATAAACTTCTTCTCTAGTAACTCTTCCAACCGTTTCTTCAACTCAGACAACTCAGATGCCGACATGCGATAGGGCGCCATCGACACTGGACTAGTTCCAGGAATCAAATCTATAGTAAACTCCACTTCTCTCTCAGGTGGTAGCTCACTAACATCTTCCGGAAATACTTCTGGAAATTCATTCACAACAGGTAATTCACCACTCTTCACCTTTCCTTTCACTTCCGTCGAAGAATATAACATAAACACTACAACACCATCTCTAACAGCTGAATTCATCTGCTTAGCTGACATAGTCACATCTTCAACTTTAGCTACCTCAGGAAATATGACCGTCTTCTCAAAACAATTGATATGAACCTGGTTGAAGACCAACCAGTTCATTCCAAGGATAATATCAAGTTGTTCTAAAGGTAGGCACACTAAATCCATACCGAAACCTCTATCGAAAATAACAATAGGACAATTCCTACAAACATATGAAGTAGTCACTGAACCCGACGCAGGAGTGTCAATAATCATACTTCCATCCAAATTAGAAATTTCCAGATTCAATCTTTTAGCACAATCCAAAGCAATAAAGGAATGCGTCGCTCTAGTATCAATAATTGCAATTAAAGGTATGCCATTAATAAAACATGTACCTTTAATCAACCTATCATCTGGCTTAACGTCTGATCCTGACAAAGCGAACACTTTCCCACCAGCTTGCTCTTTCTTTGGCTTAGTACACTGCGAACGAGTGTGTCCTTCTTCGCCACAGTTGTAACAAGTTATCCTTCTGGATCTGCACTCAGCAGCTAAATGACCAAATCTTCCACAATTGTTGCACTTCCTTGCTTCATTTTTGCATCCAAGAGCTCGGTGACCCAATTCACCACATCTGTAGCACTTTACGGAAGAACCAGAAGAACCAGAGTCTCCCCCACTAGGCTTCTTCCAACCTCCAGATTTCTGATTATTCCTATCATAGGGCTTACCACGATCTATCTGTCTCTTTCCCTTACGATCAGCATAACTCTGAGCATTCGACTTAGTGCTAGTAAGATCTTCTTCCAGAATCCTACTACAGTCAACCAAATCAGGAAACCTTCTAATCTGCGATACGATACCGCTGATCTCATCACGCAGTCCATTCTCAAACTTGATACATTTGGAAAATTCTCCATCTGCATCGTTAGTGTAATGAGCATAATACTTTTCTAATTCCGTAAACTTCGTTGCATACTCACTCACAGACTTGTTGCCTTGCTTGAGCTCTAGAAACTCAATCTCTTTCTTGCCCCGAATGTCTACCTTCTCAGAAAAGCTCTCCTGAACACAGCCCAAGTCAATGCAATTCCATCTTCTTCCATTTTAGTTCTGGTAGCAACCCACCAGTCATCAGTTTCCTCTGCCAACATGTGAGTACCATACCTCACCTTCAGCCCCTCAGCACAATCAATCACTCTGAAGATCCTCTCGATCTCTTTCAACCACTTCTGAGCACCCTCGGGATCATGTGCACCCTTGAACAATGGAGGATTATTCCTCTGAAAATTCCCCAATTGTCTGTCAGCACCAATCACAGCTCCCTGCTGATTCCCTCCGAGTACTCCAGCTAACATTCCCAAAGCCTCAGCAATAGCATCATCATTCCTTCCGTTACCTCTTCCAGCCATTGTTCTGTAACATTACAAAACAATCTACATCAGCACACAAGTATCGACAGTGTTACTTACACTAGTCGCATACTAAAAGGGATAACGACACTAAGACAAGACCGACTATGCTCTGATACCACTATTGTAACACCCCTTCTAATTACCCGCGTTTTTATAAAATTAAAATCAGAGTTTTTAATCACATAAATCAAGAGGCGTCACAATTTAATTAATTCAATCAATCAACACAGTTGTCATGCTTTCACTGAAGAAAAATCATTAAATAAAACAACTTAAAGTTATGTTTAACAGCGGAAATGAAACATAACAAAATCCCGAATACGTCATTCATAGTTATTCCAGGATAATAAACCAAAACATAATTCAAAATCATTAAGGATCCATCAAAGGACTTCAAAACAAACGTTTCCACAGTGTTACATCTACCAGAGCACGACACTGACATGCGGATTATCTAACTGACTCGACTCTAGAGCTATCCTCACCAACTCCAAGCAGCTAATCACTTCGGATCTGAAATCGTTAAAGTAAGGGTGAGATTTCGATTCAATATAAAATGCATTATACGTTTTTAAATACAACAGGATAATCGAATACATTAATCCATTAACCAAACACATTAATCGAATACAATTCACAAGGCATTTCACACAATGAACATGTATATAACAAACAATGGAAATTGCAACACTGGAAACCATCCTAGCATGTTACAATCCCATATGCAATGCAGACTCTATGCATGTGGTACCAAAACGTGAACCGAGTTCACCCACTGCTCCGTTTACATGTGGAAAGACAGCGGAAATCCATGATTCGCCCACAACCATTGGGTCAAGAATCTAGCCTCACTACCTCTACATCTGGGTAAGTCTATTGGCTCTGCCAGTTCGCTTCCGCACAATGGGAATGACCCAATTTAACAAATGCTCATGCATGCATCACAAAAGCATGCAACATCACTTCACAGATCATAATATCGATATAATTCACATAATGCCAATTCACCAATGTATCACATTCAATCATAATGAATATCAAAATACAACATTGTACGCATTAGTTCTCATCCGTAACTTAGACCATTTGTATTAATTCCCATTATCCTTAATTATCCACACTTTTCAAAACCGGAGCTCGACTCTTTTAAAAATAATTTTGGAGAAATAATATTTTTCCTTTCTAAAAGATAGTATTTTAAATTTAAAAATAATGCCGCGGCACTCGAATCGAGTTACGGTTTGGAAAATATGAATTTTGAAGTTTTAGAAGTTTTGGAAAAATACAGTGGTAACGGTTCCTCACAGGAGAACCGGTTCCCACATTTGAAAAAGCTCCACTGGAATTTTGTATGGGGAACACGGTTCCTCCCACTGGAACCGGTTCCCATTAAAATGCCGCTTTAAATTCAACACTGGAACCCGATTCCTCCCCACAGGGAACCGGTTCCCACGACCTGTAACAGCAAATTCTGCTACTTTTGACAGCATTATGCATTCCTTACCACTTCCAAACATTCCAATACGAATTGTGACATTAGGAACACCAATTTACAACCACTTTACACCATTATAACATCAAACAACATAGTTTCATCATTCCTATTATTTATTCGACTCACTAATGAGTTTTAACTTTTGTATGTTGAGAGAATTAGAGTGTGATTGGTGTGAAAATTAAGCAAAAATGAATTGTCCCCCCTGATTTGTGAAGAGAAAAAACTATTTATAGTTTCTAGGAATTGGGCCTAAGAACCATAATCAAGCCTAAATCATGATTATCCAAATAATTTTCGTAATTAATCCAAAACAGCCAAATCCGTGCGGAATTCAGAGTCGGAATGTAAACGAAAAGTATCCGAAATGTGATTTTGCTTGCTTGAATAAAAATCCCGACTTGATCCGGTGAACAGTCAAGGAAATAAGAATATTTTGAAGTTTCAGCACCGACTTTCAAGCAACTGACACATGCAGAATCTTATTTGCGCGCTTCTGAGGAAATGCCTCGAACGAGGATCCTCTGATCGAAATTTGAAAATAAGTATTTGTGAGCCAAACAAAGCTGACGAAATTTGTGAACTCTTGGCACTGGTCCCATCTCGTTTTGATGAAATTCGAGTGAGATATGATTTTTCGAAGCTCATGTATCAGATGAAAATTGCTCAATTCAGCTCAAAAATTAACTTTGAAGAACAAAATTCTGGTATCTATTGGTCATGAATCAGCTCCCGAGTTGCAAATGAAACTCATAGGAGACTTCGATACGGAATTTTAGAAATCAGTTCCGCTCAATTTTGAGTTTCCAGCTAGGAGATAAAGACTTTTTAGCGAGCAAAACGCACGGTTCAACATTAAAATTCAACGTGATCCACTGGGGAAGACTGTTTCTTTGAGGACCTTCCTCACAAAACCCGCTCTCAGCCTTCAAACGAAAGTTGTAGACAATAATGGGAGGGACCTGCTCATCGAAAACCAACAGAAAATACCCAAGGAGATGAAAGATACACCTTCAGGAGTGCCCAAAATGCACCAGAAACCCAAAATCTGCTTTATTGAGAAAAAGGCGAGTAAACTCTTTTTAATTGCCATTCAGGATACCTTAAGTAACCTCCTAATGGATGCTATGCGTGCGACTACATGTATGCTTATGCAATCAGATTATAAGCCAGAAACACGGAAAAGAAGAGGGTAAATTTTGGGGTACAATAGAAGGCGATCAAAGGAAGTATAACAGACGATCATTTGGCTCATCAAGCCGTAGATGATTATCAGTCTATGCATTCCAAGTTTCCAGATGAGGATATTATGTTAGTCACTGATTAAGATGATCATGGACCAAACGAAGGACCTGAACCAGGATCCTGATGGACTATGGTCTTTGATGGAGCCTCAAATGCACTTGGCAATGGTATTGGTGCCATCATTACATCTCCTACAGGAAAACAAACGCCTTTCACCGCCAGACTATGTTTCGAATGCACCAACAACATGGCCGAACACGAAGCATGCATCATGGGTATCAAAGCTGCTATTGACTTAAGAATCAAATTCTTGCAAGTGTATGGAGACTCAGATTTGGTGATCAGTCAGATTAAAGGTGATTGGGATATGAAGCATCTGAATCTCATTCCATATCGAGAGCATGTGTTGAATCTGATCCCTTACTTCGAAGAAATCACTTTTGATCACATCCCACGAGAAGAGAATCAGTTTGTAGACGCAATAGCTACCATGTCATCTATGTTCAAGGTCAGATGGGACAACGAAGCTCCCCAAATTACTATTGAAATACTAGACGAACCAGCATACTATTGTGAACTTGATACCGAAGGAACAAAAGAGAAACCTTGGTTCTACAAAGTGAAGAGGTATCTCGAGGCTCAGGAATATCCCGCAGGGGAATCTGTCAATGATAAGAAGTTCTTAAGAAGATTCACCTCCAAATTCTTTCTCAGCAACAGCATCTTATACTAGCGCAATCACGACTTGTGCTTACTCCACTGTGTAGATCAGAAAATAGTGGAACGAATCATGAAAGAGTTACATGAAGGTGCATTCGGTACCCACTCTAGTGGATATATAATGGCTAAAAAGATTCTAAGAGCAGGTTACTATTGGTCCACCATGGAAGACGATTGTTACTGCTATGCTCGATCTTGTCACAAATGCCAGATATATGCAGACAAAGTGCACACACCTCCAGTCCCATTGAATGTTCTGACCGCTCTGTGGCCTTTTGCAATGTGGGGAATTAACATGATTGGAGAGATCCAACCCACCGCTTCCAATGGACATCGTTTCATCCTTTTTGCTATTGATTACTTTACCAAATGGGTAGAAGCAGCCTCGTTCGCATCTGTTACCAAGAATGTTGTGGCTCGATTCATCAAGCATAATCTTATTTGTCGGTATGGCGTCCCCGAAAGGATTATCACAAACAATGGTACCAATCTCAATAACAAAATGATCACCGAACTCTACACGCAGTACAAGATTAAGCATCACAACTCTTCTCCATATCGGCCAAAAATGAACGGCGCAGTGGAAGCCGCCAACAAGAATCTCAAGAAGATCATACAGAAGATGACAGTGACCTATAAGGATTTCCATGAGATGTTTCCATTTACTCTCCACGGTTATCTCACTACAATACGAACATCTACAGGGAAAACCCCCTTCTCTCTCGTATATGGTATGGAAGCAGTCCTACCTATTAAGGTTCAGATACCCTCAATCAAAGTACTCCAGGATGCAGAGTTAGACGAAGACGAATGGGTCCAGACTCTCCTTGACTAGATCAACTTGATCGACGAAAAACGGCTCGCACCCATCTGCCATAGACAAATATACCAAAAGCGAATGATCATAGCATTCAATAAAAAAGCCAAGCATCGAGTCTACCAAGTTGGTGATCTAGTAGTCAAGCGCATCATTCATCCACAAGGTGACCCCAGGGGCAAATGGACTCCCACCTATGAGGGACCATTTGTAGTCAAAATAGTATTTTCCGGCGGAGCTATGATACTAAGCACTATGGATGGAGAAGACTTCATGCACCCTGTGAATGCAGACATAGTCAAAAAATATTACGCATAAACGAGACCCACTAGGTTGACTGGCCTAGGCAAAAATAAGGGCATCCTGGCGAACCAAAAAGGTTCAGGAAAAAGTTAAGGATATATATACAAAAATTTACACCCGGCAAGTCGAAAACCTGCAAAGGCGGCTTGGGCAAAAAAGGGTATCCCGGTAGACTGAAAACCCAAAAGGGCGGTATAGACAAAAGTTAGGGATTTAAGGGTACGACTATGTCTCATCCAGACCACCTACCTACAGACTACACTATCATCAGCTTCAAGATTCGAATGGCGCAAATTAGTTCAATCACTTTCTTCTGACAACAAGGAGATGAGATAGTCAAATATATATGAGCAATAGCATAGTTGAAACTCGACAAGATTGATTCCACATAGCTTTTTACTATTCTGACAATTTCCTCTTACTAGGATATTTGTCTCTTGTATACAAACTGCATGACTATAGGCCACTTTTCAAATTTAATGCAAATTCCTCTTTTCCAGTTCCAATTTTCACTGTTTTGTTTGCATAAAGTCCAATGATTGCTTTGATTGATTACATGCATCTGACAATAAACATCTATTCACAAACATATGAAAAGCGAACAGAAATAGTAATTACTACAGGCTCTAGGAATTTACATGACGACTAAAGTCACCAATACATCCCCACAGATTCACTTTCACATGAAATACCTCCACATGATCATCTCTACAATCCCCACAGAGCCATCGCTCTCCCTACAAAGACAAATTTTCTCCAACGAAGTATTACATTATCATCTCCTCCCAACAGTGTTCAAACATTTCAACATCATCACGTTAGTCCCCGAGAAGTGATCCTATCAACTTTATCACATTAGTCCCCGAGCAGTGATCCTATACATTCATCACATTAGTCCCCTAGCAGTGATCCTATCATCTTCATCACATTAGTCCCCGAGCAGTGATCCTATCAGCTTCAACTTCATCACGTTATTCCCCGAGCGGTGATCCTCTATATTCATCATGTCAGTCCCTGAGCAGTGATCCTATCAGACTTATCTACATTCTCAAGTCATCACGTTATATTAGTCCCCGAGCAGTAACACATCAACCAATTACATCAGTCTTCAAGCAGTAACAGGTTTCTTCCATACCACATCTTCCCCTAGCAAGGTCTATACACAAGATATTCATCCTCAACTGAGTATATATCAATGATTATCATTCCCCCAACAGCAGCAATATCCATACTTGAAACTTGGTCAGATAGTGCATCGGAGGAATCTGAATCTCCTTTATCCCTAGTTAGGGTTTTCAACAACTTTATCCCCAAGCAGAAATCAAAGATCTCCAGCAAAACGTTCTTATCTTCTTCAAGATGGATATGTTTTAAAATACAACATCTACCTTTATACATTACCCATAAAAATCATAACGTGTGCATATATCATTCACGAACATTGTCATCACATGCATCATAATCTGCATAGAACTAACCATATCCTGTCAAGATTTATTTCCCCAGCAAGTAAAAGCTATTTTCCAAATGTAAGGTCAAAGATTAATACCTGAAACAAGACGGGAGAACTATCTGAACGATCATGTAAATTATTTCCAGACAACAGGTCAAAGATTAACACCCGAAACAAGACGGGGAAATTATCAAGGTGACCAATCTGGTATTAACTCCCAAAACTAGAGAGGTTTACCAATAAATAGCAGACCATGGATTAATACCCGAAACAAGAGGGGAAAACTATCCACATGCTGACAACTATTCATTTTAGAAATAGCCAAGACAAAAGGCTTATTCTGACTCTCTCTTATTACCAACTATCCCGCATGGCATCTTTAAGCCCATCTCCGATATTTCTCTCATCCAAAAGACGAACGCAGAGTCTAGCATATGACTTACTCCCTAGCATTAGCTTCTCCAAATGGCATCTATAATCCCATTCCAGCACATTATCAACTAACGATCTTATTCCAAATACCAACGAGTGCAAATTTTTCAGGTGTACTCGAGTGTTCAATCATCTTCTACCTTCAGGTCACAAAAGGCAAGCATACCAATCTAACTCTTCCGGTACAAGAAGATTGAACAGAGGCAACTTTTATACCCCAAAATTTGCCCTCCTACTTCTCAAGACAATTCACATCTCCATACTTAAGGATTTCACAAGGGTTGACCAGACAAACCCTCTTCTAAGCAATCAATCCAAACTAGGGTTTTGATTCTCTCAAGTCATAATGAATTTCCAAGGCTCCAGGTGGTCATCATACCTCATCATATGCTTCAAGGGATCACCATGTCAAGTTTCAAGCCTTACAAGTCAATTTTGCTCATCCAATTGCTCAGATGGTTGAAAATCAGCTATATTGGACAAAAAGTCAACAAAAAGTCATCTTTTTGCTAAGAAGTGTTCATGAACATGGAAACTTCAATGAAGATGAAACAAAAAAGAGTTTTTACAGGACATCTTGAGATTTCTAAAAAGTCCAAGGACACTCAAAAATATTGAAAATCGAGAAAGATACAAGTTGTGCAAGTTGGGCATTTTTGAGGAGGTGCATGAAGAGAAATACTTGAGAAAATCAAATTTTTTCTAAATGGGCCTAAGATTTCTTGATTCAAACTTGTTTCTAATCTTAATTAGAACCTCCAAGCCCAATGTCACGCCCTTGTACTCTTTATTTTATTTATTTTTAATTTTTATTCATTAAAATTCAAACTAATTAAAATAAAAGATATAAAATCAAAACATTAAGTGCAAGGATTATTTTTCAACATTCTTGAGGTCCAAGCAAGCCATGTAAGCTAATAATTTCAAATTATGGAGTTCACCATCAAATATTCTTGCAAAGCAATTCCAATTATGCTTGACCTAATGCACTCTCCTATAAATACATAACAAGATCATACCACAAGGAGAGGATTGGTTGCACTAGAAAACCCTACACAAACTTCTCTAACTTTTCAAGTTTTAGGGAAAACACGAACCACATTCTTCAGCCGTCCCCAAGGCGTTTCAAGCATCCATCATCTTCCTGAGGTTTCCATGAGGCAATCCTAAGCCTTACATAAGTCAGATCGTGCCCAGAACGCGCCAACCAAGTTGCATCAGTTTGGTAAAATTCATGAAATTCAAACTCTCAATTCATGCTGTTTAAACTGACTCGATTTATATATTCATGCTTATATTGATGTTTGTGATTGTTTAGAGCCATCGTACACGAGTTTTTACGCAGGAATCATGATACACCATTGTTAGGGAACGAAGCTTCTGCTTCATCGTATCCTTATTTCAAGGACGATTTAGACCAAACCAAGGCCACCACTGAACTTGCAACCCTCGATTTAGGGGGGTAGGGTCCCTTTGTTTGCATATATTTTCATTATTTCTGTAGGTTTGATCTTGGAAGCAACCAGAGAAGATGATCGGAGCTTCCCTTCGGCGTCTTTGACTGCAGGTCAACCGGCCAGGGCAAGCGTGGCGTGTTTCTATTGGCTGATTTGAACATTCTGGGCCACACGCGTATGTAACGTATATGGTTTCCCAGAAGTTCTGGAAGAAGCACCAACACAGGTACCTAGAAGTTCTGGAAAAAACAAACGATCTAGAAGTTCTAAGAAAAATTGACCCTACAGAAGTTTTGGAAACAATGGACTCACTTAAATATTTATGAATATGCTGTAATTCATGGATGTATCACCGCCTCAGCGGTTCAACATGCACGCACTAAGTCATTCTCTCAAGGGCACGGGTTTGAACCCTTCCTTTTGCCAATTTTTCTAACGTCTTTTGATTTTATATAGGTAGCACATCCAATTTCCAGAAGTTCTGGAAATAGCAAAATACAAGTTTTCCAGAAGTTCTGGAAAGAACATCAAACAGGTTTTCCAGAACTTCTGGAAGAGCATCTCCAGATTTTCTAGAAGTTCTGGAAAGAGCATCATACAGATTTTCCAAAAGTTCTAGAAAGAGCATTATACAGGTTTTCTAGAAGTTCTGGAAAGAGCAATTATACAAATTTTTCAAAAGCTCTGGAAAGAGCATTATACAAGTTTTCCAGCAGTTCTGGAAAGAGCAATTATACAGGTTTTCCAAAAGTTCTGGAAAGAGCAATTATACAGATTATCCAGAAGTTCTAGAAAGAATAATAGCGCGGTCCCTAGAAGTTCTGGCAAGGAACGATGACCCAACTTCCAGAAGTTCTGGAAGCGAGTGAGCCAGAAGTTCTAGGTCAAAACGCATCAGAAGTTCTGACAAAAAAATAAAAAAAATCTTTTTTTTTAATTAAAATTAATTAATTAGAATTAGGCTTTTTACTAAAATCAACCTTCATAAAAACAAAAATAATTCTTTCGCATTTATAATTCTAGAAAAGATGTATAGGTCGTAAGGTATTTTTCCATGTAATTGCTTAGATTTACATTTCTGCCTTTACTTTCCGCACTCCTATATTATGTATCTGCCCCAAAGCCATATGTCGCACCCCAAAATTTACCCTCCTAAACTCAACGCTTTATCTTCAAACAACAATTTCTTTTTGGGTTTGTAGTTGTGAGGAATGATCGTGAGGCATCCTTTCTTCAAGGAATACACTCTTTTGAATTTCGTCATTGCACAAGAGCAGGACTTTATTTCCTCGTTCTCATAAGATCATTGCATCATAGGAAGTTGATTGAAATTGGTTTTGATCAGTTGTTACAAGTTCCTATCCGATGAGGACAACCATCGTTTCTATCATTAATTTGAATCTTGATCTTTTAAATTTAAAAGTCACTTAAGTTTGGTTTAAAAGTTTCTTGGAAGTTAGGAGAAGGTTTGCTTCTGTCTCGTCATTGATTGAGGGTCACCCGATTTTCAAGGGTTTTCAATTGGAATTGTTTAACGCTTGTAAGAATTTGGGTAATAGTTGGGATCGTTTGAGTTTTCTTGGAACATAAGCTAGTGTAAATTTAAGAGTAAGAAGTTGGATTTATTATTTGAACATGGAAATTACATGTGTTAATCTAAAGTGTCCATTCATGGTTTATTCCTCAGCTAAAATTCATTCAAAACCATTCAAATTTATAAAAAGAAAATACATGGCAAGATACATTTGAAATCTACAATTTGCTTTCAAAATTCAATTTGTATTTATAGGATATTATAAAAGAACTTATGTTCTTTTAAGGTTTGTTACAAGATTGATCTAAATTCCTAATAACTAATTATACAATACAAATTAAGAGAATTTGGATCCTAAGACTTCTAAGAGGAGCTCTTATTTGTTTTTGAATTTCCCTCCAAGTTGCTTCTTCAAGACTTGTTCCCACACTTTGCCATATTGTCTTCTCCAAGTTGCTTCCAAAGTATTCCAAGCCATGCTTTCCTCACCATGTTTCATACATGAAACATAAAAAAGAACAATGGTTAGCAATTTAATTCAAGCAAAAAACAGAAGTATTTCCAACAATTTGTATTATGACTCATCATTAGGGAATTCCGGCAAGAATCAGGATTTAAGGTTGTTTTCTATCATGCTTAAAGGAGGCCCCAGTCAAAAACATTCATCCTTCATCGGCCAAAAACTCCAATTGCAAATCACGAATTACTTCGGTTCACAAAAGGAGGTGTAACTCAAATCATCATAGTTACAAATAATAAAATAGCTAGCAGCAAGCAAGTTGAAGGTTTTCAGCCCAAAAAAAACCAGATTCAGATACAGCAGTGCAGCAGGAGCAGAGCAGAGAAAACAAAGCCACAAATATCAAGACAACCAGCCCAATGGAAAAAGCAACATCAGGTTTATGGCCAAAAGTAGTAGAACAGGAAACATAGGCAACAGAACAGCAGAGCTAGCATGAGTAAAAAGCAAAATACTAGTTCCAAAGACAATTCAAAACTAGAGTTAAAGAGGCAGCAGATAGGAATCAAAGACAGAAAAAACAAGAAGCAACAGAGGCAAAAAAATCCACATCCAAGCCAGCCATTGTTCCAAAAATGAAACCACAGCAATACCAACTCCAAATCCAGAAGCATATAGCCATTACAAACCAGAAACCAATCTCAGAACCAAGGCAGCCACTGTTCCAACAGAAACCATTACCAGCAGAAACCAAAAGAGCCATCGTTCCAACAGCCATCGAAAATCATAAACAGAAAAGCTTAACACAAAAAAACATTGCATCCATCTTCCCAGAATCAAAACGACAGCAATCCAAACAACAACCCTAGACACTATCATCATTTTCCCACACGGAAATCCCTTCACAAATTTAAAAGGAAAGTCATAGCAAGCAATAAACAGAGCAGAAGAAAGAAAGGTATCACCCAAAAAGGTTTGAGTCAACGAATCCGGCCATAAAGGGGTTTCACTCCCTTCTTTCCTTTCCGTTTCCTCGCTTGTAGCATCATCACCATCACTGGTTTCACGAGACCATCGGAGCAACCACCATTTGGGCTAGGGTTTCCGTTTCTTTCTGGTAGATCCAAGAGGTTCCAGTAAGCATCTGTAAAAATAGAGAGCAGATTAGAAGAGAGAAGAGAGAAACGAGTCAGAAAACATGAAAAGAATGAAGATGCGGTCACGCCGCGCGGAACCGAGGCGATTTCAGTATGCCCATTTTCTTCCGAGGGTTTCCAAAGAGAGAGAGAGAGAGAGAGAGAGAGAGCTTGTTTCATGTTCTGATTAATTTTGTTTTAGTTTTAATTAGAGTTTTGTTTTTTTGTTATATTATGCTACGTGTCTTGGTTTGGTGGTGACAAGTGTCACCACCTTGGTCTTTTCTGATTTTTTTTTTTTTTACTTATTTATTTATTCATTTATCCTTTAATATTTGATAAATAACACTCCATCATGGCCATTGGAGTATTTTGAAAAAGAAGATCAGACGCACCAGAATTGCCAGCACATTGTGAACTCTCGCTGACTAGCCACACAAGATCAGATAGGTTTCTTCATGGACTTGAGCTCTTCTTACTTCCAGCACCCCAGAGTTACTGCAATATCAGGCCCATTTCTAAACTCTCATCTTTTAAATTATTTTATTTTTATGTAAATGATTTTTGTACGATGTACTAAATAATAATTAGTTCTGATAGTTTTTATTTGATAATATATCGATTAAACTATTAGTTGATTTCTTACCAAATAGAAAAAATTTATTCTAATAATTATTTAAATTTCCGATTGTATTGTGTGATAATTGTTTGTTTATTCGCTTATCCGGTATTTATTCACCATTGTACACTTCGCACACCACCAATATAAATTAATCTGATTGTCTTTTGATTGGCTCATAAGCCAATTTCTTAAAGGGTCTCATAGTTGGGGATAGGCATGGCCATCCTCACAAGGTTAATTAAAGCCCTTGTTGTTTTAATTAATTATAACCCGAATAAACATTGGTCCATATACCAATTTTCCATGCACCAGGGTCTCATAGTTAGGGATAGGAGCACATATCCTCACGAGGTTAATTAAGTTCATATACCTAATTAATCATAACCCGACTCCATTTCTCATTTCCTCACGCATCGAGTTTCGAAACACTTTCATAATTAACTTACAAACCTCGATCCAACATCGAGTGCATTTTCAAAACCTTTTTCATAATGAAATCCAAGTTTTTAAGTCGTTGGACGGTAGGCCAATTGTTTAAAAACTTGTCCCAAATAAACTCTTAGTCTTTAAGTCGTTGGACGCTAGACCAATTGCTTAAAGACTTCTAAATAACGTGAAACTCGTTTCACCTCACTTTTTTCTCAAGAAAACCTTTTTGGGTGATAGACGACTCGTCTGAGCATTAGCTCCTCGGGTTTCTAGTATTTGAATCGTAAGACGTTAGTCCTATTGTTTGGTACTTTTTCACTCACTTAAAAAAATAATTCAACTCACTCAATTCCTTTTTCGCTCATATGCGACCATCAAAACTCTTTTTCTTACAAAGAGAGTGCAATAGCCATTTCAAATATGAATGAGGACTTAAGCTTTTCAAACAAACTAAACAAGTCCAAGTTCAAGCATTTGAAATGTCTAATGCACGATTTTTCTTATAAAATCAATACAACCAATTTAAAACATTTTTTAGAAGAACTACGGAGTTTTGACTTTCCCATTGCACAAGGGAATACGTAGGCACACGGTTTCGAAACCGTGCCAAACTCAAAATAATAATAAACAAATCCTTTTGTTTCTTTTATTCATAACTTAGCAATAAACACACACAAACACTTAGAACTAAACAGGTCCCATCGAGTACGATGGATGTAAAGGGTGCTAATACCTTCCCTTACATAACCGACTCTCGATTCCATGTCTTTTGGTCACGTAGACCGCCTTATCTGCATCTATGGGGTTTCATCTATATTTTCCCGTTCTTTTTAGAACAAATAAAATTAGGTGGCGACTTCATTGTTTTTAAAAACAACTGATGAAAAAACCAGTCATCACACCATGTAATAGTCTAAGGTTTACTTTCCTGCACTTTTACTTTCTGCACCTCTATTATTCTGTACATATTTAACTGCTAGTAATTACGTGTGTATAGAAAGACTAAATCAAACAACATAGATCACTCTTAATGACAAGATAAATATCTGAATACAACACACTCTATGCACTCGCTCACACCTTAGGGTATCCTCTCTTGTTGCCTTTCGAAACAGTGGTCATGTCCCTCGAAGGTAGGGATATCTTAGCTAAGACGCTCACGAATAATATCATCACAGTCCCTTCAATTCAAAGATCATAGTCCCTCGATGACCCTCGATTGTTTCCTACGAATACATGATCTCATCCCTCGGTTGTTGCCTATGAAAAGTGATGATCGTCCCTATGAATATGCTAAGGTATCCCTACATGTTGCCTTTTGTGACCATACGATGAACCTACGAACGTCCATTTACATCCAACGAATAAGATTACCTACCAACTAGTGGTATGGATAGCCTTATTCTAAAGGAAGCAAAATAACATGGAAACGACCATTCTGAGTAGGTAATAAGACTCTTTTGCTTTCTCCAATCAATTCAAAAATACTTTTCACACCTCACACTATTTTCAAAACTTTTCAAACACTTTGTATACATTCCAGCGTGAATCATTACAAAGTTAAACACTTTTTCAAAACAAAACATTTCCAAACACTTCGTATACATTCCAGCGAGAATCATTACGAAGTCAAAGCGAAATGCCTTTCAAAAACATATTTTCAAACACACACACAGAAAGCAAATTTAAAAGTGAGATAAGCAATTAAGAGCCCGTAGATAACTACAGATGGAAAGGGTGCTAATACCTTCCCTTTTCATAACTGCCTCCCGTACTCAGAATCTAATGAAGGTCTTTTCCTGTTCTTTTCGCCTTCCCTTAATTGGATAAAAGAAAAGTCGGTGGAGACTCTTGCTATCCGCAATATTTGCGATAAAACGCAAAATAAACAAGTCAGTTCTCCCACCGTGTTACAGGTAGATCCATGCAAAAAGGGTTCAAACTAACGTCATAATGAAATATCTCCTTCTAACCAACATATCTACTGTGAAAACGTGGTAAATGTTTGGGTCTACAAATTGGCATCCATGATAAAATCCCAAAGTTGCTATTACCATAATACCCAATTGTCAGAACCATACAACAAGGTAAACCATAGTAGGACTCCATGCATGGCCAACCGCTAATTATGAGTGGGAATGCTTCTTGTTGGTTATAGATGAGCTCATGGTGGACACCATTGTTGTTCATCAAAGTCCAACTTTTATAAATTTCACCATAATACACCATAACAAAAGATAGATCTACTTCTGCATACATCTGGAAACATAACAACATAACAACGATTTTTTCATCACTACATTTTACACCAAGTAAATCCCAAATTTGTAATAACATTCATGCACTGAAACCTTTTATTGATTTACCTGTGAAGAAATCTTAGCAATTAGGAAATAATCAACCATCTCTGAATGCTTCAAAATTCCACAGATTTCCATTTCTTCACCTCTCAACACAGACTGGTATAGCAGAATGGATGAAGAGAATTTGGTGTTATGGTGCAAGAATCCTACTTTAATGGTGTATGGAGGAACATACCCAACATTGTATTTATTGCTCAGACATCCACTTTAATATTATTTACTTTCACTCACGTCCAAAACCTACCCCATTACAAGGCCATAAAGTTGTTTGTCTTCAGCTCCAATGGGAATATATTCCCTCACATGCACACGATATATATAATTTTAACTTTTCTATGACACACTCAACCAAGCCTTATCTATTCATAGTGCTGCTATTATATTTCTATCATAATACCCTTAACAAACAATACATTATTATCCAACAAAGTCATTTTCGAATGATGTGCCATAAAAATTCAACTTATCTCTTTTCCTGTCAACATTTTTATAAAACTTACATCATGGTGGACCACTCCATCTTACACGTTACATGTATATTTCATTACATGTATTACAAACTTATATAAATGGAAACTTATATTTACTCTAAAAACATCCTACATACATACACCAACATAATATTAATATTAACTACCATGCAAATTCAAGTTACATACGAGGGGCACATTTCCCTCAAAATAAGTTCAGAAATACATTTAAAATTGCCTTGCACAACAGATTTTCAAGTACAACTACAACTTATAACATCTCATCCATGATTACCAAAATATCATTACATACATATTACATAACATTAATTTGTCTGGCATTTCTAAGTTACGTGTACTACCCTTAAACTAACTTAGTACACAACAAAAGCATTGGACTTTCACCATCACAATCATAACTGACACAACCAACATACTACATATTCAACGACCACCCTTCTTCCACTTCCAAACTGTTACCAGCAGAGTTTCGCATGTAGGAAATCTAAAACTGAAACCAACTCGATCGCCTTTCTTTAGCTTCTGGTTCTTGACAAACTCATTTCATTCTTTACAGATGGACCTCTCAATGCAATTCTTACGTTCGGATAAATGCAGCACACAATCCTTCGTAGTCATCAAATCTGAATCAATGAAACGGACGGTCTCGTGGCCAGCCATCAGACATTCCCTTATTACTCTCTGGGGGAATTGCTGCATTTCCAAATACAATAAGTTATACTACGAACCATAAGTCTTATTATAAACATATAGAGTTAACAACACCATGTGTCTTCCTAAACCATTGCTACGTTTTTATAATTTGATTATTACCATAACATTTTTTGTTGCTATTCGGCGAGAGCTGATCTTCCTTCTCCATACAAAACTCTGTCCAAGTGATCCTAGATCTACCACCCTGACTTCGTCAAATTCCGGACCGCTTCAAATAAATTAAAACATTCATAGTTATCAACCATTAACAGACATAATTGTTATGAATTACAGCTATATCTCATTTTCACTTATACCTTACATTCCTACTGCAATCATATTCATTTAACTAACATGGGAGTTCAAACATTACATAATTGTTAGTCACAACAATAATGCGACAGTTTTAGATGAATCACTAACACTCCTAAGTTAATATTTTAACTATACATCTTTGTTAACACTTACCCGTCACTATCAGATGAACAATCTATCACTTCCTTGGGTGATAGTGGTCTTTCCCTGACTCCTTCCCCGACCATAGCATTTTTTCGTCCATTCGAATGTTCCATGGAATCCATCCCTTCCATCCCTTCAGCTGGACCTTTTCCCACTACTTGTTTACCCTTCTCGTTTTTTTCCATCTGCATTCTTTCAAGCATCCAACACGTGCGAGCCATCGAGACCTGTTTCAGTTAGCAGAATGTTCTTCATAAAAAACACCTAAGTTACATTTCTTACTATGGAAAACGGATGGAAATGAAGACAATATTGACCCTATATACGTTTCAAATGAGCAGTTTATTCTAAATAAGACAATCACTATAATGGATAAGTTTACGGTTTTACTTACTCCTTTGGATGCCACCCCTTGACATCCTACTTTGGATTTTCCCAACAATTTCATAGTTTCGTGAGCTGCATGTTGCACTACACCCTTGCCCTTATCGTCTCCTTGCTTTTCACTTACCATGCAACAATCAACGACTTTCGATTTTCCATACTTTTCTTCTAGGTATTTCTTCCCTTATAGGGCTTTCTTTTTCGCCCAAAACATACGATTCTCAGCACCGACTTCATATTTCTCATATAAATCATCCAACCTCTTTCTTCTCCACGCAGCCCGCTCCAGGGTGTCCTTATTTGAGCTGTAAGAAACCAAAACCCATGCTATTCACAAATAACTTTCTGCAAAAACTTTATAAAAACATGAGTAACACAATATTATTAATGGTTCATACCTCTCATGCACCCCAACGACGCCATCATCGGATGACATCTTTGATCGGAACAACGTATTTTCTCAACGCAGAGCTTCAACGGTTGGAGAAAGTCAGACTGAAGTTCCAAACTGTGTGACACACTGTGGAGAGGAAACGTTGTAAACTATGGCAAATTAGAACGTATGGTCTTGTGTGTTGGGCTGCATGATAAAACCAGTGGACTTTACCTTTTCTAATGCCTCTGGATGGCCCAAACCTTTTTTTGTATCCCTATCCTTATTTCAATAATATATTCTAATATGTTAGCATATTTATTTCTCATATCTTATAGTCTAACCGTACATGAAAATATAATTATTTAATTCAAATAAATTATAATAAATGAAAGTATGTTTTTAAAATTTAAAATGATAATATTTGATTAATTACTTACAAATTAATATTTTACATTAATACAATGTAATACATGATGCATTATATATTGATATAATCGTTTGTGAGTTAATATTATTACAAATAAAAAATGAACAAACCATTTTAAAGATTATGAAATTCGTTTTGTCTCCGACCATAACTATATTAGAGTACTAACTATGAAATTCGTTTTAAAAATTGTTTTTATTCATACAATCGTATTATGAAAATATTAAATATTAATAGGTATATCTATTTATGAGTAAAAATATTATATTTGTAATTATTAGTTCTATTGTTAATTTTTTATACGGGTTTTCAATTTTTTTTAATTAAAAAATATAATCTAAAACAAATGCACGTTCCTTACCAGAAACCCGTGCGACAATCAACTCAAATTGATTGTGGCTAATTTAAGTGGCTGAATATTAAAAAGTTTCATAAAGAATTATAATCTTGTTAATTAAAAAACTACGGTGTCTCTCAATCTCATTTTAATGCAATGTATCAAAAGTCAATTATTTTAATTAAAATTTTAGTCACAACATTTGTCCGATGTATATTTTTATAATAATTTTCATTTTTTAATACTAAATATACAAATTAGTTTAACTAATCGATTATATATGTGTACAAAAATATGTAATAATTATTAAATAAAAATATATAAAAGTGATTTTTTTCTAATCATTTTTTACCTTCAAAATTGAATTGTTTTAATTACACCTCATCAAATTTATGACTTAATTAAATCATTGATTTTGTCGTTTATTTATTTGATATATATGGTATTGTTTAATGTTTGAAGGTTTGTTGCTTTTAATTAAATTATTTTGACAATTTTATCATTTAAAAATTTATCAGTTAAAACATACAAATTTAAATTTAAATTTAAACATAAAACTAATAAATCTGTTCCACCATTTTTATCCTAATAAAATGTATCAGTATTAACTTCAAACATTAAAATTAATAAATTTATTTCACCATTTTTTATCCTAATAAAATGCATCAGTAATAACTAAGTTAAAACATATTAAACCTCGACCATTTTAGAATTTACACAATTGTTTATCAGTATGCTACTAACAGATTCCCAGCAAACATGATCCCCCAAACTAAAAAATAGTCTAAACCTTAAAGCAGTAAAAATGAAATTTCAAACTAACCAATCTATTCAAAAACAACAAACCTCCAAACATTAAACAATACCATATATACCAAACAAATGAACCAAATCTTGTGTCAAAACAATTAAATAGGTTGCAATTGACTACAGAAAAGCCGCAAGCACCCGATAAATAGCAGCAACGCAAATTCTAGTTACTTCACACGAACCACAACTGCATGTTCGCTCGAAGGGGACCTAAGATCACTGAAACGTAATACAATGTTCAAAACACATAACACAACCCCACTGATGCAGACCGAACCAGCTTCCAACCACCCCCATCCCCTGCAACAAACAAAACTAACTATACAAACATAGCTGAAAGCTCAAAATTATTGCTTTATTTTTTATAATCCACTCCATCAAAGATATATTCTTTCCACTTAGTAATTGCCCCTGGCTCCAACAGCTCAAAAATGGACGAATGCAATGCCAAATCTGTAGAACTTTAATGAATTTGCAACACCAAATTCATAAACATTTTACACGGTCAACGCCTCTAAAATCGGCTAATTTTAATGGAATCTTTATTGAAATTGATAGACAAGTCAAGATCAAAATTTTCATTAAAAATGTCCATTACAAATGATCTATATTCTTCCACAATAGGAGATGACTTAC
This sequence comes from Vicia sativa, assembly GCA_021764765.1. Classification (NCBI taxonomy): domain Eukaryota; kingdom Viridiplantae; phylum Streptophyta; class Magnoliopsida; order Fabales; family Fabaceae; genus Vicia; species Vicia sativa. Next base: position 34,797,910 of record CM038794.1, read on the forward strand.
TATTGCCTGAAGGTAAAATAACATATTATCAAAAGAAAGGCATAAACATTGAGCTAAAATTGAAGTAAAAGGACCAATAAGTGTAAAATGAATAGGAGATGATAAAAGGGAGAGGTAAAAGTCTAAAAGGTCATTTTAATTTTAAAACATGATGGTTTTGTTGTTCTATTTCAAGTCAGTGGGAATTGCAAGATAAAAATATACTTAAATTGAATGTTTTAACCAATAACTGATACATTGGTAGTGTGAAATAAATAATCGATGAGAAAAAAATAACAGTTTCGCAATTCTTTGGCATTGTTAAACGTTCAATCCACAAGATGCAGTGTAATCAATTTGTTGTGCATCTAATTGATTCAGATAAATTTATACCTAAATCCCTAAACCCTTTGGCCAGGTTCATCTTTGTAAGTTTGGATCTTTGATTCAAATCAACTCTTTGGTCAAGTGCTTCTAATTGTGCATAATATTCACCGGAAACTACAAATACGACACAATAGTTAAACATCATAAGTAAGACAATTCAACTAATTACAATCTGCATAATATATAATCTGACACAAAAAAGTAGTTACAATATATCCATGAAAACAATTATCAATTAATCAAAGAAGCATAAAACCCTAAAAATTATGAGAAAAAAATGACAGAAAATTGTGAAATTCAAAATTTATACCAAGACAAAATAAAACTGAACAAGAAGTATTGTTTGTAATTAGATACTAAGCAAATTCAGAAGAGAATGAGGGAGAATCTTCAATCTTCAAAAATGGTGGTGGTAGAAAACAGTGACGGCGGTAGAAAGTAGAGCGTAGTAACAGGTTGTCCAATTTTATCCTTTCTGAAAATGAATGAAAAGAAAATTTTCTTTTTTTAATTAAAAATAATAATTAAAATAAATTTAAAGTTGAATAAATATGTAATTATAAAATAATATGGACAAAAATTACAAATTACAAATTACTGATGACATGATAAATGATATAATTAATTATATAAGTAATGATCAATCTATGTAAGACATATCAAGTGGATAAAGTTATCCAATATTTTAAGATGAGTAATGAAGTAGGATCCTACTAGTAAAAATTTGTTATTAGGAGCGGTAAAGTCATGATAGTTTGGCACATCTTACTCTCACACCTCTAAAAATTTGAAAATATTTTTGTTATATTTAGAGATATATTTTTAAATACATTTAAAATTACACTATTTATAAATGAGATATTCTCATTTTGTTCAATAATACAAAAATGTATTTCTAGAATGTATTTCTGAATTTTGAAGATATTCCCATGTTGCATTTTTAGTGTATAATGTATTGTAGTGAGTATGCAAAAAGTGTTTGTGTGTTGTGTAACACTCCATTTTTATCCGGCGAATATTATTAACATCAGAGTTACAAAATTCCAACATACATATAGGATGCTACAATTACAACTTATAACAACGATATTTAATCGCATATAATACAAATACATAACACTTAAAACTCAGATGAAACGATAACAACATAATTTAGCTTTCGAAAACCAAACAACTTTTAAAATTAAGTAGCGGAATCACAATGTTTAACTTTAAATAACATAACATCGTTGTCCAACTGGAAACAACTTCAAAACAACAAATACTTAATAAAATCAATGTAAAGATTCAACAACTGAAGTAATAACAACAATAAAGCAACAAGTGTTCATCCTCTTGAGTGTTACGTATCAGAGATCAATGGACGTTGATCAATCAAGGATGAAAGAGTGATTTTCGAGTTGATAAGACTGATATTACGAGGTGTCCTGATGGGTGTACGCTTTGAACGTATCCATTCTGAGTAATTGTGGAGTTGAGGATTAACCAAGTTGTTTTACGGTTGGCATCTTATGCATAAAAGTGACGCGACATGGTTTAGATATCGAGCATGGAATTTTTAGCCAGTATGCGGGATGGTTGGATTTGGACTAGTGAGTTATAGTCGCAAGTCGTCTGTATAAGCCCTAGAATGAGTGGTGTATCGCAGTTCTGTTATGTTTGTGTAACTTGTTATTGTTCAAAGGTTGTACGTTGGTAATCTACAAGGACGATGTGACCTTGTGATTTTCTGGAATGAGAGCGATAACTGCAAGTGTAATTCTTGAGTTCGTACTTATCCGTGAATGAAGGCATCTTTGTTGTGGTTGCGTAGCACGCGTGGTTCTATCATATTCTGATTGTTTTAGTTTTGGTTTGTATAACCATTTTGTTGTTTTCGTTTTAGCGATGGAGTCAGTGTTGTGTCGTAGGACTTTATGTTCCTATCTTTGGTGACTCATTTCCGAGGTGTCGGTTCGAGTGTGCGACTAATTCTATGGTTGAGGCGTTAGGATAGTATCAATCTTGTTTGTTTGGTTCTCGAGTGAACCGGTGTGTCTGCGACTTGTTTAGTTGTTGGGTGTTATTTGGTTGTCGAATGCATTGTATGGGCTTTGCATCTCGGCATGGTTGTTCTCGACTGGACGTTGTGGTTAGGAGATACCCTTATTTTGGTGTCTTTTGTGTTGATTAATTGAAACGAATGCGTAGGCATGTCCCGATTAATTCATTTTGGTCATAATTTCGAGGACGAAAAGTTTATAAGTGGGGGAGAGTTGTAACGCCCGTTTTAATTAATATTATATTATATTAATATTTTCGAATTACCGATCGATATTTATTTTGCGACGAGTATATTTATATTAATCGATATATCTATTAATATATTTGGCGACGTTTCGTTCGGTCCGGTAAAATATTATTCGGATCCGATATTTAATTCCCCGGAATTATTTTAATTAATTGAATTATTAATATTAGTAAGTTAGGGGTGTGGGGAGAAATTGTTGAGGATTGGGTTTTCACCCTTGGCTTACTAGTAGAAACAACCTTATAAAACCAATTTTTCCCCTTTTCTTTCCATTTTCTTACACCAAGCCAAACATAGAAAGCATGGAGAGAACAAAAGGGTTTGGGAGAAGAAGAGCAAGATGAGAGCAAGAGCTTGAGGTTGGAGTTGTTGAATCTTCATGGATCATCCAAGAACGTGAGGTAAGGGGTTTGATTCTCCATCTCATATTGCTAGGTTTTGATTTTTATATTTTGGATTTGGGGGAAAAGTTGGTAAGTTGATTTATAGGGTTTTGGTTGATTGTTTGATTGAAATAGATTAGAAGAGTTGGATTAGGAGTATGGATTGTGGGTGTATTAGGTGCTAGCTTGTAGAAATTAGGAGTATTGAAAATGGAAAACACAAACGGTAAAAAAAACCAGAAGAAAAACATAAGAATGTACACTGTTGTAGAAGGAACGCAGGGAAGAAGATGGAATGGAAGTGGTGCATGGGGGAGGCGCCCACCTCCATGTGTGGGGCGACCGCCCCTTCCTTGAGGCAACTGCCTCCTCTTCTCAAAACCAACAGGGACGTGCGTCCCTCATTTATAGGGGAATGCAGTGGATTTTGTTGTCTTGCGTTTTTCTGTATGTTGAAAATGCTGTTTTCTGCATAATGAGTTTCCTGCATAATTTTTACAATGCTCTCTGTTTCTTTCAATTTCATTCAATCCTCATACTACTAGTTAGTATTAATAAAATATAATTAGGACTTAAGTTAGCCGATTAAATCTGGAACCCAATTATGTTCCGATTTTCCAATTCCGGTAAATTCGACGACGGAGCAAGTTGCTCTGAATTCAACGAAAATTGACGTGCTAGCTAAGTTCGACGTGTAGAACGTAGTGGTGAGGTTAGTTTTTAGAAATTACGAGTTTTTACGAGTTGACCCGAAATAGGCCAATTTACGGTTAAATTGAATCAGATTGCGTTTTAGTAGATTTAAGACACGTATGGACAATCCGATTTCGATGTTGATGATTTTGATTAATACCGGTTATTAAGAATGACTTTCGCGACGATTATTGATGTTTTGACTATTTTTCCATTTTTGGAATTTGGTGAATTAATTGATGATGATGCGGTGTGAATAAACATAATGTTTGCGACGGTGTATTTATTAATGAATACTTGTGATATGCGATGCAATGATATATATCTTTGTACATGATGATGTGACGATTATATTGATGTTGTTAATAAATACTTCCAATTTGTGAATGCATGATTTTTGATGATGATGAATTATTGGTGATGTTTTGCATAATGCAAGTATGATGCGATGACATATTTATCTTGATTTGGATAAATTATGGCGATGTGGGCTTTATGCCAATTTTGATGAGCGACGATGATGTTTTTGGTGTTGTGTTGTTTTATTGTCGAGTCACATACATTGCATTGGCGACGATGGGCTTTTATGCCAAGCGACGAGGCTTTTATACCAAGCGCCGAGGCTTTTATGCCAAGTGTTCCTAATTATGGACAAAGCGACGAGGCTTTTATGCCAAGTGTTCCTAATTATGGACAAAGCGAGTACCACATGCATAACATAGTCGTGTCTCATGGAGTCGGTTATGTTTAAATTTGAGTTGTTTGGCGTTGGGTTTTTAATTGATTGACGATGTTGAATTGCGATGATATATGCTTCTTTGTTTGGTGATGACCTTTATGATGAACATGAAAGGAATATGATTTGATAATTTCATGATAACTATGCGATGAATATAAATGATGAGTTTTGCGATGATTTAACTTGATGAAATGCTTAATGCAAATATGACGTGATGATGGGCTTTAGCCAATTTGTGATGATTTTATGTTGCTTATGTTATTAGCATTGTTTGGTTTTGTTGTTAGATGTTGTTGTTTATAGTTTATGGGTTGTTGTGATGATTTATGCCGATGAGGTTATGGCGATAAAGTGTTGATTATACACATTAGAATAACGATAAGAGTAAGTGAGTTTTGGATATGTGTTGGAATTGCACTTATTAATCTATACCCTTTATAATTCCGAAACTATATACATATATTTATCATGCCTTTAATTATATGTTTTGGAGTATCTCACCCTTTACTTGTTTCGCTGTTACCTTTATATTGGTAACGTGCAGGTTATAAAGACGGAGATTATAGCTGCTATTAGTCGAGTCGGTGTCGCTCTGATACGTAGCACTCGGGGGGATTATTTATATCATCTTGTTGTTGTTCTTTTATTATTATTCCTTTTGTGAATAAGAATCATACTTTATGAAAACATGATTTGATGAGGAAATTTAATAAAGAAGATGTTGTGATTTTTAAGAATCAATTTATGCTTTCCGACGATGCTATGTATCCGAGATTTATACTTTAAAGTAAACTGTTTAAAGTGATTTGGTTTTGAAGGTGTGACGCCTCAGTATTTAATTTATAAAATTTCAAATTACTCTGATTTTTGCATATAAAACCTTGGGTATTATTGGGGTGTTACATATGATACACGTCTTATATTTTGTGCATATGACATTGTGCTTTGTCCACTTGTATTTTCTAGATGGTTATCCCTTGTAGGTTTTCTATCAGTATTCGGATGTGTACGCCACATATTCCGACTATGCTTATTGATGCTTTTACGCATTGCTTACCAGATTTCTTTATTTCTTGTCAGCAGTTCATGAAGTTTTCCAGATTATTTTCTATTTGCTATAGCTTTCACGGATTGTTATCCGTTTGGTATTTTCTTACCCTTTTACAGCTTTCTTTTACTGCTTTTCTAGAGAGCATGAGAGGTAGGGTGTTTACCACTTTCCTTGCCATGAGAAGTAGGAATAGAGATGCACGATGGGGCTTCCGTTGTTGGATCATGTCAGGAACCCCTCTGATTTATTTAAGGACCTGTTTAGGGCAATTCCGCATATAGTGTGCTACTTGTGCTTGGTGTGTTTAAAATCCTACATGTGTAGTAGGTATTTTGTAGGTGTGTTTACTATTTGTGCTTGCATAGCGGTGTGGTGGTTAGGAAACATATTATGGCATCATCATTAAGTCCTAATGAGAAAGGCACGCGGAAAGGGTTAGCATCCAACCCCCACCTAGTTCAGTTTGTGTCATCCTAGCTTACACGAATCGTGAAAGCTTCCTTTATCGAGTCATATATATAGTGGAAAAGGTTCCCTATTCTGACCCTCCATGCTTTGTTTGGAGTTCACGTCGTCACGCGCTGATACTCGCATTCATATACTCTTCACACTTGGTAATTCATACCAAGGCGTGATCCCCACTCCCACAGGTGAAAGCTCTTGGTTGACTCGGATGATTTTCTCTCCTTGGCTATAATCTTTCACACTAAAAGAGATCATGGTTGACTCGGGTGACGCACCACCCTTGGCTATGGTCTTTCTTTCATCTCCCTCCCCAAGCTTCTATGTATCATTTGTTTGTGCATTTGCATTTTTTGTGTGATTTTTCCAAAGCACTTGCTTGCCTCCCCCCTTTGTATCCCTTGGTTGGTCAACCAAGGTTGATATTAGGATACTTTCCCCTAGGACCGCTCGGCCAGGGTAGCTTTCGAGCTAAGACATCAGGATAGTCATCCATGCATGTCAACATAAGTAGATATTTCCTTTTTTATCCTTGACTTAAGGCCACCATTATATGATAACATTAGGGATATAGCTAGATAGTTCCCCTTAGATGTTTTTCTTCCCCTTTTTCATAATAAAACTAAAACATTTTCTTTATCAAATCTCAAAACATGTTAATAAAATCAAATCCTTTCACCAAGGTAAAAACAATTCACCAACTTCAAACCATTTTGTCTTTGGACCTTTATCTATGAAAACCTTTTCGATAAGGGTATTTCTTTTCAAATCTAAGTGAATTGCTAAACGTACGAGCGGTCGAGCATGATACTTTCGATAAGCTGCAATGCCAAGCACAAATTGAAATTGTAAGGATGCAAAATGGAATTTCTTATAAAAGAAATTGCAACCCTCCAAATTTTTTGAGGAGATACATAGGCACTAAAGGTTCGCAACTGCGGCAAGCACACTAAAAAACCTTTCTTTTTGTACATAATGCTTTGCATTCATTCATGTTACCTTAGACATAGGTTGTAGATAGATACCCACACCCATTAGATAGAAAGTAGAAGTAGATACCATAGAGTACTACGGGTGTGTGGGGTGCTAATACCTTCCCCTTAAGTAATTGACTCCCTTACCCGATCTCTTGGTCGAAAGACCATGATTTCTTCCTCTCAGGTTTACTCGACGTTTACCTTTCCTCTCGCGAGATAAAAAAACGATGGTCACTTCATTGATATATTATCCGATGATTTCATTAGTAGTTCTAGTTGGCGACTTCACTAGGGACGTGACAGACCTCTTGCTGGTCCATCCAAGAATCAATCCTAGCTTTTATTTTCTTGTCTATTGGGTGTTTATTTATTTATCAACTTTATCACATCATCCTTTGTATGCTTTTCATTGCATCCTATGTGACATTTTATAGCTTCCATATACTATATCTCCTGTACTGGATCTGTTTTTGGATTGGGTGGGAGTTATATGAGGTAAAAGGCTCCGTACCCAGGCTATGAGCGACATATAGGAACATATAGGACTGGAGTAGAACATGATGGCTACGTATGTAGATCCAGTGGCGTGGCCATGTCGTTCATACTTCAGGGAAGGTTCATAATAGGGTGCTATCGTTTTCACATAGGTGTTATGATGGTAGTATTCCTGGGAAAACTTGATCCTGGAGTTACTTTTGCCTTACCCAAGCCTTAGTTTCACCCGTGAGTGGGGAGGGAACACATTTTTCACAGGTACTGTTGGTGACTTGATATTGATGGTAACTTGGTGTTTTCTGTTGGTGACCGTGGTTCTATTTTATGGTATTTTCTAGCCGTTACTCTGTCAGTGTTTTTGGTTTTCTTCAACCAGTTCAGAGACAGTACAATAAATGAACAATGTCATTGAAGTCGTAAACCCGTGCGTGACCAATTCACAATGCACTTGCATCATAACATGCTTATTTTCCAAAAGAAATGTCAAAAAAATATATGTTTATTTATCTAACCCTGCATGCATATCATTTCCAGGATATTCTGTGATTGTCGTCAGCATCGGGATGGATAATGATATTCAGACTAATAGTGAGGCTCTCAAGAAGACTGAAGTTTATTCCTTCTGTTAGTTTGATATTTCCAAAGTGAAAGCAATGGGTGCTCGTGTGGAAGGGTCGAATGAGAAAAATTTCAGAGAAAGTTATGGAAACATCTTGCCTTTGTTGATGGAGGGTTACGAGTTCCATGCCATGAAATCATTGTTGTAGTTCTATAATAGTGAGCTATGATGTTTTACCTTTCAGGATTACCAACTTGCGCCAACTCTCGAAGAGTATTCCTTTCTTCTAGGTTGCAACATCACTAGCAGTATGCCATTTGTCAATGTACCTACTACTCCAGACTATGAATTCATTGCTAAAGTGCTTTTTTTTGCGTGTTAGTAAGTGAGGGCTCATTGGATTTCTAAGGATAGTACAAGCAGGATTCCTTTGGGTTTTCTTTTGTCCAAGGCGGATGAATTTGCTAGGAGCGAAGATTGGTGGAACTTCAATGATGTGTTGGCTTCCATGATCTATGGCACGATTATTTTCCCTGTTGTGGAGAAGTCTGTAGACTTTGCTACTCTGTCTGTGTTTATGAATGATAATTTGGTTCCGACCATTTTGGTAGATACTTACTATGTTGTACATACCCGTCATGGTAGAAAGGGGTGTGTTGTTTGCTACATTTCGTTGCTCTACAAGTGGTTTATGATGCATATGCCAAATAAAGGGGCATTTATGGATCATGTTGGTTCAATGTTACGGTCCTGTCGGATCTCCGCTCTCACATCTTATGACATAGTGTGGAATGCCATATCCAATGGAGTTAAGATCATCGCAGGTTGTGGGGAATTTCCCAATGTTTTGTTGATGGGGACTAAGGGATGTATTAATTACAAACCTATATTGGCACATCATCAATTAGGATATGCTATGACAAAAGAGCCCACCGCTCGCAAAGTGGCAGAAACTGTTTATTTTGCCAAGAATGAGAATCTAATTTGGTTGAATAAGATAGTTGTTGCCTGGCAACAAATTCGTAGGAAGGGCACTATTTTCTTTGGTCAGAAGGGGAATTACGCACTCGGTCCTTATGTAAATTAGCCGAAGAAGCAGGTCTCAATGGTTTTGTTACCTTATCAGAGGGAAACACCTTTGTATCCTAAACTTTTTGCTGTAATTGGTGGGTAATCATATGGTGTTACACCTTCTTCTTCATCATCTGTTGTCTCTATGCCTGGATGGGTGTCTATGGAGCTTTATAAGTAACTCCAAGCGGAGAATCTCGCTTTAAAGGCGAAATTGCAAGACCAAGATATGTACTTATCGTTTGCTATGTGTCATAACCCAAAATTTTCCCTCCTACTTCTCAAGACATTCCATACATCCATACTCAAGGATTCCTCAAGGGTTGATCAGACAAACCCTCTCCTAGACAATCAACCCCAACTAGGGTTTTGGCAATTCTCAGAACAAGGTGGTTCCCAACATCTCCAATGGTCATCATGCCTCCTCATATGCTTCAAAGAATCTCCATGTCAAGTTTCAAGCCTTACAAGTCAGGTTTCCTCAGACAATTGCTCAGATGGTTGAAAATCAGTTGTATTGGACAAAAAGTCAACTGTGGTCAACATACAGTCAAACTTCATGATTTTGGGACAACATCCATATTTTGAAGTAACATTCACCATTTGATCAAGGGTTGATCATAATTCATCAAGAAAACTCAAGATTTGATCAAAAGTCAAACTTTCCAAATTAGGGTTTTCTAAGGAAAAGTCAACTGAACTTTGACTGAGCATAACTTCCTCATACTTTATCAAAATTTTTTCGGCCACCTCTCATTTTGAAGAGAATTCAATTCTCTACAAATTCATGTCTCACAAGCATGGTCAGAAAATGCTTCATTTTGAAGATATGGGTCAAAACATTACAGGTCCTTTTCAAAGTCAACAAAAGTCAACTTTTTGTAAAGAAGTGTTATTGAGCATGGAAACTCCAATTGATATGAAACCAAAGAGGTTGTTTATAGGACATCTAGAGCTTTCCGAAAAGTCCAAGAACACTCAAAAATGTTGAAAATTGAGCAAAATACACCTTGCACAAGTTGGGCATTTTTGAAGAATTGCACAAAGGAAAATATCTGACAAAATCCAATTTTTTCCAAATGGGCCTATAATTTTATGATCCAAACTTAATCATAATATTATTCAAGACCTCTTGATGCCTTGCCACGACCTCTTTCTATTTTTTTGATTTATTTTTGAATTTAAAAGCATTTAATTCAAATTTAAATTAAATAAAATATGAAAACAAGGTATAATTTAAGTTGGGTTGGATTTTTATCAAGCTTGAGGACCAGGGAAGCCCACACAACATGCCAAATTCGTGCTAGCTCATGCAAGGAGGAAAAAAAAAATCAAATTTTGGAAAGATTTGATAAAATTTGAAAGAGAAAATATTTTGCATTCAAGAGCATATCTTTTTTCTTTCTTTTTGATCAAATCTCTTGCATTATAAATACACAACACATTCACAAGACCAAGGGACGAAACCCTAGCCTCTTGAAGCAACCCTATTTTCACAAAAAATTTCTCAAAGTTGGCAAAATCGAATTTGATTCTCCACCACTTCCACCTCTCAAGCATCCCATTGTGTTCCGGTAAGATTGAGTAAGTACACATCACAAACCATGGTTAAATCTTCCTGAATCGAGCCATACATGAACATACATATTCATATTTTTCTTGATTTCGAATTTTTAATATCTGTGTGTTTTAATCGAAACTAGCCATTCTAACATGATCATGAGGTATCATAGACAGGATCTGGGCCATCGTTCTCAAGCTTGAACGTCCAAATCGCGTTTTGCCATTGTTAGGGTTTTTTGAACTGTTTGCTTCAAACCGGCTGATACAGGGACTTTTAGGCCAAACGGACACCACCATCGTGTTTGCCATGGTCGATTTAGGGGGGTAGGGTACCCCCTTTGCTTTTTATTTTTGCTATTTTGCAGGTTTGGAGTTTGGACTAGCAGGAGAAGACGACCGGAGCTAGGGCTCTGGCGTCGTTGACTGGATTGGACTCCGGCGTGGCTTGCGTGGCACGATAACGCGTTCTGATTCGCTCATCCATTCCACCTGGGTCCCACGCGTGTTGACTGTGTTTGAATTCAAAAATAGGACACGTTTACCCTTTTAACCAATTGTTTGCAGGATTAAAACACCAAGACACCTTGGCTCAGTTGGCAACGCGTTGGTTGATTTCTGCAGAAGGCGTGAGTTCGATCCCTGGCATGGCAATTTCTTTTTTACAGCTTTGCAAACTAACTTTCTTTTTCTTATTTTTTCTTAATATTTTTCTATTCAATTTAATTAATCTTTAAACATTTTTTTCATGCATTTAAAAATCACCAAAAATATTTTCCTTTTGCATTTTAATCAGAAAAATGTTTATTTAATTTTTGACATTAAAATTAATATTTTTGCATGCATATTTTAATTAATTGTTAATTAACTATTAAATTGTTTTTAATTATCAAAATCGATCCAGAAAATTACTTGTCTAAAATCTTTTTCCTCATCCAAAAATCTTATTTTTACTAACATTTTTCTCTTATGCGAACTTTCTTATATTTTTCGATTATGTATCTGCTTACAGGTTGTAACGTTTCGGAACAGTTTTTCGCTTTTCTTTTCAATATTATGTAACTGCCTATGGGATGTAATAGTTTAATTAGGACTTTTACTTTCCGCACTCTTATTATGTAACTGCCCCAAAGCCATGTAATAGCGTAGGACTTTATTTTTCCGCAATTTACTTTCCGCAATTTATTTTCCGCACCCTATAAACTTCTAGTAATTAGGCGTGTATGGCAAGATAAAAAACGGACATAGATCACTTCTAATTGCAAGATAACATATCTGAATTTAACACACTCTCTTCACACATGCACCCCCTAGAGTATTCTCTCTCGTTGCCTTACGATTAAATGGTCAAGTCCCTCGACCGTTGCCTACAAATATATCATCATAGTCCCTTCGAATAAAAGATCATGAGTCCCTCGACGTGGCCTACGAAAACATGATCTCGTCCCTCGATTGTTGCCTACGAAAAGTGATGATCGTCCCTTCGAATGTGCTAGGATACTTCCTACAAGTTGCCTTCTATGACCATCCGATGTCCCTTCGAATGTCCCTTTACATCCAACGAATAGGGTTACCTACCAACTAATGGTATGGATAGCACTATTCTAAAGGAACGTAAAACAACATGAAAAAGACCATTCTGAGTAGGTAATAAGACTTTTAGTTGCTTGCTCAAACCAAACACTTTTCGCACCTCACACTTTTGTCAAAGTTCAAACTTTTTTTCAAAACGAAACATTTCCGAACACTTTGTATACATTCCTACATGAATCATTACAAAGTCAAAGCGAAATGCCTTTTCAAAACATTTTTTGTCAAACACACAGAAAGCAATTTTAAAGTGAGCTAGAAGCAACTAAGAGCCCGTAGATAACTATGGATGAAAAGGGGTGCTAATACCTTCCCTTTTCATAACTTTCTCCCTTACTCAGAATCTAACGAAGGTCTTTTCCTGTTCTTTTCACCTTCCCTTAATTGGATAAAAGAAAAGTCGGTGGCGACTCTTGTTATCCGCACATTTGCGATAAAAAGGAAAACAATTCTCAAAGTCAGTTCACCGTATTACACTATGCAGGATAAGAAGAAGTTGCTCGTTGAGATCATGGAAAGGAATCAAGTGTTGAATGAAGATGGTTTGCTTGAAAAGACAAAGATAAATAAAAGAGGTAATGCCTCTTCCTCATATCAATTGACCAGAGAGCTTGATAAAATTCAAGAGAGGTTGGAGAATCTGCAACTCGCCAATGGAAAGATGAAAGCAAAGCATAATAAAGAGATTCAGGCCTTAAGAAGACAACTTCGTAAGGAAGAATCTAAATTTAAGGAGCTTAACAAGAGGAAGAAATAACTCGAGTTCGAAGTTCAGAGTCGCCAAGAGAAAATTGATAGGCTATCCAAAGAAGTGGAAAAGCTGAAGATTCAACTACAGAAGTCAGGAGATGAAAGATATGTTGTGCACGCCATGCTGAGGGGCCGAGACATCCATATGTCCAAGTTGTCTGTAGAAATCATGGAGCTCAAGGCGCAGCTAGCCGCCAAAAGAATTGATGTGAACATTGCTTGATAAAGTTTGTATTTGTTTGACAAATCATCGCCAGACATGTTGGACGGGATTCGTATGTTGTTATGATTATGTTTTCTAATAGAGAATCTTGTTTGAATACTGTCACGCCTTTATGAAATGAGCATTTGGTTTCCGATTGAATGTATATCTGGCCTTTTGATGGTTATATTGTCGCTTATCCTATCATTATTCGATTCTTGATGAACAGTTGCAGGAACGTCTTAGAAATGATCATTTCATGCATCATACATTGCATTCATACATGTACATATATCATGCATAATAGGTTTGGCCAGAATTCTTATCATTGGTTCTGCTTTTATTTAGCAGAAAATTGAGAATCCAACTTTCCATTGTTGCTCCATAAGAAGTAATCAACGTTGCCAGATGGAGCATATTCAGGTTGACATGGCTGCCTTGAAGACACATATGGAAACATAGATGGCCCAATTTATAGAGGTCATCACCAACATGAATCGAGAATAGAAGGAGTTAAGAGCTCTTGTGGAGAGACCTCTCTAGGAGGTAGGGTATCCCGAGAATCAGTTTGAATATTTCTCTATGGGCCAACCACATGTTGTTAATGTTGTGAATAAGGATGGGTTGGATGTTAATGGTCACCTTCGTGATCAGGGTCTACAAGTCAACCATGGTCGTTTTCCACCTCCACCTCCTCTACCACATGGACAGTTCCCTTATGATGATGAGATGTCGGTGCCTCATGGCAGAGGTTGACCTTGTTCTCAGGGTATTAATTTGGATCATAATGATGACAGGTACTCTATCAACGGTAGAAAAGCAAGCTTTCCCGCCGAGGATCAAAAGTATCGTTTGCTAGAGGAAAGGATGAGGGCTGTTGAAGGTCAGAAGACGGTTTGGACATTACTGATTTAGGGCTAGTGCCCAAAGTCAGGCTTCCAGCTAAGTTCAAGGTTCCAGTTTTTGACAAGTATAATGGTGCAACTTGCCCAAAGACTCACATAACCGCCTATTTCCAAAAGATGATTGTTTACACTGAAGATGAGAGATTGTTGATGCACTTTTCCGTGAAAGCCTATCTGGGGCATCTCTGGAATGGTACATGCACTTAGAGAGAACTCATATTAAGACTTGGAGAGACTTGGTTGATTCTTTTCTACAACAATATCATTTTAACATTGATATGGCTCATAATAGGACCCAGTTGCAAAGTTTAACTCAAAAATCCGGAGAAACATTCAAAGAATATGCTCAAAAGTGGCGAGAACTCGCTGCACGAGTTCAACCGTTGATGATGGAAAGAGAAATGATTGATATTTTCACAACAACTCTTTCTGAGCATTATTATGTGGCATGTAGCACATCAACCAGTTTTTCTAAAATGGTCAGATATGGGGAACAAATTGAGAGTTGTCTGAAGTCAGGAAAGATTCAGTTCACTGAAGGTGGCAGTTCTTCAAGTGGGAAGAAGGCATTCAGAGGGTACCCTAGAAAGAAATAAGGGGAATCTAGTGATGTGTATGCTAAGGGAAATCAGGGCAAAGCTCAGGTGAACATTGTGACTATGTTTGTTGCTCCGTCGCAGGTTCAGAAACAAACACATCAGCAATGTTAGAGGCAATAGAATGCCCATGCACCAAGGAAGTTTGATACAATACCGATGTCTTACGCAGAGGTTTTGCAATGTTTTCTTGATCTCAAGCTGGTGACTTTAAGGAACATGCCACCTCCTCCAGATAAATTGCCAGTGAACTATGATGCTAATGCTCGTTATGAGTTCCACTCTGGTGGTGTGGGACACAATGTCGAGAACTATCTAGCACTAAAGTACAAAGTGCAAGACAGTTCGATACAATAACGAGACCCAATGTTATTCAGAATTCGATGTTGTCTCATGCTGGGGAAGTTGTCTAGGCTATTATGGAATATGGAGAAGTGTTAAACCTGATCATGGATGTGAATCTGATTAAAACTCAGTTGCCTTTTGTTAAGGAATATCTGGTTAACAGAGGTGTCTTCGTGGGTTGTGAACCTGATTGTGTTGATTGCGAAGCTTGTTCAAATGGTTGTGAGAATTTGAAAATCGGTATTCAGAATCTGATTACCAGTGGTGAATTACAATTTGAGAGAATTAAGAAGGATAAGAAAGGTAGAGCACAAGATGTTTCAATGATTTCTATTCCTTATAGTCCAACTACTATCTCCGCACCAAATAAACTCGTTCCTTTGATGATTACTAGACCTGGTCCTATTCCTTATGTCAGTGACAAGGTCGTGCCTTGGCATTATGGATTAGACATTTATTATTACGGGGTTAAACAGGATGAAGGATCTTCTGTTGATAAGAATAATGTTGAACAGGATGTTTCAAATGCTGATAATTTCGTAGATGGTGGAAGAGTGACCAGGAGTGGTAGAATCTTCTCAGCACCAGACACACAGACTAGTTCAAATGCTTTAACAAAGGCTAAAGGTAAACAACCAGCAAAAGACTCTCAGTTGCAAGTTGCCAATCTAGACTTAGACAAGGATGTGGAAGAGATCATGAAGTTTATCCAGAAGAGTGACTATCGTGTCATCGACCAGCTCAGTCAGACTCCTGCAAAAATCTCTATTTTATCTCTGTTGCGTGACTCAGAGGTGCATAAGAATTCCCTCATGAAACTGTTGAGTACTACTTTTGTTCCTCAAGAAATCTCAGTTAGCCAGTTTGAGAATGTGTGTGCAAGTATCACTTCTAGCAATGGTCTGGGTTTTACTAATTTCAATCTTTCTCCAGAAGATAGGAATCATAAAAAGGCTTTACATATTTCCATGGAGTGCAGGGCCACCACTCTCTCCCGTGTTCTGGTAGATAACGATTCGTCTTTGAATGTAATCCTGAAGACTGCTTTGATGAAGATTGATTATGTAGGTCTCGAGCTGCGCCCGAGTGACTTGGTAGTGAAAGCCTTCAATGGATCGAGGCGTTCAATATTTGGAGAGGTGGATCTTCCAATTAAAATCAGACCTCAGAGTTTCACAACCATGTTCTTTGTGATGGACATTTAGCACGCTTACTGTTGTTTGCTCGGTCGCCCTGGATTCATAAAGCTGGGGCGGTGACCTCGACACTTCATCAGAAGCTCAAGTACCCAGTTAATGGTAAAAGATCACTGTGTGTGCAGAGGAGGAGTATGTGGTGAGCCATCTCACGTAATTTTGGTATATGGAGATAGATGGGGAAGTCCATGAGACTCCATTTCAAGGTTTTGAAACTGTGCATATGATTAAGACTCCTCAGCTTGAGGAGAAGAAGAAAGAAAAACTTGAATCTTCTATGGCTTCTTTGAAAGATGTTAGAGCGGTGGTTAAAGCCGGTCACCCTGAAGGCTGGGGCAGTATGGTGGAGGTTACTCCAAATTTCAACAAGTTTGGCTTGGGTTTCAACCCTATGCTGCATAGACAGACCCTCAAAGCTCCGAATCTGACTACTCTTGTCAAGTTTGCAAGTGCCATTGTCAATGGTGATCAAGTAAATGTTGTTGGTGACTATGACAATGATTATGACATCGATGATTGGATTCATCCAAGTGTTCCAGGTGTGGAGCTCAACAATTGGACTTTTGAGGATGCTATTTCGGTCACTATTGTTGAAGAGTAATTCTCTATTTGTTTCTTTAATTATGCAATAATTCCTGTGCTCTGCCCAAGGCACAGTGAATCATTTGTAGGGCCTCCATATTTTCATTTGCAAATTTTATCATTGAATAAAGAATGTCTTTTTCATTCAAATATTTTGTTCCATGTCTTTCTATTTTTACAACAAAATTTTAAAACGCAAAATGGCGATGTTTTTTTTTTCTTTTATCATCAAAAGTTCAAAGTAAGCATAAAATCAATCATGGAGATTTAATCCCACTATTCTAATGGATCCTTTCGATAACGACTCTACTATCACTTCTTATGACTTTGATAATCTGATCAACCAAGCCGAAGAAGAAGGTGAGGAAGATTGTGAACTCCCTGAAGAGTTAGCAATGTTGTTGAAACAAGAATAGAGGGTCATTCAGCCGCATCAAGAAGAGATTGAGAAGGTGAATTTGGGAACCACAAAAGTGGTCAGAGAGGTCAAGATAGGGGCTGCTCTAGAATATAATGTAAAGCAAAGAATGATTGATTTTCTCTGGGAGTATTCAGATATCTTTGCCTGATCTTATGAAGACATGCCCGGGTTGGACACCGATATAGTTATACATAAGCTTCCTTTGGAAGAGAATTGTCCTCCAGTCAAACAAAAACTTCGAAGAACTCACCCTGAGATGTCTAAGAAGATTAAAGAGGAAGTCTAGAAACAACTTGATACGGGATTTTTGAATGTGATTTCTTATCCTCCATGGATTGCTAACATTGTGCCTATGCCTAAGAAAGACGGGAAGTCAGAATGTGTGTTGATTATCGGGACTTGAACAGAGCAAGCCCAAAAGATGATTTTCCACTCCCTCACATCGATGTGTTGGTTGATAATATGGCTCATGACAAAGTCTTCTCGTTCATGGATGTCTTCTCCGATTATAATCAGATCAAGACGTCACCGAAAGATATGGCAAAGACAACTTTCATTACCTCATGGGGAACCTTTTGTTACAAGGTGATGCCTTTCGGATTGAAGAATGTCGGGGAAACTTATCAACGTGCAATGATGACTCTTTTCCATGATATGATTCATAAGGAGATTGAAGTGTATGTTGATGACATGATTACAAAGTCTCAGGATGAAGAAGAGCATCTGGTGCATTAAAAAAGCTATTTGACAGATTGCAAAAGTTTAGATTGAGGTTGAATCCCAACAAGTGCACCTTCGGGGTACGATCTGGAAAGTTGTTAGGCTTTGTTGTAAGCGAAAGAGGTATCAAGGTTGATCCTTCCAAAATTAAAGCAATACAAGAAATGCCTGAGCCAAGAACGAAAAAAGAAATCTATGGTTTTCTAGGGAGGTTGAACTACATCTCTAGATTTATCTCCCATATGATCGCCACATGTGAACCAACATTCAAATTGTTGAGGAAAGATCAGTTGGTCAGGTGGAATAATGATTTCCAGATGGCATTCGATAAGATAAAAGAGTATTTGTAGGAACCTCCGATCCTCATGCCTTCAGTGGAGGGTAAGCCTTTGATCATGTATTTGACAGTACTTGAAAACTCCATAGGTTGCTTACTTGGTCAACATGACGAGACGAGAAAGAAAGAGCAAGCGATTTACTATCTGAGCAAAAAGATTAATGATTGTGTGTCAAGGTATTCTCTGCTAGATAAAACTTGTTGTGCATTGGCATGGGCTGCTAAACGTCTGAGGCAGTATATGTTGGCACATATAACTTACTTGATATCCAAGATGGATCCTATCAAGTATATCTTTGAGAATCCAGCTCTGACGGACAAAATAGCCAGATGGCAAATGGTTTTGATGGAATATGATATCCAGTATACTACTCAAAAAGAAATCAAGGGTAGTGTGTTGGTAGATTGTTGCTCACCAACCTGTGGATGATTATTAACCGATGAAATTTGAATTTCCATATGAGGACATTTTGTATATCAAGGATTGTAATATTCCTAGCCCAGGTGAAGGACCCGAACCAAGATCGTGATGGACACTCGTGTTTAATGGTGCCTCTAATGCTTTGGGTAATGGTGTCGGTGTTGTTATCAATTCCCCAAAGGGTTTCCACATTCCCTTCACAACTAGAATCTGTTTTGATTGTACAAACAACATGGCCGAGTATGAAGCTTACATATTTGGCATTGAGGCTGCAATCGATTTGAGAATCAAACACCTGTAAGTGTATGGAGATCCAACACTTATGATAAGCCAGATCAATGGAGATTGGGAGACTCGTCACCTAAATCTAATTCCTTATTGTGAACATGTTATGAAGTTGGTTCCTTACTTTAAGGAGATCACCTTCGATTACATTTCGTGAGAAAAGAATAATCCTGCAGATGCCTTAGCTACTCTGGCATCCATGTTCAAAGTCAAATGGGCTAACGAAGCGCCCGCGATCACAATCCAAAGATTGGATGAGCCAACATTCTACTTTGAGGTTGACGTGGAAAAGGATGGTAATCCGTGGTTTCATGACATTAAAAGAGACCTTGAGACTCAAGAGTATCCGGAGGAAGCATCAATGGCGGATAAGAAGTTCTTGAGAAGGTTCTTAACAAAGTTCTTCCTTATCAATGGTGTGTGTTATACGCTAAAATCTACCCTCCTATTTTCAAGATCAAGATGCATCTCCATACTTAAGAACTACTCAAGGGTTAACTAGAACCCTCTCCTAAGCAATCAACCCATAACTAGGGCTTTGCTTCTCTCAAAACAAAGATGAGTTATAATGGCATAAGTGATTATCATGTCTCCTCATATGCATCAAAGTATCACCATGTCAAGTTTCAAGCCTCATAGCTCACGTTTGCTCAGTCAATTGCTCAAGTGATTGAAAATCAACTATATTGGACAAAAAGTCAACTATGGTCAACATACAGTCAAAATTCATCATTTTTGGTCAACACCAAGATTTTGAGATCACATTCATCATTTGATCAATGATTGATCATGATTCATCAATAAAATTCAAGAAATGATCAAAAGTCAAAAGTTTCTAAATTAGGGTTTCTTAAGGGAAAGTCAACAAAACTTTGACCAGGCATAACTTTCACATACTTCATCAGAAATTTTTCCACAAAATCTCATTTTAAAGGGAATTAAATTCCCTACAATTTTGTCGCTCACAAGGTTTGTCCAAAAATGCTTCATTTGAAAGATATGTGTCAATACATTATAGGTCCTTCTAAAAGTCAACAAAAAATCATCTTTTTCCAAATAAGTGTACATGAGCATGTAAGCTTCAATGAAGATGAAACCAAAAGGATCTCTTATAGGACATCTTGAGCTTTCTAAAAAAGTCCAAGATCACTCCCAAGTGATAAAAATTAAGCAAGTTATGGCTTGAGCAAGTTTGGAAATTTTGAAGAAGGGCATGAAGAAAACATTGATCAATTTTAAAAATCTTCCAAATGGGCTTAAGTTTTTATGATCCAAACTTGTTTCTAACATTATCCATAGCCTCTAAGTCCAATTACACGCCTTCCTTATATTTATTTAATTTATTTTTGAATTAAATCATTAAAATTCAATTTTAATTAAAATAAAATGCATGGAAAGGCTTAAGGGCGCGTGGGCTTGATTTCCAAGTTTCTTGAGGTCTAAGATAGTCATAGCAAGCTGGAAAAACCGTGCAAGGAAGAGATTGACATGAAATCGATCAATTTTGGAAAGATTGCATTTGATTTCCAATCAAATATTTTTTCAATCAATGCAATATATTTCAACACAATTCTTAACCTAATTTGCTTCTACTATATATGCACAAGGTTTCCAGATGCCAAGGACGAATTTTTGCAGGCTCAAAAACCCAAGACAAACTTGGAAAAACCGTGGCATTCAAGCAATTAGAAGACCAAGAAATTGATCAATTCAGGCCATTCCAAAGTTGCCAATCGATTCACCGTTGCTCTCTGAATCTAACTGCATCATCACCATCTATCGAAGCACCCAAAATTGCAAGAACACGATCACAATTTTCTTTCCAAATTTTAAAATTGATTTCATACATACATGCACTTTTAACATGATTTGATTACATATTTGTGTTCATGATGATGTTTTGATGCTTTTTGGATAGTTTGGTTGAAGTTTGAGTGCAGGTAAAGAGATTCACCATGGATAGGGTTAGAAGCTTTGAATTAGGTATTCTTTAAATAGCCAAAGTTGGGCAAAAGGATGGGTACCATCGTGCTCAGAACATCAATTCCAATCCATCCATGGTCTTACAATCAATTTATATTGCATATTTTATGATTTGTGATTTGCAGGTGCTATGGCTACAGACAAAATCTGTAGGTAAATGGTTTAGCAACGAACTGTGTCTGTAGGTAAAACCCTTTCCAGATCAGCGAAGAAGACGACCCCCTGTGCGCGTTATTTCAAATTCAAATATTTAAATTTTGTTTTTATTATATAATAATTCCGTTTCAAACCACTAACAGCAAAACATCACAGCTCAGTTGGCAAGGGAGAGGCGTGTATGACTCAGAGGTCCTGGGTTCGATCCCTAGGGGAACCTCTATCTTTTTTACCCTTTTTCACTAACATGTTTTCTTGTTTTCTTTTAATTTCTTTTCCTATACTTTAATTATTTTCAAATATTTTTTATAATATCACAAAAAAAACCTAAAAATAATTTTCTTTTAGAATTAGGTCATTAAAATATTTATTTAATGTTTTACATAAAAACATTTTATTTTTATTTCATTTAAATTTAATCAATAATTAACTTTAATTTTTTTTCTTCATTAAATCAATTCTACACAAAATCCAAAAATATTTTCTTCTTAGTAATTAGGGTTTTAATTTGCTTTAACCTTAAACTTTTTTTACTAACCCTAAAAACTTTTTCTTCTGACATTATTTCTTTACCCCGATTTAATTCTTTTTCTCGCTATTTTTCGATTATGTAATTGTTTCCAAGTTGTAATATCTTAGATTTAAGTTTCTCGCGTATTTTTCATAATTATGTAATAGTTTAATTAGGGCTTTTACTTTCCGCATTTACTTTTCTACACCTCCTATTATATATTTGCCTCAAATCCTTGTAATAGCATATGATTTACTTTCCGCACCTTTACTTTCTGCACCCTATATAACTGTATATATTCAACTGCTAGTAACTAGGGTTTGTATGGAAAGACTAATCAATGAACTTAGGTAACCCTAATCAAGATAAGATATCTGAATTGAATCAATTTCACACTTACACCCTTAGGGTAATCTCTCTTGTTGCCTTCGGAAAAATGGTCATGTCCCTCAAACCCTCGATGTTGCCTACGAATATATGATCTTGTTCCTCGGTTGTTGCCTACGAATAAGTGATGATCTTCCCTACGATTTTGCTAAGGTATCCTTACAATGTTTCCTTCAATGACCATACAATGACCCTACGCCTATCCCTTCACATCCAACGGATAGAGCTACCTACCAACTAATGGTATGGATAGCGCTATCCTAAAGGAGAAGGAAAATAACAAGAACGACCTCCTGAGTGGGTAATAACTCTTAATTGCTTGCTCAATCGAAACAAATAATTTTCGCACCTCACACTTTTTTCAAAATACTTTCAAACAAACACTTTGTATACATTCATGCGAGAATCATTACAAAGTTAAACTTTCAAACAAATATTTTCAAACACTTCGTATACATTCTTGAGGACTGATACAAGAATTGTTACAAAGTTAAAGTCAAAATATTTTCAAACAAATCACACACACACAAAAGAAAGTTTTCAAAAGGTGAGTTAAGCAATTAAGAGCCCGTAGATAACTACCGATGGAAAGGGTGCTAACACCTTCCCTTTTCACAATTACCCCCGTACACATAATCGATAAAAGGTCTTTCCTGTTCTTTTTACCTTCCCTTTATTGGATAAAAGAAAAGTCAATGGCGACTCTTGCTAACCGCAACATTTGCAATAAAACGTAAAACAAACAAGTCAGTTCTTCCACCGTGTTACAGAACTAGAGACTCTGCTGGGGAGACACATAAAGAGGGGTTACCTTAGGGCTTTAGATCATTTTTACTTGTTTAAATTGTCTGACTTGTCTGCTTTACTTTTAAGGGTATGCTTGGGTAATATATTTGTGGGGGATCCTACACCGGATCCAGGTTTCCTTAGGTAAGTAGCAATAGATCATCGCGACTGTCCGGCGTAGACCAAAATAGTTAAAATGATGTTTGTGGTTAGTTTGACACTTTGGATGTCCTGATGTTCCTCATGTTTTGCTGAGGAAATATTTGGCGTCTGCGTGGTGTCATCAAGCACTAACTCAACTTTTAGAACCCTAATTGACCCATCTTAGCCATTAGAAGGTAGTGATATAGTCGACTTCGGTGCATACTGAGGTTGGTTGATACTCGATGCTACGTTCATTGAGATTCGATTTTCGGGATGTTTTGATCGGCCATTTGGTAGTCGTACTAAAATAAAGCTTGCGAGAAAGATCCATGATATAAGATTCCTAGAACCCGGTTACTATTGTAGGATAGGTTGAACCAACTTAAACTCCGATGAAGGGTAGACGCCTATACCTCATGCAAGCCTTAAACCTAGGGCTATTGTGTGAATTGTTTGTGCTTGCTACTTGAACATGACATCATGACAAACATCATAACATTTCTAACCATTTCAAGGACCTAGGGATTTATCTTTGCTCTTTGTTGTAGGGTTATGGCTTTCAGGAAGACTATCCGAATAAACTTCGTGGGTATACCTTCTCAACGTAAGGAGTTAGTCTCAAAAGTTCCCGACCACTCTCAGTTTATCAAGAGGCATGGTTATGTACTCGACTTGGTTACCTCCGGTTTTGAAGAAGATATGATGAGCGTCGTAACATGACTGCTTTACCTTCCCAGACTATTAGTTGGTACCTACAATGGAAGAATTCTCTAAGCTATTTGGGATACCCATTCTTGATCAGATACCTTTCACTGGTTCAGAAAAAGTTCTGAGGTTTGAAGACATTGCAACAGCTTCACACCTAAAACGGTCAGACATTGAAGCTAATTGGGAAACAAGAAATGAAGTTAAGGGTTTGCTTGCTAAGTTTATGATAAAGAAGGCTCGAGAATTCTTAAAGGCTATGAGTTTCCACGCTTTCGAAGATATTTTAGCTTTACTAATTATAGACGTAAACGCCATAAAGATGTTCCTCACTCATAATCCTGTGCCTACTTTGCTCGGAGATATTCTGCATTCTCTTCACACTCGTACTATGAAAAGACAAGGGAATCTCATGTGTTGCATACCGTTATTATCCAGGTGGTTTATTTCGCACCTGGCTCGATCAATGACGAAGAATGAACAAGGTTTGAAATAGTCTCAAAGGTTGATGTCACTTTCTCATTCAGATATTCGCTAGTGTCTCTACTCTAAAAAAGACTTCACTTTCATTGAGCATTGTGGGGAATTCCCTAATGTACCACTCCTTGGCATAAGGGGAGGTATCACTTACAACCCTTCTCTAGAGCTATGTCAGTTTGGTTATGCTCGAAGGGATGGTCCTCATGATATGCTTATCCAAGGTATTGTATTTGACTACCACAATGATCTCCAAGGTTACCGTCAAAGATTTGTACACGCATGGTGCATGGTGAAGAAAACTTATACCAAGGCTTTGGGTCATAAAACTCCATTCCTTGGGAACCTTACCTCAAATGGGTGCGGGCTTGTGCTCAAAATCTCATGATGCCATATACTACTATTCTATCAGTAATTATGGAACCTGTTGCTGAAGGCGATGAATCTTATACCATTCTTCATCCAGACATGCCTACCGATTTCGAAGAATTGAATAGATCCTAGATTTAACTTAATGAAGAAAAGGATACCTTTGAAGCTCAGTGATATGCAAGATATAAAAGAGTATTAGAGTTGACAAAACTACTTCACGAGGAACAAAGCATTAACACCCACGTCAACACAAAGAGGAGGCGTCCATGTGAGGCCTAAACACTAGGAGTTTACTTTATACTTTAACTTTCTTTTGTATTTACTAATTTTACTAATGAAAATTGTATCCTTGTTGTTTACAAAATTTAAATTCCTAAGGTCCTTGAAAACATGGCATAACATTGCATATCATAGCATATCATTTCATAAAAGGTACTCCGAAGACCGGTTTTCTCATTCTCTCGCTGTTTATTTCAGCAGAAATGGATCTTGAACAAACTGTCAAAGATCTCCAAGCTCAGAACGCTCAGTTCCAAGAGATATTCAACAATTTGGCTCAAGGACAGAAAGATATGAAAGAGCTCATCACCAAGAAGAAGAAAAAGAAGATCACCGGTATTCTCAACATGGGGAAAAGGTTCGAAGGTCCGTTCAAAGTAGTCGGACAGTTTGAGTTCTCAGAAAAAAGCGGCGAAACTGAAGGAAGTGTCAACTAATGAAGGAAGCCATCGTGGGTCTGAAGAAGAAGAAGAAGAAGGAGACTATATGAGTTAAAGTTATCCTCCCGATGATGAGAAATATAAGCAACTTGAAGACCGTCAGAATGTTGTGGAAAATCTGAAAATGTCAGGACTGAATTTTAATAATTTAAGCCTGGTTCCCAGAGTGGTGGTTCCTCGTAAGTTCAAAATTCCTTCCTTTATAAAGTATGATGGCATTTCCTGTCCGAAGCTTCATCTAAAGTCCTATGTTTAGAATATTCAACCACACACCGCTGATAGGAAATTGTGGATGCATTTCTTTCAAGAAAGTTTGTTTGGAGCACAATTGGAGTGGTATTATCAACTAGAAAATATCCACATTCATACATGGAATGATTTGTTAGATGCTTTTTACAAAAAGTACCAGTATAATGTTGAATTGGCACCAACTCGCATGCAATTGTAGAATATGTCTATGGGCCGTGACGAGAAATTCAAAGAGTACGCTAAAAAATGGAGAGATCTAGCAGGCAGAGTCTAACCACCCTTGTCTAATAGGGAATTGGTTGACATGTTCATGGATACATTGACCGGTCCATTTTTCAACCATCTAATTGGAAATTCTTCTGTTGGATTCATCGAGCTGATATTGACAGGAGAACATATTGAAGCTGGAGTTAATTAAGAGTGGGAAAATTCAAGTCGAAACGTCTTAAAATGCTACAAAGAGGTCTTTTGGTGGGAAGAAAGAAGCCAATGTTGTGTATAGCTAGAAGAGCCATGATAAAAATGATCGCCATCAATCTGTAGGGGTAGTCCTGATCTCCAATCATGCGCCAGTGCAACTTTAACAAGATAACACACGTAGACAAAACACGCCAATAAGATAATTCACGAAGATCAACATGCCATTTTCTCAAGCATTGCAACATATGTTGATATCAGAGCTGATTACTTTGAGGAATCCGCCTCAACATGTTAACATATCTTCTCCAAAGTAAAATCCCAATGCAAGATGTGCATATCATTCCAATAGCATTGGACATGACACAAACAACTGTTGGGCCCTGAAGAACAAGATCCAGGACATGATTGAAGCTCGGGAGATTGAATTCGACCCTCTTGTCGAAACTCCAAATGTGGTTACCGCACCAATGTGTGATCTTGGCAAGAGTTCCAATTCCATTGATGATGACTCCTATGTCTTTGCTGTAAGTGAATTAACTACTCCTATGATGATTGTCAAGAAGAATCTGTTACAAGCCGATTTATTTCCAGGATGTTTCGATAATTGCTGCTACTATGCATCTAAACCCGATGGTTGTGTCTGGTTGAAGAAAGGTATTCAACACCCGATGGACAACCGAGAAGTGCTATTCATGAAAGCTCAGTCTATAGAGAGTTTGTGTGAAGATGTCTCAAAAAACCTAAAGATTAAAGAAGAAGCTATACCAGAAGTCTGGGATACCTTAGGGCAGCCGAGTGGTAAATATGATTTCATGGTCAAATATATCGCTCCTGAAAGCTCCAAGATTGCAATTTAAGACATCAAAGCAACCAGATGGGGAGATTACGACTATCCCGAAGAAAATGTTGATATAAATATGATAAAGATCACCTCTGCAGGTCCTGTGAAGAACGCTCCCACACCTAAAGTGGCACCATCACATCACCCATACCAGTTCCATATTTCTCTAACAAAGTTATACCTTGGAATTATGGAGCCGAAGTTTACTACCATGGCGTCAAGCAAGAGACATTGACCATCAAAGAGTATTGTTAAAGTTACTAATCCTGATGTCGACAATATCACCAGATCAAGAAAAGTAACCATAACCGGAAATGTGTTTTCTCCTGATATCTCTCCTCCAAAAGACACTAATGCACCAGTCTGCATTCCTGCTATTGAGGCAACTATAGAAGCCCAAGGAAAAGAGAAAGTGACTTAACCTGCTCAGACAGAAGTACCAAAGGAAGTTGTTGAAGATACCTCCAAGCAAGAGATGGAGGAAATCCTAAAGATCATTAAGAAAAGAAATTACAATATTGTGGAGCAGTTAGGACAAACTCCATCCAATATTTCCATGCTAGCACTATTATTGTGCTCTAAGGCTCATGCTAAAGCCTTGGTGAAATTCCTGAAGAATCCTCACGTGCCGCAAGAAACTTCTGCTGACCAATTTGAAAGTTGTATTGCTATCTTGACCGCAGACAATGGTTTAGGATTTTTTGATGTTGATCCGACTCCTGCAAGAAGGAAGCATAACAAAGCCTTGCAGTTCTCTATGGAGTGTAAGGGCACTATGTTGTCTCATGTGTTGGTAGATATTGGCTCTACTTTGATGTCTTATCGAAAAGTGCTCTAGACAGATTTGATATCAAAGGAGTGGTGATGAAACTCAGTGACATAGTTGTAAGAGCTTTTGATGGTTCGAAGAGGTCAGTGCTTGGAGAGATCGACCTGCCAATAAAAGTGGGTTCCTAGACTTTTAATTCAACATTCTTTGTGATGGACATTCGACTGACTTATTCTTGCTAACTTGGACGCCCTTGGATATATGGGGCATGCGTGGTTACCTCTACTTTATATCATAAGTTGAAATACCCAATGAAAGGGAAGATTGTTACTGTTTGTGGAGAGGAAGAATACACGGTGATCCACCTGCAGTCATTCCGATACATTGAAATAGAAGGCAAATTTATCGAGACTCCTTGTCAAGCTTTCAAAGTAGTTCAACGAGTCATGCATGTTGACACCCCTGCCACTCCCGAGATTACCAGGACTCCACTGAAGATGGCCTTGCTAAAAGACGTAAAGGCTATAGTTGAAAAAGGAGGTTGTACTGTTTGGGGTCAATTTCCCAATTTCCCATTCAAATCTGATAAGTTTGGTTTAGGCCTCACTTCCAAAGGTCAGAAGATGATACGTCACGAACGTGCTGGTGAACCTCTGTTCTGCATCAATAGAGATGGAGTTCATGATATAGAAGACGATGACAATGATTTTGACATCAACAAATGGATCTTTCCTAGTACCGATAATAGACTCAATAATTGGAAGGCGAAGGATGTTATGCCAATCTCCTTTAGTTAGGAGTAATTTATTTTTCTATTTTTATGCTTTTTAAAGTTTTATGAACAATAAGACTTTAAGCCTAGTGCCTTACCCCAGGCACGATGACTCGTTTGTGAGGGTTGTTATTTGTCATTTGCATATTTTCATTCAATAAGTCATTGGACTTTTGCATTCAAATTTTGCGCTCCCTATTCTTTCTTTTACTTTACATTTTTCGAAAAAAAATATAGCTATGTGTTCTTCCACACACCCACATAAAAAACTGCAGATCCATATTGTAACATCCCAATATTACCCAAGGTTTTATAAGTATAATCAGAGTAATTTAAAATTTCATAAATTCAATACTGAGGCGTCACACCTTCAAAACCAAATCACTTTGTTTGCTTTAAAGTATAAATCTCGCATACATAGCATCCTCGGAAATCATAAATTGAATCTTAGAAATCAAAACACCTTCTTTATTAAACCTCCTCATCAAATCATATTTTCATAAAGTATGATTCTTATTCACAAAAGGAATAACAACAAAAGAACAACAAGACAACATAAATATTCCCCCCGAGCGCTATGTATCAGAGCGACACCGACTCGACTAATAGCAGCTATAATATTCGTCTTCCTAACCTGCACGTTACCAGTATAAAGGTAACCGCGAAACAAGTAAAGGGTGAGATACTCCAAAACATATAATTAAAGGCATGATATATATATATATATATATATATATATATATATATATATATATATATATATATATATATATAGTGTTGGAATCATAAAAGATATAGGTTAATAAGTGCATTCCAACACACATCAAAATCTCACTCACTTTAATCGTCATTCTAATGTGTATAATCAACACTTTATCGCCATAACCTTATCGACATAAATCATCACAACAATGTAACACCCCAATATTACCCAAAGTTTAATATGCACAAATCATAGTAATTTAAAATTTCACAGTTTAAATACTGAGGCGTCACACCTTCAAAAAAAATCACTTTAAACATTTTGCTTTAAAGTGTAAATCTCAGATACATAGCCTCATCGCAAATCATAAATTGATTTAAACACATCAAAACATCTTCTTTATTAACTTCCTCATCAAAATCATGTTTTCATAAATTATGGTTCTTATTCACAAAAGGAATAATAATAAAAGAACAACAACAAGACGACATAAATATTCCCCCCCGAGTGCTACGTATCAGAGCGACACCGACTCGACTAACAGCAGCTATAAACTTCGTCTTCATAACCTGCAGTTTACCAATATAAAGGTAACGACGAAACAAGTAAAGGGTGAGATAATCCAAAACATATAATTAAAGGCACGTCAATTTTTGTTGAATTCGGAGCAACTTGCTCCGTCGTCGAATTTATCGGAATCGGAAAATCGGAACATAATCGGGTTCCAAATTTAATCGGCTTTCTTATGTCCTAATTATATTTTAGTGATACAAAAGATTACTAGGTGGAATTAGTATTATAGAAAGAAACAGAAGCTTTTCCAAAGGAAATTATGTAGAGAAAATATTTGATAGAAAACAGAATTTTTCAATATACAGAAACTAAAAAAAACAGAAAAACTCACGAAGCTCACTACCACTACGGGACGCACGTCCCAGGCAAGCCTCACCAAAGAAGACGGCTGCCTCAGCTTGGGGGACGGCCGACCAACCCATGGAGGTGGGCGCCTCCCACCCTTTGCTTCCCTCACCCATTTTGTTTCCTTTCCCTGCGTTTTATCTGTTCAAAGTTTCTTACAGTTTCATAATTTCTGGTTTTGCATATTTGCTGTTTATATTTTTCTTTCCTATTTCCATCTCCATTTCCATCACATAATATACCATACTACTAACAACAACACCCATATTCTCTATACCAAATTCAACTCTTCTAAACATTTCAACAATCACTCAACAAAACCCTATAAACCATCCATCAATTTTTCTCCCAAATCTAACATATATCATCAAACCCTAACTATAATGAAATGGAAGATGAAACCCCTTACCTCTAGTTTGGATGATCCATGATGCTCCAACAAAACCCCAAATACATGCTTGCTCTTGCTCCTCCTCCTCTTCTTCTTCTTCTTCTCCAAACCCTCTCTTTCTCTCAAGCTCCCAAGTTTGGCTTATGATGTTGGAAAAAGGAAAGAAATGAGGAAAATGGGTTTTATAAGTTATGTTTCTACTAGCTCCCTCTCTTTCTCTTGTTTGGCTTTGGTATTTTAAATGAAAGGAAAATGAGGAGAAATGGTTTATTATGGTATTTTCCTTACTAGTAAGCCAAGGGTAAAAACCCAATGCTAACCAAAATGCTCCCCACACCCCTATCTAATTATATCATTAATTCAATTAATTAAAATAATTTCGGGGAATTAAATATCGGATCCGAATAATGTTTTACCGAACCGAGCGGAGTAAAACCTGGAGCGAACGTCACCAGATAAATTAATAGATATATTGATTAATATTAATATTCTCGTCGCAAGATAAATATCGATCGGTAAATCGAAAATATTAATATAATATAATATTAAATAAAACGGGCGTTACAAACAACACCTAATCTTTCATCACCACGAAATCATCACAAGTCACTACGTCACTAATCAACACGGCAATCATAAACAACAACATCAAACAACAACATCAAACAATGCTAATAACATAAGCAACAAAACTTTGGAGTATAACTCCCATCATGGTTGCCATCAAGGCCGTCATGGTTACCATAGTTTTCAGGCCAATCAAATATAACAACACAACATAAACAACATCATCACAAATTGGCTAAAGCTCATTGTCGCTTTTGGCATAAAAGCCTATCGTCGCTTTGGCATAAAAGCCCATCGTCACAAACATCATCACATCATATTTGCATTAAACATCATCATCACATCACATCATCAAAGTCAAATCATCGCAAAACTCATCATTTATATTCATCGCATAGTTATCATGAAATTATCACGTCATATTCATTTCATGTTCATCATAAAGATCATCACCAAACAAAGCATCATATATCATCGCAATTCCACATAAACCATGACATAAAACTCAACATCAAACGACTCGACAACATAATCGATTCCATGAGACACGACTATGTTATGCATGTGGTACCCGTCGCTTCGTCCGTAATTAGGAACATTGGCATAAAGCCCATCATCGCTTTTGCATAAAAGCCCTCGTCGCCAATGCAATGTATGTGACTCGACAACACGACATCACAAACACCACACAACAATAACATCATCATCGCACATCAAAATTGGCATAAAGCCCACGTCGCCATAATTTATCCACATCAAGGTAAATATATCATCGCATCACACATCATCAAGTATTCGTTATAAGTAAGTCGTCGCAAACATCATGTTCAATCACACCACAGCATTATCAATTTAATTCACTAAATTCCAATAACGGAAAAATAGTCAAACACCAATAATCGTTGCGAAGGTCATTCCTAATAACCGGTATTAATCATAATCGTCAACGTCGCAATCGGATTGTGTAACACCCCAATATTACCCAAGGTTTTATACGTAAAAAGCAGAGTAAATTAAAATTTCATAAACTCAATACTGAGTCATCAAACCTTAAAACCAATTCACTTTAAACAGTTTGCTTTAAAGTATAAATCTCGGATACATAGCATCCTCGGAAAACATAAATTGATTCATAAAAATCAAAACATCTTCTTTATTAAACTTCCTTAACAAATCATATTTTGTATGATTCTTATTTACAAAAGGGAAAACAACAAAAGAACAACAACAAGACAACATAATTATACCCCCCGAGTGCTACGCATCAGAGCGACACCGACTCGGCTAATACCAGCTATAAACTCCGTCTTCATAACCTGCACGTTACCAATATAAAGGTAACTGCGAAACAAGTAAAGGGTGAGATACTCCAAAACATATAATTAAAGGCATGATAGCATATATATATATATATATATATATATATATATATATATATATATATAGTTTTTGGAATTATAAAAGATATAGGTTAGTAAGTGCATTCCAACACATATCTAAATCTCACTTACTTTGATCGTCATTCTAATGTGTATAATTCAACACTTTATTGTCATAACCTCATCGACATAAATCATCACGACAACACATAAACTTTCATCAACACGAAATAATCACAAGTCAATATGTCATTAATCAACACGGCAATCATAAACAACAACATCAACCAACAACATCAAACAATGCTAATAACATAAGCAACCTAAATAAAATCATCACAAATTGGCTAAAGCCCATCATCGCTTTTGACATAAAAGCCCATCGTCACAAACATCATCACATCATATTTGCATTAAGTATTTCATCAAAGTTATCATGAAATTATCAAGTCATATTCATTTCATGTTCATTATAAAGATCATCACCAAACAAAGCATCATATATCATCGCAATTCAACATCATCCATCAATTAAAACCCAACGCCAAACAACTCAAACGTAAACATAACCAACTCCATGAGACACGACTATGTTATGCAAGTGGTACCCGTCGCTTTATCCATTAATTAGGAACACTTGGCATAGAAGCCTCGTCGCTTGGCATAAAAGCCTTGTCGCTTGGCATAAAAGCCTCGTCGCTTGGCATAAAAGCCCATCGTCGCCAATGCAATGTATGCGACTCGACAACAAAACAACACAACACAAAAACATCATCATCGCTCATCAAGATTGGCATAAAGCCCACATCGCCATAATTTAGCCACATCAAGATAAATATATCATCGCATCATATTTGCATTATGCAAAACGTCACATATAATTCATCATCATCAAAAGTCATGCATTCACAAATCGGAAGCATTTATTAACCACATCAATATAATCATCACATCATCATGTACAAAGACATATATCATCGCATCGCATATCATTAATAAATACATCGTCGCAAAGATTATGTTTAATCACACCACATCTTTATCAATTAATTCTCCAAATTCCGAATATGGAAAAATAGTCAAACACCTATAATCGTCGCGAAAGTCATTCCTAATAACCAACATTAATCATAATCGTCAACATCGCAATCGGATTGTCCATACGTGCCTTAAATCTACCAAAATGCAATCTGATTCAATTTAACCGTAATTTGGCCTATTTCGGGTCGTCTCGTAAAAACTCGTAATTTCTAAAAACTAACCTCACCACTACGTTCTACACGTCGAACTTAGCTAGCACGTCAATTTTCGTTGAATTCGGAGCAACTTGCTCAAATCAATTGGAATTGGAAAATCGGAACATAATCGGGTTCCAAATTTAATCGGCTAAGTTATGTCCTAGTTATATTTTATTAATACTAACTAGTGGTATATGGATTTAGAGAATTAAACAGAAAACAGAAACTAGTAGGGGAAAAATTATGCAGGAAACAATCTGCAGAAAACACAGAAAACCAAAAACACAGTAAACAGAAAAATGGAATTTCCGTTGCACCCCCTCACCAACAGAAGGCGGACGCCCTAGGGCCTCCTAGGGCAGGAGACGCACGGCCTAGCATGTGGGAAGGTCTCCCTTCACTTGAGGCGGGCGCCTCCCTTCATTAATAACCTTCATCTTCTTCTTCTTCGATGCTTGCTTGCTTGCACACAGTGTTCTTATTTACAGTTTTTCTTAATTTCCATTCTTATAACATATTCCTACTAGCCATGGTAATAGAACACCTAGATCAATACTCCTAAATCAATTTCCTAATTTATTCCAATAATCACACACACAACTCATAAACCACAACATCAATTTCTATCCCAAATTCACAATATACCTATCAAACCCTAATTATAGGAAGTGGAAAATCAAACCCCTTACCTCATAAGCTTGGATGATCCTTGATGATTCCACAACTCCAACCTCAAGCCCTTGCTCTTGCTCTTCTTCTTCTTCTTCCCAAAACCCTCTTTTCCTCTCAAGCTTCTAAGTTTGGTTTGTGTTGGAAATGGAAAGAAAAGGGAAATGTGGTTTTATAAAGGTATTTCTTACTAGTAAGCCAAGGGTGAAAACCCAATCCTCAACAATTTCTCCCCACACCCCTAACTTAATTAATAATTAACACACTAATAATATTATTAGCTCAATTAAATAAAATAACTCTGGGAAATTAAATATCGAATCCGAATAATATTTTACCGAACCGAACAGAATAAAAACCGGACCGAACGAAACGTCGCCAAATATATTCTCAGATATATTGATTAACATAAATATTCTCGTCGCAAAATAAATATCGATCGGTAACTCAAAAATATTAATATAATATAATATTAATTAAAGCGGGCGTTACAGATTGTCCATACGTGACTTAAATCGACTAAAACGCAATACGATTCAATTTAATCGTAATTTGGCCTATTTCGGGTCGTTTCGTAAAAACTCGAAATTTCGAAAAACTAACCTCACCACTACGTTCTACACGTCGAACTTAGATAGTACGTCAATTTTCGTTGAATTCGGAGCAACTTGCTTCGTCGCTGAAATTACCGAAATCGGGAAATCAGAACATAATCGGGTTCGAAATTTAATCGGCTAACTTATGTCCTAATTATATTTTATTAATACCAACTAGTAGTATGTGGAATTAAGGAAATTGAAAGAAACAGAATGCTGGAATGAAAATTATGCAGAAGAAGATTATGCAGAAAACAGAAAACAGAAAACAGAAAAACCACATAAAATCCATTCCCTCTCCCAGCATAAGGGACGCACGTCCCAGGGGGTTTATGAAGCTGGAGGCGGTCGCCTAGGAGGCTGGGACGGCCGTCCTCTCATGTGAGGTGGGCGCCTCCCATGCCTCAGGCCCTCCACTTCATCTTCTACGTTTTCTTGCACAGGGCTTCTGGTTTTTAAGTTTTCACAATTTCTCATTTTCTTCTTCTAGCAACTCATTCCTACTAGCTTAGCAATAAACCACCAATAATCCATACTCCTAACTCAACCTTTCTAAGTTATTTCAACACTCACTCAACCAAAACTCATGGATCAAACTATCAATGTTTCCTAAATCCACAACATATCTATCAAACCCTAACTATATAGAATGGAAAATCAAACCCCTTACCTCAAGTGCTCGGATGATTGCAAGATGCTCCAACCAATCCAAACTCCTAGCTTGCTCTTGCTCTTCTTCTTCCTCCAACACTTTCTCTAGTTTTTCTCTAAGTATGGTTTTTGTGTTGTAATGAAAGAAAAGAGGAAATTGGTGGTTTTATGGTGGTTTCTTAGTACTAGCCAGGGGTGTACACCCAATTCTCAACAATTAGTTCTCACACCCCTAACTTGTCTTATTAATTAACACATTAATAATATCCAATAATATTATTAACCCAATTAATTAAAATAACTCCGAGAAATTAAATATCGGTCCGAATAATATTTTACTGAACCGAACGGAATAAAAACCAGACCGAACGAAACATCACCAAATATATTAATAGATATATCGATTAATATAAATATTCTCGTCACAAAATAAATATCGATCGGTAACTCGAAAATATTAATATAATATAATATTAATTAAAACTGGGTGTTACAACTCTCCCCCACTTATAAACTTTTTGTCCTCGAAATTACGACCAAAACGAACAATTCGGGACATGCCTACGCATTCGTCCACTCAATCCTCGCGTCAATTAAACAATATACAAAAGACACCAAAAACAAGGGCATCTCCCTAACCACAACGTCCAGTCAAAAACAACCATGCCGAGATGCAAAGCCCATACAATGCACTCGAAAACCAACTAACAACCGAACAACCAAACAAGCCGCAGACACACCGGTTCACTCGAGAACCAAACAAACAAGATCGATACCATCCTAACGCCTCAACCATGGAATTAGTCACACACTCGAATCGACACCTCGGAAACGAGTCATCAAAGATAAGAACATAAAGTCCTACGACACAACACCGACTCCATCGCTAAAACGAAGACAACAAAAGGGTTATACAAACCAAAACTGAAACAATCAGAATAGGATAGTACCACGCGTGCTACGCAAACACAAAAAAGGTGCCTTCATTCACGCATAAGAACGAACTCAAGAATTTCACTTGCAGTTATCGCTTTCATTCCAGAAAATCACAAGGTCACAACGTCCTTGTAGATTACCAACGTACAACTGTTGAACAATAACAAGTTACTCAAACATAACCGAACTGCGATACACTACGCATTCTAGGGCGTATACTGACGACTTGCGACTATAACTCACTAGTCCAAATCCCACAATCTCGCATACTCGCTAAAAATTCAATGCTCGATATCTAAACCATGCTGCGTCACTTTTACGCATATGATACCAACCGTAAAACAACTTGGTTAATCCTCAACTTCACAATTACTCAAAATGGATACGTTCGAAGCGTACACCCATCAGGATACCTCGTAACATCAGTCTCATCAACTCGAAAAAAATCACTCTTTCATTCTTGATTGATCAACGTCCATTGATCCTCTAAAATACACGACATAGTTTGACCTTTTCAAATATTGTCCAAATATTCACTTGTGAGACTTCGACGTATACACTTGACTTCAACGAAGTCTTCCCTTATAACAATTCAATTCCCAAAATTTGTATTAAGTAATCACCATCCTCGCACCGTCGCAACGATCAATACACAGGTTTCTTATTCGAAACACCTTTTATAACTTTCAATCTCCTAAAGTGGTAATTCAAACCAAAACACTCTCTCAAGAACTCTACCCATCAACGTCGTCTCATACTCCTGTAATTACAAAACAGGTTGGACTTAGAACCATAACATAAATTTTATGGAATCCAACATGAACACCGTCGCGACCGACTTCAGTCACAAATAGAACATCTTCCTTTATAAAACATCAATCATCTTAAGGTACATGTGGCTACCAAACCATCTCAAAATTCTTTACCGTCAAGACTTATCTTAGTCGTAATCTAATAATCCACCGCGACCATTAGTATCAGACGAAATCCATATGTTAGTAGTGAACAAATCCTTAATAACCTTCTGAACTTAATCTCAACAAGTGTCCCAAAACAAACATGCGACATTCTTCAAAATAATAAATCCCAAATCAAATATTCTTGGGTTATCCGCGATATCAACATACTAAACTCAACACCAGACGAAGTTCTCTTTATAGATCGTACTCAAACTTTGAATTGTTTTCAAAAACTCCAATCTCCTCGTCGTTAACATCAACACCTTTAAGATTTCAAATGAGCACAAACGCATCAAACTCTAACTCACGCGTCCAAAAAAATTTCCTTATGAAAATCAAATCGTCCAAGGTGACAAAACACTCTGCCAAATCTAGGACGAAATATATCTGAAGTCCAAAATAAAATATCATTATACACCGCACAAGGTTCTTCAGCACTAAACAAGACCAAAATCAAATCATTCGCTAAACTTTTCACCAGCTCAAACAAATTCGCTTCCCATTGCGAAGTCCAAATAACGACTCGACCATCTCAAGTCAATGTACCCACGATCAATACCAACTTATAAAAAGATCTTCCATCAAACTCGCAAAGCTAACCATCCAAAATAAAGGAACTTCTAAGCTCTGAAATACCTCTTGAGGTCTTCTACAAGATACAAATTAAATCTTCGCGGGACTGTCCAAAATATCACCGTCTAAGTCTCTTACTTAAGGCACTCACGTCCAACAGTTCAAAACTCTTTCTTTAGAATATTCAACATACACTTCGTTCGTTCCTTTGTCTAAAAACAACAGACCAACTAAAGCAACCTCTTTTTTTTTCTTCTCGAACAACATAACCGGCGTACTCCACGGCGACCCACTTGAACAAGAAAACTCTTCTCAAACCATTCCTCAAGTTGACTCGTCAACTCTAACTCAGAAGCATACATCCCTTAAGGATATTTTGAATCACGACTAGTTCCAGAAACTTAATCTGTCAAAACTTCACTTTGCATTACGGCGGTAATTCACTCACATCTTCACAATATGCTTCGGAAGAATCACAACAAGAAGTTTGCTTGCCAAAATCTTGTTTCTCACCAAAATCCAAGTTCGCCCACAACTCAAGTAACCGTGCACCACCTTGTGCTAACTCATCTGCTTCATACACTATTAAGCTGGCAAGACAAGTCTATCCCATCCAACACAAATCCCGACTACTATCAACAAGAGATTAAGGGTGATCAGTTCCTCAATTTGTCAATAGATAGTCAACAATCATGATGGTGACATAAACTATCTTTACCAAACTACAACAGCGTCTTCAAACTTACACTTTAAGTTACCAAAGCGTAACACTGCTTGAGGCTCCATCTTAAGCCACAAGCGCCAACAAGAAGTAAAACTTCTCCCCTACTTATTTCACACTCATCTCTGCAGACAAACAGTTAGAAACAAGCAAGTAATGACAGTGTTTCACACACATGTCGCATACAACAGGGTTAAACACATTAATAACCTGGCCGACAGACCGACCTACTATGATACCACTAATGTAACACTCCAATATTACCCAAGGTTTTACAAGTATAATCAGAGTAATTTAAAATTTCATAAATTCAATACTGAGGCGTCACACCTTCAAAACCAAATCACTTTAAACAGTTTTCTTTAAAGTATAAATCTCGGATACATAGCATCCTCGAAAATCATAAATTGAATCTTAGAATTCAAAACACCTTCTTTATGAAACCTCCTCATCAAATCATATTTTCATAAAGTATGATTTTTATTCACAAAAGGAATAACAATAAAAGAACAACAACAAGACAACATAAATATTCCCCCCGAGTGCTACGTATCAGAGCGATACCGACCCGACTAATAACAGCTATAATCTCCGTCTTCATAACCTGCACGTTACCAGTATAAAGGTAACGGCAAAACAAGTAAAAGGTGAGATACTCCAAAACATATAATTAAAGGCATGATAACATATATATATATATATATATATATATATATATATATATATATATATATATATAGTTTTGGAATCATAAAAGATATAGGTTAATAAGTGCATTCAACCACACATCCAAATCTCACTCACTTTAATCGTCATTCTAATGTGTATAATCAACACTTTATCGCCATAACCTCATCGACATAAATCATCACAACAACACCTAAACTTTCATCACCACGAAATCATCAAAAGTCACTACGTCACTAATCAACACGACAATCATAAAAAACAACATCAAACAATGCTAATAACATAAGCAACAAAACTTTGGAGTATAACTCCCATCATGGTTGCCATCAAGGCCGTCATGGTTGCCATAGTTTTCAGGCCAATCAAATATAACAACACAACATAAACAACATCATCACAAATTGGCTAAAGCCCATCGTCACTTTGGCATAAAAGCCCATCGTCGGTTTGGCATAAAAGCCCATCGTCACAAACATCATCACATCATATTTGCATTAAGCATTTCATCAAAGTCAAATCATCGCAAAACTCATAATTTATATTCATCGCATAGTTATCATGAAATTATCACGTCATATTCATTTCATGTTCATCCTAAAGATCATCACCAAACAAAGCATCATATATCATCGCAATTCCACATAAACCATGACATAAAACTCAACATCAAACGACTCAACAACATAACCGACTCCATGAGACACGACTATGTTATGCATGTGGTACCCGTCGCTTCATCCGTAATTAGGGACATTGGCATAAAACCCATCATCGCTTTTGCATAAAAGCCCTTGTCGCTTGGCATAAAAGCCCTAGTTGCTTGGCATAAAAGCCCTCGTTGCCTATACAATGTATTTGACTCGACAACACGACATCACAAACACGACACAACAATAACATCATCATCGCACATCAAAATTGGCATAAAGCCCACGTCGCCATAATTTATCCACATCAAGGTAAATATATCATCGCATCACACATCATCAAGTATTGGTTATAAGTAAGCCGTCGCAAACATCATGTTCAATCACACCACAACATTATCAATTTAATTCACTAAATTCCAATTACGGAAAAATAGTCAAACACCAATAATCGTCACGAAGGTCATTCCTAATAACCGGTATTAATCATAATCGTCAACGTCGCAGTCGAATTGTTCATACGTGACTTAAATTGACTAAAACGCAATCCGGTTCAATTTAACCGTAATTTGGCCTATTTCGGGTTATTTCGTAAAAAATCGAAATTTCGAAAAACTAACCTCACCACTACGTTCTACACGTTGAACTTAGCTAGTACGTCAATTTTCGTTGAATTCGGAGCAACTTGCTCCGTCGCCGAAATTACCGAAATCGGGAAATCAGAACATAATCGGGTTCCAAATTTAATCGGCTAACTTATGTCCTAATTATATTTTATTAATACCAACTAGTAGTATGTGGAATTAAGGAAATTGAAAGAAACAGAATGCTGGAATGAAAATTATGCAGAAGAAGATTATGCAGAAAATAGAAAATAGCAAACAGAAAATAGAAAAACCACATAAAATCCGTTCCCTCTCCCCGCATAAGGGACGCACGTCCCAGGGGGTTTATGAAGCTGGAGGCGGTCGCCTAGGAGGCTGGGACGGCCGCCCTCTCATGTGAGGTGGGTGCCTCCCATGCCTCAGGCCCTCCACTTCATCTTCTACGTTTTCTTGCATAGGGCTTCTAGTTTTTAAGTTTTCACAGTTTCTCATTTCTTCTTCTAGCAACTCATTCCTACTAGCTTAGAAATAAAACACCAATAATTCATACTCCTAACTCAACCTTTCTAAGTTATTTCAACACTCACTCAACCAAAACTCATGGATCAAACTATCAAATTTTCCTATATCCACAACATATCTATCAAACCCTAACTATATGGAATGAAAAATCAAACCCCTTACCTCAAGTGCTCGGATGATTGCAAGATGCTCCAACCAATCCAAACTCCTAGCTTGCTCCTGCTCTTCTTCTTCCTCCAACACTTTCTCTAGTTTTTCTCTAAGTATGGTTTTTGTGTTGTAATGAAAGAAAAGAGGAAAATGGTGGTTTTATGGTGGTTTCTTAGTACTAGCCAAGGGTGTACACCCAATTCTCAACAATTAGTCCTCACACCCCTAACTTGTCTTATTAATTAACACATTAATAATATCCAATAATATTATTAACCCAATTAATTAAAATAACTTCGGGAAATTAAATATCGGTCCGAATAATATTTTACCGAATCGAACGGAATAAAAACCGGACCGAACGAGACATCGCCAAATATATTAACAGATATATCGATTAATATAAATATTCTCGTTGCAAAATAAATATCGATCGGTAACTCGAAAATATTAATATAATATAATGTTAATTAAAACAGGACGTTACACATATCCACTCCAAATCCCATTGATAATGACTCTGCTATTTCTATATATGACTGTGATATTCCGATCTACCGAGCCGAAGACAAAGGCGAGGAAGATTGTGAAGTTCCAAGAGAACTTGTCAGATTACTACAACAAGAAGAAAGGTCTATACATCCACATGAAGAACCGGTCGAGGTCGTGAATTCAGGTACCAACGAAGACAAAAAAATCAAGATAGGAGCTGGTATTGAGAACAATGTTAAAGGAATATTGATCTAAATGCTGGAAGATGACATTGAGATTTTTGCTTGGTCCTACGAAGATATGCTAGGGTTAGATATTGACATTGTGGTGTACCGATTACCAACGAAAGAAGGTTTTCCTCCAATGAAGCAGAAGGTTCACCGCATGCATCCTGAGATGTTTGAGAAAATTAAAGCCGATGTCAAGAAGCAGTTCAACGCAGATTTCTTAGCCGTTACTTCTTATCCACAGTGGGTTACGAATGTGGTACTAGTACCTAAGAAGGATGGCAAGGTGCGTATGTGCGTAGACTACCAAGATCTGGATAAGGCGAGTTCGAAGGTCGACAACACCATTCAACATAAGGTTTTCTCTTTCATGGATGGTTTATCAAGTTATAATCAAATCAAAATGGCTCCCGAAGATAAGGAGAAAACTACTTTCGTCACCTAGTGGGGTACTTTTTGTTACAAGGTCATGCCATTTGTATTGAAGAATACAGGCGCAACATATCAGCGTGCTATGGTAGCTTTATTCTATGACATGATCCATCACAAGATATAGGTCTACTTCGACGACATGATAGCTCGATCACAAACTGAAGAAGAACATCTTGATCATTTGCGTAAGCTGTTTAATAGACTGAAGAAATAAAATTTGAGATTGAATCCGAATAAGTGTACCTTTGGAGTCAGATCTGGTAAACTCTTAGGTTTCATCGTCAGTGGTAAAGGTATTGAGGTTGACCCCGCCAAGGTTAAAACTATTCAAGAAATGCCGACACCCCGCACCGAGAAAGAAGTCAGAGATTTCCTAGATCGTCTGAACTACATTTCTAAATTTATTGCACATCTGACTGCTACTTGTGAGCCAATATTCAGACTACTAAAGAAAGATCAAGTAGTGGAATGGAACGACGATTGTCAGATAGCTTTCGACAAAATCAAGGAGTATCTCCAAGAACCTCCCATTCTGATGCCACCAGTTAAAGGAAGACCTCTAATCATGTACTTAATAGTGTTAGAGAATTCAATGGGGTGTGTGTTGGGGAAACATGACTAGTTTGGTCGAAAAGAGTATGCAATATACTATCTTAGAAAAAAGTTTACCGACTGTAAAATAAGATACTCACTACTCGAGAAAACTTGCTGAGCTTTGGCTTAGGCTGCTCGCCGACTAAGACAATATATGTTGACTCATACTACCTTATTAATCTCTAAAATGGATCCAATTAAATACATATTTAAGAAACCGGCTCTCTTCAGAAGAATAGCAAGATGGAAAATGATCTTGACCGAATACGACATTTAGTACACTACTCAGAAGGCAATCAAGGGAAGTGTAGTAGCCGATCATTTGGCTCATCAGGCCATAGATGATTACCAGTCTATGCATTTTGAATTTTCGGACGAAAACATTATGCTAGTCACCGATTACGAAGAACCTGGACCAGACAAAGGACCTGAGCCAAGATTCCGATGGCCATGGTTTTTGATGGAGCTTCTAACGTACTTGGAAACGATATTGGTGTCGTAATTATCTCTCCCAATGGTGGCCATACACTCTTCATCGCCCGATTATGTTTCGACTGCACCAACAATATGGCCGAATACGAGGCGTGTATCATGGGTATCAAAGCTGCTATTGACTTGAGGATAAAATTCTTACAAGTATGTGGAGACTCAGATTTGGTGATTAGTCAAGTTAAGGGCGAATGAGACACAAAACATCTTAATCTCATTCCATCTCATTCCATATCGAGAACATGTGTTGAGCCTGATCCCTTACTTCGAAGAGATTACTTTTGAGCATATTTCGCGAGAAGAGAATCAATTGGCGGATGCATTGGCTACTATTTCATCCATGTTCAAAGTCAAATGGGACAACGAGGCCCCTCAGATTACTATTGAAAGACTAGACGAACCGACATATTATTGTGAACTTGATACTGAAGGAGTAGAAGAGAAACCTTGGTTCCACGAAGTGAAGAGGTATCTAGAGGCTCAAGAATACCCTGAGGAAGCATTTGTCAATGTCAAGAAGTTTCTAAGAAGATTCGCCGTCTAGTTCTTTCTAAGTAACGACATTCTATACAAACGCAACCACGATCTAGCCTTACTTCGGTGTGTAGACAGAAAGACAACTGAAAGAATCATGGAGGAATTGCACGAAGGCGCCTTTGGTACTCATTCCAGTGGACATACAATGTCTAAGAAGATTATAAGAGCAGGTTACTATTGGACCACTATGGAAGCAGATTATTATCGCTATTCCCGATGGTGCCACAAATGCCAGATATATGCGGATAAAGTACATGTGCCTCCAGTTCCGTTGAATGTCCTGACTGCTCCTTGGTCTTTCGCAATGTGGGGCATTGATATGATTGGAGAAATCAAACCTACCGCCTCTAATGGGTATCGTTTCATCCTCGTCGCCATAGATTACTTTACCAAGTGGGTAGAGGCAGCCTCGTTTACATCTGTTACCAAGAATGTCATGACTTGATTCATCAAGTATAATCTCATTTGTCGGTATGGCGTCCCTGAAAGGATTATCACAGACAATGGCACCAATCTCAACAACAAAATGATCACCAAATTCTACACGCAGTTCAAGATTAACC
Organism: Vicia sativa; assembly: GCA_021764765.1. Taxonomy (NCBI): domain Eukaryota; kingdom Viridiplantae; phylum Streptophyta; class Magnoliopsida; order Fabales; family Fabaceae; genus Vicia; species Vicia sativa. Next base: position 34,842,446 of record CM038794.1, read on the forward strand.
ATCACAACTCTTCTCCATATCGGCCAAAGATGAATGGCGCAGTGGAAGCTGCCAACAAAAACCTTAAGAAGATTATACAGAAGATGATAGTGACATATAAGGATTGGCACGAGATATTGCCATTTTCTCTCCACGGTTATCGCACTTCAGTACGAACATCTACAGGGGCAACCCCATTCTCTCTTGTATATGGTATGGAAGAAGTTTTACCTATCGAGGTTCAAATACCCTCGCTCAGAGTCTTGAAGGACGTGGAGTTAGATGAGGATGAATGGATTCAGACTCGGCTTGACTAGATAAATTTGATCAATGAGAAGAGACTCGCAGCCATCTTCCATGGACAGTTATATCAGAAACGCATGATGAAAGCCTTCAATAAGAAAGTCAAGCACCGAGTATACCAAGTTGGAGATCTAGTAGTCAAAAGCATCATCTTACCACAAGGTGATCCTAAGGGAAAATAGACTCTCACATACGAGGGGCCATTTGTGGTCAAAACAATATTTTTCGGCGGCGCCATGATACTGACCACTATGGACGGAGAAGATTTCCCGCACCCTGTGAATACAAACATAGTTAAAAGATACTATACATAAATGAGACCCACTAGGTCGACTGGAATAGGCAAAAATAATGGCATCCCGGTGAACCAAAAAGGTTATGGAAAAAATTAGGGATATATATAAAAGATGTACACCCAGAAATTCGAAAACCTGCAAAGGCGGCTTGGGCAAAAAAGGGTATCTCAGTAGACTAAAATCCCGAAAGGGCGGTCTAGGAATAAATTAGGGATTAAATCATATGACTATGTTATGTTGGATCATTTACTTACAGACCACATTGTTATTAGCTTCAAGTTCAAATGGCGCAGTTCAATTCAATCACCTTCTTCTGGCAACAATGAGATGAGATATTCGAAAATATATTCGAAAATATATGAGTAATAGCAGAGTTGAAACTCGATGGGATTATTTATGTATAGCTTTTATCACTTTTTCAACGTTTTTTAACGCTTTCCTCTTACTAGGATATCCATCTCTTTGTACACAAATTGCCTGTTCATAGGCCAACTTCTTTCAATTAATATAATTTTTCTTCTAAATTCAAAATTTTTACTTTATCTGTTTTGTTTGCATAAGTCCAATGATTGCTTTGAATAATCATATGCATCTAACAATAAACATCCGCTTACGAGTACCTGCAAAAAAACAAAAACAAAAAAGTTACTACAAGCTCTAGGAGTTGGGATAACAACCCAAGTCACCAACACATCCCCATAGAGTCAGCATCATAGAAATACTCCCACAAATCTCACAGAGTTATCACATCCTCAATAATACTACACCACTATCTCATCTGCGTTAGGATGGTTCAATTACAATATCTACACATATCATCTACATTTTCAAATTCATCACGTTAGTCCCCGCACAGTGATCATCTACAAATTCATCACGTTAATCCCCACGCAGTGATCATCTATATTTTCAAATTCATCACGTCAGTCCCCGAGCAGTGATCATCTACATATACAAATTCATCACGTCAGTCCCCGCGCAGTGATCATCTACATTTTCAAATTCATCACATCAACCCCCACGCAGTGATCATCTATATTTGGAAATTTATCTCGTTAGTTCCCGCAGTGATCATATACATTTTCAACTCATCACGTTAGTCCCCGCGCAGTGATAATCTACATTTTGTCTTGTTACATTGCTCCCCGAGAAGTAATAGACCAACTTTCAACTTATTATGTCAGTCTCCGAGCAATAAGAAGATAATCAAAATCACACTATCCCCCAACAAATGGTTATTCCCTCAATATTATTCACAAGATTTTCATCCCTCTACTAAAATTTATCCCCAACTAAATGTTATCCCAAGGAATATCATTCCCCGATAAAATTAGTATCCAAGCCCGAAACTTGGTCAGATAGTGCATCGGAGGAATCTACACCTCTTTTATTCCCATTCAGGATCCTCAATGGTCATTGCTCCATCCCCAAGAAGAAGCCAAAGATCCCCAGCAAAACGTTCTTGTCTTCCTTAAGATGGATATGTTTTGAAATACCACAACATCTATATTCATGAATCATTCATAAAAAATCATAACATGTGCATATATCATTCTCGAGCATCATTACATATTGCATGCATCATGACGTGCATAAAATTAACCTTATCTTTTCAGGATAAATTCACAAACAGGCGAAAGTTATCCCTAAACTTCCAAACAGAAGGTCAAAGATTAATTCCCGAAACAAGACGGGGAAGCTATCTATGCAATCTACCCGGTGTGAACTCCCGAAACAAAACGAGTTTACCAGTAAATCATATTGTAGATCAATTCCCGAAACAAGACGGGGCGACTATCTACATCCTTGCAAGTATCTATCTCAGGTAAAACCAAGATGAAGGCTTACTCTAACTCTCCTATCGACAGTTATCTCGGATGGCATTATAAGTCCATCTCCGATTACACTTTGTTGTCTCTCCATCCACAGATTGCTGCATATTTGGTTAAAAATCAACACATGCGAATAATTTCATTCAAAGACGATTACGGGATACATTCCCCTTCAGAATAAAGTCTAGCGTACGACTCATTCCACAACATCAATGTCTCCTCCAGATGGTATCTTTAAGCTCATATCCATCTACACGCCAAGTGTGTCTCTCTCCAAATGGTATCTCTAAGTCCATTCTATTACATCAACAGCCAACAACTTCATTCTGTACACTAGTGAATGCAAATTTCAAGGGCACTCGAGTGTTCAATCATCTTCTACCTTCAGATCACGAAAGACATGCATACCAATCTAACGCCTAAGGTACAAGAAGATTGAACAGGGGAAACTGTTATAACCCAAAATTCTCCCTCCTATTTTCAAGATCAAGATGCATCTCCATACTCAAGAACTACTCAAGGGTTGACCAGACAAACCCTCTCCTAAGCAATCAAACCTTTACTAGGGTTTTGCTTATATACAAAAAAAGATGAGTTCTAATGGCTCAAGTGATTATCATGTCTCCTCATATGCATAAAAGTATAACCATGTCAAGTTTCAATCCTCATAGCTCAAGTTTGCTCAGTCAATTGCTTAGGTGATTACAAATCAATTCTATTGGACAAAAAGTCAACTGTGGTCAACATACAGTCAAACTTCATCATTTTGGGTCAACATAAATATTTTGAGATCACATTCATCATTTGATCAAGGGTTGAGCATGATTCATCAAGAAAATTCAAGAAATGATCAAAAGTCAAAAGTTTCTAAATTAGGGTTTCTTAAGGGAAAGTCAACAGAACTTTGACCAGGTATAACTTTCACATACTTCATCAGAAATTTTTCCACCAAAGCACATTTTAAAGGGAACTCAATTCCCTACAACTTTGTCTCTCCAAAGGTTTGTCCAAAAATGCTTCATTTGAGAGATATGGGTTAATACATTATAGGTCCTTCTAAAAGTCAACAAAAAGTCATCTTTTTCCATAGAAGTGTACATGATCATGGAAGCTTCAATGAAGATGAAACCAAAAGGATCTCTTAGATGACATCTTGAGCATTCTAAAAAGTCTAAGATCACTCCCAAATCATAAAAATTGAGCAAGTTATGGCTTGAGCAAGTTTGGAAATTTTGAAGAAGTGCATGAAGTAAACATTGATCAATTTTGAAAATCTTCCAATTGGGCTTAGGTTTTTATGATCCAAACTTGTTTCTAACATTATCCATAGCCTCTAAGAACAATTACACACCTCCCTCCTATTTATTTAATTTATTTTTGAATTAAATCATTAAAATTTAATTTTAATTAAAATAAAATGCAAGGAAAGGCTTAAGGGCGTGTGGGCTTGATTTCCAAGTTTCTTGAGGTCAAAGATAGTCATATCATGCTGGAAAAACCATGCAAGGAAGAGATTGACATGAAATTGATCAATTTTGGAAAGATTTCATTTTATTTCCAATCAAATATTTTTTTCAATGAATGCAATATATTTCAACATAATTCTTAACTTAATTTGCTTCTACTATATATGTACAAGGTTTCTAGATGCCAAGGACGAATTTTTGCATGCTCAAAAACCCTAGACAAACTTGAAAAACTGTGGCATTCAAGCAATTGGAAGACCAATAATTTGATCAATTCAGGCTATTCCAAGGTTGCCAATCGATTCATCGTTGCTCTCTGAATCTAACTGCATCATCACCATCGATCGAAGCACCCAGAATTGCAAGAACACGATCACAGTTTGCTTTCTAAATTTCAAAATTGATTTCTTACATACATGCACTTCTAACATGATTTGATTACATATTTGTGTTAATGATGATGTTTCGATGCTTTTTGGATAGTTTAATTGAAGTTTGAGTGCAGGTACAGAGATTCACCATGGCAAGGGAGGCGCGTGCATGACTCAGAGGTCCTGGGTTCAATCCCCAGGGGCTACCTCTATTTTTTTAACCCTTTTTTCACTAAGATATTTTTCTTGTTTTCTTTTAATTTCTTTTCCTTTATTTTAATTCTTTTCAAACTTTTTGTAAAATATCACAAAAAAAACCTAAAAATAATTTTCTTTTAGAATTAGGTCATTAAAACATTTATTTAATTATTGACATAAAAACATTTTAGTTATATTTCATTTCAATTATTTTGCTTAATTAATCAATAATTAACTTTAATTTGTTTTCTTCATTAAAATCAATTCTACAAAAAAATCCAAAAATATTTTCTTCTTAGTAATTAGGGTTTTAATTTGCTTTAACCTTAAACTTTTTTTACTAACCCTAAAAACTTTTTCTTCTGACACTATTTCTTTACCCCGATTTAATTCTTTTTCTTGCTATTTTTCTATTATGTAATTGTTTCCAAGTTGTAATAGCTTAGATTTAAGTTTCTCGCGTATTTTTCATCATTATGTAATAGTTTAATTAGGGCTTTTACTTTCCGCATTTACTTTTCTACACCTCCTATTATGTATCTGCCCCAAATTCTTATAATAGCATATGATTTACTTTCTGCACCTTTACTTTCTGCACCCTATATAACTGTATATATTCAACTGCTAGTAACTAGAGTTTGTGTGGAAAGATTAATCAATGAACTTAGATAACCCTAATCAAGATAAGACATCTGAATTGAATTAATTTCACACTTACACCCTTAGGGTAATCTCTCTTGTTGCCTTCAGAAAAATGGTCATGTCCCTCCAATGTAGGGTACCATTAGCAAAAGACCCTAGATTCAAAATCATCACAAAGATCATAGTTCCTCGATGACCCTCGATGTTTCCTACAAATATATGATCTCGTTCCTCGGTTGTTGCCTACAAATAAGTGATGATCGTCCCTACGATTTTTCTAAGGTATCCTTACAATGTTGCCTTCAATGACCATACAATGACCCTACGCCTATCCCTTCACATCCAACGGATAGAGCTACCTACCAACTAATGGTATGGATAACAAGAACGACCTACTAAGTGGATAATAACTCTTAATTTCTTGCTCAATCAAAACAAATACTTTTCACACCTCACACTCTTTTCAAAATACTTTAAAACAAACACTTTATATACATTCATACGAGAATCATTACAAAGTTAAACTTTCAAAAAAATATTTTCAAACATTTCATATACATTCTTGAAGACTGATACAAGAATTGTTACAACGTCAAAATATTTTCAAACAAATCACACACACACAAAAGCATGTTTTCAAAAGATGAGCTAAACAATTAAGAGCCCGTAGATAACTACGGATGGAAAGGGTGGTAACACCATTCCTTTTCATAATTACCCCCGTACTCAGAATCGATAAAAGGTCTTTCCTATTCTTTTCACCTTTCCTTTATTGGATAAAAGAAAAGTCGATGGCGACTCTTGCTAACCGCAACATTTGAGATAAAATGCAAAACAAATAAGTCAGTTCTCCCACCGTGTTATAGTTTGTTATACATAAGGCATCATGATGGGTTGTTACTTAGATGTGTTGATAAGAATGAGGCTACAAAGATCATTAAAGAGATGTATGAGGGTTCATTTGGAACGAATTCTAGTGGGCATACAATGGCTAAAAAGATTTTGCAAGCGGGATATTATTGTTCCACCATGGAACTTGATTGCTTCAACCATGCCAGAATTTTTTACACGTGTCAGGTGTACGCTGACAAAGTGCATGTGTCGCCATCGCCTTTGAATGTTTTGACCTCTCCTTGGCCGTTCGTATTTGGGGCATTTATATGATTGGAAAGATTGAGCTGACTGCTTCCAACAGTCATCGTTTTATTTTGGTTGCTATAGACTACTTCATCAAATGGGTCGATGCCGCGTCTTATGCGAATGTCACCAAGCAGGTGGTTTCCAAGTTTATCAAGCACAATATCATCTGTCATTATGGGATTCTTGATAATATCATTACCGATAATGGATCGAATCTCAATAACAAGATAATGAAGGAGCTTTGAGATTCCTTCAAGATCAAGCATCATAACTCGTCTTCGTATCGCCCGAAGATGAATGGAACTGTCAAAGCGGTGAATAAGAACATAAAGAAGATTGTGCAGAAAATGGTGGTGAGTTACCGAGATTGGCATGAGATGTTGCCTTTTGCTTTGCACGGTTATCAAACTACCGCATGCACCTCGACTGGGGCAACCCCTTTTTCTATAGTCTATGGCATGGAAGCAGGGCTCCCTATTAAAGTAGATAATCCTTCGTTAAGGATTATGAAAGATGTAGAGCTTGGTGAAGATGAATGAGTTCAAAATCGGCTAGATCAGTTGAACCTCATCGATGAGAAGAGATTAGCGGCTGTTTGTCACGGTCAAGCTTATCAATAGAGAATGAGAAAAATGTTTGACAAGAGGGTGCAACCTCAATACTACAAGCTAGGTGACCTGCGCTGAAGAGGATAATTCTTCCTCAAGGCGATCCTAGGGGCAAGTGGACACCAAATTATGAAGGACCATTTGTTTTAAAGAAAGTTTTCTCTAGCAGTGCCATGATGCTAACAATGAGGGATGGAGAGGATTTCCCACTGCCCGTAAACACGGATGTAGTCAAAAAATACTTCGCATAGACCCGCTTAAAAAAATAGAGAGTGAGCTTAAAGAATGAAAAAGAAACATGTACACCCGCTGGATTGAAAACCCGAGAGAACGATCCAGGCAAAAAAGGGAACAAAATGAACGACTATGTCCCATGTTGGATCGATGGTCGTACCTCATTTCTACAGCATATTTCTCCGAAGGGAAGGGCTCAATCCAGTCATCTTTTTCGGGAAAAGCAAAGTGATGAGATAGTTGAGGTTATAAGAGTGATATCAAGATTGAAATCCGATGAGGATCCATTATCGCATTGCCATGCGTTTAGTTTTCCTCTTGTTTTATCTTTTGCAATTGCCTCATTCCAAGAATTGCTTCCACATGTACTAGCTATAACACGGTGGGAAAACTGACTTGTTTGTTTTGCATTTTATCGCAAATGTTGCCGATAGCAAGAGTCGCCACCGACTTTTCTTTTATCTAATTAAGAGAAGGCGAAAAGAACTGGAAAAGACCTTCGTTAGATTCTGAGTAAGGGAGGCAGTTATGAAAAGGGAAGGTGTTAGCACCCTTTCCATACGTAGTTATCTACGGGCTCTTAATTGCTTAGCTCACTTTAATTGCTTTTTGTGTGTGTTTGAAAAGGTTTTTGAAAAGGCATTTCGCTTTGACTTCGTAATGATTCACGCAGGAATGTATACAAAGTGTTTGGAAATGTTTTGTTTTGGAAAAGGATTTTGTAATGATTCACACTGGAATGTATACAAAGTGTTTTGAAAAGTTTTGAAAGTGTGAGGTGTGAAAAGTGGTTTGATTGAGCAAGCAAAAGAGACTTATTACCTACTCAGAACGGTCGTTTCCGTGTTGTTTTGCTTTCCTTTAGAATAAGGCTATCCCTACCATTAGTTGATAGGTAACCTTATTCGTTGGATGTAAAAGGGACATTCGAAGGGACATCGGATGGTCATAGAAGGCAACTTGTAGGAATACCTTAGCACATTCATAGGGACGATCATCACTTTTCATAGGCAATAATCGAGGGACTAGATCATGTATTCGTAGGCAACATCGAGGAACAATGATCTTTAATTCGAAGGGACTATGGTGATATTTTTGTAGGCAATGGTGCTAAGATATCCCCACGTTCGAAGGACATGACCATTTTCGTAAGGCAACAAGAGAGGATACCCAAAGGGGGTGCATGTGTGAAATATGTGTTGTATTCAGATATTTTTATCTTGTATTTAGTGATCTAGATTGATTTTTATCTTGCCATACACGCCTAATTACTAGCAGTTAATGGGTGCGGAAAATAAATTGCAGGAATGTAAAGTGCGGGAAAGTAAATGTTCTACGCTATTACATGGCTTTGGGGCAGATACATAATAGGGAGTGCGGAAAGTAAAAGCAGAAATATAAATCTACTCTATTACATGAAAACAACCTTGCAACCTATACATCCTTTCTAGAATTTAAAATGTCAAAAAAGAAAAAAAAATAGAAGAGAAAACGGACTAAGTGAATATCTAAATCCTAATATGTTTGGTATTTTTGAAGATTAATATTAATGTAAGAAGAATCCTAGTTCTAATTGATTTTAATTAATAAAAGAAGTTTAAAGAAAATTATTAACCTAAATTAAACTAATTAAGTTAATTAATTAAAAAGCATGGAGAAAATTATTTGTGAAATTAACCCTAATTAAGATAATTGTTTAACCTAATTACTAATTAATTAATTAGTTGAATTAATTAAAGAAAATAAACACCAAAAAAATAAATAATAAGCAAGGAATTTCCATTAGAGCTTCTGACGGAAGCTGCCACAGAAGCCAAGCCTTCTGTGAGTGGCGCGCATTGGGCTTCCAAAAACTGGAGTTTTTGGAGAGGGTCCTACTGAGGGTGTCCAGAAGCTGGAGCTTCTGCATCTGAAAGGGTCCAGAAGCCCCCAGCTTCTGGAGGTTCTGCATCTGGAACTATGGATTCCAAAGCTTGAGAGCTTTGTGCCCTAGCCATGGTGTTCTTTTGTTCCTGCATCAAACTTTGAAACTAATGCATGAAATCGATTCAGAATAACATAATAAACATGTATGATTGCATGAATACAGTTTATATCGTGTAAATCAAGGATTTGAAATCCAACACTTTACCAAACCGGAGCAACCTTAGGAGGACAGTTCTGGATGCTTTGAATTCGTGTGAGTATTGGTATGGACTCCTGGGAACTTCAGGAAAACGAAGGACTGAATGAAACGACTGGAAAGTGGCTGCAAATTGAATAACGATTTTGCCAACTTCTTGGATTTTTGAGAAATTTTAGGGTTACTGTGGAGGCAAGGATTTCGTGTATGAAGCTGGCCAAAAAGTCCTCTTTGTCTTGTGAAGATGTTGAGTATATATAGATGAGTGGAAATAGGTCAAGGCTTTAAGAGAAAATATTCTCTTTAAATGAAAAATATTTGATTGGAAATTTGCATGAAATCTTTCCAAATTTTCTCAATCTTCCCCTTAATCTTCTTGCATGAAATTGACAACTCTCTTGGGCTTCCTTGGTCTTCAAGACATGCACAAATCAAGCCCATCTTGCCTTAATAATTATCTTTGCATTTTATTTAATTAAATTTGAATTTAAGCCATTTAATTCAAAAATAAATAAATAAAAGGATAAAAGGCGTGGCATGCAGCATAGAGGTCATGGATAATCTCATAATCAAGCTTGGATCATAAAATCTTAGGCCCATTTGAAAAATATTTGCTTTTGCTAGGTATTTTCCTTCATGCACCTCCTCAAAAATGCTCAACTTGCACAATTTGTATCTTGCTCAATTTCCAACATTTTTGGGTGTTCTTGGACTTTTTATAAATATCAAGATGTTTTCTAAACAGCCCTTTTGGTTTCATCTTCATTGAAGTTTCCATGTTCATGAACACTTCTTTGCAAAAAGATGACTTTTTGTTGACTTTTTAAAAGGACCTGTAATATTTTGATCCATAACTTCCAAATGAAGCATTTCCAGCCCAAACTTGTGACACATGAAGTTGTAGAGAATTGAATTCTCTTCAAAATAAGCTTTGGTGGAAATTTTTTTGATAAAGTATGTGGAAGTTATGCCTGGTCAAAGTTCTGTTGACTTTTGTCTGAAAAACCCTAATTTAGAAACTTTGACTTTTGATCAAATCTTGACTTTTCTTGATGAATCATGGTCAACCCTTGATCAAATGATGAATATTACTTCAAAATATTAATGTTGACCAAAAATTATGAAGTTTGACTGTATGTTGACCACAGTTGACTTTTTATTTAATACAATTGATTTTTCAACCATCTGAGCAATTAGATGAGTAATCTTGACTTGTAAGGCTTGAAATTTGACATGGTGATCCCTTGAGGCATATGATTAGGTATGATGACTACTTGAAGCATTGGAAATCAATATTGACTTGAGAGGAGCAAAAACCTAGTTTGGATTGATTGCTTAGAAGAGGGTTTGTCTGATCAACCCTTGTGGAATCTTTGAGTATGGAGTGATGGATTGTCTTGAGAAGTAGGAGGGCAAATTTTGGGGTATAACACTGGCCTATTTACACGCCATGTTCAAATCAATAGATGAGTCTTTTCGGTCAATTATTTTCTTGCATTTTACTAATTTGATTGTGAAAGACGTTTAAAGTTTTGTGATAAAATATTGCATTTAAAAAATATTAGAGGTTCTACCATGATAAGAAACATCTGAATCTACTTTGAAACTTATGCGACCCGGTTAGTTGACGAAGTTGTCATGCTACTGTTGGCTGAAGATTTTGATGCAGATGATTTGAATAAGAATCACTGAGCTCGAAATGAAACAATGTCAGCATTCATTGGAACGAGGAAAATGTCATGATTTGGAATGAAGGAATCAGCTCTTCGAATAAGATATTGAAACTTGGGGCTTCGAGTAGCAATTGTGATGATACATGTAGAAGGAGCTTCGAAATGGTAGTAGCGTGGTGTTAGGAAGCGAGTTCGAATCGAAAGGCAGTTCAGATATTTGAAATTCAAAATGTGAGCGGGATGAATGGAAGTTCGAATATCTACTGGAAACGGTTCGAGACGGAGGCTAGAGAAGCATAGTATTCGCATGTCCGAACGTGGCAAGCTCTCATAAGTCGACCGTTATGGCCAAAATAGTATAAATAGAAGTCTTAGTGTTAGGATTTCGTGTGTCATATCTATTGTACTAAATTCAAGAATATTCAAAATACCACATGGCTAGGGAAACGAATGCACGAATGATGTACGATGATTGCACCAAACTCTTTTATGAAATAATGTATCTTTATCTTTCCAGTTTACCTTTTATATTGCATCAATGTCATTTAAATCTTTTACATTCAAAGTCATTTAACTTTCTTTGCTTTTGAACGCATTTCTCTCGTTTCGAAACTCTTTACTTTTTGAAACTCTTACATTCATGCTCTTATTTTCCAGAAAACTTTTACATACTTGCCTTTAAATTCTTGTCTTTTCACTTCATGCTTTATTTTGAAAGTCTTTTACATTCAAGAAACCCTTTAAACGTTCCTGCATTTATATACTTTCCTTAATTCGAAGTCTTTATATCTTATTTGTTCGAACTAGTTTTATACCATTTTACTTGATTTCGTTATTAGCTTATTGGACATCATAATCGAAACGCACTTGAAATATATATATATAAAACATTCAAAAGCAAGTCTTGAACATGAACCATTATTTTAAGTTTATGCAAACGACCAATAACCCCATAGGATCAATCTAGTCGATCCTGCAAGTTACCAAAGGGATTAAACAACAATCATAACGCTTGTTTGATAGTTTGGAGGACTAGCGGTTGTTTCACCAGAAATCACTGTGAACAGCTACACCTGGGGAAAATCACTAAAAATGTGTTGTAGGAATATTTCCATGCTTGCATTTAGTCGACGTATCAGTGCGAAAGCCAACAACATTTCTCCAGCAGTTGAACGCTGAAGGAGATTACCCAAGTGGAGGCTATATCCACCGAAAGGGTCGGATTTAAAGGTCATTGATGTGGCATCATCACGGGGCAGTGCAGGATTCCCTGGTGAAAGTTGTTTGCACCTACTCTGGTCAGTACTCACCCATAAGTCTGTACCGGTTGGATTTTTAAACTATCCCCGATAGAAGATTCTAACCTTTATCTCCAGTGAAGACAATGTTTGAACTATTGGCAAAGGATTGTTATCCTTGGTAGGAGATGTTGATGATCAAATGGATTATCCTCAGTAGAAGTCCCCATGAGATCTTTCCAATAATATTTTACGTAATTTTACCAAGCGATGTCCTTATCCTTCAAAAGGTTTGGATCAACACGTGTTAAAGCATCCAAAAAGGGATAATTCATGCTTCCCCAATGAAGTTCCCCATGAAGTGTACACCTAGACAATTCTTGCATGTTCCTGATGATGGAATTAGTTTCCCCGTCAAGTCGGTATATTAGCTTATTCTTCTTTGAGAACTCTCTTTTTCCCCAGTGTGTGGGCATCAAATTATTCCCAGTGTAGTGGTGCCGAGAAGTTTCCATTGATCTATATTCCGATTGCAGAGGGTCTGTTTGTGGTCTTCCCAAATATTGTTTGATAGTAACTTGTACTCCCCAGTCAAAGTTGAGATGGATTATTCCTGACATCCCCAATGAGGTTGCACCTTGCTTACTCCCCAGTAAAGCCAAAGTCGGCAAGAAATGCAAGGTCTCTTTCCCCTACCAAAGTACTTGGGTAAAAATCCCTAGTGGAATTGTCACTCGTCAAGGCCTGAATTAAATTCTCCCCAACAGAATGATGCATGAACAAATTTTATTCTCGGCCGAAGTCAGGATATGGGTATAATATTCTCGATGGAAGTGATAATGGGAACTGTTCGTCAAGTGTTTCCGATTATTCTCCAGTTAGTCACTATCCTCAATGAGTAATCTCCCTAGAAAGTCGTATTCCTCAAGAAGTCTTTCCTAGAAATCCTGTTACTGAATTTCCCCAATGATCAACGAATCAATGGTGACGTCCTTGCTCCGACAGCACACTTCGTGTTCTCCTAGTGGAGTTCTTAAATTTGAAGCCTTCTCATAATGTGACCCATGGTTTCCAGTTACTCATTTTATTATCTTTTTCAAACATGCATCATCGCATTGCACTATCCCATAGAAAAATTTAAACATTTCATGGAACTGTAAGCTAGAAACAATGATCCTTATCCCCAATGATACCCGTGTAATCCCTTGATAGGTCTGATGATTTGAAAATCCCAATCTGGATTAGCTCTTTTGACATATCTAAATCCCTATGAAGTCTGGTGGTTACTAGTCTTTAGTTCCTTTGTTGTGATACCAGTTGTTTCCTAGCATAACATGTTTAGGTCAGGTCGATACCTGTGGCTATTGAATGCAAGCTCGACACTTATTTACTTCCTCAAAATACAATGTTCTGGTATTATGTAAAGTCTAGTTGTTACTGGTCTTTGTTTCATTCCCTGATGAAGTTGGAGTTGGGTCGATGCCAATTCCTTGTAGGGCAAGTCCGCTACTTATTCCTTCTTTCAGAATACAACGTTCTTGCATTATGAAAGGTTTAGTCGTTACTATTCCTTGTTTCTTTCCTAGTGGAGTAAGAATTGGGTCGCAACCAATTCTTCGTAGGTCGAGTGTGAGACTCGTTCCTATTCTCATGGTGCAGCATTCTGGCACTGTGTGCGAAGTCTAGTGGTTACTAGTCTTCATTTTGTTGTGTTTCCAATTCTTCCCTGGCATAACAGGTCGATTTGGGTCTATGCCAAATCCTCCTAAGGGCAAGTCCGCAACTTATTTCTCTTCTCAGAGTACAGCATTCTGGGAGCTTGTAAAGCCTAGTGGTTACTAGTCTTTATCCGTTGTTATAGTTCCAATTCTTCCCTAGCAAAACACATTTAAATTGGGTCGAGGCCAATTCTTGGTAGGTTCGAGTCCGCTACTCGTTCCCGTGTCATAGTGCAACGTTCTGGCAATATGTTTGAGCCTAGTGGTTACTAGCCTCTTGGAGTCTAAACTCTTTTCACCAGAAGTTTTCCATCCTCAGTGTTGATACACATGGTCTTGATTCAGAGTGCAAATTTGTATTCAATCACCTTTTACCTTATCGCTTAAAAGGCTGGAGCCAATCTCGCTTTAGGTTAAAGGATGATTGAATAGGGGCAGCTGTTGTACCCCAAAATTTACCCTCTTCATTTCAACCTTTTTGGATTATAGTTCCACTATCATGAACATGCATTCATATCATAGATCTCATGGATATGAGTTTAAGAGCATCTCAGGTTGTAGAAGAAATTGTGTGTTTCGGCTAGTTCGGACTATTTTGAACCAGAAATTGATATTTCTCGTTTCGAATGTTTGATTTGTGATCTTTTGGTCAGAAGCTTGTGTTGGATTGGTTCTACAGATGTTAGAGCCATCTCGGTATTTTCTCCATGTTATTTGTTCAGATTGAGAGCTAATTTATCAAGGAAAGACTCGGATAGTTCATTTCTTAATAAAGCGGAATTTAGTTTCTTCTATGTTTCGTACGCTCAGAAAGTTATAACTCTCATCTCGTTGGGTATTTTTGGATGATTTTCGACAAGCGATTCCATTTCGATTTTATCTCCAACTTTTATTCTAAGGTCGGGAGCTAATTGTGTGAAGAAAACGTCTGAAAAATTAATCTTTCAAGCGCAATACACTGAGTTTATGGATAAACCGCGTTTACGGGACACTAAAAAATTCATAACTTCTAGTTGGAATGTGGAAATTGAGTGGTTCTGGTGTCCGAAATTCTGTCTGGACGTCCTTTTCAACTTTTGTTTTCGGGCCAAGAGCTAATTCCTCACGGATCAATACTGGAACTTTGATCTTTGGAGGTGTATTTGGGTTGAACCGACATTATTTCATCTGATGCACAATATTCAAATAATCATATCTCACTTAATTTTTATCCGATCACGATGGGACTGGTGTCAAAAGTTCAAAAATTGTGTTGGCTTCGATTTTCATTTGTATCCCGAGTTCCAATTTTGATCAAAAAATCCTCGTGCATAACATTTTCCCAATGATGCACAATGAAAATTCTGCACGTGTCAGATGCCTTTAATGTGAGCTGAAACTTCAAAAATTTATATCGCCTTAACCGTTTGCCAGATCGAGCTGAAATTTTGGCTAACGCGACATGATTTTTCATTCTGGACATTTTTCGTGTTGGGCCCATTTTCAAATACAACACGGATCTCTTGGCCAGATACTGCTCACAAAATTGGGTCCGACAAAGCCAATTTGGACCCAATTTTGAGTCCAATTCACCCAAGGCAATTTCCAAGTATAAATCAAATTTTGCACTCATAATTTGAGGGGATTGAATCATTTGTCAAATTTCAACACAAACACACTCTTATATTCTCTCTCAATTCTCAAGAATCAAACTCAACATTTTCATCAAATTTCTCAAGAATATTCACCAACACCAAGGTGTCGAGGTGAAAAATCGAAGATGCCAGAATTACGAAAATGTCATTTTGACCCATTTCCGGGTGGAATTAATTAAAACCGAGTGCATTTTTGAATCTAGTGGCCCGTTTGTAAGCTACCACGCGGGTTTCATTCAATTCCGAGCAACTTTTTGCCGCATTTTGAACGGACGGTTTAAGGAATTCATGCTTCCACTCCGATTTTGACAAAACCGATTGCAGATTTGAAACTGTTGGCACGTTTATAGCTTACCATGTGATCTGTGGTTTTTACACAAATATTTAGCATTGAATTTCATTATCATTTCTTTTATTTGTCTAGCGTTATATGTCATTGTACCGTATTTTACGCTTTGGTTATGTGTTTGAGCGTTTTTAGGGTTAGAAGAATAAAACATGACAAATTGGGGGGAAAAGAAGTGCAAAAATCAGAGTATTGGAGGCTATAGAGGAGTCAACACGGCCCCCCGTGTGAATAAACACGGACCGTGTTGAAAATCTGCAGGGAAGCATTAAAAAACCTAAAGTTAGAGCATCAACACGGGTACCCATGTGCATCAACATAGCCCGTGTTGATGGCCCTGATACCAAAATGTGATTTTGTAAAGTCAGGCGCGAGCAATAAACTTCACTTTTGATATTTTTCATCTATTTTGATCATTAAGGTCATTTTTGACCTTTTACTACGACTGGAAATGAAGATGACACTATTTAACATAGTTTGTAAAAGAGGAGAGGGACTTTTTGATCGTGGAGAAAGGAATTGCACAAGGAGAGAAGATAGCTTCATCAAGGGTTTTGGAGACTGAAAGATTCAAGGGTGGCCGCCATGGAAGATCAAGGGTACCAATATTCTTGTAATGTCTAAATTTTTGAATTTGTTTTTCTTGAATATTATGAGAGGCTAAACCTCCCAATGCTAGGGGGTGTCCCTGATTTGTCACCAGAATACTGACTTTTTTGTTTTATCAACGTTAAGATTTATTAATGTCAATTTGTGAGTTTTGTTTACTATATTGCTTTGCTCTATCGGACCAATAGGGTTAACTTTGTCTAACACATTAGAACTGGACAGTCGTGTTAGGGTTTTCAAAACGAACGTGTTTTAGCAGGTTTCAACCAGGACTAGGGAAATCCTATGATAACCAGGAGTATTCTTGATAATAAAATGCTTACATTTTTCACTAATTTTAATGGACATTAGAAGTAGGTAGAATTGGTAAAGGCTTTTCTTTGAGGACTTGGGGAAAAATAATCTTAAGAACTAATAATTGCATTAATGAACTTGTTGAGAAGATCAAAGAGTCAGTGTCATGAATAGGCAAATCATACACTCTTCCTAGCATATTATTTACTATTAGAAAAGTCAACTTTTACTTTCTGTTAATTGTTCCATCATAGAAGTTAATCACAAACCAACACCAACTCTATTGTTTTTGTTTGATTGAATTAATTATTCAACTCAGTATTTGCTTCGCAATCCCCGAGACCGATACTTGGGGTAAAACTCATTATTACTACATCAGTGAAAATAGTACACTTGCTATTTTTCGATCAAGTTTTTGCGGCTGTTGTCGGGGACTGCCAAAAATATAGAGTTGATTATAGTTCAATTGAAATTTTATTGCTCTGCAATTAGAATTTTACTTTTCTGTTTATTTTATTGCTATCACTAATAAATTGTCTAATCTTTGTATGCGAGGAAAGCCCTCAGCTGAATTTATTTTTGACACAGAAATTCACAGGACTTTTCACACAAGGCACATGCAAGCTCGTTTAGTCAGACTGGCTTCTAACGAAGAACATTTAGTTCATTCGGGTTCAGAGTCTGAAAAGGAAGAGATAATGTCTGAAGACCCACCAGAGAGACTTCTTGGTGATTATGGTGGGACGACTACACCGGGTGGTAGGTTTACAATTATAAACCAACCGGTAAATGTGCCCAAATTTCAACTACATCCAAGCACAATTCATCAGCTTGAGAGAAGGTCTTTCACCAGAAAGATCAACGAAGACGCCAATAAACACTAGCAGAGGTTTCTGACCATGAGTACCACGTTGAAGATCGATGGCCATACTGATGAGGCAAAGAAATTGGTGATATTTCCGTTTACCTTATCGGAAGATGCGGAAGAGTGGTTTTATGCATTACCGGCTAGAAGTATTACAACTTGGGAAGAGATGGAGAAAACTTTTCTGAATGAGTATTTTCCTACTTCTGTTTATATTCGCAGAAGATATGAAATTCAGAATTTTAAACAAAAGGAGGGAGAGTCACTTGGTGATGCCTACAAGAGGTTCAAGAGATTGTTGGTAGCTTGTCCCACTCATAAGCTAGACCAAATTGAAGAAATGCAGATGTTTGTGAATGGACTCAAAATGAAGACAAAGCAACTTATTGACACAGTTGTCGGTGGCTCATCCAACTTTACAATAGCCACTAGTCTTAAGAAGATCATTGAAACCATTGTTGCGAATGAGCATCTAGAAGTGTATGACAGGTTTACAGGTAAACCAGAGGGAATGATTGATTTGAAGCTGGAAGTGAACAAGGAACTCAAAATTGAAGAGGCAATTGCTACAGAAGTGGAGAAAAAGCTCAAGGCTATGAACATCGGATCAATGTAGCTCAGTTAAAAATGTGTGTGATATTTGTAGTGGACCACACATTACTGTGCAATGTCTTGCAACTCCAAAACAAATTGAGGAGATAAAATTCTTGAAGCAGAATAATCCATATTCTAATGCCGCCATCACGCTGCACGCTCATCCTGAGCCAAATACCCGACATAACGGTAATTAGTGGTCGTGACCGCCCGGCTCTGACCTGGTCAGATTGGATAGCTATATTCGTGGACCCGCATATTTCGGCCCATATTCAGCAGCCAATAAGAATCCTCCTCCTTCAACAGGGCCAACGCATAGAGGCTCTAGAAAGAAACCGCCCCTCATCTCCACCTCAGAGATCCAGGGCTGTCATCTCCAAAAGCCCGTCACCAAAGAAGACAACCCGAAGGGAGGATCGCTCTGATCGTCAGAACAAGAGAGGCCATCCCAAGAATCGGAAATCACCAACCCACAAAAGAACAAAGAACGAGCATCATCGCACCCGCGATCGTTCTTCATCTCCAAGATCGAAGGAGGCCCCTCCCAGAAGAGACACAACCGCTCCATCTCCCCATCTCTTGACCAGAGTGATGACGATGAGCACCACGGCCTGTTATGTGGGGCCATCATGGATATTCCCATCCCCCCAGGGCTGGAAAAGCCCCCTCGCCTAGGCCAGTACGACGGTACCACCGATCTCGACGAGCATATCGAAAACATAGACGCTCTGCTCGACTACAAGGGAGTCCGTGGGGCCATAAAATGTCGCCTTTTCCCCACGACGTTAAGAAAAGGAGCCATGTCATGGTACTAGAGCCTGCCCGAGGGCCATCACCTCCTGGAAGCACCTGGGAAAACTGTTCTCAAGATATTTCACCGCCTCTCGGCGGCATCCCAAGTCAGAAGCATCCCTGGAAGCCATCATCTAGGGGAAAGACGAATCTCTTCGAGCTTACATTGAAAGATTCAATAAGGAGGCCGTCCAAGTTTCCACCACGGACGACATGAAAAAGTATTTGCTCGAAAGAGACCTACGCCCTCGCAGCGACTTTGCTAAGGCAGTAGGCATCGAGACTCCTCCCACTTTGGATGCTTTCCTCCTGAAAGCTCAAGCCTATATCCAGTACGAGGAGAAAGAAGCTGCGAACTCTGCTCGGAACACCTGACATCGGGAAAATGCCCGGAGCTCCAAGCCTGAAGATCCCTCGACATCCTGTCGAGGAGGAGAACGTATGTGAGAAGATAAACCTCGCGACAATAGAGACAACAAAGGGCCTATTGGTCGATTCAGCGACTACACCCCCCTCACCACCTCCAGAGCGCGCATCCTCACGGACTATGCAAACTTCGAATTCAAACAGGGTGGGGTGCGCTTTCCCCGTCAGATGTCGGCCAAACCGGGTGTAGACAAAATCAAGTACTGTCGATTCCATAGGAGTCACGGTCATGTAACTGAAGACTGCATCTATCTCAAGGATGCGATCGAGATTTTGATCAGAGACGAGCATCTCAAACTATACAAAAAGAAAGAGTCTTCGAAGGAAGAAGCTCCTTCCGCCAGCAAGGTCGAAGAAGAAAAACCGGCCAAGAATTCCTTCATGCCGGTAGCCCTGAGTGTAACCAGGCCTGAAGACTTCACCTTCCCCGACATAGACATCCTCCCAACTTACTTTGCCGCCCATAGCCCTTGGGAGTCCTTTCCAACGACTATGGTCATTTCCGGCGGGGGATTTACCAAGAAAACCATCGGATCAATCAAAAGAAGATTCGACGACCTCGTCCAGACGAGCTCTGACTTGGGTGCCACCCTGGACAAAAACCAAGGTCAATCCAATCCGCTTGCGTTCTACAAGGAAGAACTGCCAAGGGGCGCCCCCAATTCCAACATTCCCCTGCTGGTACGCGCCCGGATGGCCAATTTCGACGTAAGACGCATACTTGTCGACCAAGGGAGTTCAGTGGACATCATGTATACCCAACTATTCAAAACCTTACAGTTGAACGAGACCCACCTGACTCCCTATCTTGGCTCGGACCTACAAGGTTTCAACGGTTCGACCGCCAAACAATAGGGATATGTCGAACTGATTGTCACTGTTGGGTCCGGGGAGACGGGAAGGTCGATCAAAACAAGTTCTTGGTTGTCGACTGCCCTTCCTTATACCAATGCATATTTGGTCGGCCCACCCTCGCAGAACTGATAGCCGTGTCGTCGACCGTTCACTTGAAGATGAAATACTACACCACCAGCGGTAGAGTGGCAACACTGCACGGGGATATTCAAGCGGCCAGAAGATGCTTCGAAGCCTCAGCAAAGGGCCTAGACTCCATCAACCTCCTCCCACTGACCAAAGGTAAAGCCACCCTCCCGGAAAGTTCTCATCAACCAGAGCCTCTCCCTCGGGTCGACACCATCGATCTCGATAGTTGTCTCGAGCCAAAAGATCTGGCAGAAAGAAGAAGAAAGGGAAAGACCCCAATGATCGAGGAAGAGCAATCTGACTGCGAGACTTCTAGAGCTCCTCCAAATCAACTCACGTGCCCGATCCCAGACGGGGAGTTTGAACTTGTTCCTCTGGGCAACGATCCTGGCAAAATTGTAAAGATCGGCGCGGATCTCCCCGTATTAGCCCGCGAACAACTCAAAGCATGTCTCAAAGATAACGTCGACCTCTTCGCTTGGAGCGCTGCTGAAATGCCCGGACTCGACCCTAAGGTCTCCTGCCATCATCTCGTTATCGATTCGGCCCTTAAGGCAGTAGCACAACGTAGGCGAAAGCAGTCCCCGGAGAAAACCGAGGCTGCCGAGCAGGCTGTTAGAGACCTCTTAGAGGAAAATTTTGTAACGAAAGCCCAATACACTACATGGCTGTCCAACCCTGTATTAGTCAAGAAAAGTAATGGAAAATGGCGAATGTGCATTGATTATTTCGATCTTAATAAGGCATGTCCTAAGGACGCCTATCCTTTGCCCAACATCGACAAACTCGTCGACAATTCAACTGGTTTCAAATTATTGTCATTCATGGACGCCTATTCAGGCTACAATCAAATTCCCATGGCAAAAATAGATAAAATCTATACGGCCTTCATGACCGAATCGGGCAATTATCACTACAACGTGATGCCCTTCGGTCTGAAAAACACCGACGCAACATACCAACAAATGATGAACAAGGTCTTCAAGAAAGAGATTGGGGATATGCTCGAGGTATATATGGACGATATGATCGTGAAATCCCAAGAAGAAGTCGATCATGCCCGACACCTCAAAATAGTCTTCGATCAGGCCAGAAGTGTCAAAATGAGGTTCAACCCAGGAAAGTGCACCTTCAGAGTCAGAGCAGGGAAGTTCCTCGGTTTCTACCTCACCGAGCGCGAAATCTAGGCCAACCCGACAAATGCCAGGCGTTCTCAGAATTTCCCACCCCGAAGTCCAAGAAATCAATTCAAATCCTCAACGAGATGTTGACCTCCCTAGCCCGTTTCGTTGCGAAATCAGCCCAACACACACTTCCCTTCTTCAAACTCTTGAGAAAGGAGGTCGTGTTCGAATGGTCAGAGGAGTGCGAGCAAGCCCTAAACCATCTAAAGCTAACGTTGTCACAACAGCCCGTGTTGTCACGACCAGGAAAAGGGGAAACCTTATACTTATATCTGGCCATGACCACCGAGTCCGTTAGCGCCGCGCTCGTCTGGGAAACGCAAGAAGGGAAAAAGCCCGTCTACTTCACGAGTAAAGCCCTATAGGGTCCAGAACTAAGATATCAGCAAATCGAAAAAATTACCCTCGCACTAGTTTGTGCCGCCAAAAGACTCCGATATTACTTTTTGGCCCATGTCGTGGTCGTCCGAACAGATCAACCCATCAAGCAACTCCTAGGTCGACCAGATATGGCCGGTAGGATGCTCAAATGCTCTTTAGAACTGTCTGAATTCGACATCAAATACAAAAGCAGAAAGGCCCTCAAAGAACAAATCCCAACAGACTTTGTGGCCGAAATGACATTTCCAACATCTCGGGAAGGAAGCGATCGCTGGACCATCTATGTCGACGGTGCTTCTAGTTCATCAGGAAGCGGGGCAGGGATAATCCTGGAAAATAAGGAAGGAATCATCATTGAAGTATAACGGATTCCTCGCCGGTCTCCGGCTAGCCAAGGATATGGGAGCCAGCGAAATCAAAATACTAACGGATTCACAACTCGTAGCCTCTCAGGTTCGAGGAGAATATCAAGTGAAGAACGACCAGCTAGCTGAGTACTGGACCCTCGTCCAAGATCACCTAAAAGAGTTCACCTCGACAGATATACAACACATTCCTCGGGAACACAATGCCCGCGCATACATTTTGTCCAAGCTCGCCAGTACACGGACCAAAGGAGGGAACAAATCGGTAATCCAAGAAATACTCCCCCGACCAAGCATAGAAAAAGGTCTTTCGGTCCACAGCATCTTGGCCATTGAGGAAAGAGCTTCTTGGATGACCCCCATATATAAATATCTGGTCGAAGGGACTACTCCCGACAATCCTAAAGAAGCGACCATCATCAGACGAAGAGCATGCTCCTACGTCATTCTCGAAGGTAAACTTTACAGGAGGGGATTCTCTATCCCCCTCCTGAATTGTGTCAAAGAAACTAGAGTGCCACACACACTCAAGGAAATACACGAAGGCCTAGGCACCCAACATCTATGAGGCAAATCACTTGCCCAAAAAGCTCTTCGAGCAGGCTATTATTGGCCGACCATGCAGAACGATGCTAAGGAGCACGTCAGGAAATGTGATAAATGCCAAAGACATGGACATATGCATCTGGCCCCTCCAAGCGAACTCAAATCTCTATCATCCTCGTGGCCATTTTCTTGGTGGGGGCTTGATATCCTCGGACCCTTTGTTCTAGGGGCCTACCAAAACAAATATTTAAAAGTGGGCGTTGATTACTTCACCAAATGGATATAGGCCGAGGCATTGGCCAAAATTACCGCCCAAAACATCCTGCGCTTCTACAAGAAGAACATCCTAGCTCGGTTCGGCATCCCACAAGCCATCGTTACCGATAATGGAACGCAATTCACGGACAAAAACTTCCAAAACTTTGTGATCCGCCTGGGAATCGTACAACACTTCGCTTTGGTCGAACACCCCCAAACAAACGGACAGGCCGAATCAGCCAACAGGGTCATACTGCGCGGGTTAAGGAGAAGATTGGACGAATCAAAAAAGAAATGGGACGAGGAGTTACACAACGTGTTGTGGGCCTATCGGACAACACCTCATTCATCCACCGGGGAAACACCTTTTCGACTTGCGTATGGAACCGAAGCTGTCATCTCAGTTCAGCTGATAGAACCGTCGCGGAGGATCAAATCTCCCCTCGACAAAGAGATGAACGATCAATCCTTGAGGGAAAAGCTCGATTTAGTCGAAGAAATTCGAACGGGGTCCGCCCTTAGAGAAGCCCTACTCAAACAAAGGATAACCCTCTGATACGACGCAAAGGTCATTCCCCGAGAATTCGACGTTGGAAGCCTAGTCCTTAAGCGAAATATGAAGAACCCCGCCGAGGGAAGCTCGAGGCAAACTGGGAAGGCCCCTACCGAATTCGCGCTAAAACGGGGACAAAAGCTTATTACTTGGAAAATCTACAAGGTGAACACCTCGCCCG
Organism: Vicia sativa; assembly: GCA_021764765.1. NCBI lineage: Eukaryota > Viridiplantae > Streptophyta > Magnoliopsida > Fabales > Fabaceae > Vicia > Vicia sativa. Next base: position 34,866,278 of record CM038794.1, read on the forward strand.
ATCATGGAACGCTGAGAAACTTAAATAATATTACAGTTAAGACGGTCGACATATTTCGAGGAAACATCTCCTCACGACCATGACTCAACACCACACGCTCGCCCCGGTACCAGCGTTGCGTGGATGCACGACGTATTCAAAGACCCTAGGTCCACATAACCGACCAGGCCCTCGCATTGGCACAGGGGACTCAAATGAGACCCATGCCCATGTACATCGCTCGGTAGAACACCCAGCTCGCGATGGGACGTTCACGCCACCGACCTCAGGATTTCAATCAAAACCTGAGTTACGGGACAATCCCAGTAGATAGCTGGTCACTTTGACGAGTATCCCCACAGTCAAAGATCCATCTCAAACATATAAGCGTTCCTTTCAAAAATATATTTGCAAAAATAAAACGAAAATGCTCATAATAAAATACGGCCATGAAAGACTGAAATTGTCATGGAGTTAAAATGGGGACTCCACCCCTTTACAAAATCAAGTAAAATACGACCAACACCAGTTGACAAAAATTACATAAGAGGGCACCGCCCAAACAAACCAAATAACTAGAAATCAAACCCCCTCGGTTGGTTGACCAGAAGCCCCGGTGATCGGCTGCGGAGGAGTCTCGTCGATAACCATATCTTCGATAAGGAAGTCGGGTTTTCTTATCATACCCCCGTCAACGAAGTAATGAACCCCCATCCCATCCGTCTTCAATTCCACCTTAGGGTTCAGGACGCGAACCTGCGACACAGCGTTGTCAAAGCTGGCGGTGGAAGCGACCACAACGTCGTCATAAGCCTGATGAATCCGACTTATGAACTCCGCTCAGGTCTTAACCTCGGAGAATTCCATGGGCTCATTCTCATCAAGGACATCTCCTTTTGCAACAGGTCCAGCTCCTACTTGGCCTCATGGGCATCATTTAGGGCCGCGTTAACGGTCGCTTCGTAACGATTAACCATTGCTCCCCGCTCCTTCGACCACCTTTTTCGATCATCCTCCGTCTTTCTCTCGACCTCCGTCAGCTTAGCCTTCAGCTGCAATAGTTCAGAATCAGGGACTTGGTTCTATTCAGAGTAGGCGACTGCCATCTTAAGGACCCTCATCAGTACGTCGGCATCCTCTGCCAACGCAACCCTCTTTGACGAGCGGTCCAAAGCCTCGAGCTGAAGCTTCTCAGCATGAGAAAGGACGACACGGGAGGCCTCGAAGAATTTCTTATCGTGCCAGCAGGGAGGAAGGACAAATTTTCCCTTCTCTTTCTCCTTGGTCAAACCAATCTCTGCCCTCGCCCTTTTTAACATGGACGATACCGGTTGAGGAGATGAAGTCCCCGCCGCAGGACCAGAGGACGACTTTCCAGATCCCGTCGCGTCGACCATGCCCGGCTCCGTCGGGGAAGTACCCTCTTTCCCTTTCTTCCTCATGGCCTGCCTAGCCACACGCTCCATAGCCGGATTCATCGTATCTGTAAAACAAAGGTAGAGGGCATTAGCACAAAGGATCAAGTATATCCGACATAACAGAATTAAAAGGGAAAAAAACTACCCAAGTATTCTCTAGGGTCCCCGGAGGCAAGGAGCTCCTGGACGTTTATGAGACCAGGCTCGGAGATCTCATCCCTATCCTTATCCAGAAGCGGTTTTCCCCCTTTTCCCACGCGACGAACACGGGGAAACCCACCACAAACGAAGACAATTTCTCAAAATCGGCCAAATCTTCAACACTCAGCTCGCCACGAGCCCAAACATACGAGTCTGGAGTCCTATCGAAGTGTTTTTTGACCACCAGAACTTGAATTTTTGGACGAGCGCATACTTTCGCTCCCCTTGCTCGTTGTAACATGGAGTCTCATCCCTCAGTAATCCTGGGACAGTCTGGAACATGTTATGCATCGCCCGTTCAGATACGGGTCGAATTAACATGAACCTATCCTTAAAGAAGCGGACAGATTCCTGGAACGCCTTAAAAAGCATCCCGTTCTGGTGCTTCAACGAAACAAGCCCCCAGTGGACTTTACCCTTTACCTTCGTCGAGCTCCTCTGAAGGCAAAAAATATAGAAAAATAGTTCGAGCGTCACTCCCACCTCCAAGTACTTGCACACAATCTCAAACTCCCAGATGAATGCTATGGCATTTGGGTGGAGCTAGGACGGGGCTAGTCGAAGATGGCGGAAGACCCCAATTTGGAACTCAGTGAAAGGGACTCTGAAACCCAAGTCTCGAAACCACACATCATAGACAGGAATGAAGTGAGGCTCGTATCTCGAGCATATCCAGCCACCCTCGGCAGGTACGTGCACGGACTAGTCTCTAACACCTCTGGATGGAGCATACGAGCTCACCGGGGAAAAGATCCCGTCAGGAATATCCGAAAATTGAGAGCCACGTTTCCCCACATCCGTAGAGGCCCGAACCTCCGGATCATCCTCGTCAACCTCTTCAACCTCCATCGGCAAGAAGACCTCTTCAACCTCGGGAAGAGGGGGGCTGCCATTGCTCTCCTCAGTAGAAGTAAATCCAGAGGGGGACTCCCCCGAACTCGCAGAAGCCCCGCGGGCACCTTGGTCATCGCTCATTGCAACACCTAAAAAGTAGGAGGAACAGGTGAGATCGACATCAACGTCAGAACCACCCTTCCACCACTTATCAAGTGAAAGGGCTTCATTGAACAAGGATCATATCCCCGGCAAAAAGCCCTCTCTAAGACGAGGAACACTCCGACCTAGATCACCAAATACTCACGGCCCCGTCGGCGGCGCAAAATAATGCTAAAGGGAAAAACTACCGTTTGGCGCCAAGAACACTATGAAACATAAACCCTAACCAGGAGCATCCCCACATGCATGAATCAAAATAATTGAAATTAGTGCAAAAGAACCATGAAACATACCGTTTGTAAGTGAAGAAGACGAGAAATTTGAACAAATCAAATGATCCAACAAGCTGAGGATGATGTCAACCGTAGCAAAACTTGTCCTTGGATTAATAATCAATCAAGCCAAATAGCATGAGCAAATAGAGCACTTGTGAGAGAAGCGAAAAGTTGTGAAGAGTATGGATCTTCAGTATTTATAAACCCTTAGCGAACGGTTGGCTTCTAGGCCTAGGTGGACACCTAAGGAAGAAATCATCATACCCTAGCCCCTAGGTCTGCCAACCGTCACATCACTTACTTCAAGGCCACGTAAGCAAAGCGATATTAATTATAACCTCTTCGCTTCCTCGACATCCCTTCGTTTCCTCGGTGCATGAACAACTTTTAGCTCCTTTCGACCTCAAGTCGTCGCGTCTACAAGCAAACACAACGACTTGGGGGGCTACTGTTCTGGATAGCTCGAACGCCTCCGAGCACGTGATTTGCCCCTATGGTATGGCGACCTATCCGACCAGATAACATCGCTGTGGTGCTCCCCGTGAGCGTCTCCGCTATAACGAGCCCGATACATATCGGACTAAGCGAAGCCTGCCGCCATCGCGCCGCACGCTCATCCTGAGCCAAATGCCCGACATAACGGTAATTAGTGGTCGTGACCGCCCGGCTCTGACCTGGTCAGATCGGATAGCTATATTCGTGGACCCGCATATTTCGGCCCATATTCAGCAGCCAATAAGAATCCTCCTATGGTATTATATAAACCCTCATAACTTTGGGGGCAAGGTATCTTTTTCTTACACTCTAATCGCTCAAATACTTTCTATCCATACTTTCAATCATTTGCTTACTTTGGCATCTAAGTACCTTGCAGGTACACCACCCCCTCCTCATCAACTTGCTCGGAAGACTGTCAACTACTCTGTGTTCTCCAATTTTGGTCGACAGTTCAGATCAGTGGTCTAGGCAAAAGTTAGGGATTAAACCGTATGACTATGTCTCGACGGATCATCTACTTAGAGACTATATTACTACCAGCTTCAAGTTCAAATGGCACAGATGAATCCAATCACCTTCTTCTGGCAGCAAGGAGATGAGATATTCGAAAATATATGAGCAATAGCAGAGTTGAAACTCGATAGGATTGTTTCCGCATAGCTTTTATCACTTTTTTCAAAGATTTTCTCTTACTAGGATATTTGTCTCTTTATATACAAATTGCCTGTCTATAGGCCCACTTTTTGCAATCAATAGAATTTTCTCCTAAATTCAAAAATTTTACTTTGTCTATTTTATTTGCATAAGTCCAATGATTACTTTGAATGATCATATGCATTTGACAATAAATATCCACTTACAAATACATATAAAGTAAGAAGAAATAGCAATTACTAAAGGCTCTAGGAGTTGGGATAACAACCCAAGTTACCAATACATCCCCATAGAGTCAGCATCACAGAAATACTCCCACAAACCTCGCAAGGTTATCACATCTTCATGAATACTACACCACTGTTCGCGTTAAAAAGTGACGCGCGAGGGAATTGAATCTGAATTCGAATTCTCTGGCTCGAAACGATTTACTCTTTTGATTTGTTTATAAAGATGTCGCGAGCATCAAGCTTTATTGTTTCCAAGACAAGAAAAATGAGATGAAAAAGGGGAAAGCTGCAATACCCTCAATTGATATGATATGCATTACGACTAGCGTGAACTAGACACAATGCATTGGGGAGATTCCGGGCAAGAGGGTTTGTTATATAAAGGGAATAGATGTGGCACCCTAAATATATATAGTTATCTATAGCTTTATATAAGAATAGATTGATATGTTTGTGTGTTTTAATTTGCTATTTCTATTTTTGGGAAAGTTTCTCCTTTGGATTTTAAGAAAGGTAGATTTTGTGGGATCCTAGGTTTTGTTATTATTGTGCTCGCAAAGATCATTGGGATCTTCTGCATACATATCCCTTAATGGGAATCAGAGTATTTGTAGCTCGGATCTAAGGGAGCTATGGTATTGTTTGGTTTGAGGGAGAAAGAAGTATGCTCGCAAAGGATGAGACCTTGTGCCTACGTATTCTCAAAGGGATGTTGAGAAAGTCAGAGCAATCGTAGTTCCCACTTATGCTAGTGGAAGCAACGGGATGTTATTAAGAGACAAATATGAATGTCATCTTAATGAAAAATGTATCTAATCTATTTCATCACATACATTTTGAAGGTTTGATTGATTGAATCTTTCATCGTAAGTTATAGGTGTTTTGCTTGAGTGTACAAGCGTTACCACTTACGAGTTAAGAAAGATGTTTGAAGAAGTTGATTGAATCTTTTTAATTGTAAGCATTGGGTGTTTTGCTTGAGTGTACAAGCATTACCACTTACAGTTAAAAGATGTTTTGTTTGAAAAGAGTGTGATTTGAAAAGAGTTTGATTGTATGTGATGTGATAGATGAGATACTTCTTCCATAGAGATGATAAATGTCTAAATCTCTTAGGAGAAATTGATTGGATTAGGGGGATGCTTTTAAGAAGCCCGTGGGTCATTGTATTGTAAGTCCAAGAGAAGGCATTTCGAGGGTCATCGAGGGTCCTCGTATTGTTAGCCCAAGAGAAGGCATTCCAAGGGTCATCGAGGGTCCTTGTATGAAGCTCACAAGGAAGCTATAAGGTATGGCTGGCTTTGGCTTTAAGAGTGGTTTCACCGGGAAACCATCCTCTTAGGATTCAAGAGTGATTTCACCGGGAAATCATCCTCTTATGGTTCTATCCTAGCGTGGGTGATTCTTTGTATTGGAAGCCCAATAGGAGGCTGTTAAGAGATTTCCAGGTCTCTTTCTTGTTTGATGCCCAAGAGAAGGCTAAACTCAACGAGGGAGTTCTTTTGAATGAAGCCCAAGAGGAGGCTAACTCAGGAGGGGAGTGTTGTCTTATACGAAGCCTAAGCGGAGGCTAAACTCAGTAAATGAGTTTTCTTATATGAAGCCTAAGAGGAGGCTAACTCAATAAATGAGTTATCTTGTACAAAGCCCAAGAGGAGGCTATAGGGGAACCTAGTTGTTAGGCTAATTGTTATGTTATAACTGAACAGTTATATAAATAAGTGTGTGATATGTATTAACAGGAGTTTATGAAGGAAATGTAAACAAGTGTATAAAACAAGCATTTAAAGCAAGTGTAACTTGAATATATACAAGGTTTTGGATGTGTACAAGGGAATGAATATGTACACGAAGGGGTGTTTATGTATAAGGAAATGAATATGTACATAGGAGGGTTGAGACTTACACCGTGAGGGAGGCTCATTGGTTTAAGAGTAGTTTCACCGAGAATAATGCTTCTCTTAATACCAATGGAATCGGTGTATAAACAAGCGGAAGAAAACAAACGAACGAAGTTTGTTTATGCTTGAATATTTACAAAGATGATTGTATGTGCACAAGGAAATGAATATGTACACGAAAGGGTGGTTATGTACAAGGAAATGAATATGTACATAGGAGGGTTGGGACTTACACCGTGAGGGAGGCCCATGATCAATTAAGAAATTCGAGGAAAAAACTGGTTCGGTTTTATCTTCAAATCGAGTCGATCATGGAAAAAGGTGTGTAAGTTTATTGAAAGGTTTTTGAAAAGGTTTTGAAAATGATTTTGAAAAGTGAAGGATATTCACAAGAAGTTTTGAAAAAGATTTAAGTTTGAAAGTTGGAAAGAAAACATTCTTGTAAGTATTAAAATACTTAAAAAGTCTCATTTTTAACTTAATAAAAATATAATCAAAAGAAAATATTTTTGGATTTTTTTGACATAATCATAAAATAGGTATATTAAATGACAAGTGTGCAAAAAATCATCTCAAAATGTGAAGTTTTGATTGGTTTTTGAAAATGTTGAAGTTTGATAGAAAATGTGAAGAAAACATGTAGTAAAAATTTGATTTTGGTCCTAAGGAGGTTTGAACTCAGGACCTTTGGCTTAGAAGTGAAAAGCTTTACCACTGAGCCATGTGCTTGACTTGTCATTTACACGCCTCTATTTGATTATATTTAAAAACAAGTTTTGAAAATGTTTGAAAATAGTGAAAATGGAAGGTTTTGAAAAAGAAAAAGGTCCCAGGGGGATTCGAACCCTGGGCCTATGGCATGGCAAGGACATGAAAAGCGCGCTGACTACCACTGGGGGGGCTATACATCCATTTATTTATTTCACTTTAATTAATAATATTATAAATGAAATATTTGAATTTGAAAAAACAAACAGAAAGAATGCGCGCATGAACATCATCTTCTCCAACCTTCATCAATCCATGGATTCTTCATTTCTCAATGAAATTAAAAGTTATAAACATCAAACTTGCTTGTTTTGAACCCAGGAATACGATGGTGGTGTTTAATTTCATTTATTTTAAACTTAACATGATTAATTTTGAACGAGAACAGATGAACCCTAATTCTCAGAATCAATATGAAATCGTGTATGGATCATGATTTGTGAAATTGATTGAGGGTTATCATTTAGTATGAGTGCAGAAACAAGATGGCCAAGCAATTTTTCATCTGTAATGCACAAATCATAAAGTTCAAAGTTTGAGCAACTTACCTCTTCGAACTGAAATCAAATTCTCAGTTAGAGTGTTTCCAAAAGTTGTTTGATGATTGTTATAGCTTCACTGGACCCTATGGAAGGTATCTGGATGCTTAGCTTGAATTGAAATGGCCTGGATCGTTCCACCCAAGTCCAACTGCAGCCACTTGGAGTGAGTTTCGAATTTGGTATTGAAGATGTTACAGGTCGGTGATGAGTACTTGGATCACTCATATGAAGTGTATGGAAGGTATTTGCAAGGTTTTGAAGATTGAAAAATTTCCCTCTTTGAACTTTGAAACTTCGAATTTAAGAAAGAAAGAAGGAAAGCTTGATTATGATAGCTTTGGTGTAGTTTCAAGATGAAGAAATGACCTCTATTTATAGGCCAAGAAATCTGAATGACAAGGCAAGGTTATCATTGAGAGAGCTTTGCAACTTGCTTAAGTAGTAAGAAGGAATCTTTTGCATTTAATGCAAAAGTTACTTTCTAACCATGGATAAAAATTTCCTTTGATTCAATCCTCTTCTCAATCATGCATAACTGATATTTATCAGTTATACTAAGTGATGACAAGGCTTCTAGAAGAGAGATTTATGAAAAATAACTTATAATTTTGAAGCATGACCTGGGAATTCCATGGTTTTGGAGCTCTATGTTTCAAAATCAAAAGCCTAGCTTGTAACAAGGGCTACAACTTTCATGTTTTGAGTTTTTTCTGAATTCAAATGGATCTAGGTGAAAAATGACCTAGAAAGTGAGGAAAAATCATTTTTCTTAACACTTGAAAAATTTTCTAAGTGTTAGAAAAAATTCAAATCTTTACTTTTTGTTGACTTTTTCACATTTCTTATTTTTTATGATCTTGATGGATTATTTGAAATTTTTTTATGATTAAAAAAGTTTAGTCTTGAAAAAGTTGACCAAAAGTCAAAGTTTGACTTTTTTGAGTAGATGAATTTTCATCAGATGGTTCAGAATTTGTCTGGTGAACAAACATGGACTTTGCAATGTTTTGAACCAAGAAATTAGGTCAAGATGTTGCATTGAAGATGTTAAGATCAATCTTCAAGCAAATAGGTCATCCATTGAGCAGAAAGTCAATGACTCACTATCTTCGATCAAAACCCTAATTGGTCGATTCATGGTAGATCATGAGAAAAAGTTGGGAATCTGAAGATCAAATGTTGATGATTTATTAAGATAGATCAATTGAGGTGAGTGGAGACTCAAACCCTAATTGATCATATCTTGAACAGATGAATTTTTGATGAATCCCTAACTTTGACTTTAGGAGCACACGCACGATCTATCCTATTCTGAAACTGTTAGTGATGCAGTGATGCAAATGTAAGGTGATATCTTAGGTAAAAAATTGGGGTATGACAGATGCCCCTATTTAAGTTTCTTTAACCTGAGATATGAAGATGAAGATCTTCGTCTCGATAGGTGTGAAGAGACTTAAATATCAAAATACGCAAATTTTGGACCTAAGATACCAAAAAATGCGAATGATGCAAAATGGTTGCAAGAAGTTCACCCAGGAGATATCAAAGAATGATATGCTGGGGGAAAGATTGTGAGGATGTCTCAATCTGTCTAAGAAAGGAGAATCTTGTTTGTTGGGAAACAAGCAATATGTTTCACTGGGAAAATAGATTCACCAAGCAAGTGAATATCTATTTCGCTTTGGGAAACGAGGAGATTACCTTCTGTCTGCCTTGTGACAATGTTTAAGGTAATTGAAAATGATATTACCAATTATTAGCCTTGTGATAGTTTATGGTAATGAGCTCTGAAGATATTACCAATTATCAGCAAAGTGATAACTATAACAAGGTAATTCTTGAGAAATTTATTGAGTATTCAGCCTTGTGAATAACAGACAATGATGGAAACAGATCTCAAGTGAGTTTCTATTTTCACAGTTACAATCTTGCCAGGGATCTCTCTTTTGAGAAGATGCGGGCATTTTGATTGAAAAGACACAGGTTTTTCTTTAGATAGAAAGACAAACTGCGGAGATTTCTTGAACTTTCATGATTGGACTTGTTGAGAAGAACAATCCTTTTATGATAAGTTGCAAGATAAAAAGGAAATAAGAAGCTCGGATGACGAGGCTATTGCTTATTGTTTGCAGGTAGATATTTTTTGTGAAATCTAAACCTGAATTGATTAGAGACGAGGTTCTATCCAGGAATGAACTGGAAAGAAACGGTTAATCGAGACTTTGTTCCCTAATGAGGAATGATCTCAGTTGGGGAATAGGAGAGAGAAAAAGAGATGTATTTTTCTGTTTAGGGATAATCTACTGGAGAGACGACACACCCATACTTGTTTTTTGGAATAAATGCAACCTAAACAAGTGATATAGAAGCAAACATTGAGAAATGCAGGAATGCATTAATGATGCTATGTATGAATGATGAATGTTATGAATGTCATATGCATGCTGACAATACTTGACAAGACAACAAAAAGTATTTGGGAAAAGGACTACGTCACAGTTCAAACAAATACTCAAACTGATGATGAATTTGAGTTGCATGCTTTAAACTTTTCTGAAAAAGGCATTGCATTGGCAACCTTGTTGGGGATTCTTTTTCGGATAAGAATATCGTCCTTTGATGATCTCTTTTGAGGAGAAGAAGACTTCTTAGAAGTTGTTTTATCTTTCAGAGGTCGAAACACTCATGGAGAAAACTGTTAAAGTTCTTTTCATGTTCATAGTTCAAAGGAAAATTCGCTTTTATTTCAAAATTTTGAAGTAAAAATTCATTTAAAACTTTTTTTTTTAGTTTCAAAAGTGATTTTCACAAGAAAAAGCGTTATTTTGCAAAACAGAATAAATCAAGAGTTGTAAACAAATGGGCACAAGGCTCAAATTTTATTGATAGAATGGTAATCAACCAAAGGCGTGATTCCATGAGCTATTTACAAAAGTTGGAAATGATAATTTATTGGGAAAATGCTACATTGAAAGCAAATAACCACTATTATCCCTAACAATTTTGAATTCCAATAGTGCTTGTTGCTTTAGAAGATTTGATTGAAGATCTATTGATGGAAGATTCTTCAGATTTACGAAGTACAGGCTGATGCAGTTACTTTGTCATTTTGATCCTTAATTTTTGCCTAGATTGCCTTTTCAGGTTTCCAATCTATCAGGATAAATTTCTTCTGTTTATTGTCTCTAATTTTTGCCTGGACCGCCTTTTCAGGTTTTCAGTCCACCGAGACGCTCATTTTTTCCTAAGCCGCCCTTTTCGAGTTTTTGACTTACCGAGTTGTTCTTTTGTCTTTTTATACAAAGTATTTTTTGACTGCATCAGCATTCACAGGATGCGGGAGTTCATCACCGTCCATGGTTGTGAGAGTCATAGCACCGCCAGAAAAGCTTCTTTTGACGATGTATGAGCCTTCGTAATTAGGAGTCCATTTGCCCCTAGAATCTGGTTGAAAAGACAGAATCTTTTTAAGCACGAGGTCGCCTTCTTGGAATTCACGAGGTCAAACCTTTTTGTCAAAGGCTTTCTTCATCCTTCTTTGATATAATTGTCCATGACACAGAGCGGTCAGACGCTTTTCTTCGATTAAGTTCAGCTGACCGTATCTGCTTTGACACCATTCGGGCCTCAGATAACTTAGTTTCTATGAGAACTCTCATTGACGGAATCTCAACTTCTATGGGGAGCACTGCTTCCATGCTGTATACTAGAGAAAAAGGAGTTGCCCCTGTAGAAGTACGTACTGAGATACGATACCCATGTAGAGCAAATGGCAACATTTCGTGCCAGTCTTTGTAGGTGATGACCATCTTTTGGACGATCTTTTTGATGTTCTTGTTGGCAGCTTCCACGGCGCCGTTCATCTTTGGTCGGTAAGGAGATGAGTTATGATGCTCTATCTTGAATTCCTCACACAGTTCTTTCATCATTTTGTTATTCAAGTTCGATCCATTGTCTATAATGATCTTACTTGGAACTCCATATCGGCAAATGAGGTTGTTCTTGATGAACCTCACAACCACTTGTCTTGTAACGTTGGCGTAAGATGCTACTTCGACCCATTTGGTGAAGTAATCAATAGCCACTAAAATGAAGCGATGTCTGTTGGACGCTTTTGGTTCGATCATCCCAATCATGTCGATGCCCCACATGGAGAAATGCCACAGAGAGGAGAGAACGTTGAGTAGAGTCGGTGGCACATGGATCTTATCTGTGTAGATCTGGCACTTGTGACATCTCTTGACGTGTTTACAGCAATCGGATTCCATTGTTATCCAATAGTATCATGCTCTGAAGATCTTTATGGACATTGCATGCCCATTTGAATGGGTTCCAAAGGACCCTTCATGCACTTCGTGAATTATCATGTCTGCTTCGTGTCTATCCACGCATCTGAGCAGGACCATGTCGAACTTTCTTTTGTATAGCACATCTTCATTCAGGAAGAAATTTCTAGAAAGCCTCCTTAGAGTTTTCCTATCTTTGTGCGATTCCCCGAGTCGGTACTCCTGAGTTTGAAGGAAGCGCTTGATGTCGTGGAACCACAGTTTATCATCGATGACTGCTTTAGTTGCAAACACATATGCAGGTCTTTCAAGGCGTCTGATGCTGGTTTTAGGCATATCGTTCCAATATTTGACTTTGAACATAGAAGATAGAGTATCCAAGGCGTCTGCCATTCGATTATGATCTCCAGGAATATCATGCAATTCAACTTTGTTGAAGAAAGTCAACAAACGTCTTGCATAATATCTGTAGGGAATCAAACTAAGATAATGAGTTTCATACTTGTCTTTGATTTGATTGATCACAAGGGCTGAATCTCCATATATGTCAAGGATCTTGATCCTTAAGTCGATGGCTTCTTTGATACATATGATACAAGCTTCATATTCTGCGATGTTGTTGGTGCAATCAAATAGTAATCTGGCGGAAAACGGGATATGAGAACCCTCGGGAGTGATGATGACTGCCCCAATTCCATTACCAAACGTTAACAACTCCATCAAAGATTAAGCCCCATGTAGATTCTGGATCAGGACCCTCTTCATGTAATGGTTCGTCACAATCTTTCATTTTTAAGTACATAACATCCTCATCAAGGAAGTCAAACTTGAGAGATTGGTATTCGTTGATCGGTTGATAAGCCAAGTCATCGGCGAGAATGCCTCCTTTGACCGTTTTTTGAGCACGGTACTGGATGTCATATTCAGATAATAGCATCTGCCATCGAGCGATTCTTCCTGTTAAGGCGGGCTTTTCAAAGACGTACTTGATTGGATCCATTTTGGAGATTAACCAAGTTGTGTGATTGATCATGTACTGGAGGAGACGTTTCGAAGCCCACACCAAAGCACGACATGTTTTCTCAAGCATGGAGCATGGAGTAACGAGTTTCACAATCTGTGAACTTTTTACTCAAGTAGTAGATGGCATGCTCTTTCTTACCGGTTTCATCTTGCTGTCCAAGTACGCAGCCCATGGAATCTTCTAACACAGTAAGGTACATGATTAATGGTCTTCCTTCGATTGGAGGATTCAATATTGGAGGTTCTGACAGGTATTCCTTGATACTGTCAAAAGCTCTTTGGAAATCTTCTGTCCACACAACCTCTTGATTTTTGCGGAGAAGCTTGAATATTGGTCCACAAGTAGCAGTCATTTGAGAGATAAATCTGGAGATGTAATTCAACCGTCCAAGAAATCCTCTTACTTGCTTTTCTGTATGTGGCGTTAGGAATTTCTTGAATAGCCTTGACTTTGTCAGGGTCAACTTCAATACCTCTTTGACTGACGATGAAACCTAGGAGTTTTCCAGATCTTACCCCAAAGGTGCATTTGTTAGGATTAAGGCAAAGCTGAAATTTTCTTAGTCGTTGAAACAACTTCAAGAGATATTCTATATGCTCTTCTTCAGTGTCAGACTTTGCTATCATGTCGTCCACGTAGACTTCGATCTCTTTGTGCATCATGTCATGAAAGAGAGTAGTCATCGCCCTTTGGTAAGTTACGCCTGCATTCTTTAATCCAAATGACATTACTTTGTAGCAAAATGTGCCCCATGGCGTGATGAAAGATGTCTTCTCCATGTCTTTGGGAGCCATTCTGATCTGATTATAGCCAGAGAAACCATCCATGAAGGAAAAGACATTGAACTTTGCAGTGTTATCCACTAGCATGTCGATATGCGGTAGTGGGAAATCATCTTTTGGACTAGCTTTTTCAAGTCCCGGTAGTCAACACACATTCTGACCTTTCCGTCTTTCTTTGAGACAGGCACTATGTTGGCTAGCCATTGAGGATATTCATAGGCGACGAGGAAACCTGCGTCGAGCTGCTTTTGAACCTCCTTTTTGATTTTGTTGGCCATATCTGGGTGAACTCTTCTCAGTCTTTGTTTAACTGGCGGACACTCCCGGTTTTAATGGCAAGTGATGCTCCACGATGCTGGTATCTAAACCTGGCATGTCTTGGTAAGACCAAGCAAATACATCAACATATTATATGAGAAGATCTATCAGTTTTCCCTTGACGTTGCTGTCGAGTAGAGCTCCGATGTTTACTTCTTTTTTGTCTTCCTCAAAACCTAAGTTGATTGCTTCCAAAGGCTCTTGGTGAGGCTGAATGATTCTTTCCTCGTGCTTAAGTAATCGGGAAATCTCATCCGGGATCTCTTCTTCAACTTCTTCCTCAGCGTCAGACACAGGGAATTCAAAGTTGAGAGAGAGCGTAGAGTTATTACGTTCAATGGATTTGTCCATTTGTTAATCTGCATGTTTGATTTATGTTTAATTGATGATTTTTTTTAGAAAAAGTTAATGTGAAAGTGTATGCAAATTATTATTTATTTTTTTGAAGATGCTTGTTTTTATTAGTTTTTTAGGATTACCATTTCCAGAAAAGGGTAAAAAAACGGAAAAACAAACACAATATGTGGAATCAAAACAACGCTTTTATTTATGATTCACAATATGAAACAGGGCCCTAAATACAAACTCATTTGTCTTGGGCAAGACAAAGAGAAATTATTTAAAATCTAAACCCTATAAAACATCTCTCTACCTTGGGCGAGGCGAGAGTTCAAAACAAAAGAAAGATAAACTACTTAGAACTATGAACATCAGTCTGAACTTTAACAGGCTTCCAATAGTGGCGAACTCCTTGGAAGTCTAGATATTCGGGTAGTTTTCCTTTTGGTTTATTTCTTATGTAGAATTTGATCGTTGGTCGAACAAGCTTTGAAGACTCTGGTCGGTTGACCTTGCCTTTTGTGCTGCTGAAGCGATCTTCTTCTGCTTGATTGACAGGTCAAGGAGCATAGAATGCAGCATATGTGCTTTCAAGTGGCATGTATTCTAGATTCTTGGGATGTTCTTCCCAATCTTCTGGGTGAAGTGACTCATTGTTTGCGATGCTTTCCAACTCGTTTCCAGAATTGTCTTCCTGATCTTCTTCGTTAATTGCATTGACATGGTGATAGTCAAAATCTGGCTTAACATCCTCGGCAGGCGTATTAAAGCAGAGATTTTCATTTGGGATCTCAATTTGATGATGAGATCGAGAAGATGTGTATGACTCTTCTGGTTGACTGGGATACTCAAGAGGATCGTCCCAACCAGTTGGTTGGATGTCTTCAATTCTGATTCTTGAGCTTTCAGGTGCAGTGTATCTTACCATGAAGTCAAACTTTCCACTTGGTTCTCCCAAGGTATCCCAAACTTCAGATGGGATAGGTGGAATTTCATTCTTATTCTTTTGTAGGAACATGCCTTTGAATTGGTCTGTAGGAGGATAGAACGGCGCGTGCGATTCTTCCTGGGACACATACTCAGAGTCATTAAGATAAGTGCTCCACTCTTCGGATTCAGAGAGGTTGTCTTCATTACCTTCATCGATAAGAACATTGACCTCTTGAGGAGTAGGGTTTAAGAAACCTGCGTTGTGGAATACTTCTTTGATTGGACGAAGAGTTTCATCCTTTTCATTGGCTTTTGGAAATACTAGAGAAAATCCAAGCCCTGTTTTAGTTTCGTTGTTGACAGGATTTATTACTTGTCCCCAACCTGCGGCATTACCGTCTTTCACTATCTACGCTGCTTCTTTGTAAGAGGAGATAGACGATCTGTTTTTCTTTACAGATTCACCTTCTAACGAGAGTCCTTGGAACTGTGTCCCTTCAACATCATCGACAGTGATGAAAGAAAAAGTGGACAAATGGCTTACTAGTAAATCTTGTTCACCGATAATGGTTACTAGCTTCCCATTTGTCGTAAATTTCAGTTTTTGGTGGAGCGTGGATGTCACTGCTCTTGCTTCATGTATCCAAGGTCGTCCTAGAAAACAACTGTAAGTAACTGGCACGTCCATGACCTGGAAGGTAATTTGGAAAGTATGTGGACCAGTCGTCATTGGAAGGTCGACTTCCCCAATAACGGATTTCCTTGATCCATCGAAGGCTTTGACTATTATATCATTAGATTTCATGGACGTTCCTTTGTAAGATAAACGAGCAAGGGTCGTTTTTGGCATTACATTCAAGGATGAGCCAGTGTCCACTAGCACGTTAGATAGAGGTCTGATTGGCAATTCATAGAGATATGTAGATCAAGATTGTGATCTCTTCCCTCCTCTAGGAGTTCTTCATCACTGAAGCTTAAATTGTTGCAAGTTGTTATATTGCCCACAATTCCACCAAATTGATCTGTAGTCAGGTCGTGATCTACGTAAGCTTGATCTAACACTTTCATCAAGGCTTCTCAGTGGGCTTCGAAATTCAGAAGTAAAGAGAGTATTGAGATTTTGGAGGGAGTCTGCATCAGTTGATCTACAACTCTGTACTCACTCTTCTTAATCAGCTTTAGAATCTCGTCGAAGTCTGAATTAACGTTGGTTCCATCAGACGGACAAACGTTTATGTCTGGATTACCAACAAGAATTCCCATAGGATTCTCGGGAGGTGTATCAACAGGATTTTGTCCAACAGCGGGAGCAATGAGTTGCTTTGGTGGCAACGGGGTATACACACGTCCACTTCGCGTTACTCGCCCTATTTCAGCGATGTTAACTACGGCTAAAAGAGTTGGTATGGGTTTCTCCTTCCCATCTTCTATCATAATTGTGTTGTATTGATAGGGAATTGCTTTGTTAGAGTTGTAAGGAACAGGACCAGGTAAACATATTACCAAAGGAGAGTCTAGAACTCTTGGACCGTTGTACTCAACTTCTACACACTTGGGCATATGGAAGTAAGGGATAATGACGTTTACTTCGGGAATTTCTGAGTTGGTATCTGAGACTAAAAGTTCATGCGGATAATACCCTACCATATTTACGTCATAATCGTTCTTGTTTCTGAAGATCTGAATGTCGCCAATGTCTATTAATCGTTGAAGTTCTACTCTCACAGTTGGACATCCTCGAAAATCCATGAAGCAGATTCCGCAGGCTGTGTAGTCATGTTTAGCAAAGGCGCCCATTGTGCTGAATGTAGCGTGGAGCTGTACCAAGCTTTATCTTATCATATTTATGTTGGTGACAAGATACCGATCTGTATTTCTTAGTATCAAATTCACGGTATGTCCACTATGATTTGGAAGTGGATTTGCTTGCACATTTGGATTTGCATTCCTGAAGGAGAGAAGATTATCCCTTACTAACCTTTGAACTTCGGCTTTTAGTGCTATGTAGTGTTCGAGATCATGACCCCGGTGCCCCTTGATGAAAAGGGCAAGACACATCTGCTTTGTACCACCAAGGTAACTTGTTTGGTACCGGAGGTGGTAATCTTGTTTGCACAAGATTTCTTTCTATCAAGGCAGGATATAATTCCAGGTAAGTCATCGTAATTGGATCAAACTGCGAGATTCGAGGAGTACGATTCTGATTGTTGTTGAATTGTTGAGCCCGTTGTCGAGGCTGTTGATTTTGCTGAAATTGCAGGGTAATTCCCATGTTTGAATTTGTATTAACAACTGGTGCTATTGTGGCTACCTGTTGTCAGTGACTGACATTTTCCCTTGGTTTCCCTCGGGATACCATTCTAATGTCATGTTCTTTCTTCTTCGGGAAACCAGTTCTGACTCTCTTGGTTCCGCTTGAAGACCCCATTTCTTTGGTTAAGCGTCCTGTTCGGACTCCTTCTTCTAGTCGCATCCCCATGCTTACCATTTTGGTGAAATCTCCGGGAGCACTGGCGACCATACGTTCATAGTAGAATGGGCCAAGAGTGTTCAGGAAAACCTTGGTCATTTCTTTTTCTTCTAACGGTGGATTAACTTGGGCAGCAATTTCCTTCCAACGTTGGGCGTATTCTTTGAAAGTCTCTTTTTCCTTTTGAGACATAGAACGAAGTTGATCTCAATCTGGAGCCATGTCCAAATTGAATTTGTACTGTTGGACAAAGGCTTCACCTAGGTCATTGAATGTCTAGATATTTGCACTATCTAATCCCATGTACCACTTCAGTACGGCACCGGTGAGACTGTCTTGGAAATAGTGAATGAGCAATTGGTGATTGTCATTATATGTAGACATCTTCCTAGCGTACATTTTAAGATGACTCTGTAGGAAGGAGTTTCCTCTATATTTTTCAAAGTCGGGGACTTTGAACTTAGCGGGTATCCTTACGCGAGGAACTAGGCATAGATCGTGGGCGTTCTTCCCAAATAATTCCTTTCCACGGATTGTTTTGATCTCAAGCTGCATCTTATGGAATTGTTCCTGGAGATTTTCCATTTGGCCACGAGGATTCGTGTTGTCGCCTAGGTTATGATAGACTTCTTCGTCTGTAGTAGCGTGAACTACAGAAGCTGAGTTTGTCATGATCGGTTGAGAAGCCGTCATAGTGACTTGCGAAAAAGTTACTCCGTGCTGCGGAGTAAATGCCGAGTTCTGTAAGGTAGGAACCTCAATCGTGGTTGTCTGTACCTCAGAAGTGGGTTGACAAAATCCAATGCCGAAATTGAAAGGCATGCCCCATGGATAACCTTCTGGCATACTGAAGAGAGGATTATTGATTGCAACAGATGAAACTGGAGTAGTAGTGATCTCTGAAATCATCGCTTGATTCTGACTGTTTAATGTTGTTTGCTGATTTTGTGTAGTTGTCAACGAACTTACCAAAGAAATGAGTCTCTTCACCTCTTCCTAAAGTGTTGTCACTGTGCCACGAAGCTCAACATTTTCTTGCTCAAAATCTTCCATTGCTTTTTTCCTATTTGCACGAGTATTGTATCTGCGAGTTGACTGTGGACGTAGTCGAGAAACTCTAAGACGCGACAGCTTGACGATCTTTCTCTCTGGAAAAAATTCCAAAAGATAAGACTCTAAATAACAAACTCGAGATGAAAAGTATGATGCATGATTATGAATGCAAAGAGAAAAGAATTTCCAAAGAATTTACGCTAAAAGAGAAATTTCTATTAAACATTTGGATGGAAAACTCTTATTTTATTAATATTGAAAGAAGATTACAACAATATTTTTGGAGCATAGCTCTTACAATGATAAAATAAAGCTAAAACTAATTAATCGTCTTCGTCTAATGAAGAACCAAATGCTTGATGTAGCTTTAACTTCAGGATTTCTTTCCCATAGTAAGCTTTCAGTTCAGCTTTCTCGGCTTTTAGCTTGTTAATGACTTTCTTCCAATCGTCAGGAACAAGATTGCTAGTTGTCATTTCTTCAAGCTTTCTTTTCCTTTCTTTGATGTATCTTTTGATCGCGTTATCTTTCCGGCGAATCTTCTCATCTTTCTCCATGAGCCATTCATCCTGGAAGTAGAGCGTTTTTTCATGATCTTTGACCTGCTTCTTAAGCTTCTCATTTTCAAAGTCAGTCTTAAGAAACTTGTCTTCCAAAGCTTCTTTCTCCAGCCTCATCTTAGCCAAAGCTTCTTGGTATTCTCCCATAGTCTCAACGGGAATGGTGGTCGATTTAGATACCACTCGGAAAAAGGGTTCTTCATAAGCATAAGGCATTCGAAATTCCTTCGCTCTTTTCTTTACCCAAGAAGTGTAGATTTCCATGGCTACACAATTCTTTGCATTACCCTTTTCTTTCCTTCGAATGTGATGCCAAGCTCTTATCATTCTGGCTTTCAAACCTTGGGAATCTTCCCCTTCATGATAAAAGTAATTCTCTACTGTAAAACCAAGAGGTTTATTGGAATTTGCGTATTCGAGTTGACGTCTCGCCAAGAATGGGTTGTAGTTGATTCCTCCTTTCGTACCAATGAGAGGTACGTTGGCAAACTCTCCACAACTTTCAATGATTTCCATCTCATTGTTTGCCAAGGTATACCAATGGATATCGTCGTTAGTAAGAGACATGAGTCTTCGAGACCAATGCCAACCGTTTTTGTTCTCGCGGAAGATAAGAGACTTAGGCAGGTGTGAGACAATCCATTTGAATAATAGAGGTACACAACACACAATAGTTCCATCTCCTTGATGATTCCTATGATGAATGGAGAAATACGTGTCACCAAGCAAAGTGGGAACAGGATTTCCAATCAGAAAGATCCTTATGGCATTGATATCAACAAAAACTTGGAACATTGGGAAACAACACCAATCCATAGATGAGCAAAGCTAAAACAGCTTCAAAGGATACCATCCTACCGGCTTTAGAAAATTTAAAAGCCTTCTCCATTAGGAACTTTGGAGTTAGTCCTAAGAGTTTTCCTTTGGTAGTTAGGTTTTTTTCTATCTCAGATTTCCTTAAGTGAGTCATTGTTGCAATGACTGGTGGCTTAGGAATGGCTTCCAAACCATTGAAAGGCACCTTGTCTGATACTGAGACGCCTAGGATGTGTGTGTACTCTTCCAAAGTAGGCATCAACTAATAATCAGGGAAAGTGAAACAGCGATAGACTGGATCATAAAATTGAATCAAAGTTTTGAGAAGTTCTTCATCAACGTTAGTGTTCAGGACAGTTAAAAGAGTTCCATAGCGTTTTCTGAAATCCGAGGGATCTTCTACCAAGGATGCTAACTCTTTTAACTTTCCTACATCAGGAATTCTAAAACTGTATTTCTTGGTAAATCTTCTCCTGATGTCCATCACTCTAACCTAAAATGTTTACAAAGAAAAATCTCTAAATTCTTTGGAAATGGGAAGAGAAATGAAGTTTTTGAATGAATGCCACAGAGATACAAACATGGTTAGTGGTTATACACACGTTCAAGTGTTTGAAGTCACGAGCATGAGGCCAATGATAAGAACCAAACGTGGGTAAGTTCTACGGGGTTATTCATCTGTGAAACATGTTCTACTGATAATACAGGTTCAACGCTTCTCTTTGAAATATTATCAGATTTGTTGAATACTCGAAGTCCAATAGTATTTTTCAAGAAAAACTCGCCTGATCGTAGTCTCGCATGACAACTATTCCAAGCTCACACCGGAATAGCTTCTGCACTACATACTAAATGGCCAGGATGGGTTATGTGTTCTACAGCCACTCAGCTTCGTTAGTTCTCTCGAAAGCAAAATGTCTTTGCAAATACTTGCTAAACACCAATACTCCCAAGACAACCTCCACCGAGAGAGGGATCTCAAATTAACTTAGTAAGTAATGAAACTTCCCACAAGTTAATAGGACTATACCCCCACCTAGATCTTAAAATGTTTCTTAAATCCGGGTTAGGATTTCTTTCCATCAGATGAAATCGCGAAAACACACAATAAAGAAAAACAAACATATGCACATATGAAAGCTTAACCCCTTTTTTTTCTTTTTGAAAACAAAAAAGCTTGGTGCTCTTGAGCAGATTCACAATTTTTTTGAAAATAAAAGTTTAGTGTACTCCCCAGCAGAGTCGCCATTTTTTCTGTTCGTGTTAAAAAGTGACGCGCAAGGGAATCGAATCTGAATTCGAATTCTCTGGCTCAAAACGATTTGCTCTTTTGATTTGTTTATAAAGATGTCGCGAGCATCAAGCTTTATTGTTTCCAAGACAAGAAAAATGAGATGAAAAAGGGGAAAGCTGCAATACCCTCAATTGATATGATATGCATTACGACTAGCGTGAACTAGACGCAACGCATTGGGGAGATTCCGGGCAAGGGGGTTTGTTATATAAAGGGAATAGATGTGGCATCCTAAATATATATAGTAATCTATAGCTTTATATATGAATAGTTTGATATGTTTGTGTGTTTTAATTTGATATTTCTATTTTTGGGAAAGTTTCTCCTTTGGATTTTAAGAAAGGTAGATTTTGTGGAATCCTAGGTTTTGTTATTATTGTGCTCGCAAAGTTCATTGGGATCTTCTGCATACATATCCCTTAATAGGAATCAGAGAATTTGTAGCTCAGATCTAAGGGAGCTATGGTTTTGTTTGGTTTGAGGGAGAAAGAAGTATGCTCGCCAAGGATGAGACCTTGTGCCTACTTATGCTAGTGGAAGCAACGAGATGTTATTAAGAGACAAAGACGAATGTCATCTTCATGAAAAATGTATCTAATCTATTTCATAACATACATTTTGAAGGTTTGATTGATTGAATCTTTCATCGTAAGTTATAGGTGTTTTGCTTGAGTGTACAAGCGTTACCACTTACGAGTTAAGAAAGATGTTTGAAGAAGATGATTGAATCTTTTTAATTGTAAGCATTGGGTGTTTTGCTTGAGTGTACAAGCGTTACCACTTACAGTTAAAAGATGTTTTGTTTGAAAAGAGTGTGATTTGAAAAGAGTTTGATTGTATGTGATGTTATAGATGAGATACTTCTTCCATAGAGATGATAAATGTCTAAATCTCTTAGGAGAAATTCATTAGATTAGGGGGATGCTTTTAAGAAGCCCGTGGGTCCTTGTATTGTAAGCCCAAGAGAAGGCATTTCGAGGGTCATCGAGGGTCCTTGTATTATTAGCCCAAGAGAAGGCATTCTGAGGGTCATCGAGGGTCCTTGTATGAAGCTCAAGAGGAAGCTATAAGGTATGGCTGGCTTTTGCTTTAAGAGTGGTTTCACTAGGAAACCATCCTCTTAGGATTCAAGAGTGATTTCACCGGGAAATCATCCTCTTAGGGTTCTATCCTAGCGCGGGTGATTCTTTGTATTGGAAGCCCAATAGGAGGCTATTAAGAGATTTCCAGGTCTCTTTCTTGTTTGATGCCCAAGAGAAGGCTAAACTCAACGAGGGAGTTCTTTTGAATGAAGCCCAAGAGGAGGCTAACTCAGCAGGGGAGTGTTGTCTTATACGAAGCCTAAGAGGAGGCTAAACTCAGTAAATGAGTTTTCTTATATGAAGCCTAAGAGGAGGCTAACTCAATAAATGAGTTATCTTGTACAAAGCCAAAGAAGAGGCTATAGGGAAACCTAGTTGTTAGGCTAATTGTTATGTTATAACTGAACAGTTATATAAACAAGTGTGTGATGTGTATTCACATGAGTTTATGAAGGAAATATAAACAAGTGTATAAAACAAGCATTTAAAGCAAGTGTAACTTGAATATATACAAGGTTTCGGATGTGTACAAGGGAATGAATATGTACATGAAGGGGGTGTTTATGTACAAGGAAATGAATATGTACATAGGAGGGTTGAGACTTACACCGTGAGGGAGGCCCATTGGTTTAAGAGCAGTTTCACCGGGAATAATACTTCTCTTAATACCAATGGAATCGATGTATAAACAAGCGGAAGAAAACAAACAAACGAAGTTTGTTTATGCTTGAATATTTACAAAGATGATTGTATGTGCACAAGGAAATGAATATGTACACGAAAGGGTGGTTATGTACAAGGAAATGAATATGTACATAGGAGGGTTGGGACTTACACCGTGAGGGAGGCCCATGATCAATTAAGAAATTCGAGGAAAAAACTGGTTCAGTTTTATCTTCAAATCGAGTCGATCATGGAAAAAGGTGTGTAAGTTTATTGAAAGGTTTTTGAAAAGGTTTTGAAAATGATTTTGAAAAGTGAAGGATATTCACAAGAAGTTTTGAAAAAGATTTAAGTTTGAAAGTTGGAAAGAACACATTTTTGTAAGTATTAAAATACTTAAACAGTCTCATTTTTAACTTAATAAAAATATAATCAAAAGAAAATATTTTTGGATTTTTTTGACATAATCATAAAATAGGTATATTAAATGACAAGTGTGCAAAAAATCATCTCAAAATGAAAAGTTTTGATTGGTTTTTGAAAATGTTGAAGTTTGATAGAAAATGTGAAGAAAACAAGTAGTAAAAATTTGATTTTGGTCCAAAAGAGGTTTGAACTCAGGACCTTTGGCTTAGAAGTGAAAAGCTTTACCATTGAGCCATGTGCTTGACTTGTCATTTACACGCCTCCATTTGATTATATTAAAAAAACAAGTTTTGAAAATGTTTGAAAATAGTGAAAATGGAAGGTTTTGAAAAAGAAAAAGGTCCCAAGGGGATTCGAACAATGGGCCTATGGCATGGCAAGCACATGAAAAGCGCGCTGACTACCATTGGGGTGGCGATACATCTGTTTATTTATTTCACTTTAATTAATAATATTATAAACAAATTATTTGAATTTGAAAAAACAAACAGAAAGAACGCGCGCATGAACATCATCTTCTCCAACCTTCATCAATCCATGGATTCTTCATTTCTCAATGAAATTAAAAGTTGTAAACATCAAACTTGCTTGTTTTGAACCCAGGAATATGATGGTGGTGTTTAATTTCATTTATTTTGAACTTAAGATGATTAATTTTGAACGATAACAGATGAACCCTAATTCTAAGAATCAATATGAAATCGTGTATGGATCATGATTTGTGAAATTGATTGAGGGCTATCATTTTGTATGAGTGCAAAAACAAGATGGCCAAGCAATTTTTCATCTGTAATGCACAAATCATAGAGTTCAAAATTTGAGCAACTTACCTCTTCGAACTGAAATCGAATTCTCAGTTAGAGTGTTTCCAGAAGTTGTTTGATGATTGTTATAGCTTCACTGGACCCTATGGAAGGTATCTGGATGCTTAGCTTGAATTGAAATGGCTTGGATCGTTCCACCCAAGTCCAACTGCAGCCACTTGGAGTGAGTTTAGAATTTGGTATTGAAGATGTTACAGTTCAATGATGAGTACTTGGATCACTCTTATGAAGTGTATGGAAGGTATTTGAAGTGAAAAATTGAGATATGCACGAGTGGAATGGAAGTTTGGATGTTAAGGCTCAAAATTGCAATTTATGGAGTTTGGAGACAATTCTAAATTTGGATAGTTTTTCTGGTGGTTTTAAGTTTTAAACAACTTCTAAATGATGTTTAGAACATATTAGAAACTTAAGTTTGCTTAGATTTTGCAAGGTTTTGAAGATTGCAAAATTTCCCTCTTTGAACTTTGAAACTTGGAATTTAAGAAAGAAAGAAGGAAAGCTTGATTATGATAGCTTTGGTGTAGTTTCAAGATGAAGAAATGACCTCTATTTATAGGCCAAGAAATATGAATGACAAGGCAAGGTTATCATTGAGAGAGCTTTGCAACTTGCTTAAGTGGTAAGAAGGAATCTTTTGCATTTAATGCAAAAGTTACTTTCTAACCATGGTTAAAAATTTCCTTTGATTCAATCCTCTTCTCAATCATGCATAACTGATATTTATGAGTTATAATCTATCTCTAAGTGATGACAAGGCTTCTAGAAGAGAGATTTATGAAAAATGACTTATAATTTTGAAGCATGATCTTGGAATTTCATGGTTTTGGAGCTCTATGTATCAAAATCAAAAGCCTAGCTAGACAAAGTTTTTTTGCAAGTTCTTGGACATTTTGGAAAGCTTGTAACAAGGTCTACAACTTTCATGTTTTGAGTTTTTTCTGAATCCAAATGGATCTAGGTGAAAAATGACCTAGAAAGTGAGGAAAAATCATTTTTCTTAACACTTGAAAATTTTTCTAAGTGTTAGAAAAAATTCAAATCATTTTTCTTGATTTTTTATGATCTTGATGGATTATTTGAAATGTTTTTATGATTAAAAAAGTTTAGTCTTGAAAAAGTTGACCAAAAGTCAAAGTTTGACTTTTTTGAGTAGATGAATTTTCAATAGATGGTTCAGAATTTGTCTGGTGAACAAACATGGACTTTGCAATGTTTTGAACCTAGAAATTAGGTCAAGATGTTGCATTGAAGATGTTAAGATCAATCTTCAAGAAAATAGGTCATCCATTGAGCAGAAAGTCAATGATTCACTATCTTCGATCAAAACCCTAATTGGTCGATTCATGGTAGATCATGAGAAAAGGTTGGGAATCTGAAGATCAAATGTTGATGATTGATTAAGATAGATCAATTGAGGTGAGTGGAGACTCAAAACCTAATTGATCATATCTTGAACAGATGAAATTTTGATGAAACCCTAACTTTGACTTTAGGAACACACGCACGATCTATCCTATTCTGAAACTGTTAGTGATGCAGTGATGCAAATGTAAGGTGGTATCTTAGATCAAAAATTGGGGTATGAAAACCACCATCTAAAATACAGTAGGATGGTTCACTTACAATATCTACACATTACATTGCTACATCAATCCCCAAGCGGTAGCAGATCAATTTTCCATATTCTCGTTACATTAGTCCCCGAGCAGTAGCGAGATAACTATCGACTTATTGTGTCAGTCTCAGAGTAATAATAAGTTATTCAAGACCACATCATTCCCCAACAAAGGTTTATTTCCTCAATACGATTCACAAGATTTAATTCCCCCAGATAAATTCCATCCCCAACTGAATGTTATCCCAAGGATTATCATCCCCCAGTAGAATCAGTGTCTAGGCCCAAAACTTGGTCAAATAGTGCATCAGAGGAATATACATCTCTTTTATTCCCAGTCAGGATCCTTAATGGTCATTTCTCCAACCCCAAGCAAAAGCCAAAGATCCCCAGCAAAAAGTTCTCAGCTTCTTCAAGATGGATATGTTTTGAAATACCATAACATCTACATTCATACATCATCTAAAAAAGTCATAACTTGTACATAAATCATTCTCGTTTATTTCGAGAGCATCATTACACATTGTATGCATCATGACGTGCATAAAGATAACCTTATCCTTCCCGGTTAAATTCGTAAACAGGCGAAAGTTATCAGTGTTAGAACATAGTTTGGTTCTAATCATATCTTAGAGTTTTGGTGATAACAAGTGAAATTAATTTTGTATAGTAAATATGATACTCTAATAAGCATTGTTTTCATTTCAGATGATGTTCTGACTCAAGCACTCTAAAAAGTGAAATATCAAATTATGCTGAGCAGATAAAGGATTAGAAGTTCTAAAGATGAAAGTAACTTCTCAACACACACGCTAAAAGCAACTTCTAATAGAAGCATGCTAACGCAAATTCTGATAGAAGCATGCTAACACAAATTTTGATAGAAGCATGCTAACGCAAACTCTGATAGAAGCAAGTTAAAGCAACCTCTGTTAGAACATAAGATAACAAAGGCTTACAGAAGATAAAGAAAAATGAGTTATCAAGACGTCATCTTCTAAGACAAGTTCTGCTACAATACCGTTAATTTATTAAAACTAAGACGGTTGAAGTACTCTAGTGGAACAAAGTTCGAGGTACAAGGAAAACACAAAGTACAAACAGACAAGCAACATTAATTGTCGTATCTTTGTTCAAGACACGCAACGGAAAAATTCGGAAGCTATATATAAGTTCAAGCATTCAAAAGAATAACCAATGTGTTGTCATTAGAAAACTTACGCTGAACAAAAATAAAAAAGAAATACTTTGAGTATCATTGTTGTATTGAGCTTAAACATAGTGTAAAACATCAAAGTTGTGATAAAGCTTTTTAGAAGCAAACTAATACACTGTCAGAAGTTACTTTTGTAATTGTTCCTTGAGAGACCAGTTAGGTCAGATTTCTCAAGAGGGCTAGGATTAGAGAGTCTTAGAGGTGTTAGTCACTTGCAGTTGACTTGTGCACTATATTGTTAGTCACGACAGTTGGTTGTGCAATTGTAATCAGTTTTTATTATAGTGGATTAAGTCCTCACTGAGAGAGGCAAAATCACTTTGGTGGGTGAACTGGAGTAGTTTGAGATTCAAACGAACCAGGATAAAAATGACTCTGTTTTAATATTGTTGTTACGCTAGAAAAAGAAAAAGAGGAAAAAACTTATTCACCCCCCCCTTCTAAGTGTTTTCTTAACCTTCAATTAGCATCAGAGCTCTTGGTTTCTGGGTGCAAACACTTAACCATGTCAGAAAAAGATCCAGAAGGAAAACACTATGGCAACTGATCAAAACAACAACACAAAACCTCCTGTCTTTGATGGAGAAGATTTTGAATACTGGAAAGATAGACTAGAAAGTTTCTTTATAGGCTATGATCCTGACTTATGGGATATGGTCTTAGATGGATACACACATCCGATAGTCAAAGAAGGAAACAAGATTGACAGAAAGACAGTGGATAAGCAGCAGAAAAAAGATTTCAAAAATCACCATAAAGGCAGAAATATCCTGCTAAATGCCATTTCAAAAATGGAGTATGAGAAGATCACAAAGAGAGATACTGCACATGACATTTTTTAGTCTCTCGAAATGTCTCATGAAGGAAATGCCTAAGTAAAAGAAACTAAAGCTTTGTCTCTCATCCATAAGTACGAAGCCTTTGGGATGGAAGAAAATGAGTCCATTGAAACAATGTTCTCAAGATTCCAAACTCTGATGCTGGCATGAGAGTTCTGAACAAAGGATACACCAAAGCAGACCACGTCAAGAAGATCATCATAAGTTTACCTAGAAGATGGACACCAATGGTGACTGCATTCAAAGTTTCAAAAGATTTGAATCATGTATCTCTAGAAGAACTTATCAGTGCTTAAGAAGTCACGAGATAGAACTTGATGAATATGAGCCCCAAAATAAAGGTAAGTTTGTTGCCCTTAAATCTACTAAAAAATATGAAACGAATGCTTCTCAGGCTGAAGAAGGAAGCTTTGAAGACTCTGCATCAGAAGAAGATGAGTTATCTCTTCTTTCTAGAAGGATCAACTAGATGTGGAAGCACAGACAAAAGATGTTTAGAAACTACACAAGATCAGAAGATAGAGGAGAATCTTCTATACATAAGAAGTCTAGAAAAAGAGATATCATTTGTTATGAATGTAAAGAACCAGGACACTTCTGAAGTGATTGTCCTAAGCTGTAAATAGAAAATCCAGAGAAAAAGTTTGGAAGAAAGAAAGGTATGATGGCCACCTTGGATGATTCAGAATCTTCTAAAGCTGAATCTGACTCAGAAGATGAACACGCCAACTTAGCCTTTATGGCTACCACAACAGATGACTCTGTCTCTAAATTAGAATCTGAAGAGGTATTCTCTAAATTTACTAGAGCTGAACTTGTAGATAGTTTATCAGAACTTCTTGAAAACCCCAATCAACTCAAAATCAAATACAAGAAACTCAAAAAGAGTCTTGCATCTGAATTTGAGCAACTTAAAGCAGAAAACTCTGAACTAAAAGAAAATAATGTTAAACTCAAACAGGAATTTCAAAAAGTTTCTAGTTTAGATACGGCTTCGAGTTCGAAAGATATTCTTAAAGAATATGACTCTAGTTTTCAGAAATTTCTTGCTAAAAGCATAGATAGAAGCAAAATGGCTTCAATAATCTATGGTGTTAGTGGAAACAACAGAAGAGGAATTGGATATAAAACTCCCAAAGGGAAAGAAACATATCAACCTAAACCTATTGTTGAAATGGTTATCACATATAAACCACTGCACAAACAATTTAGTTTTGGTCACACACATGATATCAACTATACATCTTATTCTAAAAATTTTCATGCTAAACCAACATTCAAACAGAACTTTAGAAAATCTAACCAAAAAGGACCCAAAAAGGACCCAAAAAGATATGGGTACCTAATGAGAAAATAATATATGTTACAGATGTCCTTAATAGCAAAGTTGAAACACTAGTCATGGTACCTATACTCTGGATGCTCATGACACATGACGGGAAGAAAGTCTATGTTCCAAAGTCTAGAGCTTAAATCTGGAGGAGATGTAAAGTTTGGAGGTAACCATAAAGGAAAAATTATTGGTTCTGGAACCATTGGAAACAGTAACCTCCCTTCTATATCTAATGTTCTGTTAGTAGAAGGATTAACGCATAACTTATTGTCCATAAGTCAATTAAGTGACAATGGTTATAACATAATCTTTAATCAAAAGTCATGTAGAGCTGTTAGTCAAAAAGATGGGTCAATCTTTTTTACTGGCAAGAGAAAGAACAATATCTATAAAATTGATCTTTTTGACCTTAAAACTCAAAATGTAAAATGTCTTATGTATGTTAACGATGAACAATGGGTCTGGCACAGAAGATTGGGACATGTTAGCATGAGAAAAATATCTCAAATTAACAAACTCAATCTTGTCAGAGGACTTCCTAATTTGAAGTTCAACTCAGAAGTTTTGTGTGAAGCATGTCAGAAAGGAAAGTTTTCAAAACCTTCTTTCAAATCAAAAAATGTTGTTTCTTCCTCTAGGCCATTAGAACTTCTACACATTGATCTATTTGGACCAGTGAAAACTGCATCCATTAGAGGCAAGAAGTATGGATTAGTAATTGTAGATAACTACAACAAATGGACTAAGTTAAGTTCTTAAAACACAAGGATGAGTCACATTTGTGTTCTTTGACTTCTGTAACCAAGTCCAAAATGAAAGAGTTTAGGATCATAAAGGTTAGAAGTGATCATCGAGGAGAATTTGAAAACCATTTTTTTGAAAAATTTTTTTTAAAGAAAATTGAATTTCTTATGACTTCTCTTGTCCTAGAACTCCCCAACAAAATGGAGTTGTAGAACGAAAGAATAGAACATTGCAAGAAATGGCCATAACCATGATCAACGAAAGTAATATGGCAAAACACTTTTGGGAAGAAGTAGTGAA
Source organism: Vicia sativa (assembly GCA_021764765.1). Classification (NCBI taxonomy): domain Eukaryota; kingdom Viridiplantae; phylum Streptophyta; class Magnoliopsida; order Fabales; family Fabaceae; genus Vicia; species Vicia sativa. The sequence goes on from CM038794.1 coordinate 34,896,657, forward strand.
CACATCATGTTATATTCAAAATAGAATCTCTATAAGACCTATTCTTGAAAAGACTCCTGATGAATTGTGGAAGAACAAAAAACCCAACATTTCATATTTCCATCCTTTTGGATGTACTTGCTATATTCTAAATACAAAAGATCATCTGAACAAGTTTGATTCTAAGGCACAAAAGTGTATTCTACTTGGATACTCTGAATGATCAAAAGACTATAGAGGGTACAATACAGAAACTCTGATTGTTGAAGAATCAATCAAAGTAAGATTTAATGACAAAGTTGGCCATCAAAAGCCAAAGCAGACTGAAAATTCTGCAGGTACAGAAGTTCAATTAACAAACTCTCAAAATTCTGAATAAAACTCAAAAGATCTTTCTATTGACAATGCTCTGGAAAACTTAAGACTTTCTAAGGAACCCTCACAGAAAATATTTCCTAGAGTCACTTCAGCACATCCAGAAAATGTGATTATAGGAAAGAAAGATGACCCCATAAGAACAAGATCCTCTCTTAGAAATAATGAAGAATCACTGTTTGGATTGGTGTCTTTGATTGAACCAACCTCAATAGATGAAGCTCTTCAAGAGAATAATTGGATAATATCTATGCAAGAAGAACTTAATCAATTTACCAGAAATGACGTATGGGATCTAGTTCTAAGACCTAAAGGATTCAATGTCATTGGAACTAAATGGGTATTTAGAGACAAGCTAAATGAGCAAGGAGAAGTTGTTAAAAACAAGGCACGACTGGTTGCACAAGGTTATAGTCAACAAGAAGGAATTGATTATAATTAAGCCTTTCCCCAGTCGCCAGGTTAGAATCTATTAGATTATTAATTTCTTTTGTTGTTCAAAATAACATCACTTTATATCAAATGGATGTTAATAGTGCATTTTTAAATGGTTACATAGAAGAAGAAGTTTATGTCCGTCAACCTCCTGGTTTTGAAGATTCAAAATCTCCTGAACATGTTTTTAAATTGAAAATATCTTTATACAATTTAAAACAAGCTCCCAGAGCTTGGTATGAATGTTTAAGTAACTTTCTTTTAGAAAAGCACTTTACTAGAGGGAAAGTGGACACAACCTTATTTTGAAAAAAATTTAAAAATGATATTTTAATTTGTCAAATATATGTAGATGATATTATTTTTGGAACTTCTAATGTCTCTCTTGGAAGAGAATTTGCAAAGTTTATGCAGGCAAAATTTGAAATGAGCATGATGGGAGAACTTAAATTCTTTATGGGAATTCAAATAAATCAGTCTCCAGAAGGTACTTACATACATCAAACAAAGTATATCAAAGAACTTCTAAATAAATTCCATCTATCCAAAAGTAAAGAAGGAAAAACACCAATGCATCCTACATGTAGTCTAGGAAAAGATGAGGTAAGTAAGAAAGTAGATCAGAAGCTCTACAGAGGTATGATTGGATCTCTTCTTTACCTAACTGCGTCTAGACCAGATATATTATTTAGTGTTTGTTTATGTGCAAGATTCCAATCAGATCCTAGAGAATCTCACTTAACTGTTGATAAGCGAATTCTGAGGCATCTGAAAGGTACTACTAATGTTGGACTGTTTTACAGAAGATCCAAAGATTTTAAATTAGTAGGTTATTGTGATACTGATTTTGCTGGAGATAGAGTAGAGCGTAAGAGCACCTCTAGAAGCTGTCAGTTTCTGGGTGAAAACTTGATCTCTTGGTACAGCAAGAAGCAAGCCACCATTGCACTATCAATAACAGAGGCAGAGTATATAGCTGTTGTAGGTTGTAGCACTCAGATGCTCTGGATGAAAATCCAACTAGAAGATTATCATCTCTATGAGCGTAACATTCCTATCTTCTGTGATAATACTTCTGCTATATGTTTATCTAAAAATCCTATTTTACATTCTAAGGCAAAACATATAGAAATTAAACATCATTTCATAAGGGACTATATTCAGAAAGGTATTTTAAATTTAAACTTTGTTGACACGGACCATCAATTGACTGGTATTTTTACTAAACCTCTTTCTGAAGATAGATTTAAATTCATTCTGAAGAATATCAGTATGACATTTTGTCCTGAATGAAATTGTGTTTATTATTATTATTATTGTCAGAAGTTCTGCCCTTAAATGAATGTTCTAGTTAACATGTCTTCAGAAGTTAAAAGAGAAGTTAAATTAGAAACCATATCTAGAAGTTTTGAAATGTTTTATAATGTTTCATTACAAATATGGTTCAGAACTTCTAAAAGGTCACGCATGCGTGCAAGCTATTGACACGCTATCCCTAGGTAACTGTTCCAATCTTTTCAAATCACATGGAATCCCTCAAACGTCAGATGCTATTAAATGTGTGTGATGATTAACTTTCTTTTTAATTATTTTTTTAATTTCAAATTAACTCTTAAATTGCATGCATTTTCTCTATAAATACCCTTTCAAAATTCCTTTTTCTCTTTTCACTCTCTTCATCTTCAAACGTGTATGCACTTCTGCGCTATCTTCTCTCTATTCAAAAACCCTAAACCTAAAAGTTCAACAATGACTTCACTTTCAACCTCTATCACCCAGATACCACCGTTACAAACAACCCTCACTCCACTATTACAAACAACCCCCAACAATCAGACAAGTACATCACTCCACAAAGAACGATGTTGATTCCTGTTGATAGCTTAGAAGTTGTCTATGAAATGTTGATTGATTTAGAAAACCTAAGGTATAATGGGTTTAACTTGTTTCCAGTGGTGGAATTTCAAGGATGGACCAAATTCTTTGAATGTCTGGTTGGGCCTGTGTTCCCACACCTTGTTAAAGAATTTTGGCTTCACGCCACTGTTACCCCTAAAGCAATTTTGTCATTTATTATGGGTAAGGAAATCTTCATCACAGAAAACCTCATCAGAACATTGCTAGGTCTTGAAGGAGAAGGTGTCAAAGGTGTCCCTGATGGACAAATTGATATGTTTGGAGTATATGCGGAAATCTTCACTTTTGGAAGAGCCTCTAACAAAATTAAAGATTTGAAGGATCAGTACAAGATCTAGGCGAAGATTATTCACAGCTGCATTCATCATAGGAAGGAAACCAGCTCTCCTGACTGCATCAAAACAAACCAACAATACCTTATGTTCTGTCTTGGAACCAATGTTAAAATTGATTTGCCCTATCTTCTATTCAGCCATCTGTGGATGCATGTGAAAGAAACCAGGGAAGAAGCAAGAACCAAAAATCCTAAGGCCGAAAGAAATTGGATCCCTCTGCCCAGATTGATATCAGATATTCTGATTGAGAATAGTACGATAACTTATTTAGAGGATGCCAATTTACTTGGAGAATTGGACCCTATATGTGGGAAAGCTCTGACTGGGAAAAATCTGGTGAAAAGGAAGATTATTGATAAACTTCTGGTTGAACCTACTCCTTACGTATGGGGAGAAGTCCAGAAAAGGAGAATCTGTTTAGACAATTCTCCTTTGTTCAATGCTGGTGATCATGCTGCAAATATTAAAGAATACATTAGAAGATGTAAAAAGAAGGGCATTCCCATTGATCCAGCATGGCTTCAAGGCAGAAGTTCACCAAGTCCAGTCAAGAAAATAAAGAAAAGAAAAGCAGATGGAGAGGGTACTTCTACAAGACCCAACAATACTCAGAAGAAGAAGAAGAAGAAGAAGAAGAAGATCTCAGGTACATCTTCTGACCCCATTTCTGTTGCAAATTCTGAAAATATAGTAACATCTGCCTCACACACCACTCAAACTTATAACCCTACTACACCACAAACTCTAGGTAATATAGATGTAGATATTGACCCTACCACTTCACCAGACCTTCAAGAAATCAATCCTCAAATTGCTCAAGTGTTATCTGATATAGATAACTTTGATGTTTCAAACACAGAAGTTCCACCCCACACCATTCAAACACAATCATCACCACTCATCACTTAAATCACTTCACAAAATTCTCAACAGGAAATTCCTGTTTCTGCTCCCCACCAAACAAATCCAAATGTTTCCTCTAAAACAGCACCTCAAACACTACTTCCAACACCATTTCAAACATCCCCCATAAGACCGTTGTCACTAAAATCCACTGAATGGTATGATGGATCTTGGAGAATCCCAGGCATCAATGTGCCTCTGACCACTAAATTTCCTTCCCTCTCTATACCATCAACGGATATTTTTTCGGTGCCTAAGTCTCCACAACATATTCCCACTTTATTTTCTAAACCTACCACCACTCATATCTCTACAGAACTTCCACCACCTAACTCTCCAGAACTTCCACCAACTCACTCCCCTGATGCAGGATTAGATAGAACTGCTGAAGGAAGATTGTGCCAACAACCTGAACCCAGTTGCATCCGATGATCTATGGAAAACATTCAGAAGGAGATTCAACGTTGAACCCCTCAAACTCAAACAATTGTGCTACTCTCATGTTCATGAGAAATTCACTGAATGTCTGAATGGTCTGAAGACAACAGTTTACAATATCTGGAACAAGAAGCCTCTACCGCAACTTGACAATGCTCCTTTGCAACCACCTTCTGATCCTATGGATATTTCTGATGATGAATCTTCTGACTCAGAAGTTGCTGATCCAAAATCTTTAGCAATGGTTCTGTATCGTCCACTTTCTTTTCATCCTAAAGATACCCGCAAGAAGGTGCCAACACTTATGATTAATCTTGACACACTTTTCTCAAGTTCCTTCTGTCCTGGAGCTGCTGATTCTACCTCTAAGGTTGTTTCTTCTGAAGATGTTGCTCAACCTTCTGTTGTGATCGAAACTCTGAAGGAGTTGAAGAAGGAAAATGAAGTTGTTCGTGAACGTCTGGACAAGCAAGATGAGACTAACAAAGAGATCAAATCTTGGATGATGAAGCAAGAAGAATCCTCTAATGAAATCAAGAATCTTCTTCTATCCATAGTCTCTTGTCAAACTTCGTCTCAGTCTCCTTAAAACTTATGTGCATCTGTTTTTGACTATTTTTTGTTGTTCTTGATTTTTTTGAAACCACTGTAACCATGCAGTTTTGGCATCAATATTAAAATATTTTGGTTCATTTTAAACTGTTTTATTATTTTTTATGTTTTTTGATTATGACAAAAAGGGGGAGAAACTTGTGATTTAGATTTGATTATTGGGACTAAATGTCAAACATTTCTAACAAAAATACAATTGTATTTGCTTCTGAAGTAAGCAGGAATATCCAAGTTCTGGAAGAAAACTTTGAAACGGAAAAATCTAAGCTCTAAAGCTCCAAGCTCTGAAATGAAAAGTTTGGAAAGTAAACTCTGAAAGAAAAGAACAAACTCAGAAAGTTCTACCTTGGATTTAATCTTTTCTAGTATTTATCTCAGGGGGAGATTATTCATCTTAGGGGGAGATTTTCACATATATACAAAAAAATTTAATCAAAATCTAAATGTTTTTGTCATCATCAAAAAGGGCGAGATTGTTAGAACATAGTTCGGTTCTAATCATACCTTAGAGTTTTGATGATAACAAATGAAATAAATTTTGTATAGTAAATATGATACTCTGATAAACATTATTTTCATTTCAGATGATGTTACGACTCAAGCACTCTAAACAATGAAATATCAAATTATGCTGAGCAGATAAAGGATTAGAAGTTCTAAAGATGAAAGGAACTTCTGAACACGCACGTTGAAAGCAACTTCTGATAGAAGCATGCTAATGCAAATTTTGATAAAATCATGCTAACACAAATTCTGATAGAAGCATGCTAACAGAAACTCTGATAAAAGCAAGTTAAAGCAACCTCTGTTAGAAGTTAAGATAACAAAGGCTTACAGAAGATAAAGGAAAATGAGTTATCAAGACATCATCTTCTAAGACAAGTTCTGCTACAGTACCGTTAATTTATTAAAACTAAGACGGATGAAGTACTCAAGTGGAACAAAGTTTGAGGTACATGGAAAATACAAAGTACAAGTAGACAAGCAACATTAATTCCACTCTCTTTGTTCAAGACACGCAACGGGAAAATTCTGAACCTATATATAAGTTCAGGCATTCAAAAGAATAACCAACGTGCTATCATTAGAAAACTTACGCTGAACAAAAATCAAAAAGAAATACTTTGAATTTATCATTGTTGTATTGAGCTTAAGCGTAGTGTACAACATCACAGTTGTGATAAAGCTTTTTAGAAGCAAACTAATACACTGTTAGAAGTTACTTTTGTAATTGTTCCTTGAGAGACCAGTTGGGTCATATTTCTCAAGAGGGTTAGGACTATAGAGTCTTAGAGGTGTTAGTCACTTGCAGTTGGCTTGTGCACTGTATTGTTAGTCACGACGGTTGGTTGTGCAATTGTAATCAGTTTCTATTATAGTGGATTAAGTCCTCATGAGAGAGGCAAAATCACCTTGGCGGGTGGATTGGAGTAGTTTGAGTTTCAAACAAACCAGGATAAAAATAACTGTGTTTTAATATTGTTGTTACGCTAGAAAAAGAAAAAGAGGAAAAAACTTATTCAACCCCCCTTCTAAGTGTTTTCTTAACCTTCAATCCACAAACAAAAGGTCAAAGATTAATGCCCGAAACAAGACGGGGAAACTATCTATGCGACCAAGCCGGTATAAACTCCCGAAACAAGACGGGTTTACCAACAAAAAATTTGTAGATCAATTCCCGAAACAAGATAGGGAGACTAATCTACGCAATCAGATGGTATAATGTCCCAAACCAAGACGGGTTTACCAACAAATATCAGGCCACAGATTAATGCTTGGAACAAGACGGGGAAGCCATCCATGTGACTAGCCGATATAAATTCCTGAAGCAAGACGAATTTACCAGTAAAGAAGATTGTAGATCAATTCCCGAAACAAGACGGGGCGACTATCTACATCCTGACGAGTACTTATCTCAAATAAAACCAAAATGAAGGTTTATTCTGACTCTCCTATCATCAACTTCTCCAGATGGAATCTTTAAGCCCATCTCCGACTATGCGTTGTTATCTCTCCATTTGCAGATTGTTGCATATCTGGTTAAAAATCAATGCATACGAATAATTTCATTCAAAGACGATCGTGGGACACATTTCCCCTTCCAAGAAAGCTATCATGAGGTATAGCGTACGACTCATCTCGCAACATCAATTTCTCTAGATGGAATCTCTAAGCCCATCTCCACACCAAGTGTGTCTCTTTCCAAATGGAATCTCTAAGCCCATTCTAGTACATCAATAGCCCACGACTCCATTCTGTACACCAATAAGTGCAAATTTCAGGGGCACTCGAGTGTTCAATCATCTTCTACCTTCAGGTCATGAAAGACATACTTACCAATCTAAACCCTCATGTACAAGAAGATTGAACAGGGGAAACTGTTATACCCCAAAATTTCCCCTCCTATTTTTGATATCAAGATACATCTCCATACTCAAGAACTACTCAAGTGTTGATCAAGCAAACCCTCTCCTAAGCAATTAACCCACAACTAGGGTTTTGTTTTTCTCAAGTCAAAAGTGATTTCTAATGGCTCAAGTGGATATCATGACTCCTCATATGCTTCAAAGTATCCCCATGTCAAGTTTCAAGCCTCCCAGCCCGAGTTTGCTCAAATGATTGAAAATCAGTTGTATTGGACAAAAAGTTAATTATGGTCAACATACAGTCAAACTCCATCATTTTTGGTCAACATCAAGATTTTGAGGTCACTTTCATCATTTGATCAAGGGTTGATCATGATTCATCAAGAAAATTCATGGAATGATCAAAAGTCAAAAGTTTCTAAATTAGGGTTTCTTGATGACAAGTCAACAGAACTTTGACCAGGCATAATTTTCACATACTTCATCATAAATTTTTCCACCAAATCTCATTTTAAAGGGAATTCAATTCTCTACAACTTTGTCACTCAGAAGGTTTTCCCAAAAATTCTTCAATTGAGAGATATGAGTCAAGACATTATAGGTCCTTTCAAAAGTCAACAAAAGTCATTTTTCCAAAGAAGTGTACATGATAATGGAAGCTTAAATGAAGATGAAACCAAAATGAGCTCTTAGAGGACATCTTAAGCTTTCTAAAATGTCCAAGATCACTCTCAAATGATAAAAATTGAGAAAGTTATGGCTTGAGCAAATTTGGAAATTTTGGAGAAGTGCATGAAGGAAATATTGATCAAACTTGAAAATTTTCCAATTGGGCCCATGTTTCTTTAATCTAAACTTGTTTCTAACATTATCCATGACCCCTAAGTCCAGCTACACGCCCTTCTAGCATTTATTTTATTTATTTTTGAATTAACTCATTTAAATTTAATTTTAATTAAAATAAAATGCTAAGACAAGGTACAACGCGTGTGGGCTTGATGTCGAAGTTTCTTGAGGTCCAAGTAAGTCATAGCAAGTTGGAAAAAACGCACAAGGAAAGATTTGCAGGGAAATTGATCAAAATTGGAAGATTTGTATTTGATTTTCAATCAAATATTTTTACAATCAATGCAATATATTCCAACATATTTGTTAACTTAATTTGCTTCTACTATATATGCACAAGGATTCCAGATGCCAAAGACAAATTTATGCAGGCACGTGAACCCTAGACAAACTTGAAAAATCCGTGAAGAACAAGCAACTTGCAAACCAAGAATTCGATTGATTCAAGCCATCCTAAGGGTTCCAAATGATTCATCGGTGCTCTCTGAAGCTTTCCAGACCCTCACCATCGATCAAAACCTCTTGAAACATAAAATCACGATTACGATTGAGCAACATATTTTTCAATTTCGATTTCATAACTACATGCATTTTAAACATGATTTGATTATATATTGATGCTTGTAATGATGTTTCGATGCTTTCTGGATGGTTGGATTAAAGTTTAAGTGCAGGTACAAAGATTCACCATGGCTAGGGATAGAAGCTTTGAATTAGGGTTTTTCAAAATAGCCAAAATTGGACAAAACGATGGGTACCTTCGTGTTCAGGACGAAGTTTCCTGTCGATCGACACCCTTACCTTGAATTTATATTGCATATTTTATGAATTTTGATTTGAAGGTGTTGTAGCTATAGACAAAATCCGTAGGTAAAACCTTTACCAACACAGGTGTTCGTAGCTAAAAGTCTGGTTCAGAAAAAACACGTGGGGACGGTGATGAACAGTGCACGCGCGTTTTTAAATTCAAATTTTAAACTTTTCTTTTTTTCATATATTATATTATTGTTTCATTCCACTAACAACAAAACACCACAGCTTAGATGGTAGGGGAGGCACGCTGGTGAGTATCAAGTCTTAGGTTCGATCCCCAGGACTGTACATAATTTTTTACACTATTTTCTTTTCACTTTTTCTAACCTATTTATTTTTTTTCAATTTATTTCTTTTATTTTAATTCTTTTCAAATATTTTTTAAACTATCATAAAAAACCCTAAAAATGTTTTGATTTTAGATTTAGGTTTCAAAAATCTTTATTTAATTTTTGACACAAAAATATTATTTAATTTTCTTTTTATTTAATTATTTGTTTAATTAATCGTTAATTAACTTTAATTTGTTTTTTCTTAATTAAAATCAACCACAAAAACACCAAAAACATTTTCCTCTTATTATGTATCTACCCCAAAGTCTTGTAATAACGTAGGACATTTACTTTCCGCACATTTACTTTCCACACATTTACTTTCCGCACCCTATATAACTGTATATATTTAACTGCTAGTAACTAGGGTTTGTATGGAAAGACTAATCAATGAATGTAGATAACCCTAATCAAGATAAGATATCTGAAACTAATACACTTTGTACACTTGCACCTCTAGGGTATCCTCTCTTATTGTCTTACGAATAAAAATGGTCATGTCCCTCAAACGTAGAGGTACCATTAGCAAAAGCCCCTCGATTCAAAAATCATCACAAAGATCATAGTCCCTCGATGACCCTCGATATTGCCTACGAATATATGATCTCGTCCCTCGGTTGTTGCCTACGAATAAGTGATAATCGTCGCTTCGAATTGCTAAGGTATCCTTACAATGTTGCCTTCAATGACCATACGATGACCCTACGTCTGTCCCTTCACATCCCACGGATAGAGTTACCTACCAATTAATGGTATGGATAGCACTATCCTAAAGGAGAAGTGAAATAACAAGAACGACCTTCTGAGTGGGTAATTACTCTTAATTGCTTGCTCCAATCAAAACAAATACTTTTCACACATCACACTCTTTTTAAAAATACTTTCAAAGAAACACTTTGTATACATTCATACAAGAATAATTACAAAGTTAAACCTTCGAAATATTTTCAAACACTTCATATACATTCTTAAGGACTGAAACGAGAATCATTACAAAGTCAAAGCAAAATATTTTCAAATAACACACACAAAAGAAAGTTTTCAAAGGTGAGCTAAGCAATTAAGAGCCCGTAGATAACTACCCCCCGTACTCATAATCGATAAAAGGTCTTTCCTGTTCTTTTCCACCTTTTCTTTATTGGATAAAAGAAAAGTCGGTGGCGACTCTTGCTAACCGCAACATTTGCGATAAAACACAAAACAAACAAGTCAGTTCTCTCATCGTGTTACAGTTGCATCTATCGATCTTGGTGTTGAAGATCAAAAGAAGAGAATGGGTTGAATCGACATCAAACAATTATGATTTGTAATGTTGCTCTAAACACTTCTCTTGTACTCATACTTTTTTCTAAGTAAGAAAGAATCTTAATTCCAAATTTAGAATTGGGGGGAGATGTATCCACATGCAAGGACGAAAGTGGGAACTTCCTAAACAAATCCTTGTGTCGTTCTCTATTATCTCTTTATTCATTTTTGTTTACATTACGTAATTTTTTGAATAACATTGTTTAATCGATTGACTTATAAGAATTATTTTGAAAGGTACTTTTTATTTAGGGGTCTATTTACTCTCCCCTAGATCCGATGTCGTAATCTAACAATGAAGAATTCAAAGAATTCAAAAGTGTAACAATTGCAACCACTAAAAACAGTAATGAGTCACGCTTTCCACAACCTTTTAATGTGTGATATTTCATCCCAAAGAATTATTGATAGGATAATGAACTGTATTTGTAGTATTTTCATAAGTTTTTTCCCCCTTTAATGGTAAAACTAACAAGTTGCCCTTATATCTATAAATAAAGTAAATCATGAATTAAAGATGAAGTTGAATTTTGCTAAACAATCTCACATTATGTGAATTTGAGAGTTTTGGTTTTGATTCTATATTAGACCAAGTTTTGATCTTATCAAGAAGTTAAATTTTTTGTGTTAATCTTCATTAAATCTTATCATCATTTCTATTTCGTACAAAGAAACGTCTCATTTATATCATTTTCATCATTTTCTTTCTATAATATATACCAACAATTTGTCATTAAAAAGAATCACAAGACAAAAAAATCTTAGAGATTATAAAGCTTCTTTAATCTCAAGAGGCTTACTTCCTTTGATCTACTCCATCTAGTCTATATTATAAGAAAAAGTTTATATATTTTTTTAGAAACATTTTTTTTATAAAATTTTTTATTTATAAATATTAACATTATTACATTTTGAAAGAAAATACAAATAAATGCCGCTGCAAATACTTGAACTTTAAACCAACAATTTATTTAACTAAGTTAGTATTTATCAACTGAACTACCTCACCCACCCCAAAAATCTAAACATACAGCTTCAAGATATTCTTAAGATATTGGAAGGTTCCACAACTTAAAAGCATTAGGTAATAAAGGTCTCATGACCAATAACTTTTCATGACTGCTGTCCATTAGCACGAAGATTACAAATGCACCCAGGTGAACCTAAAGCTTCTAAGATACTAACTGAATACTGAAAATTGCTTTAAAAACATTACATTTACAAACACGTTTACAAAGTTTTATTAAATGCAAAATAAGAATATGTTGAAAGAAAAATGTTAAAAAACTTTATCCACGTCATTAAATAATAAGCATTGTTTGACAGCAAAAATTATAGTTTTTTGAGCAGAAGAAATGAACCTTATTTATCAGAGTCTCAGCTCAATGACTAGGATTTGATCTGGAAGAACGAAATGGCCACAAAAATGAAAGTGGATTTCTCCTTCCACGACCAGTGTTACTGTCATCTCTTCTTCCCCAATTTCGACTATGACGTCCATGAGGTGGCAGCTCATCACGGCAAACAGGATACGAATTATGCTGAATTAACCAAGGAACAATGCAATCCGAGTGGTAAATATGTTTACATGGCATTTCCCTTGCCTTAGACCCGAGTTCAAACCTTTCTATACAAACTGAACAATGTGAATCAGACTGAAGATGTGCTTGTGTTATCTTAATGGTAGGCATTGCTTCAATTGAAGATCGTGAGGCGGGGGCCGGACCACCATGTCCAGTTGTATTGATTTGTTCCATAAGTTCATCGAGTCCGGGATCCATAAAGTAGCCACCAAAATCAACCTGCCTAGGATCGCCTCTCGAGTTAGGTGCTTGATCATGAAATATTAAATAACGACCGGATGAAGTTAAAACATCCCAAGTATGTTCAGGAACAGATCTTCTTCTGACATCAAAGTTTGTGTTTCTTCCACCCATTCTCTGCCTCATGTAAATATCAACTGCATCTCTAAATCCAATTCTTGGTATAGAATCTCTTTGACTTACAACAGCATGTATAGCATCCAAAATATCAGGATTGTCTTGAAACTCTTCCCACTGTGACGAGGATACAAGTCCTCGCATCTCGTTAATTTCTTGCACAAATCCTCCGTCGCAGTAAGGGCAAAGGACATCCCTCCCTGCAAGCAAGATTGCTTGTCGGCATGTATGACACCAATATGTTGCTCTCCTTGACATCGTCTCTCCTTCACTAGAAATTTAAACCCAGAAAATAGCCCAAAAGACCAGTTTGTTTCTGCACCAAGAACATAGAGCTTTAGAAATACAAGGCACCATTGATAGTAAAAACGGGCTATAAAGTAGACATTATTGTTGAGTTCTTTTAGCATCACACCAGATGCTCAATTTCGATACATCCCTTATGAAACACTAATACACACGTGGATACCAGACAATATGAATACGTCAAGACGGATGATAATTCTAAGAAATAGAAAGATTGAATGAAACCATATTTCTCAGTGTTATGTTGCTATCGCACATCGATACTTGTTGAGACTCGATGAAACTAAATATATATTCAAGTGTCAGTGTCATACCGTTCTTATAATCTGGGCTTATCCTAATTCAATCCTACAAAATCGACTTATATAGTGAAAAACATTCTCATATATGCACTTTTTCAAATCATATTCAAAACTTTCTTATATCCTCCAACAACTATCTTTGTTACCTTATTAAATAAATTTTGGTATATGATATGTCTACGATCACCAGACACACCTTTAATCGCTTTAAACTTTAAAGGAGCAGTGTTACATAAGTTATCGTCATCTGAATCATCCAGCACAGGAAATAAGGTCAAATCCAACAAATAACAGTAAGGTAAAACAAAACAAGAAAAACTCTATAAACTCGCCGAGTGAAATTGAAATGATATCAATTTGTCCATCATCATGGGAAATAATCATTAACCAAAACTAAATTTCAACAACAGTATAAACAATAAAGCACAGAAAAACTCAAATGAAAATTAAAATTCAGAAAGCATTGCACATAACTTCGAAACAAAAACAGAAAGAATCCAATTATGATGCTAAGTTCATACCAGTATATAATCCACAGAATAAAGGTTAAAGCGGCAAAGAACGTAGTATTAAGGATATATGGAAGTGAAGTTACCTAGAAAAGGGTGAGAATACCAAAGATGATAAAAGTCCACTGAATGAAAATTCAAAGGACAGTAGCGTGCTGTAGTTGGATTTGATTCATATAGAAAAATAGACTTTGTCATTTTGTGAATAGTTTAAATTGTAAATCTCTGATCATTATTATAAATAATTAATATACTTAATACCTATATAAATGAGATATATTAATTATTTAATAAATAAATAAAATTATATATATATATATATATATATATATATATATATATATATATATATATATATATATATATATATATATATATATATATATATATATATATATATATATATATATATATATATATATATATATATATATATATATATATATATATATATATATATATATATATATATATATATATATAATATATAATATATTTTTTTATACAAATTTATAAAATCATTTATAAATAATTTATATATAGAATTTATATATATTATTATAATTTGAAATAATTTGATTTTTTTTATAGAATTTTGAACATAAAATAGTTTTATAAATGATTTATGAAATTCTATATTAAATAAATTTGTATTGTTGTATTATAAAAATATTTAGCAATTAATAAATTAATTCAAATATTTAATATAGTTATATATTAATTCAAAAAATGTTTACTAATAATGCATATATTATCATAATATAAAAAATTCAAAAAATGTTCTCTAATAATGTATATATTATTGATATATAAAGTTAATATTTTTTAAAATCAACTGTTGGATTGAACATATCATCATATAGATCGTACCTATTAAATTTGAGATTAATCTATAATGATTTACTATGTCATTGAACTACATCAAAATTAACGTTATCTGAAAATCTATTTTGACATTAATTTTTGGATATCTTGATCGTATAGTAAATCATTATAGATTAATCTCAAACTTTATAGGTATGATCTATATGATGATATATTTCAATCCAACGGTTATTTTTAAAAAATATTAATCAGAAGTGACGTTTTTGAGCGAGTGTAACTTATGGTGTAACTCTTCGGGTGTAATTTGATCCCTTAAAATTTTTAAGTAATATATTAATTTCTAGTTTTTAGATAAATATATAATAATATCCATAGTTGTAATTAACATAATGATTTTTATTTTTTTGGTTTAAGTTTTTTCACATTCCAAAAATATTATTCTTTTTCTTAAAATAAAATTTGAATTAAGTTTCAATATTAATTATATATGTTACATTAAAAGATGACTACGGAAATAAATATTAATCTAGTCCATTAATTTGAATGAATTGAAACGGAATAGACGTGATTAATTATTCTCGTTATCATAATAAATATTTTCACATGAGTCGCTTATATATATATATATATATATATATATATATATATATATATATATATATATATATATATATATATATATATATATATATATATATATTATGATGATATTTTTTCTAAATAGAAATCTATATTTTTTTAATGAATTCAACATAATATTCTTTTTTTTCTTAACATTAGCGGTGAGAATAGGTTAGGTCGAGCTGAACTTTGTCAAACCTGAGTCTTTAGTAAAAAATTTAAAGCCTAAGTCTTATCTGTGTTTTATTATAGATTTATTTTTCTGCCCGATGTTGGTGCACAAAGACAAAGAGAGGAACGATGGAATAAATGAGAAAAGTATGAAAATAAGAATTGTTATATTATTAATAAAATAAGAATACATATTTATACACAAAAAAAACTTAAAAATAAATATGTCCATAAAACTAATTAAAACCTAATCTTGGTGATTAAGTTAGACGATACTAACAGTATAAAAATAACAAATACTAAAGTACCCTAATAATTAATAATTACAATAACGCTCTCAGAAGTTCAACAACTTATGACAGCATCAGAACCTCAGCTTCTAGACAACGCCAAAACTTCTACTTCTGGACAGCGCCAGAACTTCTAACATGAATTATTATCAACACCATCCCTTAATTCATGTCCATCAAAATCCACAACACCAATTTCATCCCTAAAACGAATAAGGTGTTCAGTCTTGACATCCTTCATGTTGTACCCCAAAATTTACCCTCTTCCTTTCCGTATTTCTGGCTTACAATTCGATTGCATAAACATACATGTAGTCGCATGCATAGCATTCATCATGAGGTTACCATGCTCAAGGTATCCTGAATGGCAATACAAAAGGAGTTTATTCGCCTTTTTCTTGATAAAGCAGATTTCGGGTCTCAGGTGCGTTTCTGGGCACTCCCGAAGGCGTATTTCTCATCTCCTTAGGTATTTTCTGTTGATGTTCGACGAGCAGGTCTCTACCATTGTTGTTTACAACCTTAGTTTGAAGGCCGAGAGCGGGTCTTGTGAGGAAGGGCCTCAAAGAAACGGTTTTCCCCAATGGATCACGCTGAATTTTAGTGCTGAACCGTGCGTTTTGCTCACTAAAAAATCCTTATCTCCTAGCTGGAAACTCGGATTTGAGCGGTACCGATTTCTAAAAATCCGTATTGAAATCTTCTTCAACTTTAATTTCCAACTCAGGAGCTGATTCCTCACCAATCGTTACCAGAATTTTATTCTTTGAAGTTGTTTTTGAGCTGAACTGAACAATTTTCATCTGATACGCGAAGTTCGAAAAATCATATCTCACTCGATTTTCATCGAAACGAGATCATACCAGTGCCAAAATCTCATAAATTTCGTTAGCTTCGTTTGTATTACAAATACTCATTTGCAAATTTTGATCAGAGGATCCTCGTCCGAGGCATTTTCCCAGAAGAGCGCAAATAAAATTCTGCATGTGTCAGTTGTCAAAAATGGTGTTGGAACTTCAAAATTTCGTATTTCCTTGACCGTTCACCGGATCAAGTCGGGATTTTAATTCAGTCAAGCAAAATCACATTCCGGACACTTTTTGTTTATATTCCGACTCCGAATTCCGCACGGATTTGGCTGTCTTGGATTAATTACGAAAATTATTTGGATAATCATGATTTAGGCTTGATTATGGTTCTTAGGCTCAACCCCTAAAACTATAAATAGATTTTCTCTTCACAAATCAATGACTTTTTTTTTAACAACAC
This sequence comes from Vicia sativa, assembly GCA_021764765.1. Taxonomy (NCBI): domain Eukaryota; kingdom Viridiplantae; phylum Streptophyta; class Magnoliopsida; order Fabales; family Fabaceae; genus Vicia; species Vicia sativa. The sequence continues at coordinate 34,913,546 of CM038794.1, forward strand.
AATCATTTGCTTAAGTTCCACTACCAATTACACTCTAATTCTCTCAACACACAAAAGCAAAAACTCAAAAAAAGTTCAAATTGCAACTTTCCCTCCAAGCAACCACCACAGGCCGCCACCGACCTGCTCAACACTGCCATTACGATTTATGGTTTTCCTCTTCGCAGCATCTCTCACTTTAATTTACATCTTTCCCTCTTTCTTCTGCACATGCGTGACATGGAAGGAACGGATTCATCTTGATCTTCTCTCCGATTGCAAGATTCAAGGATTTCTCCTTCATCTTCTTCAATCCTCCATTGAAGACCTCAAGTTTTTCTTCAAGAATTCGAGGTTAATTCAGAGGATTATCATTAATTCGTCACTGATTTGGTATTTTCTTTGAAGAGCTCAAGGAATTCCTCTTCAATTTGGCTCAAACTTCAAGTTCAAGTAAGTGTTAGGTTCAAATAAGCACTTATTTTAAGCTGTTTTTGACTTTCATCTTTTCATGAAATTGAACACTGAAATTGCATGCAAATTCAATGTAGATTTTAGGTATTGAACTTGTTCTCTTGAATTCTTTGATTTGAATTGGATTTTGCCGCCTTATTCGTGTCGGAGTGAGGATTTTGTACATAGCATGCATATATCTTTGAGCATTTGTATTCCCCTGCACATAAGCCATGAATTCATACATCTTGCATCATCTATCACATGCTTAGGCATTAGAGAGCATTTAGTTTGATTTAATTGCATCAATACATGATGATTTGAGGCATAGTTTGCATTCGACATGTAGATATCCAAATATCTCGATCATTAAGCGCATCATGCATTGTACATAGATTCATTGCATGTGCATTGCAAGTGTTTGTGTTAATGTGTGACCTAAATTTGAAGGAAAAATTTTAGGTATTGTGACTATCTTGCGTTGCTCCCTTTCATAAACATTAGGACTGTTATCGTAACTTGCATCTTTGGCATGTTCATGCATTTACCTTGCACATGAGCATTAGGATTGTTATTGTAACTCGCATCCTTGGCATGTTCATGCATTGCTTCCTTTCATGAGCATTAGGATTGTTATTGTAACTCGCATCCTTGGCATGTTCATGCACTCTTTACCTTACACATGAGCATTAGGATTGTTATCGTAACTCGCATCCTTGGCATGTTCATGCATTGCATCCTTTACTATGCATCTATGAACGTTGGTTTTATCGTCCTATTTGCATTCCTCACATGTTCATGCATCTATGAACATTGGTTTTATCGTTCGATTCGCATTCCTTGCATGTTCATGCATCAATGAACATTGGTTTTATCGTTCGATTCGCATTCCTTGCATGTTCATGCATCTATGAACATTGGTTTTATCATTCGATTTACATTCCTTGCATGTTCATGCATCTATGAACATTGGTTTTATCGTTCGATTTGCATTCCTTGCATGTTCATACATCTATGAACATTGGTTTTATCGGTACGATTTGCATTCGTCGCGTGTTCGTTTGACTTTCATTTGATATGGAACTGTGGCCTAACGGTATGGACTGAATTTTGGCACGAGAGCATCGCAAACAGTGGTCGGTCAAAATGACATTTTGCGAGTTGCGGTCGCGCTAGCCACCAGAGCGCGCTAAGTTCTGACTTTTGTTTTGCAGGTCGCGCTTAACGCAGTCCAGGGCATGCTAAGCGCGTTGGCCTCTGTTTGGGCTGCGCTCAGCGCGATACATTAGGCTTAGCGCGGTCTGCTGGTGCATTTTTTTTATTTTTCTTGGTTTTAACATCAAACAGTAGACACCCTAGCCATGCCTAGCTACTGTTTGTGCTCTATTTCATGCAGGGGCTTGTGTTGCATATACATACGACACATTTCTTCGTTGTTTGCATATTTACATATGCGCTATTCTACTTATTTTTTGGGTCTAACTCCCTTCTTGTAGGTGTTGCTTGAGCTTGTACACCCACATGTACACCCTTCCTATCTTGTTTTGTTTGCTCTAATCTCGTTCTCGCAGGCATTGGTGCTTCGGATGCGTATTGACACGTATTCCGCTTGTTTTGATGCTTTGAACAATTCTCACCGGTTTACTCTTATTGCATGGCTGCAGTACTTGAATTTTTCTGGATTCGTTCTATAGCTTACGGTGTTCTTCGGATTCTATATTCGTTCGGTAGTTTCTACACCGTTTATTGCATTCTCTTACAGCTTTCCTAGATATCATGAGAAGTAGGGCTTTATAGCTTTCTTTTGCCATGAGAAGTAGGAATAGAGATGCATGATGGGGCTTCCGTAGTTGGAGCATGTTCAGGAACCCCTCTGGTTTATTTAAAGACCCGTTTAGGGCAATTCTACTTGTGATGTGTGTTTGCTTGCTTGTTTCCCCAGGTTCGCTTGGTTAGGATAGGTTCTTCCGCCTAGACATTAGGATCCGCATCCTTTGCATGTCAACATAGGTAGAGATTCCCTTGCATCCTAAACCATAGGTCCAACCTTTGCATGACAACATTAGGGTCAGTGTTTAGCTAGTCTCCCTTTTGTTTTGCTAGTTTCTTTTGCATGTTGCATGTGATTAAAACTAAAACTTGCTCTTTCTTTTCCTTTTTGAAAACAAAATACTTAATAATGGTTTAAACTCCTTTCTCAAGGTAAAAGCAACCAACCAACACAAACTCTTTTCACCTTTGCGCGCTCCTTTTCTTTTGTGTTTAAAACCTTTTCACAAATAAAAAAGACAAAACCCACCAAAAAAAGTGAGCCGAACTACGACGCTCTGACTTTCCCCTTGCACGCGGGAATACGTAGGCATCTTGTCACGGGGCTCGGTCGAGCAAACTTTGTAAATACTTCCTTCTTTTCCCCGTGGTTTCTTATTTTCTCTTTTCTTTTGCATGCATGATAACGATTAAGCATAGATAGACATAACACACCCTTTAGCTAGAAACAGAAAGTGGATACCATAGAATACTACGGGCGTGTGGGGTGCTAATCCCTTCCCCTCGCGTAACTAACTCCCTTACCTAGATTCTCTTGATCTCTCGGTCATAGGACCGCGATTTCTCCCCTCAAGTTTACTCGATGTTTTCCTTTCTCCGTCGTGAGATAAAAGACGTTCGATGGCGACTCTATTTGATACCAGTTATCAGTCGGAGGTTCAGCCGGATGATTTCAGCTGACGACTCCACTGGGGATCGTATATACCTCTTGCTGGTCCGATCAGGAGTTAATACTAGCTTTCTTTTTCATTTCTATTGGGTGTTTGTCTGCTTACTCGCTTTATCATCCCTTGCATGCTTTACATTGCATTCTATGTGGCATCTTTACTGCTTTCATATATTCTGTATCTGGACTGCTGCTGTACTGGTTGATCTCTTGATTTGGGGTGGGTGTTACTTGAGGTAAAAGGCCCACTACCCCGGCCAATGACACATAGGCTAGATGGATGTCCATGTTGAATCTCGCATCCCGTGGTGCGTTTGAGGAGGCATGGAGTACCAAACTCAGACGAGATTCGATTGACGGTGCTTTCACCCTACACCCTGTTGTGTAGTTAGTGGAGTATCCGATAAAGGATCATCGACTCTAATTATCATTAGGGACCCCCGTTGAGTCTAGAATCACCCTGTGAGTTGGGGCGAGATATCATTACTACAGGTACTGCTGGTGACTGTTGGTGACTTGTTACTGCCGATGACTTTGTTATTGATGGTGACTTGGTTTTTTGGTATTTTCTGTGGGATTCCAGTTTGATGTCGGACCTTTGAACCTGTAATATTAGGTTTCTACATGATATCTCGATTGGGTGACAAGCCTTAGACTTTGAGACGTTTGTCCGAGATTTCAGTACAGCAGTGGTCCGACATACAAGACATGGTTCCAAAAACATTGCATTCATGAAAACTTTTAATTTGCATATTTCTAACATGCATATTTGCTATTTCCAGGATTTCTTGCCTTTGAGTCTAGTTGTCGGGGTATTTTGGAAGACGGATACTAAAAAGAAGAACAATCAGAGACGTCATCCAGTGTAAAAATTTCCCACTCCTGCCCTTGAGAATCTCCTTCTACTGGCTAATAAGTCTATTCCAGAGAATGTTGTCACATTTACCAGAGATCATGGAAGAATTCTGCCATGGTTGAAATCTCCTTTGACCGAATACCAGAAGGACGGGCTCCAAGCCCTTTTCCAATTCTATGATCGCGAGTTAAGGTGTTTTGTGTTTCTTGAGTATTTGTTGATGCCTACATTGGAGGAGTATTCTAGCATCCTGGACATTCCTATTTTGCATCAAGTGCCTTTTCATGCCTCCATGGAAAGACCGACCGATGATCAGATCGCCAAAGCTCTTCATTTGGAGAAATTTATGGTGTCCGCCAATGTTGCAAGCAAGGGTGCCGTGAAAGGCTTTCATTTGGATTTTCTTCTACGGGAAGGTAATACCAGAGTTGCCAACAAATATTGGAAGAGTTTCAATGCCATTCTAGCTTGTTGCATCTACGAGATATGCTTATTCCCGAATGAACCTAAATTTGTTGACATGAACTCCATCTCTATTTTCATCCAGCGGAATCCTGTTCCAACTTTGTTGAGAGACGTTTATCATTCCATCCAAACCAGAAGCTTCAATGGGAAGGGTGGGGTTGTAAACTGATGTGCGCCATTGCTATACCACTGGTTTCGGGGTTTTCTTCCTCTGAATGGTGCTTTTGTTGACACTCGGAATACTATGAGGTGGGTTCCAAGGCTGATGGGTCTCACATCTCACGATATTGGTTGGAGTCGACGTGAGATGTCCAAGACCGAGAGTGAGAAGATTATTATCCACCGCAGAGACTTCCCTAATGTCCCTCTCATGGGCATAAGGGGAAGTATCAATTACAATCCGACTCCCGCTTTGAGACAATTGGGTTATGCTTTGATGGGACCTCCTGATGAGGGTTTTGTACGAGAAACTTTATACTACGATGCCTGATGTTACCGGGATGATGACTAAAGCTATTCAAGATGGAAAAGCATTCGTCTTGAAGGAGGACATTATTTTGGCAAGAAATATCCCACGGCCTATGCTTCTTACATCCAATGGATCAAAGACAAGAACAGAGATCGTCAGTGGCCTTCCCTTATCGGAGCTGCGGCTTTTTACCCCCGAGAGTCAATTCCAAATGTTGTTTCTAAAGGAGATTATGAGCGAGTACTTGCTCAGAATCGCCTTTTGCTTGAAAAGAAAGAGACCTTAGCAGTGAACTGTCTTGTTGCTACTCAAACAAAGAACCAGTTGACTTATGAGCTCAAGTATTTCAAAGGGGAAGCGTCTGACTCAACTAAGAAGAGGGCTAGAGTTGAAGATTCCTCTATTTCCGTGGAAGAACACCGGAAAGTCGTCATTGGTCTGGAAAAGAAGTACAAGGCTCAAATCGAAGACTTGAAGAAGCAGATGCATGTTCAACTGCTTGTAAACTTCTTTGATTTAATGATGATCAGTTTTTCAGTATCCATTATCTTGTTAAATCCTAAGACTCGAGTCAAAGTGTTAAGAGTCCTGGAAATGTTCAAATATGCCATTACATGCATAACATGCATATCATTCATATATGTACATTCCATGCATAACAGGGTACGTCCGGAGTTCTTATCCTCGGTGTCTGCTTTTATTTAGCAGAAAGATTTCAAATTTCCACCGTTACCCGACTCGGAGCAATGAGAAGCGATAGATGGAACAGCTGCAAGCAGAAATGGCCGCGATGAAAGGGCAGATAGAGGCGCAAATGACTCAATTCATGGAAGTCATCACTAACATGAATCAAGGACAGCAAGAGCTAAGAGCGTTGGTTGAGAGGTCTCATCCAGAAGACGATCGTCACAGTCCGTTTGATGATGCTTCTGTGGGTCAGCCACGGGTTAAACATGGGGCACGTAATGCTGATTTGGGTGTCAACGACCACCTTCGTGGTCCGGGTCTACATCTCAATGGTCGCTTTCCACCTCCACCACCTACTCCACCTCCTGGGCCATATTTCTTTGATGATGGGATGCAAGGGCATCGTACTCGGGGCCGTCCTCGTTCCTAGGATCCAGACTTTGATCAAAACGAAGAAGCTTATTATGTGAATGGCAGTGAGGTTGATTTCCTCGCAAATGATCATAGATACCGTTTGCTTGAAGAGCGGTTGAAGGCTGTTGAGGGTCAGAAATTGTCAGGGCTGGATTTATCTGATATGGGGTTGGCACCTAGGGTGAGACTTCCTCCGAAGTTCAAAGTACCAGTGTTTGACAAGTACAACGGGGAAACTTGTCCCAAAACTTATTGTAATATGGTGAACTGACTTTGAGATTTATTTTGCTTTTTATCGCAAATGTTGCGGATAGCAAGAGTCGCCACCGACTTTTCTTTTATCCAATTAAGGGAAGGTAAAAAGAACAGGAAAAGACCTTCGTTAGATTCTGAGTAAGGGAGAAGGTTATGAAAAGGGAAGGTATTAGCACCCCTTTCCATCCGTAGTTTTCTACGGGCTCTTAGTTGCTTTTAGCTCACTTTAAAACATGCTTTCTGTGTGTTTGACAAAAATGTTTTTGAAAAGGCATTTCGCTTTGACTTTGTAATGATTCATGTAGGAATGTATACAAAGTGTTCGGAAATGTTTCGTTTTTTAAAAGAGTTTGAACTTTGACAAAAAGTGTGTGGTGTGAAAAGTGTTTTGTTAGAGCAAGCAACTAAAAGTCTTATTACCTACTCAGAATGGTCGTTTTCATGTTGTTTTACGTTCCTTTAGAATAGCGCTATTCATACCATTAGTTGATAGGTAACCCTATTCGTTGGATGTAAAAGGGAAGGGATATTGATAACACGAAATCATATCGTTTATTTTACATGAAATTAGCCCGTTTTGTATCATTTTGACCCGATTAACTCCCGAATATTTCGAGATTATCATTACTTTTTGCAGGTATTCACAACTTAGCTCAAAACAGAAGAAAATGTGAAACAATGCAAGAAAGCATCAAAAGAATAGAAGAAACAGACAAATCTGTCAAAGATTACAAACTTTGTAGCTGTGACGGTCGTAACGCCCAGGCCACGATCGTAAGCCATTTTGAAGAGTGTTACGACCGTAACACACCCATGACGACCGTAACACGGAGAAAACACCAACCTTGCTCGTAACACAAAGGCCACGACCGTAACGCGCATTACAGTTAAATTAGAAGAGCAGATCGTGGCGAGGCTTTGGTGAAGGAGTTACCACTCCTTTTCTCTCAACCACGAAGCCACGTTCTAAAGGACCAACCCGTCCCTATATTCCGGAGATTCTCAAGGCAAGCTTCGTGACAAAGTTTCAAAACTCAACTGCCGATCCTAGTTCTCTATAAATACCTCAGCCTTCAACATCAAACACACAGAGCAATTTTAGAGTTTAATTGTGCGGAAGCTCTGCCGGATTGAGAACCATTTGTAACCGTTTACATTCTTTTCATGCTTTTCAAATTTCCTTTGTTTTAATTCATTGCCCAAATAATAATTTCCAACATCAGGAAATTATTATTCTAGTTAGGATACATTTATTTCAAGCTTCAGATTTAGTTTTGCATTTCGAATTTTCCGAAGTCCGACTCTCCGATCTGTGGAAGAAGGATATAGGATCTTGCTTTATTTTCGGGTTTTTATTTTTGCAATTTATTACAAGTATTCTTTAATTAATTAATGCAATTTAAATTATTATTATTTATAATGTCAATTTATATTTGTTTGCTTTTACTTCACACGTTAGTTTTAATTTCCATGGCTAGCTAAACCTTTAGTGTCGGTATGGGATAGTAAGAGACATTAGGCATCGATCAACAACTTAGGCTAAAACTTTAATCAACTTAACTCGTTATAACTTTTATGCTTAAAAACAAAACCTTCACGAAAGAAGATAAATAGGTTAGATCGAGACCACGAAAGTGTGAGGTTTTAACCGGATAGCTAAAGTTAGGCATTTGATTTAAATACGTGAAAGCGCTTTAAAGCAGTTAGAATTAATTAAGTTTCCAAAAGTATTTCTAAACACTTATAGGCTAGCGAAAGGTATAGGGCTTTAGGCGTATAATCGAGATAAGACCATGAAAGTGTGAGTTGAGGGTTTTAAACTAATTAATTCTCGGACAAACCAAGTTGACCATCCTTATATGCCTAAGCAGATTAGATCCTTTAAGTCGACTCTATTACATACCGACCATTTTATTTCATAATTACTTTAGAACCAATTAATTTACCTTCCTTAACCTTCCTAAAACCAAGCGTGACAATCTCGCCTTAGCTAAACAAACTTTACTTTCCGGCACTAGAGTGATTACAAAGTCCTTGTGGGATCGACAATCTTTTATTACTACCGCGATAGGCGTGCGCTTGCGATTAAGATTCCGTTAGACACATTAGGTTTATCGCACATCAAGTTTTTGGCGCTTGCGGGACTTTGATCTAGTCACTAGTGCACTCTTAAAGTAGCTTGTCTAGGCTAAGGCAACTATTTATTTTCCCTTTGTGTATGCCAAATCGCGCTCTCGGCGGTACTTTGCATATACCCATTCTGATATCGGCGTTATCTTGATTAAGAAGGCGAATTCAAAGTACCGTGCACTCAACAATCTTCCGTCATTCTTCGGATCTCGACGAGTTACGAAGAATGGTGATCCACCTCCTCCTCCTCGTCCTCTTAAGGATTACGCATTCCTTCTCAGCGGAGCCTCATACGATATTGCAGCTCCTGCTGTTGCTCGAAAGCGATTTGAGCTAAAACCTTCGCTTCTTTCCGCCGTTCGAGAACCGGTTCTGGAGCTCCTGGCGACCTAATCTACATCTATCCGTGTTTGTGCGACACGACGTGAAAGCGAATGGAGTAAACCCGAGGCGATTCGATTGCGCCTATTTCCTTTTCTTTAAGAGCGAGCTGGTGCTTGGCTTCAATCTCTTCACCAACTCAATCACCACTTGGGTGAGTTGAAGAAAGTCTTTAGCTAGATATTTTCCTCCAAGCAAAGCGCTATGCTCGAGCCAACATCAATGGTTTTAAGCGAAAGACAATGAATCTTTATTGAAGCATGGGAGCGATACAAGGATATGCTAAGACTACGCCCTCATCATGGTTTAGAAGAATGGTTGATTATTCACATTCTATAATGGTCTCTTGTACAACACAAGATTAACCATAGACAGCTGCTGGTGGCGCGATGGATAAACCATATGCGGCGAACCAACTTATCGAAAGTATGGCTCGAACCACTACCAATGGGGAAAGAGAGTTAATGTAGAAATCTCACCCAAAGGATATCAAAGCGAAGTGAACAGCTGGATCAAGTTAATGCCAAAGTGGAAGCTCTTACCCAAAATTAGAGAATCTTTCCGCCACTCCTGCACTACCGTAGCTGCGGTGATTCAACTGCGATTTATGTGGTATTCAATCACATCTTGCTCGAATGTCCTCTTTTGACCGGAGTACCGGCCGAACAAGCTAACTACGTGCAAGGAAATCCCTGATGTCGTATAACCAGTTGGAAGAATCATCCAAATTTCTCGTACAAAAGCAACAATCGTTGTATGCCCTGACAAGCTCTGCTACACCACAGTTATCCAAAAGCTATCCGAATCATCCTAATAACGGACCTAATACTTCCAACATTCCTAGAAATCAAACCTCGAAATTATGATAGAACACTTCATTGCTTCTCAATCCCGGACCAATAAGGATGTTTTAAATCGGAGCTTACATACTAACGAGCAAATTAAGCAATTAGCTTGCAAGGTCGATGCTTTAGCTACCCATAACAAGATGCTTGAAACTCAGTTTCACAAGTAGCTCAGCGGCACCCTCTGCTGCTCCTGCTGGAATATTTCTGGTCAACCACAACCTAACCGAAAGGACACGCTAATGCCGTGATACTTAGGAGTGGAAAAGAACTTGCGAACTGTTGATCCAAGACTAGAAAACCCGCTATGTATCGGAAGCAAGACAAGCCGAGTGAAAGAGAGCAACCCGAAAAGGAAAACGAAACTCAAGAGGTGTAGAAAAGAAAACCTTATGTGCCTCCACCCCCTATAAACCACAAGTTCCGTATCCCGAGATTAACAAATTCTAAATCGATGAGCCAATTTAAGAGATTCGTGGAACTTCTGAAACAACTAAATATCACAATACCATTCACAGAAGCCATTACTCAGATGCCATCGTATGCTAAATTTCTTAAAGAAATCTTATCTAACAAGAAAAGTTAGAAGATAGCGGACAGTTACCCTTCTGCTGAATGTAGTGCTATCATTCGAATAACATGCCTCTAAGCTAAAAGACCGGTAGTTTCTCTATACCCTGTAATATTGGAAAATTTGTCATAGACAAAGCTCTATGCGACTTAGGAGCAAGTATCAGTGTCATGCCCTTATCTATTTGCAAAAAGCTGGAAATGGGAGAACTTACACCTACAAAAATGTCTGTTCAATTAGCCGACCGATCGATTAAATATCACAGAGGTATCTTTGGAAAATATTCCGATTAGTATAGGTCAATTCTATATCGACCGATTTCATAATTATGGACATTACCGAAGATTGATTACCCTATCATATTAGGAAGACCATTCCTAGCCACAGTGGAGCTATAATTGATGTAAAGAAGGGCGATTAACATTCAGTCGGAGAGGAAAAGTGGAATTCATCCTCACTCAATTTCTACAAGCACCGCCATGAATGACACATGTTATTTACTCGATATAATAGATGAGTGCGTGAGAGAGATGGAAGCTAAACAGACCACATATCCGAAATAATGAAAATTGAAACCCTCGATATTCGAAGGCGATAATTGGCGAGAACCATATAAAGATAATGATCTAAGCGAAAGTCTAGCACTTACACTAATCATATGCCATGTCCCAAGAAACCAAAACTAGAATTGAAAGTTTTACCTAAAAATTTACGATGAATTCCTTGATCTTGAACAAACTCGACTGTGATAGTGAATTCCGGTTTAGGACCGCTTGAAGCGAAAAACTTTTAGGCGTTCTAAGGAAATATCCTCTGCGTTAGGTTACAACATATCGACTTAAAAGGAATTTGTCCTTCAATTTGTATGCATCGTATTCTATTAGAAGAGGATTGCAAAACCTCTCGAGAACCTCAAAGAAGAATCAACCCGATCCTCAGTACTGTAGTCAGAGATGAAATCAAAAAGCTAATGGAAGCTGGAATTATATACCCGATCTCCGACGTAAATGGGTTAGCCGGTGCATGTCGTACCTAAGAAAGGAGGTATTCTTGTCGTGAAAAGCACAAGCGAATCGATAACACAAAGAGTAGTTAGTGGACATAGAGTGTGCATTGATTATAGAAAACTGAACAAAGCTACTCGGAAAGACCATTTTCCTTTACCCTTTATTGATCAAATGTTAGAACGATTAGCCAAACACTCCTACTTACATTATTTAGGCGGTTATTCGGATTTTCCAAATTCCTATTCACCACGATGATCAAGAGAGACTACATTCACGTGTCCTTATGGAGCGTTCGCGAGACGAATGCCGTTTGGGTTATGTAATGCTCACGCAACTTTCCAACGATGTATGATGGCCATCTTGATTTCATTGACAACATCATGGAAGTGTTTATGGACGACTTCTACGTATGCGGACAAAGTTTGAAGGATGTCTATCTAATTTAGAGAGTGTTTTAGAGCGATGTGTGAAAGTGAACCTTGTGCGGGAAAAATGCCATTTCATGGTCGAGAAGGAATCGTCTTTGGACATGTTATTTCCAATAAAGGAATTGAAGTTGATAAAGCTAAGATAGAAGTGATTAAAGAACTCCGACCACCTAAGACCGTTCGAGAGATACGAAGTTTTCTAGGACACGCGAGGTTTTACCGACGTTTATTAAAGATTTCTCGAAAATTACAAAACCACTTACGGTCTATTAATGAAGGATCTTGAGTTCATATTCGATGGCGATTGTCTTAAAGCTTTTGAAACCCTTAAAGCCGCACTTATTTACGCACCAATCATGCAACCGCCCGATTGGCGGTTACCTTCAAATCATGTGCGATGCGGTGATTCGTAAGTTCTTGGACAAAGAAAGGATAAGAAACTTCACGCAATTTACTACGCCGAGCGCTAGACTCATTTCGGATGAATTCGCCTGGCGAAAAAGAACTCTTAGCCGTGGTCTTGGCGCTTGACAAATTTCGTTCTTACCTTGTAGGAGCAAAATAATCATCTACACGGACCACTGCTATCGGATATTTACTTGCCAAGAAAGATGCAAAGCGAGACTCCTCATGGATCTTGCTTTTACAAGAATTTGACTTGGAAATTAAGGACAAGAAAGGAACCGAAAGCGTCGTAGCGGATCATTTATCCCGTTTGGAAGGTATAAAACCGAACAAGTGCCAATGCGACGATTTTCCGTATGAACATCGATAGCACATATGATAGCGACCTAGCTCAATTGGATTTACATAAGCGGAAGCTAAGGAAGTCATGGAAGCCATTGACATGACCATAGGATTGCCTTGGTACAGACATCGTTAATTATTTAGGCTGCGGTGCGCTTCCACGATTTAACACCAGAAGAAGAAATTCTTTCATGATCTCAAGAGTTATTATTGGGACGAACCATTTTTATTCAAGCGAGGACTGATGGAATTTTCCGCCGTTGTATACCGACGAAGAAATAGAAGCGTCATTTCCATTGTCATTCATCTCCTTATGGCGGACATGCTAGCACCTCTAAAGCGTGTGCCAAAATTCTCCGGCTTTTACGGCCTAACTTTGTGGAAGGATGTCCACATCGCCGTTAAAAGCGTGATCGATGCCAGCGCGGTAATATCTCACGAGCGATGAAATGCCTCGAAAGGAATACTTGAAGTTGAAGTCTTTGATGTTTGGGAATAGATTTCATGGGACCTTTCCATCTTCTTTTGGAAACAAGTTTATACTCATCGATTATGTTTCAAAATGGATCGAGGCAATAGCTTCTCCTACAAATGACACACAGTGGTGATAAAGCTTTTAGGAATATAATTTTCCAGCGTTTTGGTGTTCCTCGACTTGTTATTAGTGACGGTGGATCTCATTTTATTTGAAGATATTTGATAAATTACTATCTAAATATGGGTGAAACACGTAGCAACACCTTATCATCCATGAACTAGCGGACAAGTCGAAGTTTGAGAGAGATTAAACAAATATTAGAAAAAGCACTATTTCTCGAAAGATTGATCATCCAAGCTTAACGAAGCTTTATGGGCTTATAGGACAGCCTACAAGACTCTATCGAACTACACCTTTCAAACTTGTCTACGGAAAATCTGTCACCTCGGTAGAATTAGAGCATAAAGCTTATTGGGCGATTAAGACACTCAATATTAACTACTGCTGCTGGCGAAAGCGAATCCTCGATTTACATGAGCTGGAAGAATTAAGACTAGGCGCTTGTAAGCGCTAAAATCTACAAAGAGCACTAAAAATGGCACGATCGGTTTATCTCGGAAAGAATTTAGTGTGGGAGATGTCGTACTTTTATTCAATTCTAGACTTAGACTTTTCCTAGAAAACTTAAATCTAGATGGTCGGTCCTTTCGAAATTACAAAAGTATTTCCTAGCGGAGCGGTAGAAATTAAGGATAGAAATAGTGCCCGTTTATTGTAAGCGGCGTTAAAACAGTATCATCGTATAGATAATAGAGATTATACGAATAAGCTTAAACTCAGAATTACCACCTATTTCTCCGACTAATCTTTCACTAGGCATTTAAATCGGGGCTTATGGCGTTAAAAGCAGCTTCATGGGAGGCAACCCATTTTATTTGTTTTGTTTGCTATTCTATTTACTATCTTGTTTTGTTTGCTATTTTGTTTATTTTATTTGTTTTGGTTGCTATATAAGTACTTTTCATCTTTTAAACTTTTATAAAGCTAGCTGATTTCAAAACAATTTTACTTGCTCTGATTTACGAAAAGTCTTTTCTCTTTACTTTCTCCTACTCTGTTTCCCGATTTACTTTTACTATGGATCCCCACAATTTTATGGAAACCACCTTTAGAGGTAGAAACCAAAGGAGCGATTTGAGGCTCTGTCTCAAAGAACCATCGGTTTAACCACATTATGATGAACCCACTATGGACACTTTAGGCATAGCGGCGGTGTTTACTACATGTTTAACCGATTAGGATGGGAGCGAGCACACCTAAAAATAGGTTTATCACTTACGAGAACTCACCCTTGAATTCTTGAGTTCCTTAGTTTACATCCACGAACATGGTGTCGGAGCCCAAAATTATGCCTTGAGACTTTTTGGTATTGAGTTCACCTATACCCATAGGGACTTAGCTTCTATTAGGATTCCCAGGTGGACCCTTAGCATTTACTACCCACGAGGCTGATTTATTGGATTTTGGTGGACTATTTACGGGTACTTTAGCAGGAAACTATCACCACGACCGACAGCATGGATAACAATGAAATACATAACTTGACCATCCGTTATTTCCATAGGATTCTTGCCCACACTGTTTGGAAAGAACAAAACCAACATCTTGTATCCAGGATGAACTATCTACCTTTATTGTTTAAACACGGGGCACATGCTGTCCCACTCGATGAAGACCTTTACCGCATTAGTGAGGACCCTAATGTGGGAGGATTGGTTACAATGATTGCAAATGCTCTTGGACTTCGTTACCAACTTAATAGCGTGCACCATTTGGATCAATTAGGCCTATGAATATTGAATTACTTTCAACAACATGATAATAGGAAATTTAGGCCTGCACCTTATGATTACACGATAAGAAGCGAAGTTGTTACTCTTTTACCCTTCGAACCATGCCGAGTTAGTGTCCATAACCGTGATAATTGGTTGTATGAATTGAATCCACGACCAACGGAGACACGGAAACACCACAATCATATTTTGTTCTTTGATAATTTCATGTGAAAGAAGCAGATCACGAAACTCCTCCGGCTACCATGACTTTACAAATATGGTTTGAAGCACAAGTAGGCCACGACATAAACCAAGGAGAAAACCCTACACATTTAAACACCATTCGACCACTTTGGATGCTTATAAAGCGGACATTGATGGAATAAAGAATGAATTGAAGACTATCGCTTGGATCTTATTGGTTTGGTGACATCACGATTGGAGCAATTCTATAACATCACCCAAGCTTTAGAGATATTAAAGGAAAAAATTGGATGAAGCGGTTCTTAGTTTTAGTCCTTTAGTTTTTTTGTTTTCAATTCTTAGTTTTAGAATTTTCCTATTCGTTTGTTTCTAGGTAGTTTCAATTCTAGGTTAAATTACCGCATTTCAATTTACAAGTCAATTTACTTCTGTCGGAAAAAACAAGCTACTTAATTTGAAGTAATGCAATTGTTTTCAATTTTGAATCTTTAAATCATTATAATGCTTACAATGTTTCATGGTTTTACGCTCTATTGCGA
The DNA here is from genome assembly GCA_021764765.1 of Vicia sativa. NCBI lineage: Eukaryota > Viridiplantae > Streptophyta > Magnoliopsida > Fabales > Fabaceae > Vicia > Vicia sativa. Next base: position 34,929,005 of record CM038794.1, read on the forward strand.
TTTAATTATCCATATTGGAATATGTATGTTGAATGGAATAGTGTTATGTTTATGTTGGAGTATCGAGATGTTACGCTTAATATATAATGTTACTCTGTGCAAGTATGTTACATTACTTTAAATTTGCAAAATTTGTAGCTCTTCGATCGTCATCATTCCCCACGATCGTAACACGCCTTCACGCTCGTCGACTAGGTGTTACGACAGTAACACGGGCTACATCGGTAACCATGGCGAGCGTTTCCTTTTCTTCTTTCCTCGACCTTTCTTCTTCTTCTTGTAACTTATCAACCATCACACTCCTCCATTAACCAACCATTAACTCTATTCAACCCACCATCAATCCTCTCCACTTTCAAACTTCCCACCATCTTTTCCACTCTATATATTCACATTACCCGCATTATCCTCTCATTCACCCATTCCTAAACCGTACCCTTTCTCACTCAAAAATCCTTGCATGCAAATGGCAAACAATCCTCAACCCATTCAGGCATTACCCTTCGTGATGGTGAGCAAGGTGAAACTCAGCGCATCAAATTTTGAAATTCCAGCGTCGTGGTGCACCCGCTCGGTATGTTGATCTTGTTGTTTGAGGACCTTGGTTTGCTTGAAGGTGTTCAACGCCTTCTTGAGTGTCAATCTGTGGAGCACGTGTAGCCAGACCCATTTTCGAGACACTCACTCGAGTTCCTCGGTTCATACGCTACATCACTCCGTGTCGTTCCACTATTTGGTGTCATATTTCTCTCGCTCTCGAGCAGCGTTCGGACAATTGTGATTTACGCGAGGAAGGTTCCCATCTTCGCGTGCACAACTTTGGAGAAGCATCTTTCGACCTTTGGCATCGTCTCACCAATAACCGAGCTCACTCCTACGATCATCTCAGCGCCACCCAAATCCACAACCCGCCATACGCTATTTCCACGCATTCTAGGCAACCTGATCTTCGCAAGAGCGGTAACCACAAGTTAAACTCAAGGAGCTTCATGCATTGCGCATTCTCGGGTCGAAAATCAATGCCGCACCTTTCCTCGGCCCATATCCACTCCATCGCACGGTGAAAACCTTTCTATTTTGGAGGGCTTGTCACTTCTGGCTTTAGCACTAAACCATGGTGACACCCTTGGTCATCTACCATCCGACCTCCGTTCCTGCTCACTCTTGACCATTGCAAATTAGCTCACCTCATCTGGCGGGACGATGGAAAGTTCCATCCGATCCAAAACCGCGTTTATACTAATATTGTTTTGCCTTGCGAGGATCGTATCGACCCTCGAACCGAGCCAAGGCTTTTCAACCTTGAAGACCACAGAAGGCCTGCTGCTCAAGAAGAACCTCGTATCGGCCCGGTGATGAGATGCGGGAAGAAGCTGGATAGAGCTATTCCGTGCACGACATACAGGTCGTCTTCGCTCCTCCACCTCCGTCTCTTGGCGAGATCCTCCGAGCTATCCACCATCAAAATCTTATATCCGCGGAGCCGAGAGGGTGCATCGGGGCGCTTGGCCTTAGTTGCACAAAATGCTCAAATCTTAAGTGGTCAGCGCTCGACGAATGAAAGGCTTGATGAAGTGCTAAGCGAGCTGAACGCTTTAAGGATGGATGTTTCATCTTTTGGACCACAGAGCACTGACTCTGAAGCTACTCCTTCCAGAAGGTCCAGAACCCGAAGCCGCCGGGTGCCGATGTTTTTCTTTTTCTTGTTGTTTTCCTTGTTTTCCGTTGTATCTTTTATTTAACCTCGTCATTATATCATAACATTGAGACAATGTTTGATATAGTGTGGGAGAATCTTGCAATTTTAATTTCGAGCAGTAATTTCATTTCTAATTCGATTATATTTCGTTATTTCATTTCTCCCGTTTTAATTAGCCATACCAAAATTTTCACCTTTTACATTCACATAACCGTTAGTTACCTACTTTAGCGAAATCTTAGTTAGAAGGCGAGGCGATCCAACGAGAACTATCGATTATGACACCTTGACTCCTACTTACGCGAATCGTCTCTATTTCCGTTACCGATACTTTCGTTTAAGTCTTAAATTAGCCCTAGTAGTTTATTCTAGCGATCGGCACGGTCTTAGCACAAGCCACGTGGAAAGCCGATGAATATAAGTGGATGATCTCGATAATTTATTAGGAAAAATGTTACATGATTTAAGGAAATAGCCAAGGCACCAATTAAATTGGGCGATCCTCACCCGATCGTTTAATCCAGCGGATCGGAAGCTTTATTAAGTAACGTAAGAATCCATTGTTTAGGTGGTTGAAGCATCTGTCTTGAACTTGGTAGGCGACTACGGTCCGATCCCGCATCTTACAATCGGATAAAGAGGTTGCCACATAATTGTGCGAAACCGTTGTGTTTTGATCGGAACCACTAACGGCTATTCCACTACGTGCGTGTAAAGATAATGGGCTTAATGTGATTGCGCAAGAGCGAAGCCGGGTGAAATAGGAGCGAGAAACCTTGAGTTGAATTATAGCGGTATGATTAGGCGTTTTTGTTTAAAGCGGATAGTCGTCGACTAGCTTGTTGCTTGTGTCATTAGCGTATCGTTGTTGTTTCATTCGATTTTCTTGGCGAACTAACCTAGGATCTCTTGTAACAATTTGAAAACAAAGGTATACTAGTTATATGCGTTTATAAAACTTGTCCGATATTTTTAAATTGATTATTTTGCTTGAGGACAAGCAAAGGTTTAAGTATGGGAGAATTTGATAACACGAAATCATATCGTTTATTTTACATGAAATTAGCCGTTTTGTATCATTTTGACCGATTAACTCCGAATATTTCGAGATTATCATTACTTTTGCGGTATTCACAACTTAGCTCAAAGCAGAGAAAATGTGAAACAATGCAAGAAAGCATCAAAGAATAGAAGAAGCAGACAAATCATCAAAGATTACAAACTTTGTAGCTGTGGGTCGTAGCATGACCACGACCGTAAGCCATTGAAGAGTGTTACGACCGTAACACACCCATAACGACCGTAACACGGAGAAAACACCAACCTTGCTCGTAACACAAAGGCCACGACCGTAGCGCATTGGTTAAATTAGAAGAAGCGGATCGTGGCGAGGCTTTGGTGAAGGAGTTTCTAACACTCTGTTTTCTCTCAACCACGAAGCCACGTTCTAAAGGACCAACCCGTCCCTATATTCGAGAGATTCTCAAGGCAAGCTTCGTGACAAAGTTTCAAAACTCAACTGCCGATCCTAGTTCTCTATAAATACCTCGACCTTGACATCAAACACAGAGCAATTTTAGAGTTTAATTGTGCGGAAGCTCTGCGGATTGAGAACCATTTGTAAATTTACATTCTTTTCATGCTTTTCAAATTTCCTTTGTTTTAATTCATTGCCCAAATAATAATTTCCAACATCGGAAATTATTATTCTAGATTAGGATACATTTATTTCAAGCTTGATTTAGTTTTGCATTTGAATTTTCGAAGTCAGACTCTCCGATCTGTGGAAGAAGGATATAGGATCTTGCTTTATTTTCGGGTTTTTATTTTTGCAATTTATTACAAGTATTCTTTAATTAATTAATGCAATTTAAATTATTATTATTTATAATGTCAATTTATATTTGTTTGCTTTTACTTCACGTATGTTAGTTTTAATTTCCATGGCTAGCTAAACCTTTAGTGTCGGTATGGGATAGTAAGAGACATTAGGCATCGATCAACAACTTAGGCTAAAACTTTAATCAACTTAACTCGGTTATAACTTTTTATGCTTAAAACAAAACCTTACGAAAGTAAGAAGATAAATAGGTTAGATCGAGACCACGAAAGTGTGAGGTTTTTAACAGGATAGCTAAAGTTAGGCATTTGATTTAAATACGGTGAAAGCGCTTTAAAGCAGTTAGAATTAATTAAGTTTCCAAAAGTATTTCTAAACACTTATAGGCTAGCGAAAGCGGTATAGGGCTTTAGGCGTATAATCCGAGATAAGACCATGAAAGTGTGAGTTGAGGGTTTTAAACTAATTAATTCTACGGACAAACCAAGTTGACCATCCTTATATGCCTAAGCCAGATTAGATCCTTTAAGTCGACTCTATTACATACCGACCATTTTATTTCATAATTACTTTAGAACCAATTAATTTACCTTCCTTAACCTTCCTAAAACCAAACGTGACAATCTCCGCCTTAGCTAAACAAACTTTACTTTCCAGCACTAGAGTGATTACAAAGTCCTTGTGGGATCGACAATCTTTTATTACTACCGCGATAGGCTGTGCGCTTGCAGTTAAGATTCCGTTAGACACATTAGGTTTATCGCACATCAGATATCGAATGGTCATAGAAGGCAACTCGTAGGATGTATCCTAGCACATTCGAAGGGACGATCATCACTTTTTGTAGGCAACAATCGAGGGACGAGATCATGTTTTCATAGGCCACGTCGAGGGACTTATGATCTTTTATTCGAAGGGACTATGATGATATATTTGTAGGCAACGATGCTAGGATACCTCTACGTTCGAGGGACTTGACCATTTAATCGAAAGGCAACGAGAGAGAATTACCCTAAAGGGTGCGCGTGTGAAGAGAGTGTGTTAAATTCAGATATGTTATCTTGCAATTAGAAGTGATCTATGTCCGTTTTTTATCTTGCCATACCGTCTAGCGATTTATAGGGTGCGGAAAATAAATTGCGGAAAGTAAAGTGCGGAAAAATAAAGTCCTACGCTATTACATGGCTTTGGGGCAGTTACATAATAAGAGTGCGGAAAGTAAAAGTTCTAATTAAACTATTACATCCCATAGGCAGTTACATAATATTGAAAAGAAAAGCGAGTAAAATAGTCTGAAACGTTACAACCTGTAAGCAGATACATAATCGGAAAATATAAGAAATATAAATGCATTATGAGTACATGGATCGATTAGAAACATCATTCTAAACACGATGGTGGTCTCGATTTGATCCAATTTTGCCTATTTTAGAAGATCCCAATTCGAACAGAGGAACCCTAGCCATGGTGGATTTCGATTCAGGTACCTAAAATGCAATTAAACTATGCAGAAAGCTTCGAAACTCCATTCTAAATACAAAACAAACATCAAAACATGTTAAATATGCATGATAACTAAAAATCGATTTTGAAAAAGAATGGACAAACCAAAATCTGGAATTCACGATTCTTGATGGTTTTGTGATTTGTAAGGGTCTGGATCGATTCAGGAGACCTCCAGGAATGCAATGGAATGCTTAGAATCGATTGAAACAAGCTGAAACTAGGGCTGCAAGTAACTTGAAGGGAACAATTTTTTTGAGTTTGGAATAGGGTTCTTGAGGCAATTTTCTGTTCTTTTTTCATGTGTATGCATTGTGTATATATAATAGATGGATCTAGGTAAGAAATCAAGAGAAAATAATGAATCAATCAATGTAAAAATATTTGATTTGGTATGAAACCAAATCTTTCCTTTTTGATCCAATTTTCATCAATTCTCTTGCCAATCAATGTTAATTTCGAAATTGCCAGCTCTTATGGATTGCTTGGACCTCAAGAATGAGAGAAAAATCCAATTTGCATTTAATTTTGATTTTCTACCTTTTATTTTAATTTAATTGGCTTTTAAATGATTAAAATCCAAATTAAATAGAAAAATAAAGATAAAATTCGTGGCCTAGGGCTTGGAGGTTCCAAATTAGCTGAGGAACAAGTTTGAACCAAGAAAAATTAGGCCCATTTGCAAAATTTTGGATTTTGACAAGTATTTCTCTTTGTGCACCTCTTCAAAAATGCCCAACTTGTGCAAGGTGTAACTTGCTCAATTTTTAACATTTTTGAGTGTTCTTGGACTTTTTAGAAAGCTCTAGATGTCCTCTAAATAACCTATTTGGTTTCATCTCAATTGGAGTTTCCATGCTCAATAACACTTCTTTACAAAAAGTTGACTTTTTGTTGACTTTGAAAAGGACCTGTAATGTTTTGATCCATATCTTTCAAATGAAGCATTTCCTGACCATGCTTGTGAGACATGAAGTTGTAGATAATTGAATTGTTTTCAAAATGAGAGGTCGTGGAAATTTTTTTGATAAAGTATGAGAAAGTTATGCTCAGTCAAAGTTCAGTTGACTTTTTCTTAGAAAACCCTAATTTGGAAAGTTTGACTTTTGAACAAATCTTGAGTTTTCTTGATGAATCATGATCAACCCTTGATCAAATGATGAATGTTACGTCAAAATATGGATGTTGACCAAAAATCTGAAGTTTTACTGTATGTTGACCACAGTTGACTTTTTGTCCCAATACAACTGATTTTCAACCATCTGAGCAATTGTCTGAGGAAACTTGACTTGTAAGGCTTGAAAATTGACATGGAGATTCTTTGAAGCATATGAGGAGGCCTGATGACCATTGGAGATGTTGAGAACCACCTTGATCTGAGAATTGCCAAACCCTAGTTTGGGTTGATTGTTTAGGAGAGGGTTTGTCTGATCAACCCTTGAGGAATCCTTGAGTATGGATGTATGGAATGTCTTGAGAAGTAGGAGGGCAAAGTTTGGGGTATGACAGCTGCCCCTATTCAATCTTCTTGTACTGGAAGGGTTAGATTGGCATGTGTGCCTTTCGTGACCTGGAGGTAGAAGACGATTGAACACTCGAGTACACTTGAAAATTTGCACTCGCTGTTGATTGATGATGTGGGAATGGGCTTATAGATGCCATTTGGAGAAGCTGGAGATTTCGCTGGGGAATGAGTCATAATTTAGACTCAAGAACGTCTCCTGAATAGGAGAATCGTCAGAGATGGGCTTAAGATGCCATCCGGAAAGACTGATGTTGGGGAACGAGCCGTACGCTAGGCTCTGCAGATGTTCCTGAAGATAGAAGGGAGTGCAGAGATGGGCTTAAGATGCCATCCGGAGAGAGTCGTACATTAGACTTCGTGCTCGTCTTTGAATGAAGTTATTGGTTTGTATTGGTTTTTTTAACCAAATATGTAGCATTCTGAAAGTGGAGAGATGTCGACAAATAGTCGGAGATGGGCTTAAGATGCCATCCAGGGCAACTGAGTCGTACGCCAGACTCTGTAGTTGCTGTTGATAATAAGAGAGTGTCAGAATCAATTTTTGTCTTGATTACTCTGAGGGGATAATAGGCGGCGAAATGTGGATAACTTCCCTATTGTGCTTCGGGTGTTGATCCAATGCATATTGTCGGAGGACAACTCGAGTAGTCGTTCGGATAAGGTTTCCTGTCTTGCTTTGGGTATTAATCTTTGACCTTTCATTTGGAGTTGATTTCCGCCTGCTGGGGAGAAAAAACAGAAGAGATTTTGACAGGATATAATTAGACTTATGCAGATTATGATGCATGATAATGTGTATGAGTATTATATGTGTATGTTATGATTTTTATGTATGAATGATAGATGTTATGGTATTTCAAAACATATCCATCTTGAAGAAGATGTGGACGTTCTGCTTGGGGATTTCTGGCTTCTGTTTGGGGACGAAACGGATGAAAACCCTGCTTTTGAAAGAGAAGAAAGATATCCCTGATTCCTCCGATGCACTATCTGACCAAGTTTCGAGCCGATATATCTATGCTGCTGAGGACGGTAAAGACCAAGAGGTACACTACTGAGGATCTTGTGCGTAGACCCTGCTGGGGAAATGGGAACTGGGAAGCACTCCGTTGGGGATCTCGTGCGTAGATCTTGCTGGAGAGTTTTTGATTGTTGTTAGGAGACCGGGCTAGAAGGATCTGGAGCCCGTTGAAACCTCCGGCTAGGAAATAAAGATGTAGGCTTCCTCCGATGCACTATCTGACCAAGTTTCGAGTATTGTTGGATATTGCTGGATATTGCTGATGTCGCGGAAGTAATAATTGTTGAGAGATATTTCACTGGGGATAAATACCTCTGCTGGAAATGAACTGCTACTACTCAGAGGTTGATGTAATCGGGCTAAGCTGGCTAGGATTGCTGCTTAGAGACTAACGCGATATTGGAACTAGCTGACAGAAATTCGTACTCCGCTGGGAAAGATTTGCAGTGAGCGATGCCTCTGTGGGGACCGTACTTTGTAGGGGATCGTTTTGGTGACTTTTGTCGTCATCTCAATTCCTAGAGCCTGTAGTAATTATCCTTGTCCGTTCACTTTTCGCATGTTTGTAAATAGATATTTATTGTCAGATGCATATAATCATTCAAAGCAAACGTTGGACTTTATGCAAACAACAATAGTGGAAATTGTAAAGAGAAAGAACTTGTATTAATTTGAAATGTGGCGTATGACCAAGTAGTTTGTACACAAGAAAAGTAAAAAGCTATCGGAAACAATCTCGTCGAGTTTCAACTATGCTAGTACTCATATATTTCGACTATCTCATCTCTTTGCTGTCAGTAGAAAGTGAGTGAATTGATTTTCGCCATTTGAATCTTGAATGCTGATAGTAGTAGTCTGTGGGTAGGTGATCTAGACGAGACATAGTGTACGCTTAAATCCCTAACTTTTGGCTAGACCGACCTTTCAGGTTTTCAGTCTACCGGGATACCCTTTTTTGCCCAAGCCGCCTTTGCAGGTTTTCGACTTGCCGGGTGTACATGTTTTGTATATATCCTTAACTTTTTCCTGAACCTTTTGGTTCGCTAGGATGCCCTTATTTTTGCCTAGGTCAGTCGACCTAGCGGGTCTCTTTTATGCGTAGTATTTTTTGACTATGTCTGCGTTCACAGGGTGTGGGAAGTCTTCGCCATCCATGGTGCTAAGTATCATAGCTCCGCCGAAAAATACTATTTTGACTACAAATGGTCCCTCGTAGGTGGAAGTCTATTTTCCCCTGGGATCACCTTGTGGAAGAATAATGCGTTTGACTACTAGATCACCGACTTGGTAAACTCGGTGCTTGACTTTCTTGTTAAATGCTCTGATCATTCGCTTCTGATAGATCTGTCCATGGCAGATGGATGCGAGCCGCTTCTCGCCAATCAAGTTGATCTGGTCAAGGCGAGTCTGGATCCAATCGTCTTCGCCTAGCTCTACGTCCCGGAGGACTCTGGTTGAGGGTATCTGAACCTCGATTGGCAGGACCGCTTCCATACCTTATACAAGAGAGAAAGGGGTTGCCCCTGTTGATGTTCGTAATATAGTGCGATAACCATGGAGAGCAAATGGCAACATCTCATGCCAATCCTTGTAAGTCACTGTCATTTTTTGTATGATCTTCTTAATATTCTTATTGGCGGCTTCCATTGCGCCATTCATCTTAGGCCGATATGGAGAAGAATTGCGATGCTTGATCTTGAGCTGCGCGAGTTCGGTGATCATCTTGTTGTTGAGATTAGAGCCATTATCGTGATAATCCTTTCGGCGGTGCCATCTTGTCGAGATAAGATTATGCTTGATGAACGAGCCACAACATTCTTGGTAGATGCGACGAGGTTGCTTCTACCCACTTGGTGAAATAGTCAATTGCCACAAGGATGAAGCGATGTTAGATTCGAGCGATGGGCTTGATTTCTCCGATCATGTCAATGCCCACATTGCAAAGGCCAAGGCGGTTAGAACATTCAATGGTGCGGAGGTGCGTGCACTTTCGCATATATCGGCATTTGTGGCAAGATCGAGCATAGCGGTGACAATCGGCTTCCATGGTGGACCAATAGTAACTTTTTCTAATCTTCTTAGCCATCGTATGTCCCTTGGAGTGGGTACCAAATGCGCCGTGTAACTCTTCCATGATACGTTCATTGTTTTACGGTCCACACGGAGTAAGCACAAGTCGTGGTTGCGCTTGTATAAGATGTCGTAGCTGAGAAAGAATTTGGATGTAAATCTTCTCAAGAACTTCTTATCGTTGACAGATGCCCCTGCGGGATATTCCTGAGTCTCAAGATACCTCTTCACTTCGTAGAACCAAGGTTTCTCTTCTATATCAAGTTCACAACAGTATGCTGGTTCGTCGAACTTTTCAATGATGATCTGGGGAGCCTCGTTGTCCCATCTGACCCTGAACATGGACGACATAGTAGCTAATGCGTCTGCCAACTGATTCTCTTCTCGTGGAATGTGATCAAAGGTAATCTCTTCGAAGTAGGGGATCAGACTCAAAACATGCTCTCGATACGGAATAAGATTCGGATGCTTCGTATCCCATTCGCCTTTAATTTGACTGATCACTAAAGCTGAGTCTCCATACACCTGCAAGAACTTGATTCTTAAGTCAATAGCAGCTTTAATACCCATGATGCATGATTCGTATTCGGCCATATTGTTAGTGCAGCTGAAGCATAATCTGGCGGTGAAAGGCGTGTGTCCGCCTGTGGGAGATGTAATGATGGCGCCAATGCCATTGCCAAGTGCGTTTGAGGCTCCGTCAAAGACCATGGTCCATCGGGATCCTTGTTCGGTATTTAAATCGGTCACGGTTCTTCGCAATCGATAACTAGTAAAACATCTTGATGGAAACTCGAACGCATAGGCGATAGTTATCTATGGCTTGATGAGCCAAATGATCGGCTACTACACTTCCTTTGATCGCTTTAGAAGTATCTTGGATGTCATATTCGGTCAAGATCATTTGCCATCTTGCTATTCTTCTAGAGAGAGCTGGTTTCTCAAATATGTATTTTATCGGATCCATCTTGGAGATCAATAAGGTAGTGTGAGTCAACATATCTTGTCTTAGTCGGTGACCTAAGCCAAAGCGCAAGTTTTCTCATTGTGAGTATCTTGTTTCACTCGGTAAACTTTTGCTAAGGTAGTATATTGCATACTCTTTTCGACCAGACTCGTCATGTTGCCCCAACACACACCCATTGAATTCTCTAACCTTTGAAGTACATGATAAGAGGTTTTCCTTGATGACATCGGGATAGGAGGATTACTGTAGGTACTCCTTGATTTTGTCAAAGCGATCTGGCAATCGTCGTTCCATTCCACTACTTGATCTTTCTTCAGTAACTTGAAGATTGGCTCACAAGTAGCAGTTAGATGCGCAATAAATCTGGCAATGTAGTTCAATCGTCCCAAGAAACCTCTGACTTCCTTCTCGGTTCGGGGAACTGGCATTTCTTGAATAGCTTTAACCTTGGCGGGGTCAACTTCAATACCTTTATCACTGACAACAAACCCTAAGAGTTTACCGGATCTGACTCCAAAGGTGCACTTGTTAGGATTGAGTCTTAGTCTGTACTTCTTCAGTCTATCAAACAGTTTCCGTAAATGATCGAGATGTTCTTCTTCAGTCTGCGATCGAGCTATCATGTCGTCGACGTAGACCTCTATCTCGTGATGAATCATGTCATGAAATAATGCCACCATGGCACGCTGATAAGTGGCGCCTGCGTTCTTGACCGAGCGGCATGACCTTGTAGCGAAAGTGCCCCACTGTAACAGTAGTCTTCTCCATGTTTTAGGAGCCATTTTGATCGATTGTAGGAGAAACCATCCATGAAGGAAAAACTTTATGTTGGCGGTGTTGTCAGCGAACATCAATATGAGGCGCGGAAAATCGTCTTTCGGACTCGCTTTATTGATCTGTAATCCACACACATTCGTACTTTACCATCCTTCTTAGATACAGGTACCACGTTAGCAACCACTGTGGATAAAAGTGACTAGAAACCGACATTGAGCGCTTCATAACCCGGCTTTGATTTTCTCGACATCTCGGGACGCATGCGACCAACCTTCTATTTTACTAGGAGAAAACCTTCTTTTATCGGTAACCGGTGTACCACAATGTCAATGTCTAGACCTGGCATGTCTTCGTATGACCAAGCAAAAACCTCAATATAGTCTCGTAGAATCTGACCAATCTCTCTTTGACCTTTGTTCTCAAGAGCTGCTCTATCTTGATCTCTTTTACATCTTCATTAGTACCCAAATTCACAACCTCAACTGACTCTTCATGTGGTTGTATAACTCGCTCTTCTTCTTTGTAGCGATCGGCAAGTTCTCCTGGCACTTCACAAATCTTCCTCACCTTCGTCTTGACTTGGTAGATCGGATTATCGAAGTCATATTTAGCAATAGCATAGCTGTTATTAACGAGATTCTGAGTGAATCTGCAGTGTATCACGTGGGTGTGTGTAAGAAACACATAGCTTTTTGAAGGGGTGATAAAGTAAAAGAAAGAAAACAACATTTAAATGCAAAAGTCCAATGATTTTATTGAATGAAAATATGCAAATGACAGATAATAACCCTCACAAACGAGCCATGGTGCCCCGGGCAAGGCACTAGGCTTTAAAGTTCATTGTTCAAAGTAGAGAAAAACAAAAAGCAAAACAGAAAACAAAAGCAATTACTCCTGTCTAAAGGAGATTGGTATGACGTCTTCAGTCTTCCAATTGATGAGTCCGTTGTCGGGAGTTGGGAAGATCCATTTGCTGATGTCGAAGTCGTTGTCGTCGTCTTCTACAGCATGAACTCCATCTTTGCTGATGCGGAAAGGAAGTTGGCCGGCACGTTCGCGGCGCATCATCTTCTGACCTTTGATGGTGAAGCCTAAACCAGTCTTGTCGGATTTGAAAAGAAGATCAGGGAGCTGACCCCAAATAGCACTACCTCCTTCTTCAACTGCAGCTTGAGCATCTTTTAGCGAGGCCATCCTAGGCGAGACTTGTGTAACTTCAGGAGTGACAGGAGAGTCAACAGGCATGGCTCTTGGAACTGTTTCGAAAGCTTGGCAGGGAGTCTCGAAGAATTCACCTTCCATCTCGAGATATCAGAATGACTGTAGATGACTGACCATGTATTCTTCTTCACCACATACTGTAACAATCTTCCCTTTCACTGGGTATTTCAGCTTCTGATGCAGGGTAGAGGTAACAACGTCTGCCCCATGTATCCAAGGGCGTCCAAGTAGGCAAGAGTAAGCTGGACGGATGTCCATGACAAAGAAAGTGGAGTCAAAAGTCTGGGAACCGACTTTAACAGGCAGAATGAGCTCTCCAAGTACTGTTCGCTTAGAACCATCAAAAACTCTCACAACTATATCACTGGGCTTCAGAACCAATCCTTCAACATCAAGTCGATCAAAAGCAGTCTTCGGTAGGATATTCAGAGCAGAACCGGCATCCACCAAAACATGAGACAATGTAATGCCCTTGCATTCAACAGAGATGTGCAAGGCTTTGTTGTGTTTCTTTCCGGCAGGAGTCAAATCAGCATCAGAGAAGCCTAGGCCGTTGTTGGCAGCCAGGCTAGCAATACAAACTTCAAATTGATTAGTAGTAGTGTCTTGCGGTATGTGAGCATTCTTCAGAAACTTCGCCAAGGCTTTAGCATGAGCCTCAGAGCACAAGAGCAGAGCAAGCATGGAGATTTTGGACGGAGTCTGTCCCAACTGTTCCACAACATTGTAGTCACTCTTCTTGATAATCTTTAGAGTTTCCTCCATTTCTTGTTTGGAGGTTTCTTCAGCAACTTCCTTTGGTACTTCTGTAGGAGCAGGATGAGTCACTGGTTCTTTCCTTCTAGCTTCTGGAACTGGTTGAATAGCTGGAATGCGAGCTGGAGTCGCAGTGTCTTTTGGAGGAGAGATCTTTGGAGAGAACACTCTTCCGGTTCTGGTCACCTTATTTCAGGAATGGTAGCTTCAACTGTAAGATCCTCAAAGGTCAGAGGGTCTTGCTTGACGCCATGATAGTAAACCTCAGCTCTATAGTTCCAAGGGATAGCTTTTTCAGAGGAGTATGGAACTGGTCTTGGAGAAGTAATGATGAGAGGTGCCACTCTAGGCACAGGATCAGCAGAGGAAATCCTTATTGTGTTAACATCAGCATAGTCTTCTGGGAAATCGTCTCCCCATCTGGTTGCCTTAACATCTTCAATAGGAATTTTGTAGCTCTCAGGAACAGTATACTTCACCATGTAATCGAACTTTCCACTTGGCTGCCCCAAGGTATCCCAAACTTCTGGCACGGTTTCGCTCACATCCTCGATCTTCAGTTTCTTAGACACGTCTTCACACAGATTCTCCACAGGTGAAGGTTTCAGGAATAACACTTCTCGGTTATCCATCATGCATTGAATACGTCTTCTCAACCAAGCACAACCGTCAGGTGCAGATGGGCACCAACGACAATTCTCTGGGCATCCTGGATTTACACCGGCTTGCAGCAAATTCTTCTTAACAGTCATCAGAGGAATAGTCAAGTCATCTATATTAAAAACATAAGAGTTCTTGTCAATAACATTGGCACTCTTTCCATGATTAGGCATAGGCACGTTGATCACATTCGGAGTTTCAACAAGAGGATCAAACTCAATCTCTTTAGCTTCAATCATGTCTTGAATCTTGTTCTTCAGAGCCCAACAATCATCAGTGTTATGTCCTGGGCTGTTGGAGTGGTATGCACACTTTGCATTAGGATTGTACTTCAGAGAGGAAGTGTTGATGATCTAAGGAGGATCCCTCAAAGTAATCAGCTCCGCTTTCAACATGTGTTGCAAGGCTTGCGACAAAGGCATGTTGATCTTTGTAAACTGTCTTCGTGGCGCGTTCTAGTTACGCGTGTTGTCTCGCTGAGATTGTGCTGATGTAGGATTGGAGATCACAACTGCCCCCACAGATTGAGTGCGGTCGGTCTTAGCTCGGCTTTTCTGACCATACACAGCATTAGCTTCTTTCTTACCACCAAAAGATCTCTTCGCGGCATTTGAGGATGACTCTACCTGAATCTTTCCGCTCTTGATACCAACTTCAATGTGTTCTCCTATCAATATCAGCTCGGTGAATCCGGCTGAAGAGTTCCCAATCATATGATTGAAGAACGGGCCTGTCAGTGTTCCCATAAACATATCAACCAACTCCCTGTTGGACAAGGGTGGCTGAACTTTGCCTGCTAGATCTCTCCATTTCTGAGCATACTCTTTGAACTTCTCATCACGACCCATAGACATGCTTTGTAGTTGCATGCGAGTGGGTGCCAATTCAGCATTGTACTCATATTGCTTGTAGAAAGCATCTTCTAAGTCACTCCAAGTACTGATATGGTCACTCTCTAGCTGATAATACCACTCCAATTGAGTTCCGGCCAAACTCTCTTGGAAATAATGAATCCGCAACTTTCTGTCATCAGTGTGGGGGTTGATCTTCTGAATATAGGACTTCAAATGCAGCTTTGGACAAGAAATGCCATCATACCTGGCAAAAGTAGGAACCTTGAATTTGGGAGGAATCACCACACCAGGAACAAGACTCAGATCATCAAAATTCAGCCCTAACATCTTCAGATTTTCCACAGCATTCAGACGGTCTTCAAGTTGCTTGTATTTGTCATCCTCTTAAGAGTACTGATCATTCTCATAATCTTCTTCCTTCTTCTCAGGCTCACGCTGGTCTTCTTCGTTGCCCTTGACACTTCCCTCAGTTTTGACACTTCCTTCTGAGAACTCTATCCGGCTGACCACCTTAGGACCACCTTTATGATGTCTTCCCATGTTGATAACACCAATGACCTTCTTCTTTTTGTTGATGAGCTTCTTCAGATCCTCTTGGGCTTGAACCAAGCTGGTGAACATCTCTTGGAACTGAGCATTCTGAGCCTGAAGATCTTTGACAGTCTGTTCAAGAGCCATTTCTGCTAAAATAAATAGCGAGAAAATGAGAAAACCGACCTTCAATGTACCTGATATGAAATGTTATGCCATGATATGCGATGTTTATGCAAATGCAATGCAATGTTTTCAAGGACCTTAGGAATTTAAATTTGTTAAACAAACATGAACAAACTTTATTAGTTTCCTTTTATCCTTTTTTTGAAGTACAAAACATAGTTCAGAGAAATAAAAGAACAAAATCCTAAAGCTCTAGGTCTCCCATGGGCGCTTCCTCTTGGTGCCGAGGTAGGTGTTGATGTTCCTCTCCTCGTGAAGTAGCTTGGTCAACTCTAGTACCTTCTTCTCGCTTGCATAGCATTGAGCTTCGAATGTATCCCTTTCTTCTTTAATCTGAATCTAGGATCTCTTTAAGTCTTCAAAATCAGTAGGCATGTCGGGATGGAGAACAGTATAGGGTACATCACCTATAGCAACAGGTTCCATAATTACTGGTAACACGGGTGTAAATGGCATCATGAGGTTTTGAGCTCGAGCTCGCACCCATTTAAGGTAAGGTTCCCAAGGAATGGAGTTTTGGTGCCCCAAACTCTTGGTATCAGTCTTCTTTACCATGCCCCGAGCGTGTATGAACCTTCATCGGTAATTCTGGAGATCGTGGTTGTAATCGAACACAATATCTTGGAGAAGCATATCATGAGGACCATCCCTTCGAGCATAACCAAACTGACGTAGAGCTAGAGAAGGGTTGTAGGTGATACCTCCCCTTATACTAAGGAGTGGTACATTAGGGAATTCTCCGCAACGCTCAATGAATGTGAAGTCCTTTTGAGAGAAAAGACTCCAATGGATATCTGAATGAGAGAGTGACATTAGTCTTTGAGACCACTTCAATCTTTGCTCGTTCTTCAAAACTGATGGAGGAAGGTGCGAAATAAACCAC
Source organism: Vicia sativa (assembly GCA_021764765.1). Classification (NCBI taxonomy): domain Eukaryota; kingdom Viridiplantae; phylum Streptophyta; class Magnoliopsida; order Fabales; family Fabaceae; genus Vicia; species Vicia sativa. Next base: position 34,945,498 of record CM038794.1, read on the forward strand.
CTGGAAAGTAACGGTATACAACACATGAGAGTTCCTTGTCTTTTAGTAGTACGAGTGTGGAAAGAATGTAGGATGTCTCCAAGTAAAGTAGGCACAGGATTACAGTGAGGAATATCTTGATGGCGTTGACATCTATGAATTGATCCGAGTTAGGGAATAAAACCAAACCATAGATTAGCAAGGCCACAATGTCTTCAAATGCTTGGAAACTCATAACTTTGAGGAATTCTCGGGCTTTCTTTATCAGGAACTTGGCAAGTAAACCCTTAACTCCACTTCTTGTTTCCCAATTGGCTTCAATGTCTGAGCACTTTAGGTGTAGTGCTGATGCAATGTCTTCGTACTTAGGAACCTTTTCTAAACTGGTGAATGGCATTTGGTCAAGAATAGGTATCCCAAGTAGCTTAGAGAACTCTTCCAAGGTAGGAACCAACTGATAATCTCTGGGAATGTAAAGCAATGGTGTTTCGGATCAAAGAACTGGAATAGGACGTGCATCATATCTTCTTCAAAACCGGAGATAACCAAGTCAAGTAGATAACCATATCTTTTGATGAATTGAGCATGATCGGGAATCTCTGAAACCAATTCTTTGAGCTGAGAAGGTATACCCATGAAGTTGATTCGGATAGTCTTTCTAGAAGCCATAATCCCTACAAAACAGAGCAAAGATAAACCCCTAGGTCCTTGAAATAGTTAGAGATGATATGCAATGCGATGGTGTCATGATGTTATGTTTAGCAAGCACAAACAATTCACACAATAGCCCTAGGTTTAAGGCTTGCATGAGGTATAGGTGTTTACCCCACCAAAAGTTTGAGTTGGTTCATCTTGTCCTATAATAGTAACCGGGTTCTAAGAATCTCATATCATTGATCTTTCTCGTAGGCGTTTATTTCAATAGGACTACCAAGTGGTCGACCGAAAATATCCCAAAAGTCCGATCTTAATGAGCGTAGCATCGAGTATCAGCCAACCTCGGTCTACACCAAAGTCGGCCATCTCAATACCTTCTAATGGCCAAGATGGGTCAATTAAGGTTCTAAAAGTTGAGTTAGTGCTGATGACACCACGCAGAAGCCAAATACTATCCTCAACTTGGAAATAAAGAGTATTAGGACATCCAAAGTGTCACACTAACGTAGCCATCAAGTATAATACCCAAGCAACCCTTAAAGATAAAGCAAGCAAATCAAACAGAAAGCAGTAAAAGTGATCTAGAAATCCCTAAGGCATTCTCTCTTTAGGGTGTTTCCCCGGCAGAGTGGCCAGTTCTGTAATACGGTGAACTGACTTTGAGATTTGTTTTGCTTTTTATCGCAAATGTTGCGGATAGCAAGAGTCGCCATCGACTTTTCTTTTATCCAATGAAGGGAAGGTAAAAAGAACAGGAAAAGACCTTCTTTAAATTCTGAGTAAGGGAGAAGGTTATGAAAAGGGAAGGTATTAGCACCCCTTTCCATCCGTAGTTTTCTACGGGCTCTTAGTTGCTTTTAGCTCACTTTAAAAAATGCTTTCTGTGTGTTTGACAAAAATGTTTTTGAAAAGGCATTTCGCTTTGACTTTGTAATGATTCATGTAGGAATGTATACAAAGTGTTCGGAAATGTTTCGTTTTTGAAAAGAGTTTGAACTTTGACAAAAAGTGTGTGGTGTGAAAAGTGTTTTGTTAGAGCAAGCAACTAAAAGTCTTATTACCTACTCAGAATGATCGTTTTCATGTTGTTTTACGTTCCTTTAGAATAGCGCTATCCATACCATTAGTTGATAGGTAACCCTATTCGTTGGATGTAAAAGGGACATTTGAAGGGACATCGGATGGTCATAAAAGGCCTAGCACATTCGAAGGGACGATCATCACTTTTTGTAGGCAACAATCGAGGGACGAGATCATGTTTTCATAGGCCACGTCGAGGGACTTATGATCTTTTATTCGAAGGGACTATGATGATATATTTGTAGGCAACGATGCTAGGATACCTCTACGTTCGAGGGACTTGACCATTTAATCGAAAGGCAACGAGAGAGAATTACCCTAAGGGGTGCGTGTGTGAAGAGAGTGTGTTAAATTCAGATATGTTATCTTGCAATTAGAAGTGATCTATGTCCGTTTTTTATCTTGCCATACACGTCTAATTACTAGCAGTTTATAGGGTGCGGAAAATAAATTGCGGAAAGTAAAGTGCGGAAAAATAAAGTCCTACGCTATTACATGGCTTTGGGGCAGTTACATAATAAGAGTGCGGAAAGTAAAAGTCCTAATTAAACTATTACATCCCATAGGCAGTTACATAATATTGAAAAGAAAAGCGAGGAAAATAGTCTGAAACGTTACAACCTCTAAGCAGATACATAATCGGAAAATATAAGAAAACTCGCATAAGAGAAAAATGTTAGTAAAAATAATATTTTTGAATGAGGAAAAAGATTTTAGATTAGTAATGACAATTAGATGATAGAATAATTTTTTGGTAATTTTCTGGATCGATTTTGATAATTAAAAGCAATTAAAAGTCAAGTTAATGGTTAATTAACAATTAATTAAAATATGCATGCAAAAATATTAATTTTAATATCAAAAATTAAATAAACATTTTTCTGATTAAAATGCAAAAGGAAAATATTTTTGGTGATTTTTAAATGCATGAGAAAATTATTTAAAGATAAATTAAATTAAGAGAAAATAATATGAAAAAGAAATAAAGAAAAGTGTTAGTTTTGTAAGGTGTAAAAAATAATGTCATGGCCAGGGATCGAACCAAGGACGTCCAAGGAAAACACGCGCTACCTTCACCACTGAGCCAGACTGCATTTGGTGTTAGAATATTGAAATAAAAATGTTTTAAACGAATTCGATTCCTGGGAATGCAAATCACGCGCGAAGATCTTCATCTTCTTCGTTTGAATTTTCAAACACTTAGCGTCGGCTAAGTTCGACGCTAAGGCCCCTGCAATTTTCAAAAATCACACACAAGTAATATAAATGCATTATGAGTACATGGATCGATTAGAAACATCATTCTAAACACGATGGTGGTCTCGATTTGATCCAATTTTGCCTATTTTAGAAGATCCCAATTCGAACAGAGGAACCCTAGCCATGGTGGATTTCGATTCAGGTACCTAAAATGCAATTAAACTATGCAGAAAGCTTCGAAACTCCATTCTAAATACAAAACAAACATCAAAACATGTTAAATATGCATGATAACTAAAAATCGATTTTGAAAAAGAATGGACAAACCAAAATCTGGAATTCACGATTCTTGATGGTTTTGTGATTTGTAAGGGTCTGGATCGATTCAGGAGACCTCCAGGAATGCAATGGAATGCTTAGAATCGATTGAAACAAGCTGAAACTAGGGCTGCAAGTAACTTGAAGGGAACAATTTTTTTGAGTTTGGAATAGGGTTCTTGAGGCAATTTTCTGTTCTTTTTTCATGTGTATGCATTGTGTATATATAATAGATGGATCTAGGTCAGAAATCAAGAGAAAATAATGAATCAATCAATGTAAAAATATTTGATTTGGTATGAAACCAAATCTTTCCTTTTTGATCCAATTTTCATCAATTCTCTTGCCAATCAATGTTAATTTCGAAATTGCCAGCTCTTATGGATTGCTTGGACCTCAAGAATGAGAGAAAAATCCAATTTGCATTTAATTTTGATATTCTACCTTTTATTTTAATTTAATTGGCTTTTAAATGATTAAAATCCAAATTAAATAGAAAAATAAAGATAAAATTTGTGGCCTTGGGCTTGGAGGTTCCAAATTAGCTGAGGAACAAGTTTGAACCAAGAAAAATTAGGCCCATTTGCAAATTTTTGGATTTTGACAAGTATTTCTCTTTGTGCACCTCTTCAAACATGCCCAACTTGTGCAGGGTGTAACTTGCTTAGTTTTTAACATTTTTGAGTGTTCTTGGAATTTTTAGGAAGCTCTAGATGTCCTATAAACAACCTCTTTGGTTTCATCTCAATTGGAGTTTCCATGCTTAATAACACTTCTTTACAAAAAGTTGATTTTGTGTTGACTTTGAAAAGAACCTGTTATGTTTTGATCCATATCTTTCAAATTAAGCATTTTCTGACCATGATTGTGAGACATGAAGTTGTAGAGAATTGAATTCTCTTCAAAATGAGAGGTCATGGAAATTTTTTTGATAAAGTATGAGAAAGTTATGCTCAGTCAAAGTTCAGTTGACTTTTTCTTAGAAAACCCTAATTTGGAAAGTTTGACTTTTGAACAAATCTTGAGTTTTCTTGATGAATCATGATCAACCCTTGATCAAATGATGAATGTTACGTCAAAATATGGATGTTGACCAAAAATCTGAAGTTTTACTGTATGTTGACCACAGTTGACTTTTTGTCCAATACAACTGATTTTCAACCATCTGAGCAATTGTCTGAGGAAACTTGACTTGTAAGGCTTGAAAATTGACATGGAGATTCTTTGAAGCATATGAGGAGGCCTGATGACCATTGGAGATGTTGAGAACCACCTTGATCTGAGAATTGCCAAACCCTAGTTTGGGTTGATTGTTTAGGAGAGGGTTTGTCTGATCAACCCTTGAGGAATCCTTGAGTATGGATGTATGGAATGTCTTGAGAAGTAGGAGGGAAAATTTTGGGGTATGACACTTATATCACTGCATATTTCTGCAAGATGGCGGTTTATACTGAAGATGAGAGATTGCTTATGCACTTTTTCCAAGAGAGTTTGACTGGAGCATCACTAGAATGGTATATGCATATGGAGAGAGGTCATATCAGGACATGGCGTGATCTTGTAAATGCTTTTCTTCAACAATACCAGTTCAACATTGATATGGCTCCGAATCTCACACAGTTGTTGGGTTTGTCTCAGAAGTCGGGGCAAACATTTAAAGAGTACGCTCAGAAGTGGAGAGAACTTGGCTGCTAGAGTTCAGCCACCCATGGTCGAGCGGGAAATGATTGATATGTTTACCAGTACTCTGTATGGACATTATGTTGCATGTAGTACTTCTTCAAACTTTGCTGAGATGGTTCGTTATGGTGAACGGATTGAGAATGGGTTAAAGTCTGGCAAAATCCAACAGTTTGAAGGAGGAAGTTCCTCCGGTGCTAAAAAGGCATATAGTGGTTATCCCAAGAAGGAAAAGGGAGAAGCCAGCGCTGTATATGGACGTAGAAGCAAAGCTCAAGTCAATGTAGTGACTATATCCTCTTCTCAACCACAAGCTCAGCAAGCACCTCGTCAGCAAAATCAGAGGCAACAAGAGAATCGTGCTCCCAGGAGGTTTGATGTCGTCCCTATGAGTTATGCAGATTTGTTTGCTCGTCTGAATGATTTAAAGCTGGTAGTGCCAAAGCCTGCTTTTGCACCTCCTCCTCTGGATAAGTGGCCCAGAAACTATGATGCTAATGCCAGTTGTGAGTTTCATTCTGGAACGGGGCATAACATTGAAAATTGTTATGCATTCAAATGCAAAGTGCAAGACCTTATTGATTCAAAGACTATTGAATTAGAGGCTCAACCACAAGCCGCTGGACCTAATGTCACACAGAACCCGATGCCGCGGGTTCTTAATCTAATAATGGATGTTGATTTGGTGAAAACACCACTGCCTTTTGTCAAAGATTACTTGATAAAGAGAGGTGTCTTTTCTGGTTGTGGAGCTGTTTGCGAGAGATGTGGACATTGTTTGAATGGTTGTGAAAATCTGAAAGCTGGTATTCAGTGTTTGATTAATGATGGCCAGTTGTAATTTGATCGGATCAGAAAGGTTAAGAAGGTTGAGGCATGGGCTGTATCTATGATTACTATTCCTTATTCCCCGATTGTTATATACGCACAAACAAAACCTGTTCCATTGGTAGTTACTAAACCCGGTCCATTGCCATATGAAAGTGATAAAGTTGTGCCATGGCATTATGGGTCAGACGTTTACTATCATGGTGTGAAACAGGAAGATGTCTCCTCTCCAGCTGAGAAGGATCATATGTCAGACATTGCAAATGCTGATAACATTGCTGGAAGTGGTGGTATGACCCGAAGTGGGCGAATTTTCTCTAATCCAGCAATACAACTCAATGCAGTATCTGTTGCCAAAGCTAACGGCAAGTAGCCCATGTAACAACCAGATTTGCAAAATGTTAATCCTGACCTGGAGAAGGATGTAGAGGAGATTATGAAGTTTATCTGCAAGAGTGACTTCCGAGTGATTGATCAACTTGCTCAGACACCCGCAAAAATTTCCATTCTCTCTTTGCTGCGAGATTCAGAAGTGCATAGAAATGCTTTAATGAAGCTGTTGAGCACTGCTTTCGTACCGCAAGAGATATTTGTTGGGCAGTTTGAAAATGTGTGTGCAAGCATATCGGCCAACAACGGATTGGGTTTTACTGATTTTGATCTTCCGCCGGAGGGCCGAAACCATAATAAAGCATTACACATCTCCATGGAATGCCGGGGCACCACTTTGTCCCGAGTATTGGTTGATACTGGTTCCTCTCTCAACGTGATTCCCAAATCAGCCTTGATGAAGATCGATTATGGTGGTCTTGAACTCCGGCCTAGTGATCTGATTTTAAAAGCATTTGATGGTTCTAAACGATCTGTTTTTGGAGAAGTGGATCTCCCCATCAAAGTCGGCCCTCAGCTCTTTGTTACGACATTATTTGTCATGGACATTCAACCTGCCTACTGTTGCCTCTTGGGCCATCTATGGATTCACAAAGATGGAGCGATCACATCTACTCTTCACCAGAAGCTAAAATACCCCGTTGAAGGGAAAACTATCACAGTCTGTGCTGAAGAAGAATACATTGTGAGCCATCTTGCTTCCTTTCGGTATGTCGAGGTTAATGGTGAGATTCACGAGACCCCGTTTCAAGGCTTCGAGATGGTGCACATGCTGAAGACCCCTTAGCTGGAGGAGGTTAAGAAAGACAAGCCAAAATATTCCATGGCATCTTTGAGAGATGCAAGAGTTGTGGTTAAGGCTGGACGCCCTAAAGGCTGGGGCAGTGTGGTGGAGGTAGCACCCAAATTCAACAAGTTCGAGTTGGGCTTTGACCCTATTCTGCGCTGTCAGATTTTGAAAGCACCTAGCTTGGCTACTCCTATGAGGTTTTCTAGTGCTGGTATCAGTCCTGGACAAGCAAATGTCGTGGATGATTCTGAAGATGAGTTTGATGTTGACAAGTGGATCCGCCCCAGTGTCCCTGGTGTGGAGCTCAACAACTGGACATCGGAAGACTGCGTCCCAGTCACGATGGTCAAAGAGTAATTTTCTTTTGTTTCTGTTATCATGCAATAATTCCTCTGTTCTGCCCAAGACACAGTGAATCATATGTAGGGCCACCATGTTTGCATATGTAACTTTTAACCATAAGATAAAGAACGTCTTTTCAATCAAATGTTTTGTTCCCTTTCCTTCTATTTTGCATCACAATTTTAAAACGTAAAATGGCCTGCAGATATAATCCCACATTCCCAATGGATCCCTTTGATAACGACTCTGCTATCACTCTTTATGACTTTGATAATCCGATCTACCAAGCCGAAGAAGAAGGTAAGGAAGATTGTGAACTCCCTAAAGAGATAGAAAGAATGTTAGAGCAAGAGGAAAAGGTTATCCAACCGCATCAGGAAGAGATTGAGAAAGTGAATCTGGGCAGTTCTGATGTGATTAGAGAGGTTAAAATCGGAGCCGCTTTGGAAGACATCGTGAAACAGAGATTGATTGAACTACTCCGAGAGTATTTGATATCTTCGCCTGGTCTTGCGAAGACATGCCTGGGTTGGATACCGATATTGTGGTGCACAAGCTGCCTTTGAAAGAAGACTGTCCTCCTGTTAAGCAGAAACTTCGAAGAACTCATCCTGAGATGTCTAAGAAGATCAAAGAGGAAGTCGAGCTGGATCGAGCTTTTGAAAGTCAATTCGTATCCCCCATGGGTCGCCAACATTGTTCCTGTGCCCAAGAAAGACGGCAAGGTTAGAATGTGTGTGGATTATAGGGATCTGAATAGAGCAAGTCCGAAAGATGACTTTCCGCTTCCCCGTATTCATATATTGGTGGATAATACAGCTCATGCAAAAGTGTTTTCGTTCATGGATGGTTTTTCCGGGTATAATCATATCAAGATGGCACCGGAAGACATGGCTAAAACAACTTTTATCACCCCATGGGGAACTTTCTGTTATAAGGTGATGCCTTTCGGATTGAAGAATGTCGAGGAAACTTACCAGCGTGCAATGGTAACTCTTTTCATGATATAATCCACAAAGAGATTGAGGTATATGCCAATGACATGATCGCTAAATCTCAGGACGAAGAAGAGAATCTAGTACACCTGCAGAAGTTGTTTGATCAGTTGAGGAAATTCAGACTGAGGCTGAATCCAAACAAATGTATGTTCGGTGTGCGATCTGGCAAGCTGTTAGGCTTTGTTGTAAGTGAAAGAGGCATCGAGGTTGATCCTGCTAAAGTAAGAGCAATTCAGGAAATGCCTGAACCAAGAACTGAGAAGGAAGTCCGTGGCTTTCTAGGGACATGACTGCCACATGCGAACCTATCTTTAAGTTGCTAAGAAAGGATCAGATGGTCAGGTGGAATGACGATTTTCAAGTCGCATTCGACAAGATAAAAGGGTATTTGCAGGAACCTTCGATTCTTATGCCTCCCGTGGAGGGTGGGCCTTTGATCATGTACTTAACAGTGCTCGAAGGCTCGATGGGGTGCGTGTTGGGCCAACATGACGAGTCTGGTCGAAAAGAGCATGCAATATACTACCTAAGCAAAAAGTTTACCAATGGTGAAACAAAATACTCACTGCTCGAGAAAACTTGTTGTGCTTTAGCGTGGGCTGCTTGCCGACTAAGACAGTATATGTTGACCCACACAACCTTGTTGATATCTAGGATGGATCCGATCAAGTACATATTTGAGAAGCCAGCTTTGACAGGTCGGATTGCTAGGTGGCAAATGATTTTGACAGAATATGACATCCAATATACTACTCAGAAAGCTATCAAAAGTTTAGCAGATTATGTTGCCCACCAACCAGTGGATGATTATCAGCCGATGAGGTTTGAATTTCCTAACGAGGATATTATGTACATTCGAGATTGTAACATCCCAGGTCCAGACGAGGGACCCGAACCAGGATACAAATGGTCTTTGGTCTTTGACGGAGCCTCCAATGCGTTAGACAATGGTGTTGGTGCGGTAATCACTACTCCGGACGGTCATCATATTCCGTTCACAGCTCGAATTTGCTTTGACTGCACCAATAACATGGCTGAGTATGAGGCTTGTATCTTTGGTATCGAGGCGGCGATCGACTTGAGAATTAAGCATCTGAAAGTGTATGGAGACTCTACACTTGTGATTTTCCAGATTAACGGCGATTGGGAGACTCGTCACCCAAACCTGATTCCTTACCGAGAGCACGTGATGAAGATGATTCCTTACTTCGAGGAGATCACTTTCGATCACATCTCGCGATAAGAGAACAACCTGGATGATGCTTTGGCGACCCTAGCATCTATGTTTCAAGTCAAATGGGCTAATGAAGCGCCTTCGATAACCATTCAGAGATTGGATGAGCTAGCTTTTTGTTTTGAGATTGAAGCAGAGAGAGATGGCAATCCTTGGTTTTATGATGTCAAGCGATATCTTGAAACTCAAGAGTATCCCGAGGAAGCTTCTGTGACAGATAAGAAGTTCTTGAGGAGATTCTCGGCGAAGTTCTTCCTCAACAACAGTGTGCTATACCATAGACACCATGACGGGTTGTTGCTCAGATGTGTTGGTAAAGACGAAGCCGCAAAGATCATCGAAGAGATGCACGAGGGCTCATTCGGAACTCATTCCAGTGGGCACACTATGGCTAAAAAGATCTCGCGAGCGGGGTATTATTGGTCAACCATGGAGGTCGATTGCTTTAATCATGCCCAGGTTTGTTACAAATGCCAAGTATATGCTGACAAGGTGCATGTGCCACCATCGCCTATGAATGTTTTAACCTCTCCTTGACCATTTGCTATGTGGGGCATTGATATGATTGGAAAGATTGAGCCGACAACGTCCAACGGTCATCGCTTCATTTTGGTTGCAATAGACTATTTCACCAAGTGGGTTGAGCAGCATCCTATGCAAGCGTCACCAAACAGGTGGTTGCTCATTTTATCAAGCACAATATCATCTACCGTTATGGGATTCCCGACAAGATTATCACAGATAATGGGTCGAATCTTAATAATAAGATGATGAAGGACCTTTGTGAGTCCTTCAAGATAAAGCACCACAATTCGTCCCCATATCGCCCGAAGATGAATGGAGCTGTCGAAGCGGCAAATAAGAACATCAAGAAGATTGTGCAGAAGATGGTAGTAACCTATCGAGATTGGCATGAGATGTTGCCTTTCGCTTTGCATGGTTACAGGACTACCGCCCTCACTTCAACAGGGGCAACCCCCTTTTCTCTTGTTTATGGCATGGAAGCCGTGCTTCCAATCGAAGTTCAGATCCCTTCATTAAGAATCATGAAAGATGCAGAGCTTGATGAAGACGAGTGGGTGCAGAATCGCTTGGACCAGTTGTGCCTCATTGAGGAGAAACGGTTGGCTGCTGTCGACCATGGATAGATTTATCAATAGAGGATGAAAAGAGCATATGACAAGAGGATGCGACCTCAAAATTACCAACCTGGTGATCTCGTGCTGAAGAGGATAATCCTTCCCCAGAGTGACCTTCGGGGCAAGTGGACACCGAATTACGAAGGGTCGTTTGTTGTGAAGAAAGTATTCTCTGGTGGCGGGCGCCATGATGCTCGCAACCATGGACAGAGAAGATTTTCCACTACTCGTGAACGCGGACGTAGTCAAAAGATACTATGCATAAGCATGCTTGGCAGATCAGTGGTTGCACTCTATGACAACATCTCGAGCTACTCCGAAGGGTAGCGATCAAGCCAATCACCTTTTTCGGGAAAAGCGAAGTGATGAGATAGTTGGAGTTATAGAAGTGATAGCAGGGTTGAAACCCAACAAGGATTCATTATCGCGTTGCCATGCGTTTTAGTTTTCCTCTTATTTTACTTGTGATATTGCCTCATTTCAGGAATTGCCTCCTATTGTACTTGCCTATTTATAGGCCCATGTTCAATCAATAAAATGAGTTTTTGCTTGCCAATTAAATTCTCGCATTTACTGATTTATTTGCAAAGGACGTTCAAAGTTTTGTGGTAAAATTTTGCATACATAAACATTGTTGGTTTTACCATGATCAGAAACTTTTGAATACTATCCTGAGACCTGAGTGACCTGGGTGGCAGACAGACTTGTCACATCATGCCAGGGACACTCCACTAACACCGTATTGCAGGGATTCTTGTTCGTCAACGGATATCAGGATTGAGATCTATTTTGATATTTTTCCCAGCTGCGTTGCCATGCGACATGTCAATCTCCAGCACAAGCCGGCTATGTCCATTTTGATTGAAGTTCTCCAACGGACGTTCATCAGATGCTCAAATGTGTTGCATTCCCTTATCCCTTGTGGAGACGTTGTAATCCTTTGTTCGCAGACGATTATCCCCAGTGGATTCACATCCTTCAGTAGCCTTGATATGAGTTACAGTCTACTTTGATTCTTCCCAACGAGAATCGAACGTTTCTCAGTATCTCCAACGAGGTAGTGCATCGTTGTCTCTCCCCAGCCGAAATCGTGACGGGTAACGATGGAAGATCTTCTTCAGATATCTCCTTTATTCCCCAGCGGATCTCTGTTATTAACTCCCCAGCAGGCTTATCAGGCAAAGTTCGGAGTGCTCTGATTGACTATCGGTTGCTTGTTCATGCTTTATGCTCCGGTAGAGCTTCCTCAATCAGTTGAACAATCCGGTGCCTCGGGTCAGTAGTTTGTTTACTTTATACATTTATGTAAACATGCATCCTAGCATTCGCATTATTCCTCAGAAGAGTCATGCATTTCATAGGATTGTATGCCATGAAAGCAAACCTCATCCCCAACAGAGTTTTGTATTGCTTGGAATCTGTTGCGTCCTGATGTCTCCCGGCGCAATATATCCATTATCTCTTGAGTGGTGTTGAAACTGCCAATCCTTACCCTGATGCAACACGCCTTCAGCTTTGGAAGCAAGCCCTACACTTTTTCTTCCCTCAGAGTCTAGCATTCTGAGTCAGTAAAGCCTAATCGACACTTGTTAGACTTTGCATCACAGTCTCGCCCAATCATTCGGTGTAATATGGTTAGTCTAATCGGTGTATCTAGTCTTTGCTTCCACTCGCATGTCAGCTCTTCCCTGATGTTGTGGATCTCTTCTTGAGAATAAGAATACACTTGTTTCTCTTGTTTGTAAAGTCTAATCGGCGTTTTCCGTTCTTTGCATCACAGATCCGCCCAATTCGTCGGTGTAATGTGGTTAGTCTGGTTATCGTATCTAGTCTTTGCTTCCGCTTACATGTCAGCTCTCCCCTGACATTGTGGATTGAATTGGGTAGAGGCCAATTCTTCTTTCGGGTCAGGAATACACCAGTACCCGTCCTCGCAGAATTCAGCATTTATTTTGTGCTTCTTGTTGTGACCCAGTTAAGCTCTGGCACAACATTTTCCTTCCCCAGTGAGGATCTTGATTCAGAGTGTAAATTTTCAAGTCCATTTCGGTATTCAATCACCTCACATTTGTCGCCCGAAAGGTAGACGCCAACCTCGCTCTCAAGCTCGAGGATGATTGAATAGGGGCAGCTGTTGTACCCCAAAATTTACCCTCTTCCTTTCCGTATTTTTGTCTTACAATTCGATTGCATAAACATACATGTAGCCGCATGCATAGCATTCATCATGAGGTTACCATGATCAAGGTATCCTGAATGGCAATACAAAATGAGTTTACTCGCCATTTTCTTGATAAAGCAGATTTCGGGTCTCAGGTGCGTTTCCGGGGACTCCCAAAGGCGTATTTCTCATCTCCTTAGGTATTTTCTGTTGATGTTCGACGAGCAGGTCTCTACCATTATTATTTACAACCTTCGTTTGAAGGCCGAGAACAGGTCTTGTGAGGAAGGGTCTCAAAGAAACGGTTTTCCCCAGTGGATCACGCTGAATTTTAGTGCTGAATCGTGCGTTTTGCTCACTAAAAAGTCCTTATCTCCTAGTTGGAAACTCGGATTTGAGCAGGACCGATTTCTAAAAATCCGCATTGGAGTCTTCTACAACTTTCATTTGTAACTCAGGAGCTGATTCCTCACCAATCGTTACCAGAATTGTATTCTTTGAAGTTGTTTTTGAGCTGAACTGAACAATTTTCATCTGATACGCGAAGTTCAAAAAATCATATCTCACTCGATTTTCATCAAAATGAGATGAGACCAGTGCCAAAAGATCACAAATTTATTTAGCTTCGTTTGTCTTACAAATACTCATTTGCAAATTTTGATCAGAGGATCCTCGTCCGAGGCATTTTCCTAGAAGAGCGCAAATAAAGTTCTGCATGTTTAGTTGTCAAAAATGGTGTTGGAACTTCAAAAATTCTTATTTCCTTTACCGTTCACCAGATCAAGTCGGGATTTTGATTCACCCAAGTAAAATCGCATTCCGGACACTTTTCGTTTATATTCCGACTCCGAATTCCGCACGGATTTGGATGTCTAGGATTAATTACGAAAATTATTTGGATAATCATGATTTAGGCTTGATTATGGTTCTTAGGCTCAATCCCTAAAACTATAAATAGATTCTCTCTTCACAAATCAAGGACTTTTTTTTTAACAACACAATCATTTGCTTAATTTCCACTACCAATTACACTCTAATTCTCTCAACACACAAAAACAAAAACTTAGAAAAAGTTCAAATTGCAACTTTCCCTCCAAGCAACCACCACAGGCTGTCGCCGAACCTCCGTTCAACACCTGCTTCAGCCACAGACTGCTTCAGCCACAGACCGCTAAGCGCGCCTTCCGCGCTAAGCGCGCCTTGCGATTTCTGGTTTTCCTCTTCGCAGCATCTCTCACTTCAATCTACATCTTTCCCTCTTCCTTCTGCACGTGCTTGACATGGAAGGAGCGAATTCATCTTGATCTTCTCTCCGATTGCAAGATTCAAGGATTTCTCCTTCATCTTCTTCAATCCTCCATTGAAGACCTCAAGCTTTTCTTCAAGAATCTGAGGTTAATTTGGAGGATTATCATCAATTCGTCACTGATTTGGTATTTTCTTTGAAGAGCTCAAGAAATTCCTCTTCAATTTGGCTCAAACTTCAAGTTCAAGTAAGTGTTAGGTTCAAATAAGCACTTATTTTAAGCTATTTTTGACTTTTAGCTTTTCTAAAAATTGAACACTGAAATTGCATGCAAATTGAATGTAGATTCTAGGTATTAAACTTGTTCTCTTGAATTCTTTGATTTGAATTAGATTTTGCCGCCTTATTCGTGTCGGAGTGAGGATTTTGTACATAACATGCATATATCTTTGAGCATTTGTATTCCCCTGCACATAAGCCATGAATTCATACATCTTGCATCATCTATCACATGCTTAGGAATTAGAGAGCATTTAGTTTGATTTAATTGCATCAATACATGATGATTTGAGGCACAGTTCGCATTCGACATGTAGATATCCAAATATCTCGATCATTAAGCGCATCATGCATTGTACATAGATTCATTGCATGTGCATTTCAAGTGTTTGTGTTAATGCGTGACCTAAAGTTGAAGGAAAACTTTTAGGTATTGTGACTAGCTTGCGTTGCTCCCTTTCATGAACATTAGGGTTGTTATCGTAACTTGCATCCTTGGCATGTTCATGCATTTACCTTGCACATGAGCATTAGGATTGTTATTGTAACTCGCATCCTTGGCATGTTCATGCATTGCTTTCTTTCATGAGCATTAGGATTGTTATTGTAACTCGCATCCTTGGCATGTTCATGCATTCTTTACCTTACACATGAGCATTAGGATTGTTATCGTAACTCTCATCCTTGGAATGTTCATGCATTGCATCGTTTACTATGCATCTATGAATGTTGGTTTTATCGTCCGATTTGCATTCCTCACATGTTCATGCATCTGTGAACATTGGTTTTATCGTTCGATTCGCATTCCTTGCATGTTCATGCATCAATGAACATTGGTTTTATCGTTCGATTCGCATTTCTTGCATGTTCGTGCATCTATGAACATTGGTTTTATCGTTCGATTTGCATTCCTTGCATGTTCATGCATCTATGAACATTGGTTTTATCATTCGATTTGCATTCCTTGCATGTTCATACATCTATGAACATTGGTTTCATCGGTACGATTTGCATTCCTCGCGTGTTTGTTTGACTTTCACTTGCTATGGAACTGTGGCCTAATGGTATGGACCGAATTTTGGCACGAGAGCATCGCAAACAGGTGGTCCAGTCCAAAAATGACATTTTTGCAGGTTGCAGGTCGCGCTTAGCGTCACCAGGAGCGCGCTAAGCGCCAAATGTTCGAACTTTTGTTTTGCAGGTGGCGCTTAGCGCGGTCCAGGGCATGCTAAGCGCGCTGGCCTCTATTTGGGCCAGCGCGATACATCAGGCTTAGCGCGGTCTGCTGGTGCATTTTTTTATTTTCTTGGTTTTAACATCAAACAGTACACACCCTAGCCATGCCTAGCACTGTTTGTGCTCTATTTCATGCAGGGGCTTGTGTTGCATATACATACGGCACATTTCTTCGTTGTTTGAATATATACATATGCACTCTTCTACTTGTTTTTTGGGTCTAACTCCCTTCTTGCAGGTGTTGTTTGAGCTTGTACACCCACGTTAACACCCTTCCTATCTTGTTTTGTTTGCTCTAATCTCGTTCTCGCAGGCATTGGTGCTCCGGATGCGTATTGACACGTATTCTACTTATTTTGATGCTTTGAACAATTCTAACCAGTTTACTCTTATTGCATGGCTGCAGTACTTGAAGTTTTCCGGATTCGTTCTATAGCTTGCGGTGCTCTTCGGATTCTATATCCGTTCGGTAGTTTCTACACCGTTTATTGCATTCTCTTACAACTTTCCTAGATATCATGAGAAGTAGGGCTTTACAGCTTTCTTTTGCCATGAGAAGTAGGAATAAAGATGCATGATGGGGCTTCCGTAGTTGGAGCATGTTCAGGAACCCCTCTGGTTTATTTAAAGACCCGTTTAGGGAAATTCTACTTGTGATGTGTGTTTTCTTGCTTGTTTCCCCAGGTTCCCTTGGTTAGGATAGGTTCTTCCGCCTAGACATTAGAATCCGCATCCTTTGCATGTCAACATAGGTAGAGATTCCCTTACATCCTAAATCATAGGTCCAACCTTTGCATGACAACATTAGGGTCAGTGCTTAGCTAGTCTCCCTTTTGTTTTGATAGTTTCTTTTACATGTTGCATGTGATTAAAACTAAAACTTGCTCTTTCTTTTCCTTTTTGAAAACAAAACACTTAATAATAGTTTAAACTCCTTTCTCAAGGTAAAAGCAACCAACCAACACAAACTCTTTTCGCCTTTGCGCGCTCCTTTTCTTTTGTGTTTAAAACCTTTTCACAAGTAAAAAACACAAAACCCACCAAAACAAGTGAGCTGAACTACGACGCTCTAACTTTCCCATTGCACACGGGAATACGTAGGCATCTTGTCACGGGGCTCGATCGAGCAAACTTTGTAAATACTTCCTTCTTTTCCCCATGGTTTCTTATTTTCTCTTTTCTTTTGCATGCATGATAGCAATTAAGCATAGATAGACATAACACACCCTTTAGCTAGAAATAGAAAGTGGATACCGTAGAGTACTACGGGCGTGTGGGGTGCTAATCCCTTCCCCTCGCGTAACTAACTCCCTTACCTAGATTCTATTGATCTCTCGGTCATAGGACCGCGATTTCTCCCCTCAAGTTTACTCTATGTTTTCCTTTCTCCGTCGTGAGATAAAATATGTTCGATGGCGACTCTATTTGATACCAGTTATCAATCGGAGGTTCAGCCGGGTGATTTCACTTCATCAGAACATCTGCAGGTTTCTTCTTATGGTTGCAACTCTTGATAAGCAATATGTCATCAACATAAAGACACACAAGAATCATATTGCTTCCAAAATGTTTCACATATACACCATACTCCATTTCACATTTCTAAAACCCTTGCTTCTTGAAACATGAATCACTCTTCTAATTCCAAGCTCTAGATACTTGCTTCAATTCATATAGAGCTTTGTGTAAGTTATACACCATCGCTTCCTGATTCTTTTCACGAAGCCAAGAGGTTGTAACACGTATACCTCCTCTTGTAATGGACCATTCAGAGATGTTGACTTCACCTTAAACACCCATCTGACGCTGATGGCTTTCTTCTCCCTTGGAAGCTCAGTTAACTTCTAAATCTCAAGTTCTTCTTTCATGGCATTCAGCCACGCTTTCTTCTTGAGAACGTCTTCAGTACCTATTTGTTCAGTCTCCTTCTGATTTTGGAAACGTATCTCTTTGTGGACTTTCTTTAGAAGTTTTACTTCCACCAGAAGTTCCACCTTTGTTAACTTATGGACCTTGTCCAGAACCATCACCTTCAGAACTTCCACCAGAAGTTCCATCTTTGTTAACTTCTGGACCTTGTCCAGAGCCATCACCTTCAAAATTTGGATTGCCTTCAGAAGCTCTTGCTTCAGAATCATGACATCCACCAGAGGCTGGACTACCTTTAGAAGCTCCTCCTTCAGAAGGTCCACCTTTAGAGTCATGATTACCACCAAAAATTTGATCACCTCCAGAAGCTTGTCCTCCAGAACCTACGTCTTCAGAGTTTTCCCTTCCAGAAGCATGATCAGTTTGATCACCTTCAGAAGCTTGTCCTCCAGAACCTATGTCTTCAGAGTTTTCCCTTCCAAAAGCATGATCACCACCAGATTTTGGATCATCATCAAAATCTGGATCAGAATCAGATTCACTATCTGACTCATCCTTAGAGGCTCCAGAAGATTCTTCATCTTCTGACTCTAATTCTACTTCAAAACTTTCACGTTCTGACTCATCTTCAGAACCTTCATATTCTGACTCATTTTTTGAACCTTCATTTTCTGACATATCTTCAGAACCTTCATGTTCTGACTTTTCTTCAGAAACCTCAAATTCTGACTCATCTTCAGAATCTACAAAGTCATTTTCTGGCTCTTCTTCAGAATTTTCAACTTCTGACTCTTCTTCAATATCATTTTCTAACTCAGACTCATAAAGAGATACTCCTTCAGAATCAGAATATTCAGAGTCATCTTCATCCCCTTCATATTCAGAAAATGACAACCTCACAGGTTACTCATCAGATTCGTAAATCATCAATAGCACAGGTTCATCATCTGAATCACCTCTGGCTATTTTTGCTTCTTCTGATTTCCTTTCTTTGTTTGACCAACAATCTATAGCAAAGTGGCCAAACTGCTTACAATAGTAACATTGAACCTTTCTCCTGTCGTCTCCCTTCTGATGTTTCTCATCAGAATAGAAAGCTTCTGACTTTTGGAATTTATCACTCCGTCTATTATGCTTTTGGTCCTTCTTGACAAAAGAAGCTTTCAAAGCCTGCTCTACTACCCTTTCAGAAGTTCTGTCAGTAAAACGCAACTCATGCGCTTCTAGACTACTTTGCAACTCTTCAATTTTCATGGTCTCCAGATCTTTGGAATGTTCAATAGCAATAACAATGTAACCAAACTTAGGAGTAAGCGACCTCAGAACCTTCTCTATGATTACTTGTTCAGAAAGAGTTTCTCCACAAGCCTTCATCTCATTAGTGATCAGAGTCACTCTTGAGATATACTCAGAAACCTTCTCACTACACTTCATGTTGAGATTTTCGTATTTCTTTCTCAAGGACTGAAGCTTCACCTTCTTCACTGATACGTCACCACCGTAACATCTGACCAGTGTGTCCCACGCCCCCTTTGACGTCATAGAATCTGCAATCTTCTCAAACACATTCGCATCCACACACTGATGGATGTAGAACAGAGCTTTCTGATATCTCCTCCTTTTATTTCTCTACGCCTCTTTCTCATCTTCTGTTGCAGCTTCTACAACTGGAATATAACCATCGGTAACAAGCTCTAGAACGTCTTGAGCTCCAAATAACACGCGCATCTGAATCATCATCGATTCCAGTTTTTGCCATCAAAAACTTGAAGTTTGGTGTTCATGTTGCCGTTTCTGTTCATCTTCTACTTTGTGCAAATACACTTAGAAATTAACTCACACACTGTTTCCCAACCCAGAAACAGAAAACGGTTCTTGTTCTAGATTCAACGTGAAACCTAGAAACAAAAATCAAACACACGGACAACTCACAGTCACTCGTGTTTCCCTGTATTCTTAACCGAAAGCTTTAGATACCAATTTGTTGGTGCACAAAGGCAAAGAGAGGAACGATGGAATAAATGAGAAAAGTATGAAAATAAGGATTGCTGTATTATTATTGAAATAAGAGTACATATTTATACACAAAAAAGCCCAAAAATAAATATGCCCATAAACCTAATTAAAACCTAATCTTGGTGATTAAGTTAGACGATACTAACAGTTTAAAAAATAACAAATACTAAAGTACCCTAATAATTAATAATTACAATAACGCCCTCAGAAGTTCAACATCTTCTGATAGCATAAGAACCTCAGCTTCTGGACAATGCTAGATCTTCTACTTCTAGACAGCACCAGAACTTCTAACATGAATTATTCTCAACACCCGAGTCTGGTCTTTTCAAAAATCTAGTTAGTCTATTAGTCTTGCTTAAATAGTTTATATCATTTGAACATATGCAAATAAGAAATTCAACTAAAGCTTAAATATAATAAATAATCAAAAGTACAATGAGACTAACTATTTGTTTAGATTGACTTATTTGAGCTTACATAGTAGCATATATTTTGTGAGATTATTTGTTTGTGAGAACTTAGAAAAATAATTTATGACATTATTCTTAATGTTTTTTCAACTTATTTTCACAAGTTCTTTAAGATAACTAAACTTTACATTTTATAATTTAATATAAAATACAAAATATAATATTAAAAATAATAAATTTATTCATATTTATCATAATTGTCCAGCCTGATAAAGGCTTTTTTAAGGCTTGCGGCCTAACCTATTTAACTAAATAGGCTTATAAAAAAGCCTATGTCTTTTCTACTTAAAAAAAGTCAGGCCTTGGCCTGTGTATCTAGGTAGTAGGCCTTGTTAGTCGGCCTGGCCTATTCCCACCCCTACTTATCACCACGATATAGTTCGGTTCGGGGAACAATTATGACATCAAGTGGGTCCAACCTCTTCCCGATCGGAGTTGTGGGGGATCAAACAGTGGTTCTCTCTATCAAGTCCAGTGTCAATCACCACCGGACCTAGGAGCAGAGCCAGAATCAAAATCCAGGGTATTCCCACAATAAAAGTAAAATATATAAATATATATATATATATATATTAAAAAATTAATGACAAAAAATATGATAATATTACTTAATAAAAATGTAATATTATTTCAATTACAATTCAAAAATAAAAAATATTCTAGTCTAATCTTCAAAACCCTCATAAAATCCCTCTCCTTTAGTATATTCGCATAACTCATGCATCGTCAAAATCAAGGAATTCAACATCTTCATTAGTCTTTATAATCATCGGACACTTTTTGATCAAAAGATGCATGTTATTAATAAAGATACAATAATGTTATTCTACCAATAAATCAAAATATATTTAGTTTTTAACTGTCTGAATCCATATAACTTTTAATGAACTACCAAAAACCTTTCTATCACCACTAAAGCAAGACCAATAATCTTCTTTTATATGCATTCTTAAAATGAAAGATTTAGTGCTTAATTTGGCACATATCTTGATGTTGATAATATACAAGAATTAGTTTAACAAACTGGAAAGTCAATGATAGGTCTACTATTGCTAGTTAAGAAGTTTTTATTTGTTAGGTAAATAGTTGGTTTGTTAGTTAATTAGTTAATGGTTAACTAGTAGTGTTATTGAAAGTTAGATAGGCCAAATAAGACATGCTGCCTAGGCACAGATAGGAGGATTAGAGAGGGCAACATCTTTTAATTTAAGAGGAATATGGCCTTATGGCATTGGGAGGAAGGCAGATCCTTGAAGTGTTTCCATTGTTGTAATCGAAAGGGATCTTTTTCGTTTTTAGTATAATATACCAGTTGGTTCTATCAGTCAAGGTATCTAATAAAACTTGCATGTCAAAGTTACCAATAACAGGTATTGGCTGCAATTTCACTGAATTACACATAACCTATAAAAGTGGAAAATTCAAAAAGAAAAAAACCAACAGATGCCCAAGTTCAAAGACATACAAGGGGATTGGTTAGGGAACTGAGACAACATAACTTCACCGACAACAAGATAAAAATGACAATACTCTAGCCCAACCAGTTACTCTAAGTGATAATATTATAATTTTTGATATATTTTATTATAAAACATTAATAGCACGGAAGATTTCTATGAGGCGGATAAATTTTAAACTCAATCTATTTTAAGTGTAATAAAATGCAAAAGTATTGCAGTAAGAACAAAGAATGACAACTACTGCGGTAAGAAAAAAGAATTAAAAATAAAAAATCTTCTTACTACAAGTTTGGATCCCATGACCTCTTGTATAAAATTCTAAGACTTTTACCATTCAGAAAACTTGCTCTACATTTAGGGTATTCCAATGAATATCCTATACCCCTTTGGATCCGCCCCTGACTGGACTAACTAACGATTGGTGTGCATAATCTTATTTAATATTATTAATTTTTTAGAATATAAAACATTATTATTGAATATATTCTTACACAAAGAATAACATAATAATATACACTCAAAAAATAAACATATTAACTACATTATCAATTTTTAATATACATAAAATTTGCAATAAAATCTGTATTTGGCATTGGAAAAAAATAGATGATAAGTTAAAGAAACTCATTGTAGTGAGACTTTCGAAGCGGTGGTGAAGTTTCTTTGATGATTAGAAGTGTACTTGTAAAAAAGTTGGCACCAAATCCTCTAATTAGTATAGGAACGATGTAGAACTTTGCGAGTGTGAATGCAAGTGTATATGAGATGATTTAGAGTCACACTTATATGGAGGCTTATTTTAGGCTTGTTTTTCTGCCCGAGTCTGGTCTTTTCGAAGATCTAGTTAGTCTATTAGTCTTGCTTAAATAGTCTATATCATTTGAACATATGTAAATAAGAAATTCAACTAAATCTTAAATATAATACATAATCAAAAGTACAATGAGACTAACTATTTGTTTACATTGACTTATTTGAGCTTACATGGTAGCATACATTTTGTGAGACTATTTGTTTGTGAGAACGTAAGAAAATAATTTATGACATTATTCTTAATGTTTTTTCAACTTATTTTTACAAGTTCTTTAAGATAACTAAACTTTACTTTTTATAATTTAATATAAATTACAAAATATAATATTAAAAACAATAAATTTATTCATATTTATCATAATAGTCCGTCTTGATAAAGGCTTTTTTTTAAGTCTTGCGGCCTAACTATTTAACTAAATAGGCTTATAAAAAAGCCTATGTCTTTTCTACTTTAAAAAAGCCTGGCCTTGGCCTGTGTAGCTAGGTCGTAGGCCTTGTCAGTCGGTCTGGCCTATTCTCACCCCTACTTATCACCACGATAAAGTTCGATTCGGGAAACAATTATGACATCAAGTGGATCGAACCTCTTCCTCATCGCACTTGTGGGGGATCAAACAATGGTTCTCTCTACCAAGTCCAGTGTCAATCACCATTGGACCAACTAACGATTGGTGAGCATAATCTTATTTAATATTATTAATTTTTTTGAATATAAAACATTAATATTAAATATATTCTTACACAAAGAGTAATATAATAATATACACTCAAAAAATAAACATATTAACTACATTATCAATTTGCAATAAAATCAGTATTTGGCATTGGAAGAAAATAGATGATAAGTTAAAGAAAATCATTGTAGTGCGACTTTCGTCTCGGTGGTGCAGTTTCTTTGATGATAAGAAGTGTACTTGTAAAAAAGTTGACACCAAATCCTCTAGTTAGTATAGGAATGATGTAGAACTTTGCGAGTGTGAATGCAAGTGTATATGAGATGATTTAGAGTCACACTTATATGGAGGCTTATTTTAGGCTTGTTTTTCTGCCCGAGTCTGGTCTTTTCGAAGATCTAGTTAGTCTATTAGTCTTGCTTAAATAGTCTATATCATTTGAACATATGTAAATAAGAAATTCAACTAAATCTTAAATATAATACATAATCAAAAGTACAATGAGACTAACTATTTGTTTACATTGACTTATTTGAGCTTACATGGTAGCATACATTTTGTGAGACTATTTGTTTGTGAGAACGTAAGAAAATAATTTATGACATTATTCTTAATGTTTTTTCAACTTATTTTTACAAGTTCTTTAAGATAACTAAACTTTACTTTTTATAATTTAATATAAATTACAAAATATAATATTAAAAACAATAAATTTATTCATATTTATCATAATAGTCCGTCTTGATAAAGGCTTTTTTTAAGTCTTGCGGCCTAACCTATTTAACTAAATAGGCTTATAAAAAAGCCTATGTCTTTTCTACTTTAAAAAAGCCTGGCCTTGGCCTGTGTAGCTAGGTCGTAGGCCTTGTTAGTCGGTCTGGCCTATTCTCACCCCTACTTATCACCACGATAAAGTTCGATTCGGGAAACAATTATGACATCAAGTTGATCGAACCTCTTCCTCATCGCACTTGTGGGGGATCAAACAATGGTTCTCTCTACCAAGTCCAGTGTCAATCACCATTGGACCAACTAACGATTGGTGAGCATAATCTTTTTTAATATTATTAATTTTTTTGAATATAAAACATTAATATTAAATATATTCTTACACAAAGAGTAATATAATAATATACACTCAAAAAATAAACATATTAACTACATTATCAATTTGCAATAAAATCAGTATTTGGCATTGGAAAAAATTAAATGATAAGTTAACCAAAATCATTGTAGTGAGACTTTCGATGCGGTGGTGTAGTTTCTTTGATGATTAGAAGTGTACTTGTAAAAAAGTTGGCACCAAATGCTCTAGTTAGTATAGGAACGATGTGGAACTTTGCGAGTGTGAATGAAAGAGTATATGAGATGATTTCGAGCCACACTTATATGGAGGCTTATTTTCTGCTTGAGTCTGGTCTTTTCGAAGATCTAGTTGGTCTATTAGTCCTGCTTAAATAGTCTATATCATTTGAACATATGTAAATAAGAGATTCAACTAAAGTTTAAATATAATACATAATCAAAAGTACAATGAGACTAACTATTTGTATACATTGACTTATTTGGGCTTACTTGGTAGCATATGTTTTGTGAGACTTTTTGTTTGTGAGAACGTAAGATAATAATTTATGACATTATTCTTAATGTTATTTCATCTTATTTTCACAAGTTCTTTAAGATAGCTAAACTTTACTTTTTATAATTTAATATAAAACACAAAATATAATATTAAAAACGATAAATTTATTCATATTTATCATAATAGTCCGGCTAGATAAAAACTTTTTTTAAGGCTTGCGGCCTAACCTATTTAATTAAAGAGGCTTATAAAAAGCCTATGCCTTTTCTACTTAAAAAAAGTCTGGGCTTTGCCTGTGTAGCTAGGCCGTAGGCCTTGTTAGTCGGTCTGGCCTATTCTCACCCGTACTTATCACCACGATATAGTTCGGTTCTGGAAACAATTATGACATCAAGTGTATCCAACCTCTTCCTCATCGCACTTGTGGGGGATCAAACAATGGTTCTCTCTACTAAGTCTAGTGTCAATCACCATTGGACCAACTAACGATTGGTGAGCATAATCTTATTTAATATTATTAATTTTTTTGAATGTCAAACATTAATATTAAATATATTCTTACACAAAGAGTAATATAATAATATACAATAAAAAAAATAAACATATTAACTACATTATCAATTTTCAATAAAATCAGTATTTGGCATTGGAAGAAAATAGATGATAAGTTAAAGAAAATCATTGTAGTGAGACTTTCGTCACGGTGGTGCAGTTTCTTTGATGATTAGAAGTGTACTTATAAAATAGTTGACACCAAATCCTCTAGTTAGTATAGGAATGATGTAGAACTTTGCGAGTGTGAATGCAAGTGTATATGAGATGATTTAGAGTCACACTAATATGGAGGCTTATTTTAGGTTTGCTTTTCTGCCAGAGTCTGGTCTTTTCGAAGATCTAGTTAGTCTATTAGTCTTGCTGAAATAGTCTATATCATTTGAACATATGTAAATAATAAATTCAACTAAATCTTAAATATAATACATAATCAAAAGTACAATTAGACTAACTATTTGTTTACATTGACTTATTTGAGCTTACATGGTAGCGTACGTTTTGTGAGACTATTTGATTGTGAGAACGTAAGATAATAATTTATAACATTATTCTTAATGTTTTTTCAACTTATTTTCACAAGTTCTTTAAGATAATTAATTTTTACTTTTTATAATTTAATATAAAATACAAAATATAATATTAAAAATAATGAATTTATTCATATTTATCATAATAGTTCGGCCTGATAAAGGCTTTTTTTAAGGGTTGCAGCCTAATCTATTTAACTAAATAGGCTTATAAAAAAGGCTGTGTCTTTTCTACTTAAAAAAAGTCTGGCCTTGACATGTGTAGCTAGGCCGTAGGCCTTGTTAGTCGGTCTGGCCTATTCTCACCCCTACTTATCACCACGATATAGTTCGGTTCGGGAAACAATTATGACATGAAGTAGATCCAACCTCTTCCTCATCGCACTCTGGCAATCACCATTGGACCAACTAACGATTGTTGAGCATAATCTTATTTAATATTATTAATTTTTTTTGAATATAAAACATTAATATTAAATATATTCTTACACAAAGAGTAATATAATAATATACACTCAAAAACTAAACATATTAACTAAATTATCAATTTACAATAAAGTCAGTTTTTGGCATTGGAAGAAAATACATGATAAGTTAAAGAAAATCATTGTAGTGAGACTTTCGACGCAGTGGTGTAGTTCCTTTGATGATTAGAAGTGTACTTGTAAAAAAGTTGGCACCAAATGCTCTAGTTAGTATAGGAACGATGTAGAACTTTGCGAGTGTGAATAAAAAAGTATATGAGATGATTTCAGGTCACACTTATATGGAGGCTTATTTTCTGCCTGAGTCTGGTCTTTTCGAAGATCTAGTTAGTCTATTAGTCATGCTTAAATAGTCTATATCATTTGAGCATATGTAAATAAGAAATTCAACTAAAGTTTAAATATAATACATAATCAAAAGTACAATGAGACTAACTATTTATTTACATTGACTTATTTTAGCTTACATAGCATACGTTTTGTTAAGAAAATAAGTTATAACCTTATTATTAATGTTTTTTCAACTTATTTTCACAAGTTCTTTAAGATAACTAAACTTACTTTTTATAATTTAATATAAAATACAAAATATAATATTAAAAACAATAAATTTATTCATTTTTATCATAATAGTTCGGCCTGATAAAGGCTGGTTTTAAAGCATGCGGCCTAACATATTTAACTAAATAGGCTTATAAAAAAGCCTATGTCTTTTCTACTTAAAAAAGGTCTGGCCTTGGCCTGTGTAGCTAGGCCGTAGGCCTTGTTAGTCGGTCTGGCCTATTCTCACCCCTACTTATCACCACGATATAGTTCGGTTCGAGAAACAATTATGACATCAAGTGTATCAAACCTCTTCCTCATCGCACTTGTGGGGGATCAAACAATGGTTCTCTCTACCAAGTCTAGTTTCAATCACCATTGGACCAACTAACGATTGGTGAGCATTATCTTATTTAATATTATTTATTTTTTTGAATGTAAAACATTAATATTAAATATATTCTTACACAAAGAGTAATATAATAATATACAATAAAAAAATAAACATATTAACTAAATTATCAATTTGCAATAAAATCAGTATTTGGCATTGGAAGAAAATAGATGATAATATAAAAAAAAAATCATTGTAGTGAGACTTTCGACGCGGTGGTGCAGTTTCTTTGATGATTGGAAGTGTACTTGTAAAAAATGTGACACCAAATCCTCTAGTTAGTATAGTAATGATGTAGAACTTTGCGAGTGTGAATGCAAGTGTATATGAGATGATTTAGAGTCACACTTATATGGAGGCTTATTTTAGGCTTGTTTTTCTGCCCGAGTCTGGTCTTTTCGAAGATCTAGTTAGTATATTAGTCTTGCTGAAATAGTCTATATCATTTGAACATATGTAAATAAGAAATTCAACTAAATCTTAAATATAATACATAATCAAAAGTACAATGAGACTAACTATTTGTATACATTGACTTATTTGGGCTTACTTGGTAGCATATGTTTTGTGAGACTTTTTGTTTGTGAGAACGTAAGATAATAATTTATGACATTATTCTTAATGTTATTTCATCTTATTTTCACAAGTTCTTTAAGATAGCTAAACTTTACTTTTTATAATTTAATATAAAACACAAAATATAATATTAAAAACGATAAATTTATTCATATTTATCATAATAGTCCGGCTAGATAAAAACTTTTTTTAAGGCTTGCGGCCTAACCTATTTAATTAAAGAGGCTTATAAAAAGCCTATGCCTTTTCTACTTAAAAAAAGTATGGCCTTGGCCTGTGTAGCTAGGTCGTATGTCTTGTTAGTCGGTCTGGCCTATTCTCACCCCTACTTATCACCACGATATAGTTCGGTTCGGGAAACAATTATGACATCAAATGGGTCCAACCTCTTCCTCATCGCACTTGTGGGGGATCAAACAGTGGTTCTCCCGACCAAGTCCAGTGTCAATCACCATTGGACCAACTAACGATTGTTGAGCATAATCCTATTTAATATTATTAATTTTTATGAATATAAAACATTAATATTAAATATATTCTAACACAAAGAGTAATATAATAATATACACTCAAAAAATAAACCTATTAACTACATTATCAATTTGCATTAAAATCAGTATTTGGCATTGGAAAAAATTAGATGATAAGTTAAAGAAAATCATTGTAGTGAGACTTTCGACGCTGTGGTGTAGTTTCTTTGATGATTAGAAGTGTACTTGTAAAAAAGTTGGCACCAAATGCTCTAGTTAGTATAGGAACAATGTAGAACTTTGCGAGTGTGAATGAAAGAGTATATGAGATGATTTCGAGTCACACTTATATGGAGGCTTATTTTCTGCCTGAGTCTGGTCTTTTCGAAGATCTAGTTAGTCTATTAGTCCTGCTTAAATAGTCTATATCATTTGAACATATGTAAATAAGAAATTCAACTAAAGTTTAAATATAATACATAATCAAAAGTACAATGAGACTAACTATTTATTTACATTGACTTATTTTAGATTACATAGCATACGTTTTGTTAAGAAAATAATTTATAACATTATTCTTAATGTTTTTTCAACTTATTTTCACAAGTTCTTTAAGATAACTAAACTTTAATTTTTATTATTTAATATAAAATAACAAATATAATATTAAAAACAATAAATTTATTCATATTTATCATAATAGTTCGGCCTGATAAAGGCTTTTTTTAAAGCTTGCGGCCTAATCTATTTTACTAAATAGGCTTATAAAAAAGCCTATGTCTTTTCTACTTAAAAAAGTCTAGCCTTGGCCTGTGTAGCTAGGTCGTAGGCCTTGTTAGTCGGTCTGACCTATTCTTACCCCTACTTATCACCACGATATAGTTCGGTTCAGGAAACAATTATGACATCAAGTGGATCCAACCTCTTCCTCATCGCACTTGTGGGGATCAAACAGTGGTTCTCTCTACCAAGTCCAGTGTCAATCACCATTGGACCAACTAAAGATTGGTGAGCATAATCTTATTTAATATTATTAATTTTTTTGAATATAAACATTAATATTAAATATATTCCTACATAAAGAGTAATATAATAATATACACTCAAAAAATAAACATATTAACTATGATCGTACCTGACCAGAAGGTGTCTTGGCCCAATCTGCAACGGTGGTCCAAAGTGAAAAAGGGGGGGGGGGTACCTGCAAGATACTCCGATGCCAAAGTAAGTAGAGGCAGAGAGAGAGAGAGAGCAAGCAAGTAAGAGAAGAGTAAAGTATGAGATACCTGACCCTCTCAAGTGAGAGGGTATTTATAGCCCCCAGCGCTGGGCCAAGATCCGATTAGTGGGCATAAGTCCAAGCCCACTAGCGGATTGCTAAAACTTCGTGTGCGAGGCCAACACGTGGCCTCCTCCCTAGATTGTCGTCCGGAAATTTGTTGCGAAGTCCTCGAAGACTTGACGGTTAAGGAAACCTAGTCAACAGGGTCCGATAATATCGGGGGGCACGTGGCAGTCAAGGACCGTTGGCCACGTGGCCTCCGCGTGGACATCCCAAGCTGCTTTCCAAAGGGCAATTGGACCCAGAATCTGTTGGGCTCAGAGCGTGGGCCAGTCCAGAACAGGAGCCCCCCAAGTCTTTGCTCTAGCAGAGTAATGACTTTGAAGCGGGCAGATCCCGACGGAGACGTTCAGCGTTGGCCCTCGCCCTGGTAGGAAAAGCGAAGCTTCGCATATCAGCCACAGCAATATTATTACGCTCGGGGATATCCGCGAGGGAACGTCGGGGAGCGAGGTTAAACGTCGTGTCAGTTTAACGCCACTTGTCATTTTGAGATGGGACTTTTGGCGCCTAAAGGTGTGACCTTTCGTATGCCCTTGGATTTTGGTTATAAAAAGGATTTTTAGGGTTTCATTTGTGTATTCTTCCCTGATTTTCCAGCCAAAAGCTCTTGAACGCAGAATCTTCCACAACTTTCTATTCAAACTCTTCAACATGTCTTCAACTCCAAAAGCAGGTAATATCCTTAATCCTTTGATAATCTTCTTTCAATTCGTGTTTTAGGATGAGTTTAGGGTGAATTTAGGGTTTCTTTTGTATGAATATCGCGGGGAGGAGATTGAATATCGCGGGGAATTTCTTGCATTTAGCGGGGAGAGGGTTGAATCCTGCGGGGAAATTCTTGCGTTTGGCAGGGAGAGAGTTGATTACTGCGGGCAGAAATTAGAGTGGCACTGGCAGAAATTGAATTCCATGGCCAAAACGCGTGAATCTCGCGGGGAGGTCGTTGTGCATTACGGGGACTTTTTATTGATTGGTTGATAAGTTGGAGGGGAGTGATCCGCGTGAGGTCCTTGTGAGAGGAGAGAGCGCCGCTTTTCAGACGTCCGGCCCTCGCCGTGTCACTTGAGTCGTGGTGGAGGGTGGATTTGATGTCCTCGAATTCACTTTTCTTTCGCTTTTCGGTGTCGGGGATCGATATGGGCCGCGCGGCGAACCTCTCGGCGCGCTGAACCAAGGAACTTTCAATCGGACTTCTCCACCGACTCATCCAATCGTTCAACGAAATCAAGATTTAGACGAAGGAATCGAGGGTTCCTAGGTCGTGCAAATCCGGCCCGAAGGAGGATCGTCGTCGACGAGATTTCCTATGTATGAGTTTGCCTTCCGGAGGCTTCCGCCCTTCACCTTCGGACGGGGTCTTCACATGAAATCTTGCCCTTCACAACTCCATCCGAATGCCGCCTTCATGCGGGCATTCGAGATCGTGCCGCTACTTAGATATAGGCCACTCTTCCCTCTTCTTCCGCATCTTTCATCCGCATGGTCGAATAATCAGGTCCGTTCAGCGATCCGACAAACTTTTCAGCCGTACACGGACTCTGTCGGACTTTAAGAAACGGTTCTATGTGATAAATCCGTCACGAGAGGCAAAGCGGATGCGGCGATCAACAAGGACGGACAGGAGGTGGAGAGGATATGGGCGAAGTTTCCCCTTGAATGGGATAGGGGGCATTATGAGCGGGGGCCGGACTTCTACTCTGTGAAGCCCGAGAAGATGGACAAAGACGACCAACTTTCCTACGAGAGGTTGGAAAATTTTGTGAAGAGCTTTAGGCCGGCCATATGTGTCGACCGGGAGGGAAGCGTGCTCCTCGACTCTAACGGGGAAATCGAGATAGCCCGACGATATATCCATACCAAGGCTCTCCTTGATTGCGAGTCCGATGAGGACGCGTTGAGGCTCTTAGGTATTTATTTGGAAATTCATAAAGGGAGTTGCCCGTGTATCGGTGTGTGCTAACGTTTTCTCGTTTGTTTCAGATAAAATGGCGGCCATGGAGGCGCATGCTCAAGTTCGGCCGGTCCTCGGCGATCGCCAAGGATCGAGTCGTCGACCTTCAACGGCAGGCACGTGAGAATTCTCAGCCCGCTGTCAACACACCTTCTCCAGCCTCATCCCCCGACCAACCGCTCAAGACGGAGAGCGAACAACGGGAGACCTCGGTATCAATCGGGATGGCCGTGTTGCCCCTTCGCTCGAACAAAACCGTGGTCCAGCGGCGGAGAGGAAGATGATCTTGGGGCTCGAAGGTGCGGGAGAAATCTTGGCGTGTCCGCGGTCATCCGGCTGCTCGAGACCTCGTTGACCCTCGGACGAGATGGAGAATGCCCGCTCAAGCCTCCAGCCGAACCTCGCCTGGAGCTGGACAACATGGCAATGGAATGAATTGCAAGCTCAATCCGGACACAGTGCGATCTGGCGGCCGAGTTGAGGGAGATGAAGGAGAAGTATGAGCCCTTGGTCGTAGAGAAGGACCAGCTGGCGGCCGAGGTCAAGTTGTTGAAGGAGCGAACGGCCTGCCGAGGATGAGTCTGTCAGCGGTGTTTCTCTCTCGGGCGGATTTGATTGCCCGGGTGAGGGTCCTCGAAGAGGACACCGTGGAGGCACTGACTTTCGGCTTTGAGCGGGCTGTCCAACAGGTGCAGGTGGTGAACCCCGGGGTGGAGGTGGTGACTTCCGGGATCGGACCTTTTCACCGCGTGGTTGATGGGGAGGTTGTGGCTCCTGATGAATGATTTTTACTTGTTTGGATTGGGCTGCGAGCTGTTATTTCCTCGCACCTTGTTTTAACATTCGTACACTGGGCATGTGCCCGTATTTTTGTATGTCTAATTTGGGTCTTGTGCCCGTGACTATTTAGCTGGCCGTCGTCGGCCATTTATTTACCAATGCTTTATTCACAAATGTTTACTTTTGTTAACTGTTGTGTTCGTTTCTGTATGCTATGCTCGACCTTGTTATACAACTGCTCGATGTTGTCTTCCCTGGCTTGCGTGCTAGGTTTGGGGGCTTGAGGCCCCAGGCGAGGATATGGTCGTGCTAAGAGACCACATACTCGGGGCGTGGACCGTCCGTCGCGAGCCGGACATCCTGCCAAAGGTGCAAGAAAGACCCGCGGACCTCGATCGAGGGTTCCGCATCGAACAGGGTCCCTACTTACTGTAGTCGAATAGGTCCCCGTGTGTAAGTGGCTTGGGGCGCGTACGAGCACCATTCTGCGACCCAAGACTGAGCTAAATCTCCGAGGAGGGGTTTGAGGGCCACAAGGCGTTAAGCACGTGGTCGTTCTAGCTCAGCTGTAGTACTGTTTGAGCTTGTAGCATTCCAAGGTCGAGGGAGTTGTACTCCGTTTAGATTTTCGAGGTAATACGCTCCCGTGCCTGTCTTTCCCCGGACACGATACGGCCCTTCCCAATTGGCGGCCAGCTTTCCCTCTCGAGATTCTTTTTGATTCCTGCGGAGGACCAGGCTACCGATTTCGAACTCGCGCTTGATGACCTTCAGGTCGTGGTGCAGCGTGATCTGTTGTTTCAAACGTGCTTCTCGTAATGCCGCGCCTTCGCGTATCTCGTCGACTAAGTCTAGTTCCTCGCGCAGTGCCTCGTCATTCGCTTCCTCCTCCAGGGGAAATTCGGTGCGTCTTGACGGCTCTCTGATTTCGACGGGAATGACCGCCTCTGTTCCGTACGTTAACCGAAACGGGGGATTCTCCCGTGGTAGAATGGGGAGTTGTTCGGTATGCCCATAGCACGCTGTGAAGCTCTTCTACCCACCTGCTCTTGGCTTCCCCGAGTCTCCGCCTGAGTCCTCGCAGCAAGACCCTGTTCGCGGCCTCTGCTTGGCCGTTGGTCTGGGGATGCTCGACAGATGTGAAATGGTGCTTGGTGCCTAGTCGTGCTACGAAATTGCGGAAGTTTTGATCGGTGAACTGTGTCCCGTTGTCCGTGACGAGGGCCTGTGGAATACCGAAGCGGGCAAGGACGTTTCGTTTGTAAAAACGAAGGATGTTAAAGGAGGTGATTTTGGCAAGTGCCTCGGCCTCTATCCATTTCGTGAAGTAGTCCACGGCCACTATAAGGTATTTGTTTTGGTAAGAGCCTTGTGTGAAGGGACCGAGTATATCCATTCCCCACCAGCTGAAGGGCCACGGGGAGGTGAGCGTCGTGAGCTCGTGGGGTGGCGCGATGTGCATGTCGGCGTGGCGTTGGCACTTGTCGCATTTTTTTACGTGTTCTTTGGCGTCCTTTTGCATGGTGGGCCAATAGTAGCCGGCGCGCAACGCTTTGCGGGCAAGAGACCGCCCTCCCAGGTGTTGTGCGTTAATACCTTCGTGAATTTCGTGAAGAATGCCAGCCACCCTGGACTCCTCGAGCGGGGGATGGAGAAGCCTCTCCGATACAACCGCTCGAGGCGGCGAGCGCACGGCGTTGGTGGCGTGACCTCCGCTTGTCGATGGGCAATTCCGCGTGAGATAGTTGAACACGGGGGTCATCCAGCAGTCTGCATCACCGATCGCATTTACGTCGAGTGTCATCACAGACCTCTCTATGCTCGGTTGGGTGAGTGTTTCCTGTATTACGGAGCGGTTCCCTCCTTTCTTCTTTGTGCTTGCGAGCTTGGACAAGATGTCGCGGTGTTACATTCCGGGGCGTGTTTATCTCTGCCCGGTCAAAGCCCTTGAGTTTTTCCTTTACCAGGTGAAGGTATTCGATGAGGCTGTCGTTTTTAGCCTGGTAGTCTCCGAGGACTTGCGATGCGACGAGTTGGGAGTCGGTGAATATTTGGATGTCTTGGGCGCCTATGTCCTCGGCTAGTCGTAGTCCCGCGAGCAGTGCCTCATATTCTGCCTGATTGTTGGATGTTGGGAAGGCCAGAGCTAACGAATGTTCGATCACGATGCCTTCCTCGTTTTCGAGGAGGACGCCGGCGCCGCTTCCTGTCGAACTTGAGGCTCCGTCGACGTGTAGGGTCCATCTGTGTTGCTCGCCGGAGGCGCCCGCTCGTGGGCAGTCATTTCGGCGAGGAAGTCGGCGAGCGCTTGTGCTTTCAAGGCTTTTCGTCCTTCATACTGAATGTCGAATTCAGAAAGTTTGAGGGACCATCTCAGCATTCGTCCGGCCATGTCCGGACGGGAGAGGATCTATTTTACGGGCTGTGCTGTGCGTACGACGACGACGTGGGCGAGGAAATAGTATCGCAATCTCCTCGCGGCGATGACGAGGGCGAGTGCGACCTTTTCGATTTGCTGATACCTGGTTTCCGGCCCTTGAAGGGCTTTGCTCGTGAAGTAGACGGGTTTTTGCCCGTCATTGGTTTCACGTATGAGTACCGCGCTTACTGCTTCATTGGACACGGCTAAGTATAAGTATAGTGTTTCCCCGATCTGTGGTCGCGAGAGAACTGGTGGTTGAGAGAGTGCCCGTTTGAGGTGCAGAAGGGCTTGCTCGCATTCCTCGTTCCATTCGAAGGTCGGCCCCTTCCTCAGTAGTTTGAAAAATGGGAGTGCATGTTGTGTCGATCTTGCTACGAACCGGGATAGCGAGGTTAGCATGCCGTTCAAGACTTGAATGGACTTCTTGGACCTGGGTGTGGGCAGCTCAGAGAATGCCCGACATTTGTCGGGGTTGGCTTCAATCTCTCGTTCTTTAAGATAGAAACCGAGGAACTTGCCGGCTTTGACTCCGAACGTGCACTTCTCCGGGTTGAAGCGCATTCTGTGCTTCTGGACTTGGTCGAAGACTTTCTTCAGGCGTGATGCATGATCGTCCTCGGCTTGAGACTTCACGATCATGTCGTCCATGTACACCTCGAGCATGTCACCGATCTCGTTTTGAAACACCTTGTTCATCATTCGTTGGTAGGTTGCTCGTTCTTGATCAAGGGCATTACGTTGTAGTAATGTTCGATGTCATGAAGATCGGTGTATCTGAGGGTTCCCGGATCGGACTCCGAGGTCGGATCTGGGTGGGAAAAGCATCTTTGGATGCCCGATTAAGATCGATGTAGTCGCCCGCCATTTTCCATTAGAGTACAACATTTGACAACCAAGTTGAATACTTGGCCTCGAAATAAAATTTGCCTCTGATCTTGTTTCGGGAGGCTCGCCTTTGTAGGCATCCGCGCCTTCGATGGTGGTGGCTTTGCGTCGATTGGGCTCGAGTTGCTTCTGCTAGGTCGGGGGTCCCTCTTGGGTCTTCTGATTCGAACTCGCCGGGCGGATGGATCGCGTCGCGCGTCGACTTCGTCTTTGAGAATCTAGTGACGGACGGTGGGGCTCGATCTTGTGGTTTTGGGAGCTTCGGGTTATCCGTTCTTGTGGGGCCGCTTTTGGGTCGATCCGCGCGCGACTTTGATGTCATGCGCTGATGGCGCATCCCCGGTGTAGAACTTGATGAGGACGGTGATCCCCAAGATTACGCGGATGGCGTTGTTGGATCACGATTTGATCCAAGGGTGACGAGAGCTCGATATCCCAAGGTCGGGATGTGGTTTCGGATCCACATATGAGTTATATGTGGAGGTGGGTGTACATACGTCGACCGTGATCCTGTGGACTTCAAAGTTGGCCATTCTCGGAGGAATATGGGCGTTGGCGCCTCGGGAGTTCCTCCAAGTAGAAAGTGATCGGTTCAGATTTACCGGGGAACTGTTCGAGTGAGACCTCGTTGACGGGGGCCTTATCGATCAGCTCGTCGAACTTTCTCTTGGCCGAGTTGATGGACAATTAGGCGTCGCCACCGCCGGAGATGACCATGGCCGAGGGGAATTCCTCCCACGGGCTATGGGCGAATATAGGGCTCTGAAAATCCTCGGGCCTAGTCACCGTGTATGCTATCTGGTAGGGGCCAGAGTCCCCTTGTGGTCGGCCCTCGTCCTCGGCATCTTTGGTGTCTCGGGCACTTCGTGATCCTTCAGGCTTCTTGTATTGCCCGAGTCTCCCACCTTTGATTAGTGTCTCGATCGCGTCCTTGAGGTGGACGCAATCTTCAGTCAAGTGGCCGTGACTTCGGTGATACTGACAATATTTTGTTCTGTCGGCACCTGGCTTCGCAGGAGTGGGTTTCGGGCGTCTGACCCCTCCATCCTTGAACTCAGTAGCCGAGCACTCCGCTAGGATTCGCTCGCGGGAAGCGGTTAGCGGAGTGTAGTCGGTGAAACGTCCGGCTGGGCCTCGTTGTTCGCGGGATTCTCGGGGCTTATCCTCGCGTCGTTTCTCATCAGGTCGACGAGACGAACCGACCTCTGGTCGTCGATTATCCTGGTGTTTCGTGAAATTCCCTGAGCCCCGACTCCTCGAGTCTCTGGCGCGGTTGGCGGCCTCCTTTTCCTCGTAGGTGATATAAGCGCGAGCTTTATCGAGGAGGGCGTCAAAGGTGGCCGGGGGTTCGATGCCCACGGCTTTCCTGAAATCTGTGCCGGGGAGTAGTCCTCTTTCCAGCAAGTATCGCTTCATTTGATCGTCACAGGGAACTTGTATGGCTTCCCTGTTAAAGCGGTCGATGTATTCCCGGAGGGTCTCGTCGCTTTTCTGAATGATGGCCTCGAGGGAGGCCTCGGTCTTCGGATGCCTGCGGGAGGCTGTGAACGTGCTCGTGAACTGGGCTTTGAGCTCCCTCCAGGAGTGTATGGATCCCGGGGGCAAGCTCTTATACCAGTCCATTGCTGTTTTCTTGAGAGTGGTGGAGAATAGTCTGCATTTGATCGGTCCTCCCACGTTGAGGTATTGGAGCATAGCTTCAAAACCGTCAATGTGGTCGATGGGATCGTCCACGCCATCATAGTTGGCCAGCTGGGGCGGTTTCTCCATCCCCCGAGGAATTGGGGCGTTCATGATGCTAGCGGACAAAGGACCACGTGGGTCGTCCTCGTCGCTCCGATGGGGAGAGCGCGAGCGAGAACGACGTTGATTTTTGGGGCGGGTATGCCTGCTCTTGGTCCTTCTAGACTTGTTGGCTCCTCGTTCACGCCGGGGAGGTGATTGAGGTCGTTCCTCGGGTTGTTCCTGGTCTCGTCGCTCGGTCGCGGGTCCCCTTCCTCGGGAGCGGCGTGTCGGGCTGCGAGAGTCATCTCTCTTGTTCCTCCGCGGGGGAGTTCGAGAGCGATGTCGTCGAGGTGATGGTGACCACGAGTCTGGTCGTCGACGTCTCCGCGGTGATCGGCGGGAAGCTTCGAGAACATGAAGGCGTTCTCCCTGGGTGAAGAGCAGGAGGTTGGTGTTGTTGATGGCCGCGAAGAGGGCTGTGACCGTGGGGTCGGCGTCGGGGGGCGGTAGTACTTCTTGAAAGACTGCGGGCTCAGTTACCCGACGGCGATTTGATTCAGCCCTGTCCCCGTCTCCCCGATAAGATCCAGTCGAGGAGGATGCAGGTTGCCCATCTCGAGGATCTCCGCTCGGGAAAACGGTGTCATTATGCTCGGCCACATCGTCGTGAGGGGGACTTTGCACGTTGGTTGCAGGGTTGGCCATGACAAACGGAGTTTTAGTTTGCTTTGGTCAACTGAATGAAGGAGACGGGGAAGCAAGATTCCCACAGACGGCGCCACTGATCGTACCTGACCAGAAGGTGTTTTGGCCCAATCTGCAACGGTGGTCCAAAGTGAAAAAGGGGGTACCTGCAAGATACTCCGATGCCAAAGTAAGTAGAGGCAGAGAGAGCAAGCAAGTAAGAGAAGAGTAAAGAATGAGATACCTGACCCTCTCAAGTGAGAGGGTATTTATAGCCCCCAGCGCTGGGCCAAGATCCGATTAGTGGGCAGAAGTCCAAGCCCACTAGCGGATTGCTAGGGCTTGCGTGTGCAGGGAGGCCAGCACGTGGCCTCCTCCCTAGATTGTCGCCCGGGAAATCCGGGTTTGTTGCGAAGTCCCTGGAAGACTTGATGGTTAAGGAAACCTAGTCAACAGGGTCCGATAATATCGGGGGGCACGTGGCAGTCAAGGACCGTTGGCCACGTGGCCTCCGCGTGGACATCCCAAGCTGCTTTCCAAAGGGCAATTGGGCCCAGAATCTGTTGGGCTCAGAGCGTGGGCCAGTCCAGAACAAACTACATTATCAATTTGCAATAAAATCAGTATTTGGCATTGGAAGAAAATAGATGATAAGT
This sequence comes from Vicia sativa, assembly GCA_021764765.1. Classification (NCBI taxonomy): domain Eukaryota; kingdom Viridiplantae; phylum Streptophyta; class Magnoliopsida; order Fabales; family Fabaceae; genus Vicia; species Vicia sativa. Next base: position 34,983,940 of record CM038794.1, read on the forward strand.
TAAAGAAAATCATTGTAGTGAGACTTTTGACGCGGTGGTGCAGTTTCTTGTATGATTAAAAGTGTACTTGTAAAAAAGTTGACACCAAATCCTCTAGTTAGTATAGGAATGATGTAGAACTTTGCGAGTGTGAATGCAAGTGTATATGAGATGATTTAGAATCACACTTATAGGGAGGCTTATTTTAGGCTTGTTTTTCTGCCTGAGTCTGGTATTTTCGAAGATCTAGTTAGTCTATTAGTCTTGATTAAAGAGTCTGTATCATTTAAACATATGTAAGTAAGAAATTCAACTAAATCTTAAATATAATACATAATCCAAAGTACAATGAGACTAACTATTTGTTTACATTGACTTATTTGAACTTACATGGTAGCATACATTTTGTGAGACTATTTATTTGTGAGAATGTAAAAAAATAATTTATGACATTATTTTTAATGTTTTTCAACTTATTTTCACAAGTTCTTCAAGATAACTAAACTTTGCTTTTTATAATTTAATATAAAATACAAAATATAATATTAAAAATAATAAATTTATTCATATTTATCATAATAGTCCGGCCTGATAAAGGCTTTTTTAGTCCGGCCTGATAAAGGCTTTTTTTAAGGCTTGCGGCCTAACCTATTTAACTAAATAGGCTTATAAAAAAGCATATGTATTTTCTACTTAAAAAAAGTCTAGCCTTGGCCTGTGTAGCTAGGTCGTAGGCCTTGTTAGTCGGTCTGACTTATTCTCACCCCTACTTATCACCATGATATAGTTCGGTTCGGGAAACAACTATGACACCAAGTGGTTCCAACCTCTTCCTCATCGCACTTGTGGGGGATCAAAGACTGGTTCTCTCTACCAAGTCCAGTGTCAATCACCATTGGACCAACTAACTATTGGTGAGCATAATCTTATTTAATATTATTAATTTCTTTAAATATAAAAAATTAATATTAAATATATTCTTACACAAAGAGTAATATAATAATATACACTCAAAAAATAAACATATTAACTACATTATCAATTTGCAATAAATTCACTATTTGGCATTGGAAAAAATTAGATGATAAGTTAAAGAAAATCAGTGTAATGTGACTTTCGACGCGGTGGTGTAGTTTCTTTGATGATTAGAAGTGTACTTGTAAAAAAGTTGACACAATATGCTCTAGTTAGTATAGGAACGATGTAGAACTTTGCGAGTGTAAATGAAAGAGTATATGAGATGATTTCGAGTCACACTTATATGGAGACTTATGTTCTACCTATGTCTGGTCTTTTCGAAGATCTAGTTAGTCTATTAGTCCTGCTTAAATAGTCTAAATCATTTGAACATATGTAAATAAGAAATTCAACTAAAGTTTAAATATAATACATAATCAAAAGTACAATGAGACTAACTATTTATTTACATTGACTTATTTTAGCTTACATAGCATACATTTTGTTAAGAAAATAATTTATAACATTATTCTTAATGTTTTTTCAACTTATTTTCACAAGTTCTTTAAGATAATTAATTTTTACTTTTTATAATTTAATATAAAATACAAAATATAATATTAAAAATAATAAATTTATTCATATTTATCACAATAGTTCGGCCTGATAAAGGTTTTTTTAAAGCTTGCGGCCTAACCTAATTAACTAAATAGGCTTATAAAAAAGCCTATGTCTTTTCTACTTAAAAAAAGTCTGGCCTTGGCCTGCGTAGATAGGTTGTAGGCCTTGTTAGTGTCGGTCTGGCCTATTCTCACCCCTACTTATCACCACGATATAGTTCGGTTCAGGAAACAATTATGACATCAAGTGGATCCAACCTCTTCCTCATCGCACTTGTGGGGGATCAAACAGTGGTTCTCTCTACCAAGTCCAGTGTCAATAACCATTGGACGAACTAACAATTGGTGAGCATAATCTTATTTAATATTATTAATTTTTTTTGAATATAAACATTAATATTAAATATATTCTTACACAAAGAGAAATATAATAATATACACTCAAAAAATAAACATATTAACTACATTATCAATTTGCAATAAAATCAGTATTTGGCATTGGAAGAAAATAGATGATAAGTTAAAGAAAATCATTGTAGTGAGACTTTTGACGCGGTGGTGCAGTTTCTTTGATGATTAAAAGTGTACTTGTAAAAAAGTTGACACTAAATCCTCTAGTTAGTATAGGAATGATGTAGAACTTTGCCAGTGTGAATGCAAGTGTATATGAGATGATTTAGAATCACACTTATAGGGAGGCTTATTTTAGGCTTGTGTTTCTGCCCGAGTCTGGTATTTTCGAAGATCTAGTTAGTCTATTAGTCTTGCTTCAATAGTCTGTATCATTTGAACATATGTAAATAAGAAATTCAACTAAATCTTAAATATAATACATAATCCAAAGTACAATGAGACTAACTATTTGTTTACATTGACTTATTTGAACTTACATGGTAGCATACATTTTGTGAGACTATTTATTTGTGAGAATGTAAAAAAATAATTTATGACATTATTTTTAATGTTTTTCAACTTATTTTCACAAGTTCTTCAAGATAACTAAACTTTACTTTTTATAATTTAATATAAAATACAAAATATAATATTAAAAATAATAAATTTATTCATATTTATCATAATAGTCCGGCCTGATAAAGGCTTTTTTTAAGGCTTGCGGCCTAACCTATTTAACTAAATAGGCTTATAAAAAAGCATATGTATTTTCTACTTAAAAAAAGTCTAGCCTTGGCCTGTGTAGCTAGGTCGTAGGCCTTGTTAGTCGGTCTGACTTATTCTCACCCCTACTGATCACCATGATATAGTTCGGTTCGGGAAACAACTGTGACACCAAGTGGTTCCAACCTCTTCCTCATCGCACTTGTGGGGGATCAAAGAGTGGTTCTCTCTACCAAGTCCAGTGTCAATCACCATTGGACCAACTAACTATTGGTGAGCATAATCTTATTTAATATTATTAATTTCTTTAAATATAAAAAATTAATATTAAATATATTCTTACACAAAGAGTAATATAATAATATACACTCAAAAAATAAACATATTAACTACATTATCAATTTGCAATAAATTCACTATTTGGCATTGGAAAAAATTAGATGATAAGTTAAAGAAAATCAGTGTAGTGAGACTTTCGAAACGGTGGTGTAGTTTCTTTGATGATTAGAAGTGTACTTGTAAAAAAGTTGACACAATATGCTCTAGTTAGTATAGGAACGATGTAGAACTTTGCGAGTGTAAATGAAAGAGTATATGAGATGATTTCGAGTCACACTTATATGGAGACTTATTTTCTACCTATGTCTGGTCTTTTCGAAGATCTAGTTAGTCTATTAGTCCTGCTTAAATAGTCTAAATCATTTGAACATATGTAAATAAGAAAGTCAACTAAAGTTTAAATATAATACATAATCAAAAGTACAATGAGACTAACTATTTATTTACATTGACTTATTTTAGCTTACATAGCATACATTTTGTTAAGAAAATAATTTATAACATTATTCTTAATGTTTTTTCAACTTATTTTCACAAGTTCTTTAAGATAATTAAACTTTACTTTTTATAATTTAATATAAAATACAAAATATAATATTAAAAATAATAAATTTATTCATATTTATCACAATAGTTCGGCCTGATAAAGGTTTTTTTTAAAGCTTGCGGCCTAACCTAATTAACTAAATAGGCTTATAAAAAAGCCTATGTCTTTTCTACTTAAAAAAAGTCTGGCCTTGGCCTGCGTAGATAGGTTATAGGCCTTGTTAGTGTCGGTCTGGCCTATTCTCACCCCTACTTATCACCACGATATAGTTCGGTTCAGGAAACAATTATGACATCAAGTGGATCCAACCTCTTCCTCATCGCACTTGTGGGGTATCAAACAATGGTTCTCTCTACCAAGTCCAGTGTCAATAACCATTGGACGAACTAACAATTGGTGAGCATAATCTTATTTAATATTATTAATCTTTTTGAATATAAACATTAATATTAAATATATTCTTACACAAAGAGAAATATAATAATATACACTCAAAAAATAAACATATTAACTACATTATCAATTTGCAATAAAATCAGTATTTGGCATTGGAAGAAAATAGATGATAAGTTAAAGAAAATCATTGTAGTGAGACTTTTGACGCGGTGGTGCAGTTTCTTTGATGATTAAAAGTGTACTTGTAAAAAAGTTGACACCAAATCCTCTAGTTAGTATATGAATGATGTAGAACTTTGCCAGTGTGAATGCAAGTGTATATGAGATGATTTAGAATCACACTTATAGGGAGGCTTATTTTAGGCTTGTTTTTCTGCCCGAGTCTGGTATTTTCGAAAATCTAGTTAGTCTATTAGTCTTGATTAAAGAGTCTGTATCATTTAAACATATGTAAGTAAGAAATTCAACTAAATCTTAAATATAATACATAATCAAAAGTACAATGAGACTAACTATTTGTTTACATTGACTTATTTGAGCTTACATGGTAGCATACATTTTGTGAGACTATTTGTTTGTGAGAACGTAAAAAAATGATTTATGATAATATTTTTAATGTTTTTCAACTAATTTTCACAAGTTCTTTAAGATAACTAAACTTTACTTTTTATAATTTAATATAAAATACAAAATATAATATTAAAAACAATAAATTTATTCATATTTATCATAATAGTCCGGCCTGGTAAAGGCTTTTTTTAAGGCTTGCGGCCTAACCTATTTAACTAAATAGGCTTATAAATAAGCCTATGTCTTTTGTACTTACAAAAGGTCTGGCCTTGTCCTGTGTAGCTAGGTTGTAGGCCTTGTTAGTCGGACTGGCCTATTCTCACCCCTACTTATCACCACAATATAGTTCGGTTCGGGAAACAATTATGACATCAAGTGAATCCAACCTCTTCCTCATCGCACTTGTGGGGGATCAAACAGTGGTTCTCTCTACCAAGTCCAGTGTCAATCACCATTGAACCAACTAACGATTGGTGAGCATAATCTTATTTAATATTATTAATTTTTTTGAATATAAAACATTAATATTAAATATATTCTTACACAAAGAGTAATATAATAATATACACTCAAAAAAGAAACATATTAACTACATTATCAACATGCAATAAAATCTGTATTTGGCATTGGAAGGAAATAGATGATAAGTTAAAGAAAATCATTGTAGTGAGACTTTTGACGCTGTGGTGCAGTTTCTTTGATGATTAGAAGTGTACTTGTAAAATAGTTAAAACCAAATACTCTAGTTAGTATAGGAATGATGTAGAACTTTGCGAGTGTGAATGCGAGTGTTTACGAGATGATTTAGAGTCACACGTATATGGAGGCTTATTTTAGGCTTGTTTTTCTGCCCGAGTCTGGTTTTTTCGAAGATCTAGTTAGTCTATTAGTCATGCTTAAATAGTCTATATCATTTGAACATATGTAAATAAGAAATTCAACTAAAGTTTAAATATAATACATAATCAAAAGTATAATGAGACTAACTATTTATTTACATTGACTTATTTTAGCTTACATAGCATACGTTTTGTAAGACTATTTGTTTGTGAGAACGTAAGATAATAACTTATGACATTATTCTGAATGTTTTTTCAACTGATTTTCACAAGTTCTTTAAGATAACTAAACTTTACTTTTTATAATTTAATATAAAATACAAAATATAATATCAAAAACAATAAATTTATTCATATTTATCATAATAGTCCGACCAGATAAAGCCTATTTTTAAGGCTTGCTGCCTAACCTATTTAACTAAATAGGCTCATAAAAAAGCCTATGCCTTTTCTACTTAAAAAAAGTCTGGCCTTGGCCTGTATAGCTAGGTCGTAGGCCTTGTTAGTCGGTCTGGCCTATTCTCACCCCTACTTATCACCACGATATAGTTCGGTCCGGGAAAAAATTATGACATAAAGTGGGTCCAACCTCTTCCTCATCGCACTTGTGGGGGATCAAACAGTGGTTCTCTCTACCAAGTCCAGTGTCAATCACCATTGGACCAACTAACGATTGGTGAGCCTAATCCTATTTAATATTATTAATTTATTTGAATATAAAACATTAATATTAAATATATTCTTAAACAAAGAATAATTTAATAATATACAGTCAAAAAATAAACATATTAACTACATTATCAATTTGCAATAAAATCAGTATTTGGCATTGGAAAAAATTAGATGATAAGTTAAAGAAAATCATTGTAGTGAGACTATCGACGCGGTGGTGTAGTTTCTTTGATGATTAGAAGTGTACTTGTAAAAATGTTGGCACCAAATGGTCTAGTTAGTATAGGAACGATGTAGAACTTTGCGAGTGTGAATGAAAGAGTATATGAGATGATTTCGAGTCACACATATATGGAGGCTTATTTTCTGCCTGAGTCTAGTCTTTTCGAAGTTCTAGTTAGTCTATTTGTCCTACTTAAATAGTCTATATCATTTGAACATGTGTAAATCAGAAATTCAACTAAAGTTTAAATATAAATACATAATAAAAAGTACAATGAGACTAACTATTTATTTACATTGACTTATTTTAGCTTACATAGCATACGTTTTGTTAAGAAAATAATTTATAACATTATTCTTAATGTTTTTTCAACTTAATTTCACAAGTTCTTTAAGATAACTAAACTTTACTTTTTATAATTTAATATAAAATACAAAATATAATATTTAAAATAATAAATTTATTCATATTTATCATAATAGTTCGGCCATATAAAGACTTTTTTTAAAGATTGCGGTCTAACCTATTTAACTAAATAGGCTTATAAAAAAGCCTATGTCTTTTCTACTTAAAAAAAGTCTGGCATTGGCCTGTGTAGCTAGTCGGTCTGACCTATTCTCACCCCTACTTATCACCACGATATAGTTCGATTCGGGAAACAATTATGACATCAAGTGGATCCAACCTCTTTCTCATCGCACTTGTGGGGGATCAAATAATAGTTCTCTCTACCAAGTCTTGTGTCAATTACCATTGGACCAACTAACGATCGGTGAGCGTAATCTTATTTAATATTATTAATTTTTTTGAATATAAAACATAAATATTAACTATATTCTTACACAAAGAGTATTATAATAATATACAATCAAAAAATAAAAATATTAACTACATTATAAATTTGTAATAAAATCAGTATTTGGCATTGGAGAAAAATAGATGATAAGTTAAAGAAAATCATTGTAGTGAGACTTTCGATGCGGTGGTGCAGTTTCTTTGATAATTAGAAGTGTACTTGTAAAAAAGATGGTACCAAATGCTCTAGTTAGTATAGGAACGATGCTGAACTTTGCGAGTGTGAATGAAAGAGTATATGAGATGATTTCGAGTTACACTTATATGGAGGCTTATGTTAGGCTTATTTTCTGTCTGAGTCTGGTCTTTTCGAAGATCTAGTTAATCTATTAGTCCTGCTTAAATAATTTATATCATTTGAACATATATAAATAAGATATTCAACTAAAGTTTAATTATAATACATAATCAAAAGTACAATGAGACTAACTATTTATTTACATTGACTTATTTTAGCTTACATAGCGTACGTTTTGTGAGGTTATTTGTTTGTGAGAACTTAAGAAAATAATTTATAACATTATTCTGAATGTTTTTTAAACTTATTTTCACAAGTTCTTTAAGATAACTAAACTTTACTTTTTATAATTTAATATATAATACAAAATATAATATTAAAAAAAATAAATTTATTCGTATTTATCATAATAGTTCGGCGTGATAAAGGCTTTTTTGTAACCTTGCGGCTTAACCTATTTAACTAAATAGGCTTATAAAAAAAGCATATGTCTTTCCTGCTTAAAATTTTTTTGGCCTTGGCCTGTGTAGTTAGTTTGTAGGCCTTGTTTGTCGGTCTGGCCTATTCCCACCCCTACTTATCACAACGATATAGTTCGGTTCGTGGAACAATTATGACATCAAGTGGGTCCAACCTCTTCCCAATCGCACTTGTGGGGGATCAAACAGTGGTTCTTCCTGTCAAGTCCAGTGTCATTCACCACTGGACCAACTAACGATAGGTGAACATAATCTTATTTAATATTATTAATTTTTCAGAATATTAAACATTAATATTAAATATATTCTTACACAAAGAATACTATAATAATATACACTTAAAAAATAAACATATTAACTACATTATCAATCTTTTAATATACATAAAATTTGCAATAAAATCAGTATTTGGCATTGGAAAAAAAATAGATGATAAGTTAAAGAAAATCATTGTAGTGAGACTTTCGACGCGGTGGTGCAGTTTCTTTGATGATTAGAAGTGTACTTTTAAAAAAGTTGGCACCAAATGGTCTAGTTAGTATAGGAACGATGTAGAACTTTGCGAGTGTGAATGAAAGAGTATATGAGATGATTTTGAGTCACACTTATATGGAGGCTTATTTTTTGCCTGAGTCTGGTCTTTTCGAAGTTCTAGTTAGTCTATTAGTCCTGCTTAAATAGTCTATATCATTTGAACATGCATAAATAAGAAATTCAACTAAAGTTTAAATATAATACAAAATAAAAAGTACAATGAGACTAACTATTTATTTACATTGACTTATTTTAGCTTACATAGCATACGTTTTGTTAGGAAAATAATTTATAACATTATTCTTAATGTTTTTTCAACTTAATTTCACAAGTTCTTTAAGATAACTAAACTTTACTTTTTATAATTTAATATAAAATACAAAATATAATATTAAAAATAATAAATTTATTCATATTTATCATAATAGTTCGGCCATATAAAGGCTTTTTTTAAAGCTTGCCTAACCTATTTAACTAAATAGGCTTATAAAAAAGCCTATGTCTTTTCTACTTAAAAAAAGTCTCGCATTGGCCTGTGTAGCTAGGCCGTAGGCCTTGTTAGTCGGTCTGACCTATTCTCACCCCTACTTATCACCACGATATAGTTCGATTCGGGAAACAATTATGACATCAAGTGGATCCAACCTCTTCCTCATCGCACTTGTGGGGGATCGAACAATGGTTCTCTCTACCAAGTCTAGTGTCAATCACCATTGGACCAACTAACGATCGGTGAGCATAATCTTATTTAATATTATTAATTTTTTTGAATATAAAACATAAATATTAACTATATTCTTACACAAAGAGTATTATAATAATATACAATCAAAAAATAAAAATATTAACTACATTATAATTTGTAATAAAATCAGTATTTGGCATTGGAAAAAAATAGATGATAAGTTAAAGAAAATCGTTGTAGTGAGACTTTCGACGCGGTGGTGCAGTTTCTTTGATAATTAGAAGTGTACTTGTAAAAAAGTTGGTACCAAATGCTCTAGTTAGTATAGGAACGATGCTGAACTTTGCGAGTGTGAATGAAAGAGTATATGAGATGATTTCGAGTTACACTTATATGGAGGCTTATGTTAGGCTTATTTTCTGCCTGAGTCTGGTCTTTTCGAAGATCTAGTTAATCTATTAGTCCTGCTTAAATAGTTTATATCATTTGAACATATATAAATAAGATATTCAACTAAAGTTTAATTATAATACATAATCAAAAGTACAATGAGACTAACTATTTATTTACATTGACTTATTTTAGCTTACATAGCGTACGTTTTGTGAGGTTATTTGTTTGTGAGAACTTAAGAAAATAATTTATAACATTATTCTGAATGTTTTTTAAACTTATTTTCACAAGTTCTTTAAGATAACTAAACTTTACTTTTTATAAGTTAATATATAATACAAAATATAATATTAAAAACAATAAATTTATTCATATTTATCATAATAGTTCGGTGATAAAGGCTTTTTTAACCTTATGCCTAACCTATTTAACTAAATAGGCTTATAAAAAAAGCCTATGTCTTTTCTGCTTAAAATTTTTTTGGCATTTGCCTGTGTAGTTAGTTTGTAGGCCTTGTTTGTCGGTCTGGCCTATTCCCACCCCTACTTATCACAACGATATAGTTCAGTTCGTGGAACAATTATGACATCAAGTGGGTCCAACCTCTTCCCGATCGCACTTGTGGGGGATCAAACAGTGGTTCTTCCTGTCAAGTCCAGTGTTAATCACCACTGGACCAACTAACGATTGGTGAGCATAATCTTATTTAATATTATTAATTTTTCAGAATATAAAACATTAATATTAAATATATTCTTTCACAAAGAATACTATAATAATATACACTCAAAAAATAAACATATTAACTACATTATCAATCTTTTAATATACATAAAATTTGCAATAAAATCAGTATTTGGCATTGGAAAAAAAATAGATGATAAGTTAAAGAAAATCATTGTGGTGAGACTTTCGACGCGGTGGTGCAGTTTCTTTGATGATTAGAAGTGTACTTGTAAAAAAGTTGGAAGCAAATGCTCTAGTTAGTAATGGAACGATGTAGAACTTTACGAGTGTGAATGAAAGAGTATATGAGATGATTTAGAGTCACACTTATATGGAGGCTTATTTTCTGCCTGAGTCTGGTCTTTTCGAAGTTCTAGTTAGTCTATTAGTCCTGCTTAAATAGTCTATATCATTTGAACATGCATAAATAAGAAATTCAACTAAAGTTTAAATATAATACATAATAAAAAGTACAATGAGACTAACTATTTATTTATATTGACTTATTTTAGCTTACATAGCATACGTTTTGTTAGGAAAATAATTTATAACATTATTCTTAATGTTTTTTCAACTTAATTTCACAAGTTCTTTAAGATAACTAAACTTTACTTTTTATAATTTAATATAAAATACAAAATATAATATTAAAAATAATAAATTTATTCATATTTATCATAATAGTTCGGCCATATAAAGGCTTTTTTTAAAGCTTGCTGCCTAACCTATTTAACTAAATAGGCTTATAAAAAAGCCTATGTCTTTTCTACTTAAAAAAAGTCTGGCATTGGCCTGTGTAGCTAGGCCGTAGGCCTTGTTAGTCGGTCTGACCTATTCTCACCCCTACTTATCACCACGATATAGTTCGATTCGGGAAACAATTATGACATCAAGTGGATCCAACCTCTTCCTCATCGCACTTGTGGGGGATCGAACAATGGTTCTCTCTACCAAGTCTAGTGTCAATCACCATTGGACCAACTAACGATCGGTGAGCATAATCTTATTTAATATTATTAATTTTTTTGAATATAAAACATAAATATTAACTATATTCTTACACAAAGAGTATTATAATAATATACAATCAAAAAATAAAAATATTAACTACATTATAAATTTGTAATAAAATCAGTATTTGGCATTGGAAAAAAATAGATGATAAGTTAAAGAAAATCATTGTAGTGAGACTTTCGACGCGGTGGTGCAGTTTCTTTGATAATTAGAAGTGTACTTGTAAAAAAGTTGGTACCAAATGCTCTAGTTAGTATAGGAACGATGCTGAACTTTGCGAGTGTGAATGAAAGAGTATATGAGATGATTTCGAGTTACACTTATATGGAGGCTTATGTTAGGCTTATTTTCTGCCTGAGTCTGGTCTTTTCGAAGATCTAGTTAATCTATTAGTCCTGCTTAAATAGTTTATATCATTTGAACATATATAAATAAGATATTCAACTAAAGTTTAATTATAATACATAATCAAAAGTACAATGAGACTAACTATTTATTTACATTGACTTATTTTAGCTTACATAGCGTACGTTTTGTGAGGTTATTTGTTTGTGAGAACTTAAGAAAATAATTTATAACATTATTCTGAATGTTTTTTAAACTTATTTTCACAAGTTCTTTAAGATAACTAAACTTTACTTTTTATAAGTTAATATATAATACAAAATATAATATTAAAAACAATAAATTTATTCATATTTATCATAATAGTTCGGCGTGATAAAGGCTTTTTTTTAACCTTGCGGCCTAACCTATTTAACTAAATAGGCTTATAAAAAAAGCCTATGTCTTTTCTGCTTAAAATTTTTTTGGCATTTGCCTGTGTAGTTAGTTTGTAGGCCTTGTTTGTCGGTCTGGCCTATTCCCACCCCTACTTATCACAACGATATAGTTCAGTTCGTGGAACAATTATGACATCAAGTGGGTCCAACCTCTTCCCGATCGCACTTGTGGGGGATCAAACAGTGGTTCTTCCTGTCAAGTCCAGTGTTAATCACCACTGGACCAACTAACGATTGGTGAGCATAATCTTATTTAATATTATTAATTTTTCAGAATATAAAACATTAATATTAAATATATTCTTTCACAAAGAATACTATAATAATATACACTCAAAAAATAAACATATTAACTACATTATCAATCTTTTAATATACATAAAATTTGCAATAAAATCAGTATTTGGCATTGGAAAAAAAATAGATGATAAGTTAAAGAAAATCATTGTGGTGAGACTTTCGACGCGGTGGTGCAGTTTCTTTGATGATTAGATGTATACTTGTAAAAAAGTTGGAAGCAAATGCTCTAGTTAGTAATGGAACGATGTAGAACTTTACGAGTGTGAATGAAAGTGTATATGAGATGATTTAGAGTCACACTTATACGAAGTCTTATTTTAGGCTTATTTTTAAGTCTTTTCGAAAACCTAGTTAGTCTATTAGTCTTGCTTAATAGTCTATATCATTTGAAAATATGTAAATAAGAAATTCAACTAAAGCTTAAATATAATACATAATCAAATGTACAATAAGACTAACTATGTGTTTACATTGAGTTATTTGAGCTTACATAGTAGCATACGTTTTGTGAGACTATTTGTTTGTGAGAGCTTAAGAAAATAATTTATGACATTATTCTTAATGGTTTTTCAACTTATTTTCACAATTTCTTTAAGATAACTAAACTTTACTTTTTATAATTTAATATAATATATAAAATATAATATTAAAAACAATAAATTTATTCATATTTATCATAATAGTCCGGCCTGATAAAGGCTTTTTTTAAGGCTTGCGGCCTAACCTATTTAACTAAATAGGCTTATAAAAAAGCCTATGTCTTTTCTACTTAAAAAAAGTCTGGCCATGGCCTGTGTAGCTAGGCCGTAGGCCTTGTTAGTCGGTCTGGCCTATTCCCAACCTACTTATGTCAACGATATAGTTCGGTTCGGGAAACAATTATGACATCAAGTGTGTCCAACCTCTTTCCGGTCGCACTTGTGGGGGATCAAATAATGGTTCTCCCTACCTAGTCCAGTGTCAATCACCACTGGACCAAATAACGATTGGTGAGCATAATCTTATTTCATATTATTAATTTTTTAGAATATAAAACATTAATATTAAATATATTCTTACACAAAGAATAATATAATAATATACACTCAAAAAATAAACATATTAACTACATTATCAATTTTTTAATATACATAAAATTTACAATAAAATCAGTATTTGGCATTGGAAAAAAAATAGATGACAAGTTAAAGAAAATCATTGTAGTGAAACTTTCGACGCGGTGGTGCAGTTTCTTTGATGATTAGAAGTGTACTTGTAAAAATTTGGCACCAAATGCTCTAGTTAGTATAGGAACGATGTAGAACTTTGCGAGTGTGAATGAAAGTGTATATGAGATGATTTAGAGCCACACTTATAAGGAGAGATTCTTATAATTGTCTTTAATTTGTCCTAGATGGTGTACGGGAAACTTTTGGATGCAGAACAACATTTTGATCGGAGGAGGATCATGCTTCTATACAACACCCAAGAATGCAGGTGTACATGTACTTCAATGATTAAAGCATCGTTACTAGATTGTGTATGATCTTTATGGACCATTTTAACAACACCTGACAGTTCCCCACAAGTCCTTGCTATCAATCATGAAGCAAATATTATTGAAATATTATTGATGTAGAGATCGGTGAAGCTGACCTTGAAATCTAAAATCATTAAGGGAAGTGGCTCGCTGAGGAGGTATACTGTGGAGAAGGCGATACGTGGTGGTGTTGAGTGAAGTAATGGACATGTGATCAGATGTAATTCTATGTGTTTAAGGAATAAAGGTGGCCAATTAAGTTAGGTAAAGTGCACTTAAGTGACATTAGTGTTAAAAGAAACTATTTGAAATGTTTCACGTGAATTTTTATCCTCTGGTGGATCATGGCTATGGAATCTCGTGTTATTGTGCCTATAAAGAAGGAACTTGGGGGTTAAACTTCACTTTTGACTTCATCTTCACTTCAAAAGCGTAATCAGATTAAACTCATTTGATTTTTATTTTATTTTTGGGGATTCTTTACATTTGGATTACTTTTCTTGATTCAAAGAGAACAACTTGTGTCATCCTCCAATTTGTTCAGGTTACCCACATTACATTAAAGTATGAGTTTTCATTCGTACTTGCATATGGAGAACCCAAGAAATATGAATTCAGGTATCTTGTGTGTTGATCTTAGTGATATAGAACTTAATGATGGTGATTCTATAAGTGAACTGGTGGCGTTTAATATTGATGATAAGAAGCTTAAACCCACTCGTCTCGATATGAGGCAAGTCAGGTAAGCTTTAGTTGTGGAAAATCAAGATGATTAACCCCTCTATCATTGAATATATTATGGATAAGGCACAAAAGGTTTCTACACTAATGCATAAAAGACTTTTTACATCAGACAAAAAGCACATTTTACATCGATTCTGAGTTCGATGTAAAGTCAAGCGATGTAGTAAATCAAATATATTTTACATCAGGCCATAATCTGATGTGAAAAATGGGGTTAACATTTTTTTACAATAGATGACATATTTTACATCGGTTGTTGTTACGACCCAACGTAAAATGTATGTTTTAACATCAGTTGTCTTTAAGGACCGATATAACAGAACTTCATTTTATTTACGAAACTGCCACCACATAATTTTTTTCATCAATGGACTTTTCATATCCGTGCCAATCTAGGTGATGTGAAACCCTTTATAACAAAATTTTATTTTATTTGCCAAACTGTCACTGTGTTATATTTTTCCCTAAATCAAATATTTTCCACATCATTGAAGATAAACGTCTAATGTAAAATACTTTGACAAATATTTTTCATATCATATATCTTGAAACCTAATGTAAAATCTTTTAACCAAATATCTTATTTTTAGTAGTGCTAGGAGCTTAGTAACAATTCAAATGAGACGGTGGTTAACAAACATTCTAGATGTTCAAATTACGACTGCCCTTTCTTGTCTTTGAATAGTAAATGAAACATGATGAAAAAGGTGTGATTGCAGCAACTGTGGAATTTCCTACTAACACTTAAGGTTATTCTTCGATAGATAAAGGAATTTTGGGAACCTGGTCTCTCTAAATGGTTGATGATATACAAGAACTTGTGTAGCGGAACATCGGACCGTCATTGAACTGGCCGGTAACACTTCCCAAAAATGACAAATGTATATGTATCCGACTTGGTATGTATGAGTTGCCTATGTGTGAGTGTTTATTAACCTAGTTGTGGGTTACACTTCCTTTTAACATCTTCAAAGTTGAAACTTTCAATCATCTAAGAATCGGTTTGTCACAACTGCATCCTATAAGTTGGTCGTATTTGAAAGGTTTTTTAGTATTGGTATGTGTACAATCATAACTTCTCCATGTTATTCTTGTTCTTTACACCTATTCCATAATCCGAGAAAGTCTGTAGACCCCGACCACCCTCGATGGTTGATATCTCTGAAGAAGGAAGTAAAATTTTAAAGTATATATGGACTTCTTCGAGAATTTAAAGGATAACTACTTTATAAAGCTGATAAAAAACAAGAAAGGAATGAGTTTATATTGTGTTGGATTTTTTTTTATATTCTCAAGCACAAAGATCGTAAAAATGAAATATTAAAATGTAAAAAGCATCAACCACACAAAATTTATACTATTTCACACCATTATCTAGAGGCTAATTCAATCGCCCGAGGGTTGAGAGACTTCCACTGTTCCACTATAATCACACTTGATTACAGAAACCAATAAAACAACCTAGTCTTTAATTTCCTTTGCATTAACTAGAGGACTTAGATTTCCTTACAAAGGTTATTAAAATCCTGATTTAAAAAATTTAAATTATATAGATTTCATGTTTTTAGGTCATCATTGTTGTTAAATCACAAGTAAAAGCATTTTAAAGTATTATGTGTGTATGTGTGAGTGTGTATGTGTGTGTGTTTGTGTGTATGTGTGTGTTTGTATGCATGTGCGCGTCTGTGTGTGTATGTGCGTGTGTCCGTGTGTGTGAGTGTGTGTGTGTAGGGTCTACTAATATGGAACCGATATTTTTTATGAAGGTCTATTTTAGCAAGCTTTAACTAAAAAAAATTATTAAATGTACCTTAAGGTGCGTGTTTCTAAAATGCACCATCATAAAAACAAGTTGTAACACGGTGGGAGAACTGACTTGGTTGTTTTTCATTTTACCGCAAATGTTACGGATAGCAAGAGTCGCCACCGACTTTTCTATTATCCAATAAAGGAAAGGATGAAAAGAAAAGGAAAGACCTTTGATCGATTCTGAGTTCGGGAGGTAATTATGAAAAGAGAAAGCGTTAACATCCTTTCCATCCGTAGTTATCTACGGGCTCTTAATTGCTTAGCTCACTTTTGAAAATTTGTTTTCTGTGTGTGTGTGATTTGAAAAGTATTTGAAAATTATTTGAAAAGTATTTCGCTTTGTCTTTGTAATGATTCTTGTATCAGTCCTCAAGAATGCATACGAAGTATTTGTTTGAAAAAAATGTAACTTTGTAATGATTCTCGTTGGAATGTATACAAAGTGTTTGTTTGAAAATATTTTGAAAAGAGTGTGAGGTGTGAAAAGTGTTTTTGATTGGAGCAAGCAATTTAGAGTCTTATTACCTACTCAGAAGGGTCGTTTCTTGTTATTTTCATTCTCCTTTAGGACAACGTTATCCATACCATTAGTTGGTAGATAACTCTATCTGTTGGACGTGAAGGGACATGCGTAGGGTCTGAAGGCTTAGAGAACACTTAGAAGGGGGTTGAATAAGTTTTTCCCTTTTAAATTTTTCTTTTACTTGACAACAAACTAAACACACAAGGATTTTTATCCGGGTTCGTTTGAAACTCAAACTACTCTAGTCCACCCGTCAAGGTGATTTCGCCTCTCACAACGAGGACTTAATCCACTATAATTAAAAGATTACAATTGCGCAACCAACTGTTGTGACTAACAACAATGCACAAGCCAACTGCAAGTGACTAACACCTCTAAGACTCAACTAGTCCTAGCCCTCTTGAGAAATCTGACCCAACTGGTCTCTCAAGGAACAATTACTCAAGAACTTATAGACAAAGTGTATATAATTGCTTCTAAAAAGCTTTATCACAAAGTGATTTTTACACAAGGTATTTTAGCTCAAGAACTTAGAAATAAACTTAACAGAATAATTATTTTGATTTTGCCAGCATAAGTTCTCTCTGAATGAATTGTTAACTTGCTTCTTTGAATGTTTCACTATATATAGAGCTTCTAGAATTTTTTTGTTGCAACCTTTGTGTGTCTTGGTTACTGGAAAGCGTAATTAGGAATGTTTAATTTCACGTGCTTTGTTTTCTCCTAGTTCCTAGAAAGTTGAACCACTCAAGTACTCCAGTCGTCTTAGCTTAGTAGAGTAACGTTACTGTAGCAAACTTTGCCTAAGAAGATGACGTACTGATACTTCATGATCTTCTGTAAGCCTTGTTTAAAACATCTTCTAATCAGAACATTCTTTGGTGCTTCTATCAGAGGTTGCACTTAACATGCTTCCATCAAAAGTTGCTTTCAGCGTGCATGACCAGAAGTTCCATTCTTCATTAGAACTTCTAATACTTGTTTGCTCAGCATAATTTTGATATTTCTATATTCTTGAATGCTTGAGTCAGAACTCTTATCTAAAATGAAAACAATATACATCAGAGTATCATATCTATTATACAAAATTTATTTCACTTATTATCATCAAAACTCTAAGATATGATTAGAACCATACTATGTTCTAACAATCTCCCCCTTTTTGATGATGACAAAAATATTAGATTTTGATTAAAAAAATTTGTATATATGAAAAATATATCTCCCCCTGAGATAGACAATCTGCCTCTGAGATTAATAGTTAAGGAAAAAGTAAGTATAATAGAAGTTCCCTGAGATGTTATTTCAGAACTTTTAGAGATCCTTTTCTTTAGAGTTTCCTTTTCATTTCAGAGCTTGAATCATCCGAGTTTGAAGCTTTAGACTTAAGTTTTTCTTTGCAGCATCTTCTTTCAGAGCTTGTGTAAATCTGTATACTTCAGAAGAAAAAATATACACTTGTATATTTATTGTTAGAAATGTTTGACATTTTTGTTCTAGTAACATGTTATAATTAATCAGATCAAAATCTCAATTTTCTCCCACTTTTTGTCATAATAAAAAATGCATAAGTTATAGAAAAAACATTGTAAAGTAAAACACAATACTTGTAACATTAATTTTGAAGTACGGTTACAGAGGTTTGACAAAAAAATAACAAAACACTTAAAAAACAATGATGCATAGAAGGTTTTGTGAGATCAGAAGGTCTAGGTGGGACGAGAAACTAATGAGAGCAGAAGGTTCTATATTTCAGTTGAAGACTCCTCTTGTTTCTTCATCCAAGTATTAATTTCCTTATTTGTCTCATCTTGTTTATCCAGATGTTCTCTTATAGCTTCATTCTCTTTCTTCAACTCCTTTAGAGTTTCTAGAACAACAGAAGTTGAGTCAATATCCTTAGTGGAATCAGCCCTTGGGGTACATTCAGCAGATCTGGGACAGAAGGTGCTAGAGAGAAGTGTATCAAGATCAACCATTAGAGTCAGCACTTTTTTCCTAGGTTCTTTGGGACGAAAACTAAGAGGTCTATACAGAACCAAAGCTCCAGAGTTTGGATCAGCAATTTCTGATTCAGAAGATTCATCATCAGAAGTATCCATGTAGTTAGCAGGTGGTTGCCACAGAGCATTGTCAAGCTGTAAAAGTGGCTTCTCGTTCTAGATACTATAGGCTTCCTTCTTCAAACCATTCAGACACTCAGAAAATTTCTCATTAACATGAGAGTATCACATCTCTTTAAGTTTAAGGGATTCAACATTGAATCTCCTTATGAAGGTTCTCCATAGATTAGCTGATACAGAGGGGCTCAAGTTGTTGGCATAATCATCCTTCAACAATTCTAGCCAACTCAACATTTCTGTTTCAAACTTCTGCAAAAGTACACTAACATTTGCATGCACATGTTTGGAAATATTTTTCTTTATGGTGAGAGAGTTGAGATTAACTGTGGTTCTTAGAAATTTGTGGATATGGAATTTTTGGAGTGGGAACAGGTGTAGGTTCAGAAGTTTCTGGGGAGTTAGGATGTGGAAGTTCTATGGTGATGGTGGTTTGTTCTGTTGAAGGAGTAGGTGGAAGTTCTGTTGGAATGGTGTTGTGTTCTAGTGAGGGACTTTGTGGAAGTTCTGTGGGAATTGTTGTTTGTTCAGTGGAGTGAGTGGATTGAAGTGCTGGAGAGGTACGTGGAGGAAGTTTTGTAGGTATAAGAGTAATGGTTGGTTCAGCAAATGAAGTAGTAATATGTGTCGGTGATTTGGAGACTGCAAAAGGATTTGTTTTGGGTGGAGGACTTGGGAATTTAGTTTGAAGAGGAATATTAATTCCAGGTAATAGCCAGGATGGAACATCTGAGTTCCATTCACCATTGTCTGGATGTGGATAAATAGTTGGGGATGGTGGTGCATTTGGATTAGGTGAGTTGGGAGTAGAAATAGGAATTTCTTGTTGTAAGCTTTGGGGAGTGATGATCGGTGTGATTTATGTTGTAGTGGAGGACGGTGGAAGGTCTGTGTTAAGGGCATCAAAGTTATCAATATTAGATAACACTTGAGCAACCTGGGGATTTATTTCTAGAGTTTCTGAAGGTGAAGTAAGATCTATATCTACATCTATGATGTCTATGGTTTGTTTTGTAGTGTGTGATGTTGTGGGAACAGAGGTTGAAGTTGTTGTTGGTGCAGCAGATGTTAATATACTAGAAGTATTAGAAACAGAAATGTGACTAGAAGTTGTACATGAGACTATCTGTTTCTTCTTCTTTCGAGACTTTTGTGGTCTAGCAGAAGTTCCTTCTCCATCAGCTTTCCTCTTCCTGATTTTCCTAACAGGGCTTGGGGAATCTCTGCCTTGCGGCCAGACTGGATCAATTGTAAGTCCTTTCCTCTTGCAAGTTCTGATGTAATTTTGAATAGCTAGTTGATGAGCTTCTGAGTCAAACGCTGGGAAATAAACAATTGGAACTCTCCTCTTCATGACAGAACCCCAAGTAAATGGAGTGGGTTCAGCCAGAAGTCTTTCAATGATCTTTCTCTTCACAAGATTCTTGCCGTTCCATATTTTTCCACATGTAGGATCCAGCTCCTTCAGCAGTTTAGCATCTTCTAAGTGCGTTATCAGACCATTCTCTGTCAGAATGTCTGAAATCAGTCTGGCCAGAGGTATCTAGTTTCTCTTAGCCTTAGGATTTCTAGTTCTTCATGCTTCTCTTGTTTCCTTCACATGTAGCCAGAGATGTATGAACATAAGATAGGGTAACTCTACCTTAACATTAGTTCCTACACAAAATAGCAGATATTGTTGATCTGCATTGATGTAATCTGGTGAACTTGTCTCCTTTTTATGATGTATGCAACCATGAAAAATCTTGGCCCAAATCTTGTAGATATCCTTCAAATCCTTGATTTTTGTAGAAGCTTCTCCAGAAGTAAATATTTTAGCATTAACAGGTTCGAAATCAATCCTTCCTTCGGGAACTCCAATCTCACCTTCTCCTTCTAGACCCAGCAATCTTCTGATAACATTCAGTGATAGAAATCTCCTTACCCATTACGAAAGAGAGAATGGCTTTGGGGGTGACAACGGCGTGAATCTAGAATTCTTTGACCGGGTTTGGAAAGACTGGTCCAACAAGAAGATCAAAGAAATCCAACCTTGTAATTCCACAACAAGAAATAGGTTGAGTCCATTGTCTTTGAGATTCACCAAATATATTATCAGTTCACACACAACTTCCAATTTCTCAACAGGAATTAAGGTTGTTCTTTCAAGGACAACATATCTCTCAGATGGTTGAGGAATGGATTGAACATTGGTTTCTTGAGGGTTAGAAGTATGAGTTTCTAGATTGATGGTTTCTGGGTTGTTGGAGCTTGAAGCCATGGTTGAATTTATGGGTTTAGGGTTTTTGCAAAGAGAGAAGAAGAGGCAGAAATACATATAAGGTTCTTGAGAGTGAAAAGAAAGAAAAGTATTTTGAAAAGGTATTTATAGCAGAAAACACATGCAAGTGAAACGTTTAAAAATCAATTAATTAAAAAAATTAAAAAACAAGTCAATCATCATGTGCATTTAAGTAGCGTCTGACAATTAGAGGGGTTTCTTGATATTTGATTAGATATCAATAGTTACCTATGAGCATTATGTCAATGGCTAGCACGCGTGTAAGAAACCTATCAGAAGTTATGAACACGTGTTCAAGTTCTAGGTTAATAGCGTAATAGTTGTTCGATATGTTGAAATTTTGAACCATACTTGTAATAAAATATAGAAACTATTTCAAAACTTCTATGTATGTCTTCTAATTGAACTTCTCTTCTAACTTCAGAGGAATTGTTAATTAGAACGTTCAAAAACAGAACTTCTGACTATATTGAAAGTAAACAAAAATTTCATTCAGGGCATACTTCCATACTTATATTTTTCAAAATGTATTTAAATCTATCTTCAGAAAGAGGTTTAGTGAAAATATCAGCCCATTGATGGTCTGTATCTACAAAGTTTAAACTCAAAATTCCTTTATGAATATAGTCCCTTATAAAATGATGTTTTATTTCAATATGCTTTGCCTTAGAATGTAAAATTGGATTCTTAGAGAGGAAAATTGCAGAAGTATTATCACAGAAGATAAGGGATCTTACACTCATACAGATGATAGTCTTCTAGTTGAATCTTCATCTAGAGAATCTAAGTGCTATAGCCAACATTAGCTACATATTCTGCTTTAGTGGTTGAAAGTGAAATGGTGGCTTGCTTCTTGTTGTACCATGAGATCATATTTTCACCAAGGAATTGACAACTTCCAGAGGTGCTTTTTCGTTCTACTCTGTCTCCAGCATAATCAACATCACAATAACCTACTAATTAAAAGTCTTTGGATTTTCTGCAACATACACCAACGTTAGTGGTACCTTTCAAATACCTTAGATTTCTCTTAACAACAGTTAAGTGAGATTCTCTGGGATCTGATTGGAATCTTGCACACAAACACACACTAAAGAGAATATACGGCCTAGATGCAATTAGATAAAGAGAACCAATCATACCTCTGTGGAGTTTCTGATCTACCTTCTTACTTACATCATCTTTTCCCAAATTGCATGTAGGATGCATTGGGGCCTTTGCTTCCTTAGTTTCTGATAGTTGGGATTTCTTCAGAAGTTCTTTGACATACTTAGTTTGATGTATGTAAGTACCTTTTGAACATTGATTGATTTGAATTCACAGAAAGAATTTCAATTCTCCCATCATGCTCATCTCAAATTGTGCCTGCATAGACTTAACAAATTCTCTTCCAAGAGAGACATTAGAAGTTCCAAAGATAATATCATCTACATAAATTTGACAGATAAGAATATCATTTTTAAATGTCTTTCTGAATAAAGTTATGTCCACTTTTCCTCTGGTGAAATTATTTTCTAAGAGAAAATTGCTCAAGCGCTCATACCAAGCACTGGGAGCTTGTTTCAAACCATATAAAGATTTTTTGAGTTTAAAAACATGTTCTGCAAATTTTGAATCCTCAAAACCAGGAGGTTGACGGACATAAACTTCTTCTTCTATATAGCCATTTAAAAATGCACTTTTGACATCCATTTGATATAAAGTAATATTATTTTGAACAACAAAAGAGATTAATAATCTTATAGACTCTAACCTGGCGACTGGAGCAAAGGTTTCATTATAATCAATACCTTCTTGTTGACTATACCCTTGTGCTACCAATCGTGCCTTGTTTTTGACAACTTATCCTTGCTCATTTAATTTGTTTCTGAAGACCCCCTTTGTTCCAATAATATTAAATCCTTTAGGCTTTGGAACAAGATCCCACACACCATTTCTTGTAAATTAATTCAGTTCTTCTTGCATGGCAACAATCCAATCATTGTCTTGAAGAGCTTCATATATAGAAGTTGGTTTAATCATTGAAACCAGACAAAATAATGATTCCTCATTATTCCTTAGAGCAGACCTTGTTCTGATAGGATCATCTTTCTTTCCAATGATGACATCTTCTGGATGTGCTGATGTGATTCTTGAAAATCTTCTTTTTGAGTGTTCTTCAAAGATTCTTAAGTTGTCCAGAACTTCTTCAACAACTGGAATTTCTGAGTTGTCCTTCTATTTTGTCCCTTCAGAGTTTGGTAAATGAACTTCTGTACCTGCAAAATTTTCAATCTGCTTTGGCTTTTCTTGGCCAAGCTTATCATCAAATCTTACTTTGATTGATTCTTCAACAATCAGAGTTTCTGTGTTGTACACTTTATAGCCTTTTGAGCGTTCAGAGTATCCAAGCAGTATACATTTCTGTGCTTTAGAATCAAACTTTTTCAGATGTTCTTTAGTGTTTAAAATATAGCAAGTGCATCCAAATGGATGAAAATAAGAAATGTTGGGCTTTCTCTCCTTCCACAATTCATAGGGAGTCTTTTCAAGAATAGGTCTTATAGAAACTCTATTTTGAATATAACATGTTGTGTTCACAGCTTCTGCCCAGAAGTGTTTAGCCATATTGGTTTCATTGATCATAGTTCTGGCCATTTCTTGTAAAGTTATATTCTTTCGTTCTACAACTCCATTTTGTTGGGGAGTTCTAGGACAAGAGAAATCATGAGAAATTCCATTCTCTTTAAAATATTTTTCAAAAAATTGATTTTCAAATTCACCACCATGATCACTTATAACCTTTATGATTCTAAACTCTTTTTCATTCTGAACTTGGTTACAGAAGTCGAAAAACAGATAATGTGACTCATCCTTGTGTTTTAAGAACTTTACTCATGTCCATCTGTTGTAGTCATCTACAATAATGACCAATCCATACTTCTTGCCTCTAATGGGTGCAGTTTGCACTAGTCCAAATAGATCAATATGCAGAAATTCTAATGGCCTAGAGAAAGACACACCATTTTTAGATTTAAAAGAAGGTTTTGAAAATTTTCCCTTCTGACAGGCTTCACACAGAACTTCCGAGTTGAAATTCAAATTAGGAAGTCTGACCAGATTGAGTTTTTTAATTTGAGAAATTTTTCTCATGCTAACATGTCCTAATCTTCCGTGCCAGACCCATTGTTCATCATTTAATGACATAAGACATTGAACATTTTGTGATTTTAAATCAGAAAGATTAATTTTGTATATGTTGTTCTCTCTCTTGCTTGAAAAGAGGATTGACCCATCCTTTTGACTTACAGCTTCTACATGACTTTTGATTAAAGATAATTTCATAACCATTGTCACTTAATTGACTTATGGACAATAAGTTATGCGCTAATCCTTCTACTAATAGAACATTAGAGATAAAGGGAAGGTTATCGATTCCAGTGGTTCCAAAACCAATGATTCTTCCCTTCTGGTTACCTCCAAATTTTACTTCACCTCCAGGTTTAAGTTCCAAGCTTTGGAACATAGACCTTCTTCCCGTCATATGTCGTGAGAAGCCAGAGTCCAGGTACCATGATTGGTGTTTCAATTTCACTGTTAAGGACATCTGCAACATAAATTATTTTTTCCTTAGGTACCCATATCTTTCTGGGTCCTTTCTGGTTAGAGTTTCTGAGGTTCTGTTTGAACCTTGGTTTAACATGAAATCTTTCAGAATGAGATGTGTATTTTATATCATGTGTTTGACCATAACTGAACTGTTTGTACAGTGGTTTGTATGTGATAGTCATTTTATCCACAAATTTGGGTTGATACATTTCTTTCCCTCTGGGAGTTTCATATCCAATACCCTTTCTGTTGTTCCTTCTAACTCCATAGATCATTGAAGCCATTTTGCTTCTATTTATGCTTTTAGTAAGGAATTTCTGAAAGCTATAGTCATATTCTTTAAGAATATCTTTTGAACTTGAAGCAGTATCTGAACTAGAGATTTTTTGAACTTTTTGAAAATCATCTTTGAGTTTTACGTTATTTTCTTTTAGTTCAACATTTTCTGCTTTACGCTGCTCAATTTCAGATACAAGACTCTTTTTAAGTTTCTTGTATTTGATCTTGATTTGACTATTGTTTTCTAGAAGTTCTGATAGTCTATCTACCAGTTCAGCACGAGTAAATTCAAAAAATAACCTTATCAGGTTCTGATTCAGAGCCTGAGTCATCTTCTATTGTGGCCATGAAAGCTAGGTTGACATGCTCATCTTCTAAGTTAGATTCAATATCAGAAGATTCTGAGTCATCCCATGTGGCCATCATTCCTTTCTTGTTTTCAAACCTTTTCTTGGGCTTTTCTCTCTACAACTTGGGACATTAACTTCTGAAATGTCAAGGTTCTTTGCATTCATATCACGTGATGTTTCTTTTACTGAACTTATTGTGTCAAGAAGATTCATTTATCTTCAAATCTTTTGTGGTTTCTAAACTTCTTTTTCCTGTGCTTCCACATTTGGTTTACCCTTCTGGAAAGCATAGATAGCTCATCTTCTTCTAACTCTAAATCTTCAGAGCTTTCTTCCTCATCCTGAAAAGCATTAACATCAAAAATTTTAGTAGATTTAAAAGCAACTGACTTACCTTTCTTCTGGGGCTCAAATTCATCAAGCTCTATATCATGACTCCTCAACACATTAATAAGTTCTTCTAAGGATATAACGTTCAAATCTTTTGAAACTTTGAAGGCTGTCACCATTGGTGCCCATCTTTTGGGTAAGCTTTTGATGATTTTCTTTACATGATCAGCCTTGGTATATCCTTTATCTAGCACTCTCAGACCAACATTTAAGGTTTGAAACCTTGAGAACATTGCCTCAATGGATTCATTTTCCTCCATTTTGAATGCTTTATATTTCTGGATAAGTGCCTGGATTAAGTGTGGCCAAAGCTTGAGGAAACTTGAAGAACAAGACATGGAAAAAAACACGTGAATCTTGAGATACCTTGAAGAGTAAGCGATAAAACTTTGGGTTCTTTATGATCAAATGAAGTTGATTGATGCTTGAATATCATATACTTTAAGATTAGAGGTCACGATGATTTGATAATAAGGATCTTGAGAATAAATGGTTGACCATACTTGACTTGAGAAAGCACAACCTCTAGCGAGGCAATCACTTGATGCTCTTAATTCAAATCCCTAAATTGAAAAAAGTAAGGCCAACAACACTTGAATTTAGGTAAAATTTCACCAAGTCCACAAAATGACTTCTAATGTTTCCAAAATTTTGACGATCTTATAAAGATAACTTACAGAGGATGTCAAGAAGAGTTATTTTCCCAAAAAAACACTCAAACAAGTTGAAAAATGAGTGAGTTGTGGTCTTTTGAACTTGGACTTGAAATGTTGAATTTTTAGGTCAAAGTACTTTGAACGAATTTGCAACCTTTGAACTTTTCTTGCAATTCAAGGCTCATTTATGCACATATAGAACTCAACATCATGGATTCTTGATTAAAGTTTGATTGAGTGTGGCTAAAGCTTGAGGAAACTTGATGAAAAAGACATGTAAATAAACACATGAACCTTGAGATACCTTAAGGAGTAAGGGACAAAACTTTGGGCTCTTTATGATCAAATGAAGTTGATTGATGCTTGAATATCATATACTTTAAGATTATAGGTCATGGTGATTTTATGATTAGTACCTTTAGAATCAATGGTTGACCATACTTGACTTGAGAAAGAAGAAACTCTAGCTGATGAGGGAATCACTTAAGGCTCTTGATTCAAACCCTTACAAGCAAAACAAGTTAGGCCAATAACACTTGAATTTAAGTAAAATTTCACTAATTCGCAAAAAATGACTTCTGATGTTTATAAACATTTGATGATCTTCCAAGCATAATTGGCTCTTGAGTTATAAAAAAAACCTACAAAGGATGTCAAGAAGAGTTATTTTCCCAAGAAATCACTCAAACAATTTGAAAAATGTGTGAGTTGTGATCTTTTGAACTTGGACTTGAAATGTTGACTGTTTAGGTCAAAGTACTTTGAACCAATTTGAAACCTTTGACATTTTCTTGCATTTCAAGGCTGATTTATGCACATATGAATTCAACGTGATGGATTCTTGATTAAACTTGGATTGAGTGTGGCCAAACTTGAGGAAACTTGAAGAACAAGACATGGAAAAAACACGTGAATCTTGAGATACCTTGAAGAGTAAGCGATAAATCTTTGGGTTCTTTATGATCAAATGAAGTTGATTGATGCTTGAATATCATATACTTTAAGATTAGAGGTTACGATGATTTGATAATAAGGATGTTGAGAATAAATGGTTGACCATACTTGACTTGAGAAAGCACAAACTCTAGCTGAGGAAGCAATCACTTGATGCTCTTGATTCAAATCCCTAAATTGAAAAAGAAGTAAGGCCAACAACACTTGAATTTAGGTCAAATTTCACCAAGTCCACAAAATGACTTCTAATGTTTCCAAAATTTTGACGATCTTCCAAGCATAATTGGCTCTTGACTTATAAAGATAACTTACAGAGGATGTCAAGAAGAGTTATTTTCCCAAAAAAACACTCAAACAAGTTGAAAAATGAGTGAGTTGTGGTCTTTTGAAGTTGGACTTGAAATGTTGAATTTTTAGGTCAAAGTACTTTGAACGAATTTGCAACCTTTGAACTTTTCTTGCAATTCAAGGCACATTTATGCACATATAGAACTCAACATCATGGATTCTTGATTAAAGTTTGATTGAGTGTGGCTAAAGCTTGAGGAAACTTGATGAAAAAGACATGTAAATAAACACATGAACCTTGAGATACCTTAAGGAGTAAGGGACAAAACTTTGGGCTCTTTATGATCAAATGAAGTTGATTGATGCTTGAATATCATATACTTTAAGATTATAGGTCATGGTGATTTTATGATTAGTACCTTTAGAATCAATGGTTGACCATACTTGACTTGAGAAAGAAGAAACTCTAGCTGATGAGGGAATCACTTAAGGCTCTTGATTCAAACCCTTACAAGCAAAACAAGTTAGGCCAATAACACTTGAATTTAAGTAAAATTTCACTAATTCGCAAAAAATGACTTCTGATGTTTATAAACATTTGATGATCTTCCAAGCATAATTGGCTCTTGAGTTATAAAAAAAACTTACAAAGGATGTCAAGAAGAGTTATTTTCCCAAGAAATCACTCAAACAATTTGAAAAATGTGTGAGTTGTGATCTTTTGAACTTGGACTTGAAATGTTGACTTTTTAGGTCAAAGTACTTTGAACCAATTTGAAACCTTTGACATTTTCTTGCATTTCAAGGCTGATTTATGCACATATGAATTCAACGTGATGGATTCTTGATTAAACTTGGATTGAGTGTGGCCAAACTTGAGGAAACTTGAAGAACAAGACATGGAAAAAACACGTGAATCTTGAGATACCTTGAAGAGTAAGCGATAAAACTTTGGGTTCTTTATGATCAAATGAAGTTGATTGATGCTTGAATATCATATACTTTAAGATTAGAGGTCACGATGATTTGATAATAAGGATCTTGAGAATAAATGGTTGACCATACTTGACTTGAGAAAGCACAAACTCTAGCCGAGGAAGCAATCACTTGATGCTCTTGATTCAAATCCCTAAATTGAAAAAGAAGTAAGGCCAACAACACTTGAATTTAGGTCAAATTTCACCAAGTCCACAAAATGACTTCTAATGTTTCCAAAATTTTGACGATCTTCCAAGCATAATTGGCTCTTGACTTATAAAGATAACTTACAGAGGATGTCAAGAAGAGTTATTTTCCCAAAAAAACACTCAAACAAGTTGAAAAATGAGTGAGTTGTGGTCTTTTGAAGTTGGACTTGAAATGTTGAATTTTTAGGTCAAAGTACTTTGAACGAATTTGCAACCTTTGAACTTTTCTTGCAATTCAAGGCTCATTTATGCACATATAGAACTCAACATCATGGATTCTTGATTAAAGTTTGATTGAGTGTGGCTAAAGCTTGAGGAAACTTGATGAAAAAGACATGTAAATAAACACATGAACCTTGAGATACCTTAAGGAGTAAGGGACAAAACTTTGGGCTCTTTATGATCAAATGAAGTTGATTGATGCTTGAATATCATATACTTTAAGATTATAGGTCATGGTGATTTTATGATTAGTACCTTTAGAATCAATGGTTGACCATACTTGACTTGAGAAAGAAGAAACTCTAGCTGATGAGGGAATCACTTAAGGCTCTTGATTCAAACCCTTACAAGCAAAACAAGTTAGGCCAATAACACTTGAATTTAAGTCAAATTTCACTAATTCAAAAATGACTTGATGTTTATAAACATTTGATGATCTTCAAGCATAATTGGCTCTTGAGTTATAAAAAAACTTACAAAGGATGTCAAGAAGAGTTATTTTCCCAAGAAATCACTCAAACAATTTGAAAAATGTGTGAGTTGTGATCTTTTGAACTTGGACTTGAAATGTTGACTTTTAGGTCAAAGTACTTTGAACCAATTTGAAACCTTTGACATTTTCTTGCATTTCAAGGCTGATTTATGCACATATGAATTCAACGTGATGGATTCTTGATTAAACTTGGATTGAGTGTGGCCAAAGCTTGAGGAAACTTGAAGAACAAGACATGGAAAAAACACGTGAATCTTGAGATACCTTGAAGAGTAAGCGATAAAACTTTGGGTTCTTTATGATCAAATGAAGTTGATTGATGCTTGAATATCATATACTTTAAGATTAGAGGTCACGATGATTTGATAATAAGGATCTTGAGAATAAATGGTTGACCATACTTGACTTGAGAAAGCACAAACTCTAGCTGAGGAAGCAATCACTTGATGCTCTTGATTCAAATCCCTAAATTGAAAAAGAAGTAAGGCCAACAACACTTGAATTTAGGTCAAATTTCACCAAGTCCACAAAATGACTTCTAATGTTTCCAAAATTTTGACGATCTTCCAAGCATAATTGGCTCTTGACTTATAAAGATAACTATAGAGGATGTCAAGAAGAGTTATTTTCCCAAAAAAACACTCAAACAAGTTGAAAAATGAGTGAGTTGTGGTCTTTTGAAGTTGGACTTGAAATGTTGAATTTTTAGGTCAAAGTACTTTGAAAGAATTTGCAACCTTTGAACTTTTCTTGCAATTCAAGGCTCATTTATGCACATATAGAACTCAACATCATGGATTCTTGATTAAAGTTTGATTGAGTGTGGCTAAAGCTTGAGGAAACTTGATGAAAAAGACATGTAAATAAACACATGAACCTTGAGATACCTTAAGGAGTAAGGGACAAAACTTTGGGCTCTTTATGATCAAATGAAGTTGATTGATGCTTGAATATCATATACTTTAAGATTATAGGTCATGGTGATTTTATGATTAGTACCTTTAGAATCAATGGTTGACCATACTTGACTTGAGAAAGAAGAAACTCTAGCTGATGAGGGAATCACTTAAGGCTCTTGATTCAAACCCTTACAAGCAAAACAAGTTAGGCCAATAACACTTGAATTTAAGTCAAATTTCACTACTTCGCAAAAAATGACTTCTGATGTTTATAAACATTTGATGATCTTCCAAGCATAGTTGGCTCTTGAGTTATAAAAAAAACTTACAAAGGATGTCAAGAAGAGTTATTTTCCCAAGAAATCACTCAAACAATTTGAAAAATGTGTGAGTTGTGATCTTTTGAACTTGGACTTGAAATGTTGACTTTTAGGTCAAAGTACTTTGAACCAATTTGAAACCTTTGACATTTTCTTGCATTTCAAGGCTGATTTATGCACATATGAATTCAACGTGATGGATTCTTGATTAAACTTGGATTGAGTGTGGCCAAAGCTTGAGGAAACTTGAAGAACAAGACATGGAAAAACACGTGAATCTTGAGATACCTTGAAGAGTAGCGATAAAACTTTGGGTTCTTTATGATCAAATGAAGTTGATTGATGCTTGAATATCATATACTTTAAGATTAGAGGTCACGATGATTTGATAATAAGGATCTTGAGAATAAATGGTTGACCATACTTGACTTGAGAAAGCACAAACTCTAGCGAGGAAGCAATCACTTGATGCTCTTGATTCAAATCCTAAATTGAAAAAGTAAGGCCAACAACACTTGAATTTAGGTCAAATTTCACCAAGTCCACAAAATGACTTCTAATGTTTCCAAAATTTTGACGATCTTCCAAGCATAATTGGCTCTTGACTTATAAAGATAACTTACAGAGGATGTCAAGAAGAGTTATTTTCCCAAAAACACTCAAACAAGTTGAAAAATGAGTGAGTTGTGGTCTTTTGAAGTTGGACTTGAAATGTTGAATTTTAGGTCAAAGTACTTTGAACAATTTGCAACCTTTGAACTTTTCTTGCAATTCAAGGCTCATTTATGCACATATAGAACTCAACATCATGGATTCTTGATTAAAGTTTGATTGAGTGTGGCTAAAGCTTGAGGAAACTTGATGAAAAGACATGTAAATAAACACATGAACCTTGAGATACCTTAAGGAGTAAGGGACAAAACTTTGGGCTCTTTATGATCAAATGAAGTTGATTGATGCTTGAATATCATATACTTTAAGATTATAGGTCATGGTGATTTTATGATTAGTACCTTTAGAATCAATGGTTGACCATACTTGACTTGAGAAAGAAGAAACTCTAGCTGATGAGGAATCACTTAAGGCTCTTGATTCAAACCCTTACAAGCAAAACAAGTTAGGCCAATAACACTTGAATTTAAGTCAAATTTCACTACTTCGCAAAAAATGACTTCTGATGTTTATAAACATTTGATGATCTTCCAAGCATAGTTGGCTCTTGAGTTATAAAAAAAACTTACAAAGGATGTCAAGAAGAGTTATTTTCCCAAGAAATCACTCAAACAATTTGAAAAATGTGTGAGTTGTGATCTTTTGAACTTGGACTTGAAATGTTGACTTTTTAGGTCAAAGTACTTTGAACCAATTTGAAACCTTTGACATTTTCTTGCATTTCAAGGCTGATTTATGCACATATGAATTCAACGTGATGGATTCTTGATTAAACTTGGATTGAGTGTGGCCAAAGCTTGAGGAAACTTGAAGAACAAGACATGGAAAAAACACGTGAATCTTGAGATACCTTGAAGAGTAAGCGATAAAACTTTGGGTTCTTTATGATCAAATGAAGTTGATTGATGCTTGAATATCATATACTTTAAGATTAGAGGTCACGATGATTTGATAATAAGGATCTTGAGAATAAATGGTTGACCATACTTGACTTGAGAAAGCACAAACTCTAGCGAGGAAGCAATCACTTGATGCTCTTGATTCAAATCCTAAATTGAAAAAGTAAGGCCAACAACACTTGAATTTAGGTCAAATTTCACCAAGTCCACAAAATGACTTCTAATGTTTCCAAAATTTTGACGATCTTCCAAGCATAATTGGCTCTTGACTTATAAAGATAACTTACAGAGGATGTCAAGAAGAGTTATTTTCCCAAAAACACTCAAACAAGTTGAAAAATGAGTGAGTTGTGGTCTTTTGAACTTGGACTTGAAATGTTGAATTTTAGGTCAAAGTACTTTGAGAATTTGCAACCTTTGAACTTTTCTTGCAATTCAAGGCTCATTTATGCACATATAGAACTCAACATCATGGATTCTTGATTAAAGTTTGATTGAGTGTGGCTAAAGCTTGAGGAAACTTGATGAAAAAGACATGTAAATAAACACATGAACCTTGAGATACCTTAAGGAGTAAGCGACAAAACTTTGGGCTCTTTATGATCAAATGAAGTTGATTGATGCTTGAATATCATATACTTTAAGATTATAGGTCATGGTGATTTTATGATTAGTACCTTTAGAATCAATGGTTGACCATACTTGACTTGAGAAAGAAGAAACTCTAGCTGATGAGGGAATCACTTAAGGCTCTTGATTCAAACCCTTACAAGCAAAACAAGTTAGGCCAATAACACTTGAATTTAAGTCAAATTTCACTAATTAAAAAAATGACTTCTGATGTTTATAAACATTTGATGATCTTCCAAGCATAGTTGGCTCTTGAGTTATAAAAAAAACTTACAAAGGATGTCAAGAAGAGTTATTTTCCCAAGAAATCACTCAAACAATTTGAAAAATGTGTGAGTTGTGATCTTTTGAACTTGGACTTGAAATGTTGACTTTTAGGTCAAAGTACTTTGAACCAATTTGAAACCTTTGACATTTTCTTGCATTTCAAGGCTGATTTATGCACATATGAATTCAACGTGATGGATTCTTGATTAAACTTGGATTGAGTGTGGCCAAAGCTTGAGGAAACTTGAAGAACAAGACATGGAAAAACACGTGAATCTTGAGATACCTTGAAGAGTAAGCGATAAAACTTTGGGTTCTTTATGATCAAATGAAGTTGATTGATGCTTGAATATCATATACTTTAAGATTAGAGGTCACGATGATTTGATAATAAGGATCTTGAGAATAAATGGTTGACCATACTTGACTTGAGAAAGCACAAACTCTAGCGAGGAAGCAATCACTTGATGCTCTTGATTCAAATCCTAAATTGAAAAGAAGTAAGGCCAACAACACTTGAATTTAGGTCAAATTTCACCAAGTCCACAAAATGACTTCTAATGTTTCCAAAATTTTGACGATCTTCCAAGCATAATTGGCTCTTGACTTATAAAGATAACTTACAGAGGATGTCAAGAAGAGTTATTTTCCCAAAAAACACTCAAACAAGTTGAAAAATGAGTGAGTTGTGGTCTTTTGAACTTGGACTTGAAATGTTGAATTTTAGTCAAAGTACTTTGAACAACCTTTGAACTTTTCTTGCAATTCAAGGCTCATTTATGCACATATAGAACTCAACATCATGGATTCTTGATTAAAGTTTGATTGAGTGTGGCTAAAGCTTGAGGAAACTTGATGAAAAGACATGTAAATAAACACATGAACCTTGAGATACCTTAAGGAGTAAGCGACAAAACTTTGGGCTCTTTATGATCAAATGAAGTTGATTGATGCTTGAATATCATATACTTTAAGATTATAGGTCATGGTGATTTTATGATTAGTACCTTTAGAATCAATGGTTGACCATACTTGACTTGAGAAAGAAGAAACTCTAGCTGATGAGGGAATCACTTAAGGCTCTTGATTCAAACCCTTACAAGCAAAACAAGTTAGGCCAATAACACTTGAATTTAAGTCAAATTTCACTAATTCGCAAAAAATGACTTCTGATGTTTATAAACATTTGATGATCTTCCAAGCATAGTTGGCTCTTGAGTTATAAAAAAAACTTACAAAGGATGTCAAGAAGAGTTATTTTCCCAAGAAATCACTCAAACAATTTGAAAAATGTGTGAGTTGTGATCTTTTGAACTTGGACTTGAAATGTTGACTTTTTAGGTCAAAGTACTTTGAACCAATTTGAAACCTTTGACATTTTCTTGCATTTCAAGGCTGATTTATGCACATATGAATTCAACGTGATGGATTCTTGATTAAACTTGGATTGAGTGTGGCCAAAGCTTGAGGAAACTTGAAGAACAAGACATGGAAAAACACGTGAATCTTGAGATACCTTGAAGAGTAGCGATAAAACTTTGGGTTCTTTATGATCAAATGAAGTTGATTGATGCTTGAATATCATATACTTTAAGATTAGAGGTCACGATGATTTGATAATAAGGATCTTGAGAATAAATGGTTGACCATACTTGACTTGAGAAAGCACAAACTCTAGTGAGGAAGCAATCACTTGATGCTCTTGATTCAAATCCTAAATTGAAAAAGAAGTAAGGCCAACAACACTTGAATTTAGGTCAAATTTCACCAAGTCCACAAAATGACTTCTAATGTTTCCAAAATTTTGACGATCTTCCAAGCATAATTGGCTCTTGACTTATAAAGATAACTTACAGAGGATGTCAAGAAGAGTTATTTTCCCAAAAAACACTCAAACAAGTTGAAAAATGAGTGAGTTGTGGTCTTTTGAACTTGGACTTGAAATGTTGAATTTTAGGTCAAAGTACTTTGAACAATTTGCAACCTTTGAACTTTTCTTGCAATTCAAGGCTCATTTATGCACATATAGAACTCAACATCATGGATTCTTGATTAAAGTTTGATTGAGTGTGGCTAAAGCTTGAGGAAACTTGATGAAAAGACATGTAAATAAACACATGAACCTTGAGATACCTTAAGGAGTAAGCGACAAAACTTTGGGCTCTTTATGATCAAATGAAGTTGATTGATGCTTGAATATCATATACTTTAAGATTATAGGTCATGGTGATTTTATGATTAGTACCTTTAGAATCAATGGTTGACCATACTTGACTTGAGAAAGAAGAAACTCTAGCTGATGAGGGAATCACTTAAGGCTCTTGATTCAAACCCTTACAAGCAAAACAAGTTAGGCCAATAACACTTGAATTTAAGTCAAATTTCACTAATTCGCAAAAAATGACTTCTGATGTTTATAAACATTTGATGATCTTCCAAGCATAGTTGGCTCTTGAGTTATAAAAAAAACTTACAAAGGATGTCAAGAAGAGTTATTTTCCCAAGAAATCACTCAAACAATTTGAAAAATGTGTGAGTTGTGATCTTTTGAACTTGGACTTGAAATGTTGACTTTTAGGTCAAAGTACTTTGAACCAATTTGAAACCTTTGACATTTTCTTGCATTTCAAGGCTGATTTATGCACATATGAATTCAACGTGATGGATTCTTGATTAAACTTGGATTGAGTGTGGCCAAAGCTTGAGGAAACTTGAAGAACAAGACATGGAAAAACACGTGAATCTTGAGATACCTTGAAGAGTAGCGATAAAACTTTGGGTTCTTTATGATCAAATGAAGTTGATTGATGCTTGAATATCATATACTTTAAGATTAGAGGTCACGATGATTTGATAATAAGGATCTTGAGAATAAATGGTTGACCATACTTGACTTGAGAAAGCACAAACTCTAGTGAGGAAGCAATCACTTGATGCTCTTGATTCAAATCCTAAATTGAAAAGAAGTAAGGCCAACAACACTTGAATTTAGGTCAAATTTCACCAAGTCCACAAAATGACTTCTAATGTTTCCAAAATTTTGACGATCTTCCAAGCATAATTGGCTCTTGACTTATAAAGATAACTTACAGAGGATGTCAAGAAGAGTTATTTTCCCAAAAACACTCAAACAAGTTGAAAAATGAGTGAGTTGTGGTCTTTTGAACTTGGACTTGAAATGTTGAATTTTTAGGTCAAAGTACTTTGAGCAATTTGCAACCTTTGAACTTTTCTTGCAATTCAAGGCTCATTTATGCACATATAGAACTCAACATCATGGATTCTTGATTAAAGTTTGATTGAGTGTGGCTAAAGCTTGAGGAAACTTGATGAAAAGACATGTAAATAAACACATGAACCTTGAGATACCTTAAGGAGTAAGCGACAAAACTTTGGGCTCTTTATGATCAAATGAAGTTGATTGATGCTTGAATATCATATACTTTAAGATTATAGGTCATGGTGATTTTATGATTAGTACCTTTAGAATCAATGGTTGACCATACTTGACTTGAGAAAGAAGAAACTCTAGCTGATGAGGGAATCACTTAAGGCTCTTGATTCAAACCCTTACAAGCAAAACAAGTTAGGCCAATAACACTTGAATTTAAGTCAAATTTCACTAATTCAAAAAATGACTTGATGTTTATAAACTTTTGATGATCTTCCAAGCATAGTTGGCTCTTGAGTTATAAAAAACTTACAAAGGATGTCAAGAAGAGTTATTTTCCCAAGAAATCACTCAAACAATTTGAAAATGTGTGAGTTGTGATCTTTTGAACTTGGACTTGAAATGTTGACTTTTAGGTCAAAGTACTTTGAACCAATTTGAAACCTTTGACATTTTCTTGCATTTCAAGGCTGATTTATGCACATATGAATTCAACGTGATGGATTCTTGATTAAACTTGGATTGAGTGTGGCCAAAGCTTGAGGAAACTTGAAGAACAAGACATGGAAAAACACGTGAATCTTGAGATACCTTGAAGAGTGCGATAAAACTTTGGGTTCTTTATGATCAAATGAAGTTGATTGATGCTTGAATATCATATACTTTAAGATTAGAGGTCACGATGATTTGATAATAAGGATCTTGAGAATAAATGGTTGACCATACTTGACTTGAGAAAGCACAAACTCTAGTGAGGAAGCAATCACTTGATGCTCTTGATTCAAATCCTAAATTGAAAAAAGTAAGGCCAACAACACTTGAATTTAGGTCAAATTTCACCAAGTCCACAAAATGACTTCTAATGTTTCCAAAATTTTGACGATCTTCCAAGCATAATTGGCTCTTGACTTATAAAGATAACTTACAGAGGATGTCAAGAAGAGTTATTTTCCCAAAAACACTCAAACAAGTTGAAAAATGAGTGAGTTGTGGTCTTTTGAACTTGGACTTGAAATGTTGAATTTTTAGGTCAAAGTACTTTGAGCAATTTGCAACCTTTGAACTTTTCTTGCAATTCAAGGCTCATTTATGCACATATAGAACTCAACATCATGGATTCTTGATTAAAGTTTGATTGAGTGTGGCTAAAGCTTGAGGAAACTTGATGAAAAGACATGTAAATAAACACATGAACCTTGAGATACCTTAAGGAGTAAGCGACAAAACTTTGGGCTCTTTATGATCAAATGAAGTTGATTGATGCTTGAATATCATATACTTTAAGATTATAGGTCACGGTGATTTTATGATTAGTACCTTTAGAATCAATGGTTGACCATACTTGACTTGAGAAAGAAGAAACTCTAGCTGATGAGGGAATCACTTAAGGCTCTTGATTCAAACCCTTACAAGCAAAATAAGTTAGGCCAATAACACTTGAATTTAAGTCAAATTTCACTAATTCGCAAAATATGACTTCTGATGTTTATAAACTTTTGATGATCTTCCAAGCATAGTTGGCTCTTGAGTTATAAAAAACTTACAAAGGATGTCAAGAAGAGTTATTTTCCCAAGAAATCACTCAAACAATTTGAAAAATGTGTGAGTTGTGATCTTTTGAACTTGGACTTGAAATGTTGACTTTTAGGTCAAAGTACTTTGAACCAATTTGAAACCTTTGACATTTTCTTGCATTTCAAGGCTGATTTATGCACATATGAATTCAACGTGATGGATTCTTGATTAAACTTGGATTGAGTGTGGCCAAAGCTTGAGGAAACTTGAAGAACAAGACATGGAAAAACACGTGAATCTTGAGATACCTTGAAGAGTAGCGATAAAACTTTGGGTTCTTTATGATCAAATGAAGTTGATTGATGCTTGAATATCATATACTTTAAGATTAGAGGTCACGATGATTTGATAATAAGGATCTTGAGAATAAATGGTTGACCATACTTGACTTGAGAAAGCACAAACTCTAGCTGAGGAAGCAATCACTTGATGCTCTTGATTCAAATCCCTAAATTGAAAAAGAAGTAAGGCCAACAACACTTGAATTTAGGTCAAATTTCACCAAGTCCACAAAATGACTTCTAATGTTTCCAAAATTTTGACGATCTTCCAAGCATAATTGGCTCTTGACTTATAAAGATAACTTACAGAGGATGTCAAGAAGAGTTATTTTCCCAAAAAAAAAACACTCAAACAAGTTGAAAAATGAGTGAGTTGTGGTCTTTTGAACTTGGACTTGAAATGTTGAATTTTAGGTCAAAGTACTTTGAGCAATTTGCAACCTTTGAACTTTTCTTGCAATTCAAGGCTCATTTATGCACATATAGAACTCAACATCATGGATTCTTGATTAAAGTTTGATTGAGTGTGGCTAAAGCTTGAGGAAACTTGATGAAAAAGACATGTAAATAAACACATGAACCTTGAGATACCTTAAGGAGTAAGCGACAAAACTTTGGGCTCTTTATGATCAAATGAAGTTGATTGATGCTTGAATATCATATACTTTAAGATTATAGGTCACGGTGATTTTATGATTAGTACCTTTAGAATCAATGGTTGACCATACTTGACTTGAGAAAGAAGAAACTCTAGCTGATGAGGGAATCACTTAAGGCTCTTGATTCAAACCCTTACAAGAAAAACAAGTTAGGCCAATAACACTTGAATTTAAGGCAAATTTCACTAATTCGCAAAAAATGACTTCTGATGTTTATAAACATTTGATGATCTTCCAAGCATAGTTGGCTCTTGAGTTATAAAAAAAACTTACAAAGGATGTCAAGAAGAGTTATTTTCCCAAGAAATCACTCAAACAATTTGAAAAATGTGTGAGTTGTGATCTTTTGAACTTGGACTTGAAATGTTGACTTTTTAGGTCAAAGTACTTTGAACCAATTTGAAACCTTTGACATTTTCTTGCATTTCAAGGCTGATTTATGCACATATGAATTCAACGTGATGGATTCTTGATTAAACTTGGATTGAGTGTGGCCAAAGCTTGAGGAAACTTGAAGAACAAGACATGGAAAAAACACGTGAATCTTGAGATACCTTGAAGAGTAAGCGATAAAACTTTGGGTTCTTTATGATCAAATGAAGTTGATTGATGCTTGAATATCATATACTTTAAGATTAGAGGTCACGATGATTTGATAATAAGGATCTTGAGAATAAATGGTTGACCATACTTGACTTGAGAAAGCACAAACTCTAGCTGAGGAAGCAATCACTTGATGCTCTTGATTCAAATCCTAAATTGAAAAGAAGTAAGGCCAACAACACTTGAATTTAGGTCAAATTTCACCAAGTCCACAAAATGACTTCTAATGTTTCCAAAATTTTGACGATCTTCCAAGCATAATTGGCTCTTGACTTATAAAGATAACTTACAGAGGATGTCAAGAAGAGTTATTTTCCCAAAAAACACTCAAACAAGTTGAAAAATGAGTGAGTTGTGGTCTTTTGAACTTGGACTTGAAATGTTGAATTTTAGGTCAAAGTACTTTGAACAATTTGCAACCTTTGAACTTTTCTTGCAATTCAAGGCTCATTTATGCACATATAGAACTCAACATCATGGATTCTTGATTAAAGTTTGATTGAGTGTGGCTAAAGCTTGAGGAAACTTGATGAAAAGACATGTAAATAAACACATGAACCTTGAGATACCTTAAGGAGTAGCGACAAAACTTTGGGCTCTTTATTATCAAATGAAGTTGATTGATGCTTGAATATCATATACTTTAAGATTATAGGTCATGGTGATTTTATGATTAGTACCTTTAGAATCAATGGTTGACCATACTTGACTTGAGAAAGAAGAAACTCTAGCTGATGAGGGAATCACTTAAGGCTCTTGATTCAAACCCTTACAAGCAAAACAAGTTAGGCCAATAACACTTGAATTTAAGTCAAATTTCACTAATTCAAAAAATGACTTCTGATGTTTATAAACTTTTGATGATCTTCCCAGCATAGTTGGCTCTTGAGTTATAAAAAAAAACTTACAAAGGATGTCAAGAAGAGTTATTTTCCCAAGAAATCACTCAAACAATTTGAAAAATGTGTGAGTTGTGATCTTTTGAACTTGGACTTGAAATGTTGACTTTTTAGGTCAAAGTACTTTGCACCAATTTGAAACCTTTGACATTTTCTTGCATTTCAAGCCTGATTTATGCACATATGAATTCAACGTGATGGATTCTTGATTAAACTTGGATTGAGTGTGGCCAAAGCTTGAGGAAACTTGAAGAACAAGACATGGAAAAACACGTGAATCTTGAGATACCTTGAAGAGTAGCGATAAAACTTTGGGTTCTTTATGATCAAATGAAGTTGATTGATGCTTGAATATCATATACTTTAAGATTAGAGGTCACGATGATTTGATAATAAGGATCTTGAGAATAAATGGTTGACCATACTTGACTTGAGAAAGCACAAACTCTAGTGAGGAAGCAATCACTTGATGCTCTTGATTCAAATCCTAAATTGAAAAAAGTAAGGCCAACAACACTTGAATTTAGGTCAAATTTCACCAAGTCCACAAAATGACTTCTAATGTTTCCAAAATTTTGACGATCTTCCAAGCATAATTGGCTCTTGACTTATAAAGATAACTTACAGAGGATGTCAAGAAGAGTTATTTTCCCAAAAACACTCAAACAAGTTGAAAAATGAGTGAGTTGTGGTCTTTTGAACTTGGACTTGAAATGTTGAATTTTAGGTCAAAGTACTTTGAGCAATTTGCAACCTTTGAACTTTTCTTGCAATTCAAGGCTCATTTATGCACATATAGAACTCAACATCATGGATTCTTGATTAAAGTTTG
Organism: Vicia sativa; assembly: GCA_021764765.1. Taxonomy (NCBI): domain Eukaryota; kingdom Viridiplantae; phylum Streptophyta; class Magnoliopsida; order Fabales; family Fabaceae; genus Vicia; species Vicia sativa. Next base: position 35,025,534 of record CM038794.1, read on the forward strand.
ATTGAGTGTGGCTAAAGCTTGAGGAAACTTGATGAAAAAGACATGTAAATAAACACATGAACCTTGAGATACCTTAAGGAGTAAGCGACAAAACTTTGGGCTCTTTATGATCAAATGAAGTTGATTGATGCTTGAATATCATATACTTTAAGATTATAGGTCATGGTGATTTTATGATTAGTACCTTTAGAATCAATGGTTGACCATACTTGACTTGAGAAAGAAGAAACTCTAGCTGATGAGGGAATCACTTAAGGCTCTTGATTCAAACCCTTACAAGCAAAACAAGTTAGGCCAATAACACTTGAATTTAAGTCAAATTTCACTAATTCGCAAAAATGACTTCTGATGTTTATAAACTTTTGATGATCTTCCAAGCATAGTTGGCTCTTGAGTTATAAAAAAACTTACAAAGGATGTCAAGAAGAGTTATTTTCCCAAGAAATCACTCAAACAATTTGAAAAATGTGTGAGTTGTGATCTTTTGAACTTGGACTTGAAATGTTGACTTTTAGGTCAAAGTACTTTGAACCAATTTGAAACCTTTGACATTTTCTTGCATTTCAAGGCTGATTTATGCACATATGAATTCAACGTGATGGATTCTTGATTAAACTTGGATTGAGTGTGGCCAAAGCTTGAGGAAACTTGAAGAACAAGACATGGAAAAACACGTGAATCTTGAGATACCTTGAAGAGTAGCGATAAAACTTTGGGTTCTTTATGATCAAATGAAGTTGATTGATGCTTGAATATCATATACTTTAAGATTAGAGGTCACGATGATTTGATAATAAGGATCTTGAGAATAAATGGTTGACCATACTTGACTTGAGAAAGCACAAACTCTAGTGAAGCAATCACTTGATGCTCTTGATTCAAATCCTAAATTGAAAAGAGTAAGGCCAACAACACTTGAATTTAGGTCAAATTTCACCAAGTCCACAAAATGACTTCTAATGTTTCCAAAATTTTGACGATCTTCCAAGCATAATTGGCTCTTGACTTATAAAGATAACTTACAGAGGATGTCAAGAAGAGTTATTTTCCCAAAAACACTCAAACAAGTTGAAAAATGAGTGAGTTGTGGTCTTTTGAACTTGGACTTGAAATGTTGAATTTTTAGGTCAAAGTACTTTGAGCAATTTGCAACCTTTGAACTTTTCTTGCAATTCAAGGCTCATTTATGCACATATAGAACTCAACATCATGGATTCTTGATTAAAGTTTGATTGAGTGTGGCTAAAGCTTGAGGAAACTTGATGAAAAGACATGTAAATAAACACATGAACCTTGAGATACCTTAAGGAGTAGCGACAAAACTTTGGGCTCTTTATGATCAAATGAAGTTGATTGATGCTTGAATATCATATACTTTAAGATTATAGGTCACGGTGATTTTATGATTAGTACCTTTAGAATCAATGGTTGACCATACTTGACTTGAGAAAGAAGAAACTCTAGCTGATGAGGGAATCACTTAAGGCTCTTGATTCAAACCCTTACAAGCAAAATAAGTTAGGCCAATAACACTTGAATTTAAGTCAAATTTCACTAATTCGCAAAATATGACTTCTGATGTTTATAAACTTTTGATGATCTTCCAAGCATAGTTGGCTCTTGAGTTATAAAAAAAAACTTACAAAGGATGTCAAGAAGAGTTATTTTCCCAAGAGATCACTCAAACAATTTGAAAAATGTGTGAGTTGTGATCTTTTGAACTTGGACTTGAAATGTTGACTTTTAGGTCAAAGTACTTTGAACCAATTTGAAACCTTTGACATTTTCTTGCATTTCAAGGCTGATTTATGCACATATGAATTCAACGTGATGGATTCTTGATTAAACTTGGATTGAGTGTGGCCAAAGCTTGAGAAACTTGAAGAACAAGACATGGAAAAACACGTGAATCTTGAGATACCTTGAAGAGTAGCGATAAAACTTTGGGTTCTTTATGATCAAATGAAGTTGATTGATGCTTGAATATCATATACTTTAAGATTAGAGGTCACGATGATTTGATAATAAGGATCTTGAGAATAAATGGTTGACCATACTTGACTTGAGAAAGCACAAACTCTAGCGAGGAAGCAATCACTTGATGCTCTTGATTCAAATCCTAAATTGAAAAAAGTAAGGCCAACAACACTTGAATTTAGGTCAAATTTCACCAAGTCCACAAAATGACTTCTAATGTTTCCAAAATTTTGACGATCTTCCAAGCATAATTGGCTCTTGACTTATAAAGATAACTTACAGAGGATGTCAAGAAGAGTTATTTTCCCAAAAACACTCAAACAAGTTGAAAAATGAGTGAGTTGTGGTCTTTTGAACTTGGACTTGAAATGTTGAATTTTTAGGTCAAAGTACTTTGAGCAATTTGCAACCTTTGAACTTTTCTTGCAATTCAAGGCTCATTTATGCACATATAGAACTCAACATCATGGATTCTTGATTAAAGTTTGATTGAGTGTGGCTAAAGCTTGAGGAAACTTGATGAAAAGACATGTAAATAAACACATGAACCTTGAGATACCTTAAGGAGTGACAAAACTTTGGGCTCTTTATGATCAAATGAAGTTGATTGATGCTTGAATATCATATACTTTAAGATTATAGGTCATGGTGATTTTATGATTAGTACCTTTAGAATCAATGGTTGACCATACTTGACTTGAGAAAGAAGAAACTCTAGCTGATGAGGGAATCACTTAAGGCTCTTGATTCAAACCCTTACAAGCAAAACAAGTTAGGCCAATAACACTTGAATTTAAGTCAAATTTCACTAATTCGCAAAAATGACTTCTGATGTTTATAAACTTTTGATGATCTTCCAAGCATAGTTGGCTCTTGAGTTATAAAAAAACTTACAAAGGATGTCAAGAAGAGTTATTTTCCCAAGAAATCACTCAAACAATTTGAAAAATGTGTGAGTTGTGATCTTTTGAACTTGGACTTGAAATGTTGACTTTTTAGGTCAAAGTACTTTGAACCAATTTGAAACCTTTGACATTTTCTTGCATTTCAAGGCTGATTTATGCACATATGAATTCAACGTGATGGATTCTTGATTAAACTTGGATTGAGTGTGGCCAAAGCTTGAGGAAACTTGAAGAACAAGACATGGAAAAACACGTGAATCTTGAGATACCTTGAAGAGTAGCGATAAAACTTTGGGTTCTTTATGATCAAATGAAGTTGATTGATGCTTGAATATCATATACTTTAAGATTAGAGGTCACGATGATTTGATAATAAGGATCTTGAGAATAAATGGTTGACCATACTTGACTTGAGAAAGCACAAACTCTAGGCGAGGAAGCAATCACTTGATGCTCTTGATTCAAATCCTAAATTGAAAAGAAGTAAGGCCAACAACACTTGAATTTAGGTCAAATTTCACCAAGTCCACAAAATGACTTCTAATGTTTCCAAAATTTTGACGATCTTCCAAGCATAATTGGCTCTTGACTTATAAAGATAACTTACAGAGGATGTCAAGAAGAGTTATTTTCCCAAAAAAACACTCAAACAAGTTGAAAAATGAGTGAGTTGTGGTCTTTTGAACTTGGACTTGAAATGTTGAATTTTAGGTCAAAGTACTTTGAGCAATTTGCAACCTTTGAACTTTTCTTGCAATTCAAGGCTCATTTATGCACATATAGAACTCAACATCATGGATTCTTGATTAAAGTTTGATTGAGTGTGGCTAAAGCTTGAGGAAACTTGATGAAAAAGACATGTAAATAAACACATGAACCTTGAGATACCTTAAGGAGTAAGCGACAAAACTTTGGGCTCTTTATGATCAAATGAAGTTGATTGATGCTTGAATATCATATACTTTAAGATTATAGGTCATGGTGATTTTATGATTAGTACCTTTAGAATCAATGGTTGACCATACTTGACTTGAGAAAGAAGAAACTCTAGCTGATGAGGGAATCACTTAAGGCTCTTGATTCAAACCCTTACAAGCAAAACAAGTTAGGCCAATAACACTTGAATTTAAGTCAAATTTCACTAATTCGCAAAAATGACTTCTGATGTTTATAAACTTTTGATGATCTTCCAAGCATAGTTGGCTCTTGAGTTATAAAAAAACTTACAAAGGATGTCAAGAAGAGTTATTTTCCCAAGAAATCACTCAAACAATTTGAAAAATGTGTGAGTTGTGATCTTTTGAACTTGGACTTGAAATGTTGACTTTTAGGTCAAAGTACTTTGAACCAATTTGAAACCTTTGACATTTTCTTGCATTTCAAGGCTGATTTATGCACATATGAATTCAACGTGATGGATTCTTGATTAAACTTGGATTGAGTGTGGCCAAAGCTTGAGGAAACTTGAAGAACAAGACATGGAAAAACACGTGAATCTTGAGATACCTTGAAGAGTAGCGATAAAACTTTGGGTTCTTTATGATCAAATGAAGTTGATTGATGCTTGAATATCATATACTTTAAGATTAGAGGTCACGATGATTTGATAATAAGGATCTTGAGAATAAATGGTTGACCATACTTGACTTGAGAAAGCACAAACTCTAGGCGAGGAAGCAATCACTTGATGCTCTTGATTCAAATCCTAAATTGAAAAAAGTAAGGCCAACAACACTTGAATTTAGGTCAAATTTCACCAAGTCCACAAAATGACTTCTAATGTTTCCAAAATTTTGACGATCTTCCAAGCATAATTGGCTCTTGACTTATAAAGATAACTTCAGAGGATGTCAAGAAGAGTTATTTTCCCAAAAAACACTCAAACAAGTTGAAAAATGAGTGAGTTGTGGTCTTTTGAACTTGGACTTGAAATGTTGAATTTTTAGGTCAAAGTACTTTGAGCAATTTGCAACCTTTGAACTTTTCTTGCAATTCAAGGCTCATTTATGCACATATAGAACTCAACATCATGGATTCTTGATTAAAGTTTGATTGAGTGTGGCTAAAGCTTGAGGAAACTTGATGAAAAGACATGTAAATAAACACATGAACCTTGAGATACCTTAAGGAGTAAGCGACAAAACTTTGGGCTCTTTATGATCAAATGAAGTTGATTGATGCTTGAATATCATATACTTTAAGATTATAGGTCATGGTGATTTTATGATTAGTACCTTTAGAATCAATGGTTGACCATACTTGACTTGAGAAAGAAGAAACTCTAGCTGATGAGGGAATCACTTAAGGCTCTTGATTCAAACCCTTACAAGCAAAACAAGTTAGGCCAATAACACTTGAATTTAAGTCAAATTTCACTAATTCGCAAAAATGACTTCTGATGTTTATAAACTTTTGATGATCTTCCAAGCATAGTTGGCTCTTGAGTTATAAAAAAAACTTACAAAGGATGTCAAGAAGAGTTATTTTCCCAAGAAATCACTCAAACAATTTGAAAAATGTGTGAGTTGTGATCTTTTGAACTTGGACTTGAAATGTTGACTTTTTAGGTCAAAGTACTTTGAACCAATTTGAAACCTTTGACATTTTCTTGCATTTCAAGGCTGATTTATGCACATATGAATTCAACGTGATGGATTCTTGATTAAACTTGGATTGAGTGTGGCCAAAGCTTGAGAAACTTGAAGAACAAGACATGGAAAAACACGTGAATCTTGAGATACCTTGAAGAGTAGCGATAAAACTTTGGGTTCTTTATGATCAAATGAAGTTGATTGATGCTTGAATATCATATACTTTAAGATTAGAGTCACGATGATTTGATAATAAGGATCTTGAGAATAAATGGTTGACCATACTTGACTTGAGAAAGCACAAACTCTAGTGAGGAAGCAATCACTTGATGCTCTTGATTCAAATCCTAAATTGAAAAAGTAAGGCCAACAACACTTGAATTTAGGTCAAATTTCACCAAGTCCACAAAATGACTTCTAATGTTTCCAAAATTTTGACGATCTTCCAAGCATAATTGGCTCTTGACTTATAAAGATAACTTCAGAGGATGTCAAGAAGAGTTATTTTCCCAAAAACACTCAAACAAGTTGAAAAATGAGTGAGTTGTGGTCTTTTGAACTTGGACTTGAAATGTTGAATTTTAGGTCAAAGTACTTTGAGCAATTTGCAACCTTTGAACTTTTCTTGCAATTCAAGGCTCATTTATGCACATATAGAACTCAACATCATGGATTCTTGATTAAAGTTTGATTGAGTGTGGCTAAAGCTTGAGGAAACTTGATGAAAAGACATGTAAATAAACACATGAACCTTGAGATACCTTAAGGAGTAGCGACAAAACTTTGGGCTCTTTATGATCAAATGAAGTTGATTGATGCTTGAATATCATATACTTTAAGATTATAGGTCATGGTGATTTTATGATTAGTACCTTTAGAATCAATGGTTGACCATACTTGACTTGAAAAGAAGAAACTCTAGCTGATGAGGAATCACTTAAGGCTCTTGATTCAAACCCTTACAAGCAAAACAAGTTAGGCCAATAACACTTGAATTTAAGTCAAATTTCACTAATTCAAAAATGACTTGATGTTTATAAACTTTTGATGATCTTCCAAGCATAGTTGGCTCTTGAGTTATAAAAAAAACTTACAAAGGATGTCAAGAAGAGTTATTTTCCCAAGAAATCACTCAAACAATTTGAAAAATGTGAGTTGTGATCTTTTGAACTTGGACTTGAAATGTTGACTTTTAGGTCAAAGTACTTTGAACCAATTTGAAACCTTTGACATTTTCTTGCATTTCAAGGCTGATTTATGCACATATGAATTCAACGTGATGGATTCTTGATTAAACTTGGATTGAGTGTGGCCAAAGCTTGAGGAAACTTGAAGAACAAGACATGGAAAAACACGTGAATCTTGAGATACCTTGAAGAGTAGCGATAAAACTTTGGGTTCTTTATGATCAAATGAAGTTGATTGATGCTTGAATATCATATACTTTAAGATTAGAGTCACGATGATTTGATAATAAGGATCTTGAGAATAAATGGTTGACCATACTTGACTTGAGAAAGCACAAACTCTAGGTGAGGAAGCAATCACTTGATGCTCTTGATTCAAATCCTAAATTGAAAAGAAGTAAGGCCAACAACACTTGAATTTAGGTCAAATTTCACCAAGTCCACAAAATGACTTCTAATGTTTCCAAAATTTTGACGATCTTCCAAGCATAATTGGCTCTTGACTTATAAAGATAACTTACAGAGGATGTCAAGAAGAGTTATTTTCCCAAAAACACTCAAACAAGTTGAAAAATGAGTGAGTTGTGGTCTTTTGAACTTGGACTTGAAATGTTGAATTTTTAGGTCAAAGTACTTTGAGCAATTTGCAACCTTGAACTTTTCTTGCAATTCAAGGCTCATTTATGCACATATAGAACTCAACATCATGGATTCTTGATTAAAGTTTGATTGAGTGTGGCTAAAGCTTGAGGAAACTTGATGAAAAAGACATGTAAATAAACACATGAACCTTGAGATACCTTAAGGAGTAAGCGACAAAACTTTGGGCTCTTTATGATCAAATGAAGTTGATTGATGCTTGAATATCATATACTTTAAGATTATAGGTCATGGTGATTTTATGATTAGTACCTTTAGAATCAATGGTTGACCATACTTGACTTGAGAAAGAAGAAACTCTAGGCGATGAGGAATCACTTAAGGCTCTTGATTCAAACCCTTACAAGCAAAACAAGTTAGGCCAATAACACTTGAATTTAAGTCAAATTTCACTAATTCGCAAAAATGACTTCTGATGTTTATAAACTTTTGATGATCTTCCAAGCATAGTTGGCTCTTGAGTTATAAAAAAAACTTACAAAGGATGTCAAGAAGAGTTATTTTCCCAAGAAATCACTCAAACAATTTGAAAAATGTGTGAGTTGTGATCTTTTGAACTTGGACTTGAAATGTTGACTTTTCAGGTCAAAGTACTTTGAACCAATTTGAAACCTTTGACATTTTCTTGCATTTCAAGGCTGATTTATGCACATATGAATTCAACGTGATGGATTCTTGATTAAACTTGGATTGAGTGTGGCCAAAGCTTGAGGAAACTTGAAGAACAAGACATGGAAAAAACACGTGAATCTTGAGATACCTTGAAGAGTAAGCGACAAAACTTTGGGTTCTTTATGATCAAATGAAGTTGATTGATGCTTGAATATCATATACTTTAAGATTAGAGTCACGATGATTTGATAATAAGGATCTTGAGAATAAATGGTTGACCATACTTGACTTGAGAAAGCACTGAACTCTAGTGAGGAAGCAATCACTTGATGCTCTTGATTCAAATCCTAAATTGAAAAGAAGTAAGGCCAACAACACTTGAATTTAGGTCAAATTTCACCAAGTCCACAAAATGACTTCTAATGTTTCCAAAATTTTGACGATCTTCCAAGCATAATTGGCTCTTGACTTATAAAGATAACTTGAGGATGTCAAGAGTTATTTTCCCAAAAACACTCAAACAAGTTGAAAAATGAGTGAGTTGTGGTCTTTTGAACTTGGACTTGAAATGTTGAATTTTTAGGTCAAAGTACTTTGAGCAATTTGCAACCTTTGAACTTTTCTTGCAATTCAAGGCTCATTTATGCACATATAGAACTCAACATCATGGATTCTTGATTAAAGTTTGATTGAGTGTGGCTAAAGCTTGAGGAAACTTGATGAAAAAGACATGTAAATAAACACATGAACCTTGAGATACCTTAAGGAGTAAGCGACAAAACTTTGGGCTCTTTATGATCAAATGAAGTTGATTGATGCTTGAATATCATATACTTTAAGATTATAGGTCACGGTGATTTTATGATTAGTACCTTTAGAATCAATGGTTGACCATACTTGACTTGAGAAAGAAGAAACTCTAGCTGATGAGGGAATCACTTAAGGCTCTTGATTCAAACCCTTACAAGCAAAATAAGTTAGGCCAATAACACTTGAATTTAAGTCAAATTTCACTAATTACAAAAATGACTTGATGTTTATAAACTTTTGATGATCTTCCAAGCATAGTTGGCTCTTGAGTTATAAAAAAACTTACAAAGGATGTCAAGAAGAGTTATTTTCCCAAGATCACTCAAACAATTTGAAAAATGTGTGAGTTGTGATCTTTTGAACTTGGACTTGAAATGTTGACTTTTTAGGTCAAAGTACTTTGAACCAATTTGAAACCTTTGACATTTTCTTGCATTTCAAGGCTGATTTATGCACATATGAATTCAACGTGATGGATTCTTGATTAAACTTGGATTGAGTGTGGCAAGCTTGAGGAAACTTGAAGAACAAGACATGGAAAAACACGTGAATCTTGAGATACCTTGAAGAGTAAGCGATAAAACTTTGGGTTCTTTATGATCAAATGAAGTTGATTGATGCTTGAATATCATATACTTTAAGATTAGAGTCACGATGATTTGATAATAAGGATCTTGAGAATAAATGGTTGACCATACTTGACTTGAGAAAGCCAAACTCTAGGCGAGGAAGCAATCACTTGATGCTCTTGATTCAAATCCCTAAATTGAAAAAGTAAGTAAGGCCAACAACTTGAATTTAGGTCAAATTTCACCAAGTCCACAAAATGACTTCTAATGTTTCCAAAATTTTGACGATCTTCCAAGCATAATTGGCTCTTGACTTATAAAGATAACTTACAGAGGATGTCAAGAAGAGTTATTTTCCCAAAAACACTCAAACAAGTTGAAAAATGAGTGAGTTGTGGTCTTTTGAACTTGGACTTGAAATGTTGAATTTTTAGGTCAAAGTACTTTGAGCAATTTGCAACCTTGAACTTTTCTTGCAATTCAAGGCTCATTTATGCATATAGAACTCAACATCATGGATTCTTGATTAAAGTTTGATTGAGTGTGGCTAAAGCTTGAGAAACTTGATGAAAAGACATGTAAATAAACACATGAACCTTGAGATACCTTAAGGAGTAAGCGACAAAACTTTGGGCTCTTTATGATCAAATGAAGTTGATTGATGCTTGAATATCATATACTTTAAGATTATAGGTCATGGTGATTTTATGATTAGTACCTTTAGAATCAATGGTTGACCATACTTGACTTGAGAAAGAAGAAACTCTAGCTGATGAGGGAATCACTTAAGGCTCTTGATTCAAACCCTTACAAGCAAAACAAGTTAGGCCAATAACACTTGAATTTAAGTCAAATTTCACTAATTCGCAAAAATGACTTGATGTTTATAAACTTTTGATGATCTTCAAGCATAGTTGGCTCTTGAGTTATAAAAAAACTTACAAAGGATGTCAAGAAGAGTTATTTTCCCAGAATCACTCAAACAATTTGAAAAATGTGTGAGTTGTGATCTTTTGAACTTGGACTTGAAATGTTGACTTTTTAGGTCAAAGTACTTTGAACCAATTTGAAACCTTTGACATTTTCTTGCATTTCAAGGCTGATTTATGCACATATGAATTCAACGTGATGGATTCTTGATTAAACTTGGATTGAGTGTGGCCAAAGCTTGAGGAAACTTGAAGAACAAGACATGGAAAAACACGTGAATCTTGAGATACCTTGAAGAGTAAGCGATAAAACTTTGGGTTCTTTATGATCAAATGAAGTTGATTGATGCTTGAATATCATATACTTTAAGATTAGAGTCACGATGATTTGATAATAAGGATCTTGAGAATAAATGGTTGACCATACTTGACTTGAGAAAGCACAAACTCTAGCGAGGAAGCAATCACTTGATGCTCTTGATTCAAATCCCTAAATTGAAAAGAAGTAAGGCCAACAACACTTGAATTTAGGTCAAATTTCACCAAGTCCACAAAATGACTTCTAATGTTTCCAAAATTTTGACGATCTTCCAAGCATAATTGGCTCTTGACTTATAAAGATAACTTACAGAGGATGTCAAGAAGAGTTATTTTCCCAAAAAACACTCAAACAAGTTGAAAATGAGTGAGTTGTGGTCTTTTGAACTTGGACTTGAAATGTTGAATTTTTAGGTCAAAGTACTTTGAGCAATTTGCAACCTTTGAACTCTTCTAATTCAAGGCTCATTTATGCACATATAGAACTCAACATCATGGATTCTTGATTAAAGTTTGATTGAGTGTGGCTAAAGCTTGAGGAAACTTGATGAAAAGACATGTAAATAAACACATGAACCTTGAGATACCTTAAGGTAGCGACAAAACTTTGGGCTCTTTATGATCAAATGAAGTTGATTGATGCTTGAATATCATATACTTTAAGATTATAGGTCATGGTGATTTTATGATTAGTACCTTTAGAATCAATGGTTGACCATACTTGACTTGAGAAAGAAGAAACTCTAGTTGATGAGGGAATCACTTAAGGCTCTTGATTCAAACCCTTACAAGCAAAATAAGTTAGGCCAATAACACTTGAATTTAAGTCAAATTTCACTAATTACAAAATATGACTTGATGTTTATAAACTTTTGATGATCTTCAAGCATAGTTGGCTCTTGAGTTATAAAAAAACTTACAAAGGATGTCAAGAAGAGTTATTTTCCGAGATCACTCAAACAATTTGAAAAATGTGTGAGTTGTGATCTTTGAACTTGGACTTGAAATGTTGACTTTTTAGGTCAAAGTACTTTGAACCAATTTGAAACCTTTGACATTTTCTTGCATTTCAAGGCTGATTTATGCACATATGATTCAACGTGATGGATTCTTGATTAAACTTGGATTGAGTGTGGCCAAAGCTTGAGGAAACTTGAAGAACAAGACATGGAAAACACGTGAATCTTGAGATACCTTGAAGAGTAATGATAAAACTTTGGGTTCTTTATGATCAAATGAAGTTGATTGATGCTTGAATATCATATACTTTAAGATTAGAGGTCACGATGATTTGAGAATAAGGATCTTGAGAATAAATGGTTGACCATACTTGACTTGAGAAAGCACAAACTCTAGCTGAGGAAGCAATCACTTGATGCTCTTGATTCAAATCCTAAATTGAAAAGTAAGGCCAACAACACTTGAATTTAGGTCAAATTTCACCAAGTCCACAAAATGACTTCTAATGTTTCCAAAATTTTGACGATCTTCCAAGCATAATTGGCTCTTGACTTATAAAGATAACTTACAGAGGATGTCAAGAAGAGTTATTTTCCCAAAAAAACACTCAAACAAGTTGAAAAATGAGTGAGTTGTGGTCTTTTGAACTTGGACTTGAAATGTTGAATTTTAGGTCAAAGTACTTTGAGAATTTGCAACCTTGGAACTTTTCTTGCAATTCAGGCTCATTTATGCACATATAGAACTCAACATCATGGATTCTTGATTAAAGTTTGATTGAGTGTGGCTAAAGCTTGAGGAAACTTGATGAAAAGACATGTAAATAAACACATGACCTTGAGATACCTTAAGGAGTAAAAAACTTGGGCTCTTTATGATCAAATGAAGTTGATTGATGGAATATCATATACTTTAAGATTATAGGTCAGGTGATTTTATGATTAGTACCTTTAGAATCAATGGTTGACATACTTGACAAGAAAGAAAACTCTAGTGATGAGGGAATCACTTAAGGCTTGATTGAACCCACAAGCAAAATAAGTTAGGCCATAACACTTAAGTCAAATTTCACTAATTCGCAAAATATGACTTGATGTTTATAAACTTTTGATGATCTTCCAGCATAGTTGGCTCTTGAGTTATAAAAAAACTTACAAAGGATGTCAAGAAGAGTTATTTTCGAAGATCACTCAAACAATTTGAAAAATGTGTGAGTTGTGATCTTTGAACTTGGACTTGAAATGTTGACTTTTAGGTCAAAGTACTTTGAACCAATTTGAAACCTTTGACATTTCTTGCATTTCAAGGCTGATTTATGCACATATGAATTCAACGTGATGGATTCTTGATTAAACTTGGATTGAGTGTGGCCAAAGCTTGAGGAAACTTGAAGAACAAGACATGGAAACACGTGAATCTTGAGATACCTTGAAGAGTAAGCGATAAAACTTTGGGTTCTTTATGATCAAATGAAGTTGATTGATGCTTGAATATCATATACTTTAAGATTAGAGTCACGATGATTTGATAATAAGGATCTTGAGAATAAATGGTTGACCATACTTGACTTGAGAAAGCACAAACTCTAGGAGGAAGCAATCACTTGATGCTCTTGATTCAAATCCCTAAATTGAAAAGAAGTAAGGCCAACAACACTTGAATTTAGGTCAAATTTCACGAGTCCACAAAATGACTTCTAATGTTTCCAAAATTTTGGCGATCTTCCAAGCATAATTGGCTCTTGACTTATAAAGATAACTTACGAGGATGTCAAGAAGAGTTATTTTCCCAAAAAACACTCAAACAAGTTGAAAAATGAGTGAGTTGTGGTCTTTTGAACTTGGACTTGAAATGTTGAATTTTTAGGTCAAAGTACTTTGAGCAATTTGCAACCTTGAACTTTTCTTGAAATTCAAGGCTCATTTATGCACATATAGAACTCAACATCATGGATTCTTGATTAAAGTTTGATTGAGTGTGGCTAAAGCTTGAGAAACTTGATGAAAAAGACATGTAAATAAACACATGAACCTTGAGATACCTTAAGGAGTAGCGACAAAACTTTGGGCTCTTTATGATCAAAGAGTTGATTGATGCTTGAATATCATATACTTTAAGATTATAGGTCATGGTGATTTTATGATTAGTACCTTTAGAATCAATGGTTGACCATACTTGACTTGAGAAAGAAGAAACTCTAGCTGATGAGGGAATCACTTAAGGCTCTTGATTCAAACCTTACAAGCAAAACAAGTTAGGCCAATAACACTTGAATTTAAGTCAAATTTCACTAATTGCAAAAATGACTTGATGTTTATAAACTTTTGATGATCTTCCAAGCATAGTTGGCTCTTGAGTTATAAAAAACTTACAAAGGATGTCAAGAAGAGTTATTTTCCCAAGAAATCACTCAAACAATTTGAAAAATGTGAGTTGTGATCTTTTGAACTTGGACTTGAAATGTTGACTTTTAGGTCAAAGTACTTGAACCAATTTGAAACCTTTGACATTTTCTTGCATTTCAAGGCTGATTTATGCACATATGAATTCAACGTGATGGATTCTTGATTAAACTTGGATTGAGTGTGGCCAAAGCTTGAGAAACTTGAAGAACAAGACATGGAAAAACACGTGAATCTTGAGATACCTTGAAGAGTAGCGATAAAACTTTGGGTTCTTTATGATCAAATGAAGTTGATTGATGCTTGAATATCATATACTTTAAGATTAGAGGTCACGATGATTTGATAATAAGGATCTTGAGAATAAATGGTTGACCATACTTGACTTGAGAAAGCCAAACTCTAGCGAGGCGATCACTTGATGCTCTTGATTCAAATCCCTAAATTGAAAAAGTAAGGCCAACAACACTTGAATTTAGGTCAAATTTCACCAAGTCCACAAAATGACTTTAATGTTTCCAAAATTTTGGCGATCTTAAGCATAATTGGCTCTTGACTTATAAAGATAACTTACAGAGGATGTCAAGAAGAGTTATTTTCCCAAAAAACACTCAAACAAGTTGAAAAATGAGTGAGTTGTGGTCTTTTGAACTTGGACTTGAAATGTTGATTTTTAGGTCAAAGTACTTTGAGCAATTTGCAACCTTGGAACTTTTCTTGCAATTGAGGCTCATTTATGCACATATAGAACTCAACATCATGGATTCTTGATTAAAGTTTGATTGAGTGTGGCTAAAGCTTGAGAAACTTGATGAAAAAGACATGTAAATAAACACATGTGAGATACCTTAAGGAGTAAGCGACAAAACTTTGGGCTCTTTATGATCAAATGAAGTTGATTGATGCTTGAATATCATATACTTTAAGATTATAGGTCATGGTGATTTATGATTAGTACCTTTAAATCGATATGGTTGACCATACTTGACTTGAGAAAGAAGAAACTCAGGCGATGGGGGAATCACTTAAGGCTCTTGATTCAAACCCCTGGTAAAACAAGTTAGGCGATAACACTTGAATTTAAGTCGAATTTCACTAATCGCAAAAATGACTTGATGTTTATAAACTTTTGATGATCTTCAGCATAGTTGGCTCTTGAGTTATAAAAAAAAAA